>OY998245.1:32027577-33227577 GCA_963922005.1 Cornus suecica | reverse complement strand
GTGAAGATCCGAAGTGTGTTGTGGTATGACAATGTGACATGGAGGATGGCACAGTGGCAGTTTTATAAATAAGTCCAACTTTGAAAGTCGGGCTTAGACTTGTTGGAAAAATGCAGGAATTAAATTGAAGCATCCTTGTGACCTAAGAAGATGATCATGTGAAAGAAAATCACATCACTGTGCTGGTCACAGTGGTGATTATGTTTACTGCATATATAAGGAGGGATGTGTCCTTGATTATGTTTAGCAAGCCTTATCTAGGGCATATATAGGAAAGCTTGCTAACATATTTTGACATGATTCGGTGGCCCGATTGGTGATGATGGCTCGATGTTAATGACACAGTTGGCAATGCATGCTGGCACGCATATGGCTTGGCTAGCTATGCGCGCATGCCCACGAGTGTGCCAACTTGCCTTTGGCAAGGTAATGTCTTAACTTGGCATGCACTGATGTGCATACAACGTGCGTGGCTTGGCAAGTCATGCGCGCACCAAGCTTTGGGTTAGCCAACTTGCCCTTGGGCAAGACTGTGACACAGAAGCAAGCAAAGTGGGTGCGGACAAAGATATAGGTATAGCGCGGCATGTCTATGTGCCAAGGCATTAACATACTAAGACATGGCATGCTACGGAGCATGCTAACTATTGAAGGCGCTTCGAGAAAGCTTAGCAGAGATATACTCTTATGTGCGGGAAGACATGAGAGGGCTTGGACAAGACTTTGGCTCAGCAAAGGCATGCATTGTGCATTGTTGGCACATGCTTGACACAAAGATGGCTCATGGTGGTGCTACTTAGCTCAGAGACTTAGACAAGACAATGCTAGTTAGGATAAGGGTTGGTTCATACAAGGCAATTTAATGGAGTTTTGGACACTCAACCAAATACAACCACCAAAGAGACATGTGGCATTGCCAGGGGAATGCCACAACATCCCAGCAGTTGAGAAGGTAACTGCATTGTTGGTGTTGGCAGCCTCTGAATGGGGTTATCATCCACATCAGATAAGCAGTTTCGTATTTTGCCTATATAGGCTGTTGTATGGCATTTGTATAGGCATCAGTAGAAATTCAGAGAGAATGCTTGTATAATGTTGTAGTGTGGCCTAAGTGAGAGAATCCTTATACTATTTATATTATAATAGTGAATGCTGGGAACCATTAATCATGGTTTCTGGAAATTTGTGGGTGTTATTCTATATTGCTCTACATATATACTTGTGTGTGTGTGGTGCAAAACTTAATGGTTTGACAAGACATCAAGTGTGAGTTGCTGAGCCAAGTCATAAAGTGTGTCATTGAGTTTGATTTAGTGCTATCATAGAGCAAAAATTGGTGTTAAAATTTGACCCATGTGTCAGCTACCCTTCTCAGCCCCCCAGTTATTTAACTACCCAAAACATCCCACGTAAAAATCTCAGACATCCAGCGACAAGATGTCCTTGCCACCTTCCATTTTTCAAAACCTCCTCCGCCACCACACTCGACACGAACCAAAAAAGTCAACAACCTTCCTTAGTTAAATGCATCCCATATACAAACAAGAAATTGTGGTTATATGTAATCCTTGTCCGATAAGGAATTAGATTTTAATTCCATAGAAAAATACCTAATTTTTGGGCTGAGACTTATGAGCTGAGATTGAGAGAGATGATGGGCAAAACTAGATTTACGTGTTAGGTATAGGAAACACTAATAGCGAGAGGGAGTCTTGTTGCATGTCAATAGGGTTTAAAAATAATGGTTAAGAACGAACTTTTATGACGACAAGGTTTTACCTATCGCAAGCGCACGAATCGTATTGTAATACAAATTGGCTTAAGAAAGGGAATATCGATCCCACAGAGACTTGGATTATTCACTCTAGCAATCTAAAAGTATTGAATTATAGTTTTGAAAAAGGTTTTGCTTTGTTTGAGATCTATAACTAACTAACTAAAAACAATATTTAAATTGTGATTGTGATTCAGAGTAGAGAAAAACTAGAGTTTTCATTCTCCACCACTAATCGCATAATATAGCTATCTATTTGATCAATTGCAAGGGGGTGATCCATCACCTTAAATCAGATCGTACTGTAAATAATTGAATACGTCCCAAAAAGGATACCATCCACCAGATTCGCTACAACTCATCTCCGGATAGAGTGTCATTAGTACATGCCATCTACTTTACTCTACTCTACTCCTACAATATGAATTTAAACTAAGGCATGTCTATATCACTTCGTCGAGGCATGGCCTGTGTAAATCTAGGGTTTCAGATGTTAAGCACCATTATGTAGAAAATCAAGATATCTTAGAGAACACCAGATACACATGATTGATTAAGATAATGCATTCATTCAATCTAAGACAATAATAGAATAAATATAAAACCCTTTATCATAAAAAAACTACACTATTTGTTCTACACAATCATCACATGTATGGTCTTCAATTTCCCCTTGTTACAATTGAAACAAATAAATAAACTACATTACTTGCCTAGGGTTTTGCTAGAAAATCCTAGATACCAGTTTAGTTGCTCATGATGGGAGGAAACTGCATCGTTGATGTAGAAACGTCATTCATGATCGTCTGCTCCGGATCTCTAGATTCTGAATGGCTCATTTCTTCAAAAGATGTGAATCTCTATAGATACTGCTCTGGAAATTATGTAATTGGAAGATCCTTAGATCTAGTCCAGACCTTGGTATTTATAGAAGTGATTGAGAAGAGTCCTGCTTGTATTGAACATGTCCCAGTTGGAGTAGGATTCCTCTTTGATGTGTTTCTCCTCCAATCTGAGCCAAAACCCTTTAATATGATATAAATACACCTTATACACGTGCTTGGAAGTGTTGGAGTTGAATACAAAGTCATCCAGGTAAAAACGGATCAATTCGAGTCAAACTAGTATTTCTGGCCGAATCTGTAATGTTTGATAGACACGTCTCACTCTTTTAATCATAACTTGAGCTACACAACTTGGATTGAGGCATACTATTTTTTTTGGAAATATGACTTCAAGCTCTTGAGTTTGGGCTCAAGAACCATTCCATTTGGACATGTTTTGATCAAGATATGGTTGTCCGAAGTTGGCTAAAATTTTGGACCTATGATTGGCCCCTATGCTTGAGCATAGCTTCAAGCGTACAACATTTTCCTTATGCGTAGCTCAAGCATAGTTTTGATGATTCTAGCCACTTTTAACTACTGTATGCGTAGCTTAAGCGTAGGAAAATTCATGGAAACCAATGTTCCAATTATTGCTTTGTTAGAACCCCCCCCCCCCCGACTCTGTTGGTATGTTTTCCAAAGTTTTGGCTCCAAAAAATATCGTTTTTGCCCTTCGGGAGACACTTTTTGCTTGAAAACTCCTCTTTTGCTCTCTTCTTGGATATACACAAGCACATCCTTGGTTAATTCACCAAAGTTCACTCGTTTTCTTCATTAAGATACTGAAACACATTTAAACATGCAAATCGCATAAAAATACCAAATAATAGAATGATAAGACGTAAAAATAATGAGTTAGGGGCCTATAATGGACAACATTCGGCATTTATCATACCCCCAAACTTACATATTGCTAGTCTCTTAGCAACGAACACAAGAGAACTTTGAAAACATGTCATGATGATTATCTATCCTAAATATTCTACACTAATCCCTTGTTTTTGTGAGGGTTGACAATTACACTCAGCAAGTGTAACAGGCATTTTAAACCCCAAGTGTAACAGGCATGCTATACTACACTCAACTTCTCCATTCTTCATTCTCACACATTCATGCATTCACATACTCATTAACCAAGCCATACAACAATATACAAGATAACACAAATACAAATATTCCCACTCACAACCAAATAACAACTATCTCGAGTTAATGTTGAGAATTGTCCCCACTAGAGTAGACAACTTCGTTAATCTCTACTCCCAACCCGAACAACCTTCCGTGGGTAAGTGAACTCCCCCTACAAAAAATTAATCTACTTTTCATATATCTTCATCGTTTACTTCTTTTGCTATGTTTTTCACATCATTTTTTCCTTCTCACTTTCTTTTCCTTTTTCTTTTTTTTTCACTTCATTTCTTTTGTCTCTCTATTCCTCTAACCTAGTGGCTTTAGTAGACGTTAGGCTAATGATCCCAAGCCAGATGACTTTAGGTCACCAAGTGATAAGGCACCCCTCGTGCTTAATAATCCAGACCAGCTAAGCTCGATTTGCAAAGATTTTCAACTACTTCATTTTTCTTTTTTTTCCTTTTTTTCATATTTTGTTTTGCATAGCATTCAAAAATTTTCCGTCTCAATACGCAAAGATCAACTAATTTAACAGTAGTGGTCATGTACATGTGCTTATAAGTCAAAATCTCGGTTTCAATTTCACTAATTCATTTACCTATGTAAAACCACATCACATCACTAACTCAATCTAATCATTACTCTCATGAGCGGGAATATCGCGTCACATACTACTCATAAATCATAAATATAAACTTAATCAACTTGTAATGCAAAATACTCATGCATAAAAACAAAGAAATTTTCAAAAAAAATCATTTTTTTTTCAATTTTTCTTTTTTCAATCATTCCTATAACCAACTATACCTTCCCCCCTAAACTTAAATTAAACCATGTCCGATGGTTTATAATATTACTCATGAGAAAGAATATAGTTACTCTTGAAGCGTAGTTCCGGAATTTCAACTCTTTATGCTTGTTCTTCCCCCCAAACTTGATTTGAGCCACATGTAGAAATATTCAACAAAACATACATACCCAATATCATAACAAGGGAAGACGAAATATAATTATCACTTTTTCAGAAATTATTACTCATAAGGAATGAGTCTTTTTATTTATTTATTATTATTATTATGAAAGAACTTTGATTTTGCCTTAAGGGCCAACAATCCTATGAATTGAAATTGCATAAATTAAAAGACATTATTCTACAAACCGATACTATAAACTAACTTTCACAGCCTAGGACCAATGTTTAACGTTATTGGCACGACATGGCCAGTTGCTTCTAACTCGTATCATACACTTGATCCACTAAACTGACAGATGCCATAAATCCCGAGCCTGGATCAATCTCCTCATAAATCTTCAATCGCTGACCACACATTTTGAACCTCTTATTTTCGAAGACTACCTCTCCGTGGGGCTAAACTGATTTAACTCTAAATGGTTTATCCCATCTTAATCGGATTTTTCTTGAAATCAATTTCAGTCTCGAATTACACCGCCGTCCCTTCCAACCGAGCTCAAAGAACTTGATATGAACATGCTTAGCATGATGCACTTTTATACGAGCTATGTAAATTCGAACATCCTTATACACACAATTCTGTATCCCCTCACACTCAGTTCTTAATTGCGGATCTTCCTAGGCATACAACTTATCTACCATGTTTATTCTCAACACTCGCACATCAAGAAAGGGATCCTTAAGAGGGGAGTCATACTTGGTAGGTTCTATGATCATTCGTGGTAAATGATCAGCTCTAACAGTCTTCACACACTTTTTATCTTTCAGTATGTTTTCCTCTTGATTCTCCATTAAGTTTGAAAGTTGTAACAAATACCCCCCTAGAATGAAATTTTGATGTGATCAAACCCGGTCAATACTAGGTGAAATGTCTAAAATACCTCCAGATTTATTGTTATGAATATTTTTGCTCCACTCTACTACAGTATTGCTTTATTTTGCCCTAATTTGGACACACTAATTGGACAATTACGGATAAATCAAATAAAAAACCCAAATTTTATACCATAATTAAGAAATATTCAGGGGTATATATGTCATTTCACTATTTCAATCATCAGAATTGGGCTTTAATGACCTAGAGGGGGTGAAACTGTAAATATCCAAATGACAGGGGTAAAACTGTAATAATTCATATATTGAGGGGGTGAAAGTGTAATTTACCCTACACATAAACAGTTTAAGTTCCAGAACTCCTACTAAAGTATATAATAAAGTAAAATTGTTGCAATCGCGACTTTTAAAATGTACCAATATTTTAACTTCCAGCATTTAGATGGACAAAATGGTGGCCCCTTGTGTATTTCAACCTAGGGATAAATAATAAATAATAATAAAAACAACAATAACGATTTAAGAAGCACCTACTGACCCTAAATGTTGTTTGATAGGCAGATTTCGACCAAAATAAATCTGATTTATGGAACAATTGAGTGAAAAAAGAGGGAGATGTGGAGATGACTTAAACATACATCAGCCAGTCAAGTTTAAGGTAAAACATGTTTCAGACAAAATAATGAAAATATATCTGTTGCAAAATCCTTATTATTGACTTAATAGTATACCGGACATAATCTTTTACCCACATTCATGCCTGACATCGATTATCAATGAAACTCACTAAAAGCCTCAAAAAGGTAAATCTAATAAAGACAATCCAATGAACACTTAGGCATCTTGTGTTTCTATAAGACTGGAACTTAGGCATACGTCATTTAAACAACACCGATACCATGGAGAAAATTGTGTCAAACTCTTATGTGATATATGAAGGAATAGAATCGAAACGAATGCTCTTTCATTCCATTATTTTGTTATGTATGTTCTTTAGAATGAGAATGAGCATTCTGAACGAATGAAAATCCACTCCTGGAAAAGAAAATTCATTCCATTGCTAGACCTATGGAATGGTCATTCCATTCCTTAAGTAAGATTTTAAAACATAAGAGTACAAAATCGATCTTCTCACATTTCAAGTAAAAAAATCACCGCAACCACCACCGCCACGGTCATCAACTTCTACCACCGCCATTTCCTTCCACCTCATCCTCCTCCTCCATAATCGCGACCACTACAACGTCTTTACCTTTGACCACCTCTATTGCCTTCTACCACTACCATCGCCACCATCAACACTGCTGAAACAAAAGATCAATCGCAAATAATAAAAAGTAAAGAATCAAGAACACACAGGATTTATCGTGGTTCAGTCAATTTGACCTACGTCCACCAGAACAGTCTTTATATTTATCTTATAAATGAATTAGGGTTACAATGATGTATATATAGACCTAATTCATATGTACTAGTAAAATACCAAAATTACCCTTTATCGTACCGCGGGGGGCATAGCCCCAGCTCACCTCCCCGGGCATTTGGACCCAGGGCCTTCCTTCCTGAATTTTGAGCCATAACCCAACAATCTCCACCTTGGCGAATATCCTGCCACCTTGAAGATCTCTTGCATTACCTAGAACTAACTTGTTGGGGGGATCTCCTTTTCTTTAACATAAAGAAACATTGACCAAGTCCAAGCAATGCTTGAACTTGTCTGTAGTCAACGATTTTGTCAACATATCTGATGCATTCTTTGTAGTGTGTATCTTCTGCAAAAGAATATCACATGTAGACACTAACTCTTGTATCTTGTGAAACGTCACATCTATATGCTTAGTTCTTACATGATATACCTGGTGCATTTCCAAATAAATGGCACTCTGACTATCACAATGCAACTGAACTCCACCTTGATCAATACCAAGTTCCCTGACCAAACCTTTCAACCACAAAGCTTCCTTTGCAGCCTCAGCAACTACCATGTACTCTGCTTCTGTTGTAGACAATGTAACTACGGACTAAAGTGTAGACTTCCAACATATCGGTCCCCCTACTAATGTGAACACATATCCTGTAGTTTACCTCCTATCATCAAGATCACCTCCATAGTCTGCATCCACATACCACACAACTGACATAGTACTATACTGCCTTGCAAACATAATCCCATAGTCTGCGGTACCCTTCAAATACTTGAAGATCCACTTCATTTCTTTCCAATGTTATTTCCTTAGATTTGCCATATACTTGCTATCTGTGCTGACCGTTTGTGCTAAATCCGGCCTGGTGCATACCATTACATACATCAAACATCTCACAACATTGGCATAAGGTACTTTGGCCATCTCTTTAGTTTCTACTTCTATTTGTGGATTTTGGGTTGCAGACAATCTGAAGTGATTGGCTAATGGTGTACTTCTTCTTTAGCATCACTCATACTGAACATCTTCAGCACCTTCTTGATGTAGCTCTTTTAAGAAATCCATAGTTTACCTGTCTTTCTGTCCCTGTGAATCTGCATGCCAAGAATCTTCTTGGCTGCACCCAAGTCTTTCATCTCGAACTTTTTACCCAACAAGGATTTTAGGCAACTAATCTCATCCATATGCTTAGCAGCAATAAGTATATCATCAACATATAATATCAAGAAAGTATATGAACCATCATCTAAAATTCTGAAGTAAACGCATCAATCATACTCAAAACGTGTAGCCAATCTGTAACATGTAAGAATCAAACTGTAACACCCCGTGTTATTTTCCTTTTTCCGAAAATTATTTTTGATTTAATTTCGGTTATGACGTCACTTGTTCATGATGTCTTCTTTATTTCTGGTAATTCTCATGTAATTTTTTCGTGTTTACGTTTAAAGTCGACTGGACGACTTTACGATTTCGACTTAACGACTTCATGGACTTTCTTGTTGTCGACTACGCGATTTCGTTTTAACGTTTAGTACATCGATTGGGTGGCAACGCATTTTATTTGTTCGATGTTTAATGGTTCAGATGTTCAGGTTCATACCCCGGTGTATTTAATTTGGACTATTTTAGTTATTTGGTGTCCCGTGAATTTTACGGTTCGTGTGATCACACTTGGGAGTTAGCCCGTTATATTTTTGGATTAGTTATACCTATATAGATTATTACTTATAATTATATAGAGTAGGGGTTATTTTGAAATTTGGGATGTTTGGAGGGTCACTTGTGCAATTTAGCATATATATGTATATGCATATAAGCATATATGCAGGGGTCATCTTCTTCTTCACGTCTGTTTCATTTCCTCTCACCACCATCACCAATTTGAGACTCCTTCTCCATTAGAAGATCATTGGCCAACTTGGGGGAGCAAGAGAGAGAGAGAGTCAGCATAGAGAGAGGAAGTCTAAACTGAAGAAGAGGGGGAAAGGGTCGCGGCTGGAAGCGCGACCTGGAGCACCGGCGCCGGCCGGGCTAGGCGGTGTTGGCGACGTGCAGGGGAGGTGGCGTGATGGTGGGTGTCGTGAGCTACAAGTGGTGGCGCGCAGGTTCGCGCGTAGCGAAGCAGAGTAGCGGTTCGGTCAGAAACTTCAGCCAATTATTCAATCAACTTCCTGAGCTCGGATAGCTGTACTTTTTAGTGGGTAGCTTCATCTCGATGTCAAGTACGACATTTAAAAATTTTATATTTTTTCGTTGAACGGTTTATTGGGAAATCGCGTTTATAGGTTAGAATTTTTGTTTGGGTTATTTTAGAGTTGGCCAAATTGATTAACCTATTGCTAATGGCCTTCGTATATATCGTATAGGTCATTGATGCGGACGTTTTGGTATATTCAAAATAGTTTTCGGGCCATTTTGGTCGGCGGGCTTCATATTCGGGCGCCGACACTATTCATGATGGGCCGTTTCGGGCTGTTCTGTAAGCGTAAATTAAGGTGGGAAAATTATTCTCACTTCCGTATCATTGATATGGTTTGGGTGTACAAACCTGTATTTATTTTAATTTAGATATATATTAAATTATGAATTTAAAATATCTATAATTGGGTTAGAAGCGAAGCAAGATTTAGAAATTAATTAAATTATTTTTCCTGTGAAATTAAATTAATTCCTATTTGAATTGAAAGATAATAGGTGGCCTAGTAAACCCTTGAGAATTAAAATGGGTTAGAAAAATTTGTAAAAGTTGGACGTGAACTTAGAACGCGATATTAGTTCCCATTTTGGCTGTGTTTATTAAAATTAAAACATGTAAGGGGATATGAGAAAATGAGGGACATGAAAACTTAGACGTTATGCTAGTTTCCCCTTATGATATGTGGATTATTGCTTCAAGTGAATTAAAAAGCATGTTTAAAGGAATGAACTTGTTTTATTGTGATTTAAATGCTTTAATTGAAATAAAATTAATATTCTTGTGATCTATTGCTTTAGTGAATTAAAGCATGTTGGAGAATATTTTCATAAATATGAGGCATTACATATTTATGTTGAGGCATGGTTTTTATTGAGGCCTTGTATGCATATTGAGTACATTGTGTCATGTTGAGTACACGAGTGTTGGTCTATGCAGATTGTGTAACCATGTGTGGGTTTGACTAGTGTCGGATAGTCGAATGTTATCATAAATATGATGAAATACATATTTATGTTGGATTTGTGTCGGATCGTCGTAATAACTGGCCAAGGGGTGCTTCTTCCTCCGACAGAACTAATCTTCCGAGAAATGCAGATGATAGGGGGATGACTTGTTCCAAATCCTAGGTTCACGACCGTATCGTGTTTGACAGTCTTCCTTGTTAAAAGTGTGAAGTGTCAAAAGCACTTGAGAATAATCGGTACGATATATCTACCTTCCTTCATGAGCAGAAAGGGAAGGGTAAGAGAATGATCTTGTTGACCCTCAGAGTAGGGTGTGTGGTAGTGTGTGTACCACGGATGTTATTAAATCACATTGCATTTACGTAGCATATATGTGATTTCATTTGACATGTATATCATGATATTATTACATGTGATGTTGGAGCAGGTTTATTATGTGTTATTATTACCTGTGGATTTTGGAGCATGTTAATTATGAATATTGTGAAATAAATTCATATTTTATTAAAATTCTCAACTGAAAGTGCATAATGTGAAAGAAAATGATTACATGCGGTAATTATTAAAGTATAATGAAATGTATATTTTTATACTTGTGATTATATACTTTTGTGCCCTTGGGGGGTTAAGTATATTGATGTAGTGACCTCTGTGGACAGTTGAGGTTAGCGATGGACTGTATGGTCAATTTTTGATGCCTTAGAGGAAACGGGTGATAAGATTGTAAACCTAGCTGATTATGTAGTATCAATGGTGAGTTGAGGCCTTGAGAAGGAGGGTGATAGTCTTGTGATTTTGGTTGGTTGCATATTACTGACCCTTGATGTTTCTTTCCCACTTAGAGGGATGTATCATTTATCGTACTTTTGGGGTTTTAAGTGCGGTTAGACGAGGTTGTGATTGAACCTGTCTGGTTGAGTGGCAATGGTCTCTTGATTCTATTAGTAATCTAGAGAATTAGTATCAAATGTGAAATTGAGGTTATAATGAATTGGAAGAGGTATTGATTGAAACTATTTAGTTATGTGGTATCGGCCACTAGTTTTCCCTTTTCATGATATTAAGGGGTCTAAGTGATTTTATTAAGTATTCAAGGTACTGTAGCTTTGTAGTCTTATTTCTCGTGCTTAGTTCATTCTCCTAAGCATTCCTTGTACTATCCTTTGTATACTAGAGGATATGTTTTTAACTTGTATGTCACTCCTTGAGCCGTCAGTTATGGTTTGGTGCCGAACCTCTTCCTTGTGCTGTCATTTGATTTTGGTGGACTTGGAAACAGATGGTTGTGTTCCCTGAGTCCAACGTATTGTTCTTCCTTCATTGTCCTCTTGGATATTATTGGAATCCTTGGAGTTGTAGTCACTCTTATCTGGCTGTCTATCGGAAACAGAGTTTTTCAAGTTTTGAAAACAAACTCATTCGTATTTAAAAAGAAAAACTCATTTTCGCCTATCCCCGTAGCCAGGATAGGCGAACGATGGAGACCGGGGGCAAGACGGTCATTTTCATTGTGTGAATTTTTAAAGAAAATCTATTCTATAGAAATTCTTGAGATTCTGAGGTTACGAGACTTCCTTCTCAAAAATCTCGACTTGTAGTGTTTTAAAATGTGGTTTCTTGTTTCACCTTTGCTTCTAATCATTTCTAAGTCTTGAGTATGAGGCTTGGTGTTGTTCAGTAAACATATAGTGTTGTCTTTCACTTCTTTTTGGTTGTTGATGTCACCACTTATGTGATTTGAGTTGCTACACGTGTTAGGGGTATGGATGCCGAATGTATTGGTTTCTTTTGTCTGGGTGTTTTCCCTAAGCACTTGTGGTGTTTTTAACCTTGATATTGTTATATCGGTTATCCGTTGGTTTAATATTGGGACCTATTTTCCCTTGCTTTTTTTCTTGACCCTTGTGTGGTTGTTCATGAGAGCAGTGTCCATGTATTTTCCAGATTTTGATTTGGTTAGCTTTCCTGATGCATAGTGAGAGTGTTGGTAAATTATTGATCATATTGGAGATAGTATTATGAGATTCATATGGTGATATGATTGAGGTGATCCAGTCCTTGAGGGGTAGATTTTCTCTAGGAATGGGATGATGTTTCTTATATATATATATATATATATATTGTATATATATATATATATTGTATATATATATATATATTGTATATATATATATATATTGTATATATGTAGATGACGATTGTGTTAGTACGCAAGGACGAGAGTGTTTTCCTCCTGTGTTCTCGGGGAGTGGGTTATGAGTCTTCCTTGGTACTAGTTGTGGATTTTGATTCCTTTGGATATTAGAGGTGAGAGTGATTCCCTCTCTTTGGATTTTCTGGTTAGCATTGTGAGCGCTTGATGATTTGTTAGATTGGACCTAGGTGTCGTGTACCGGTGTTGGTACTTGGAGTACGAGTCTTAGTCGTACCTTATAGACTCATGTTGTGTACTTATATATATGTATGTATATATATATATATATCCCCGATATATACTTATTTACGGTAGTATATGAGGGCGTGTCTTGTATTTTCGTGGCTTGGATTTGTTGTGGCTATGTATCTTACAGGATGGTTTAGCATTACCTAAACAGTCAGAGGATGTGGTAGTTAGGATATCGTTTTTCCCATTGAGCTTATTTGCTCACAGGGGTATTTCATCGCCCCCTGGTATTCCCACACTAGGTTGCAGGAAATGTTGCGGCTACAGGCAACATGCGGTGCTACTACAGTTTTCTTTTGTTTTCCTTGTTACAAGTTTTGGAGTTGCGCAGGGTGATGCGGTTACAGTTGTAGCGCGACTGGTTTGGAGACGATAGTTATCTGCTGTCACTTTCTTTACCCATGTTTTGTGGGATTGTCATACATTTCTCTTGGGAGCCAGTCTGTTGGCATATCCCTATTGGTGTATCAATTATTTCCTATATTTATTATTTTAGGATGTTATTGTATATATTTTGCACTGCCATGTGCATTTCTGTATTCTTATTCGAGCATTTGTCGCTATGTTGATTATAGAGGGTTGTGTAAGGGTAGTGGTGCTTCTTTCCACTGTCTCGACCCTAGTAGGATTGATGAATGTTGGACATGTGAGCCATAGATATTATCGAATTGTTATTGGCAGGTTATTCTGTTGTGGTTGTATGTCCGGATGTTCCAGTTACAAACGGAACTCTACTGGATTTTCGTTAAATTCCGCTGTGTAGTTCTACCATTCATTTGGGTATAGAATATACCACTTTTATCATTATTCCATACGTTTTCATGGTTAATGATATCTTAGTTGGTCGTTCATTATAAGGATCACACCCTAGATTACTTGGATGTCCCGGTTCGGGCGTCTTAGGAATTTAAGGGCGTGTCAATTTAGTATCAGAGGATACTAGTGAGTTTATATCATTCGATTAGGCATGGATTATATTTTTCCATCATTATTCCATGCATTTCATTTTTATTGTTGACTCTAGTGGTCTTTCAGGAATTTTAGGGGCATGACACAAACTTCTTATACCACTGCATGAGAGACTGTTTCAACCCATAAAGTGACTTCTTCAGTTTACACACAAGATGTTCTGATTCAAGTTCCTTGAACCCCTCTGGTTGTTCCATGAAGATGTGTTCCTCCAAATCACCATGAAGGAAAGTTGTCTTCACATCTAGTTGTTCTAACTCCCTATCATCATTTTCTACCAATGCCAAAACTGATCTAATAGAAGTGTGTTTCACAACAGGAGAGAACACTTCATTATAATCAATACCTTGTCTCTGTGAGTATCCCTTCGCTACAAGATGAGCTTTGTACCTTTATCCCTCTTTTTCAAATAGCGACCACTTTTTCTTGAACACCCACTTGTACCCAATAACCCTTTTTCCCTCAGGAAGCTCCACCAACTCCCATATATGATTTTTAGAAAGTGACTCATTTTCTTCTATCATGGCCTTCATCCACTCACTCTTCTCTTGGCAACTAATTGCCTCTTGATAAGATGAAGGATCCCCATGAGTAGTAATAAGTGCAAAAAAAACATAATCATCATACCTCATTGGTGGTTTAATAGTGTGTCTGGGTCTATCTGTAGCAATGTGATGGTGTTCCTTTTCTTGTTGCAGAATGTTCTCCTTTTCTGCCCTCAACTCTTCTAGCTCCACCTCAATTCCTTGCTTCTCATTTGTACTCTTTTCTGGTTGATGTGGTAGTTCCTTTTTCAACATTGATTTTTCATCAAAGACTACATCTCTACTAGTCACCACCTTTTGAGTTTCTGGATTCCAAAGCTTGTACCCTTTTACTCCTTTCTCATAACCAAGAAAAATATACCTTTTTATTTTGGATCAAGCTTAGACCTTTCCTCGAGTGGTATATGAACATATCCAGAGCACCCAAATACCCTCATCATAAAGTAGTCAACCTCATTCCATGTCCATACCTCTTCAGCAACGTTTCCATCCAGAACTACCCTCGGTGATCTGTTGATAACATAGCAAGCCATATTTACTACCTCAGCCCAGAAATTCTTTGGTATACCAGCATTCAACCTCACACATCTCACCCTTTCTGCAATGGTCCAATTCATCTTCTCAGCAACACCATTTTGTTGTGGCATTTTTTGAACTGTGAAATGTCTCTTGATCCCATGATCCTCACAAAATTTCAGAAATTATGTGCTCTTATATTCGGTCACGTTGTCTCTCCTGAGGGTCTTGATTTGTTTCCTAGTCTGATTTTCTACCTCTGCTTTCCATACCTTGAACTTTGCAAAAGTTTATAACTTATGTTTCATGAAGTAAACCCAAACCTTCTTGGATAAGTCATCTATGAATGTTACAAAATAGTACGATCCTACCTTCTATTTTACACCCACCGGTCCCTAAACATCTGAATGTATGTAATCAAGAGTTTCCTTGCTATTATGAATTGCCATTTTAAACCGAACCTTGCACTGTTTCCCGAGAACGCAATACTTGCAAAAGTCAAGTTTACAAGTCTTCACACCCTTTAATAGATATAAAGTTCCCTCATCTGAATCTCACTCATATGTCCTAGTCTCTTGTGCCATAAAAGTGAGTCATTCGAGCTAGTTTTAGAAGATGAAGCAACAGCGGCTCCACCCACAATTGTACTTCCTACAAGTTTATAAATATTTCCCGCGACCATCTGCCCTTTCAACAACACCATTGCTCCTTTTGACACCTTCAGAATTCCTCCTTCTGATTTATAAACACATCCACTTGCATCTAAAGTTCCTAAAGATTTTTTTTTTTTTTAAGTTCAGGAACATGCCTCACGTCACACAGCGTCCTCATAGTATCATCAAACATCTTGTAAGAACATTTATTGTAATTATTTATGTATGGTATGTTCTAGACAATAACCATGTTGAGTGTTAGATAGATCGTGTTGGTTTCAACGACATCTACAAGCTTCGACAAAGACAGAATCAAGCATTGAAGTATTGAAGAATACAAGTGAAGTGTAAAAATGAGTGTATTGATAAAAATGTCTCCCGGAGGGAAAAAATGGCATTTTCCAAAGCTGTCAATTCAAGCAAAAAGTCTCAAGGAGAAACTTATGGTTTCTCCTTTACATTGCCTATAAATACCAAGGTCTACAATAGAGGAGGGAACGGTTTTTGAGAGATCTCTGCAGTATTCTATCATTCATATTCTTCTATAGAGATATACACAGTGAGAAAAAAGATTGAGTGATCATATATATTCAAGTTCTCTCTTGTTATTGGGATTTTTAATTGTGTTTCTACACCGAAGATCTTATGCACAATTGGATGATCTAGTTGCTGAAAAATCATCACACCGTCTATTGCAACAAGGTTGATTTGATCTGTTGAAGAACAGAGCCGTCTGAGTGCGAAGATCGGAGTGAGAAGCTTCGTGGTTATTTGATCTGTTGAGACATAGAGCCGTCAGAGTACGGAGAAGAATGAGAGCTTCGTGGAACGCGAGTGAATCTAGACTTTCAGACTTCGAGTGAAGAATAATAGATTACATCGGTTGTAAGTACTGTTTTCATAGAGTCTGTACAAATTCTCAAATTCATAGTGCATCGATACCCGAGCGTATCCGTGGTTTTACTTGGAGTCTTTCCAAGGTTTTCCACAGAAAAATATCATGTGTCTATATTGCTTTATATTCTGCACTTAGATTAATCTTTGCATGATTTATCTTGTTAGAAAATTGGATTAAAATTGAATTTTTCGCAATTAATTTTAACTTGTCAATAAATCCACAAAAAGCCTATTCACCCCCCTCTAGGCTTATTTCATTGACCGTCTAGGTAATTTCACATCTTAACTTTAACAGTACCCAAACTGACAACTTTGCATGAAACATTGTTGCCCATAACAACACTGCTAGAATTGACTGACCTGTAAGTGTCAAGCCAATCTGCATGTGGGCACATATGATAAGAGCAACCTGAATCAAGTAACCAGGAATCTGTATCCCTATTAGTTGCAAACAATACTGATAGCATATCTCCATCGCTGTTATTTGCACTATCCTCGGCTACATTAGCTGAGATCGACGTTTTTGTGTTCTTTCCTTTCTCTTCATGCTTCATCTGAGGATAATTCCTCTTCATGTGTCTTTTCTCGTGACACTCATAGCATTCAACTGTCTTAATCCAGTTTGTCCTTGATTCTGATCTAGACTTCTTCCTATCAGATCATTTACCCCTCTCCCTCTGTCTTCCACGCTTCTGGTTTCCTTTTGCTATCAACCCTTCCCCTTGCAAACCCTCGGTAGTCTTTCGTTGGTTGTAAGATAATAGGGTAGCAATAACTTCCTCTAATTCTAGGATTTCCTTACCCCATAATATGGTCGTAGTGAGATGTTTATAAGACGCAGGGAGAGAACTCATTAGCATCATTGCCTTGTCTTCATCGTCATACTTCACATCAATCCTCAACATATCACTTATTAACTGATTGAACACATTGATATGTTGCACTAGATCTGAAACTTCAACCATCTTAAGCCCATACAACTTATGTTTGAGAAACAGTTAGTTCGTCAATGATTTTGACATATATCGACTCTCTAACTTTCTCCAAATCCCTATAGGAGATTCTTCGTCCAAGACATCATACATAACCAAATCTGTAAGACATAGACGAATGGTACTTACCGCCTTCAATTACAAGCCTTCCCAATCCTTGTCTGTCATCGCTACAGGCTTCTTCAATTTCCCATAACGCCTTTACCAGACCCTGCTGTACCAACAGATTCTTCACCCTTCGTTGCCAAAGCCCAAAATTTTGAGTCCCGTCGAACTTCTCCACATCGAACTTTGATATCAAATTATTCACCATTGTTGCGAATCCGACCATTCTATGATACCAATTATTGAAATAAAAGATCAATCGCAAACAATAAAACAGTAAAGAATCAAGAACACACATGATTTATCGTGGTTCAGTAAATTTAACCTACGTCCACCAGAGCAGTATTTGTATTTAGCTTATCAATGAATTGGGGTTACAATGATGTATATATAGACCCATTAGATCAATATGCAACAAATCTAAACTATAGTGTTATATATGTGTTTTTTTATAAAAAAATAAAAAAATAGCAAAGCATTCATCAGCAACATTAATGATGAAAGAAAGATAATATAATAACTTAATCAACAAATTGGTTAAATAAAATGAGAAATCGGTTAGTACCAGGACACAATATAATGCAAACTGTTGAGAAGATGAAAATAATTATTGTAAAAACAATTTTGTATATTGTTTATTTATGGCATGTTCTAGACAATAACCATGTTGAGTGTTAGACATGTCAGTTTGGTGTTAATGACATCGATAAGCTTCATCAAAGGCAGAATCAAGCATTGAAGTAATGAAGAATATATGTGAAGCACGAAAGTGAGCATATTGAGAAAAAATGTCTCCTGGAAGGCAAACAATGACATTTTTCGAAGCCGTCTCTTCAAGCAAAAAGTATCGTGGGTTCAAAAGGGTTATTTTGGCGCAGTTATGAAGAAAAGTGGTTTTGGCAAAAATACCCACGCTTTCAGTTTCAAAAAGTGGCTGGAAAACACAATTTTATGCTTGGAGGTACGCTTGAACCTACGCTTGAAGCATAGGCCCTATTACACTTGAAGCGTAGCTGCAGCAAGTTTTTGCCAATTTTTGCCTGTAATGTCCAAATTGGTCGGGGGTTGGTTTTACTATATGACCACAACTTATATACATCAAAGTGCGTTCTATATACAATATATTGACCAGAATATAGGGTTTGGATATGAAATTACGAGAAAGGGCAAACTTAGGGTTTGGATCATCATTGTCTATAAATACCCAAGTCTACAATAAGAGGAGGGACGTCTTGAAGCATTATCTGTAAGTTTTCCGTAGCTTAATCTTCTTCTACAGAGATATACATATGGTGAGAGAATATTATTGAGAGATTAGAGATACACAAATTCTCTCTTATTTTTGGACGTCTTCAATCGTGTTTTTACATTGACAATTTCTATGCACGATTGAATGGTATAGTTGCTGAAAAATTCACACGCCATCTATTGCAACATGGTTGCTTTGATCCATTGAAGAACGGAGTCGTATATGTGCGGAGATCGAAGTAGAGGCTTCGTGGTGATTTTGATATGTTGAGAAGCAGAGCCTTCAGAGTACGGAGATCAGAGCGAAATCTTTGTGGAGCGCGAGTGAATCTAGACTTTTAGACGTCGAGTGAAGAATAACAAATCACAGCGGTTATAAGTTCTGTTTTCATAGAGTCTGTACAAATTCTCTTATTCATAGTGTATCGATACCCGAGTATATCCGTGGTTTTTACTTGGAGTCTTTCCAAGGTTTTCTACGTAAAAATCTCTGTGTCTTCTCATGATTTAATTTTCAACACTTATATTCATATTTGCTTGATTAATCTATTTTTGAGAATTGAATTGAGAATTAGGGTTTATGACTAGTTAAAATTGAATTTCCGCTAAATAATTTTAATTGATCATAAAATCGACAAAAAGCCTATTCACCCCCCCCCCCCCCCCCTCTAGGCTGTTTTCACTATCGTCTAAGTAATTTCAATTGGTATCAGAGTTTAGTTGCCCCAATTTAGGTTAACTACCTAGGATTAGATCGTGAACTTAGGCGATGGAGATGCCATATGAAGAAGGTTCCATATCTAGATCCCCTTTATTTGATGGGTTGAATTACACATATTGGAAAGCAAAAATGAGAGCGTTTTTAAAATCTTTAGATAAGAGAGCGTGGAATGATGTTTAAGTAGGATATTCACCTCCTACTGTGAAAGACGATGCGACCAATGAATCAACACCAAAATCGTCGAGCGAGTGGACTGATGTCGAGACAAATAGCGTGAATGAGAACTCAAAGACGTTGAAAGCGTTATACAATGCTATAAATATGAGTGAGTTCAAGAGGATTGCTACATACGTAATTGCCAAGGAAGCTTGGGACACTCTCCAAGTCATTCATGAAGGAACATCGAAGGTGAAACAATCAAAGCTTCAAATTTTGAATTCTCAATTTGAACAGCTGAAGATAGAGGAGGATGAGGTCTTCGCAGACTTTAAGGTTAGGTTAACTGATATTGTAGCAAGTTGTCATAACCTAGGTGAGCCTATTCATGAGACTACCATAGTAAAGAAAATCCATAGGTCTGTTCCTGAACGTTTTTTATCTAAGGTTACTGTCATCTCAGAGGCCATGAGTCTTAAAGAAATTAAGGTTAAAGAATTGGTTGGAAATTTAAAATCTTATGAGATGGAGATGTTCAAAAATCCTCCTAACAAGGCTAGTGGCACAAAAGAGAAGAGCATAGCTTTCAAAACCACTAGGGAGGATCATGTTGAACTTGATGAAGAAAGTGAGTTAAGTCTGAATGATATTGCCATGTTTGCTAAGAGGATGAACAAATTTTTTAGGGCTAAACATGATGGACAAGGACAAAAATTTGGGGATAAGTTGGGTGATTCTAGAAGTAGAAATAAGACTCAAACTAGGAAAAACATGTCTTATCCTAAAAAGAAGAAACTCCAATGTTTTGAATGTCAAGGATATGGTCACATAGTTGCAGAGTGTGCAAACACTCTGAAGAAATCCAAAGGATTAGCTGTCAGTTGGGATGATGACTCTGACAATGGATCAGCTAGTGATGCAACAGAATCATAAGTAGGTGATGATTCTGAGAATTTCACTGTGTTTACTGCACAAAGCAAGGAGGTCAAAGAAGTTGCTACAAGTTGGGCGATGTCTGAAGAAGGATGTTTTGAGAGTGATGAAGGTTGTGATGATACGCTTCAAGAGTCTTATGACAAATTACTTTATAAGACCGCACAACTTCATAAAAATCACATGAAACTGTTGACTAAGAGTCTTAACATCAACAAAGAATTACATTATTTAAAAGATGAATTAGTTAAAAGTTCTCAAACTCAAAATCTCTTACAAACTCAAAAGACCAATCTGGTTGAAGATTTAAAGAAATCTAAACTAGAAAGAACTCAGGTTTTGAAATTAATAGATGATCTCAATAAGGAAGCGGTTGAGAAATCTTCTAAGATTGACAATTTGGAAAAAGAGTTGAAAGATGCTAACTTGACTATTCAGAAGTGGTCTAGTGGAACTCTTAAGCTTAATCATATGTTGAGTGTTGGAAAATCTGCAGAAAATACAAAGGGATTTGATTTCATTGGAGTAATGCCGAATTCAAATGTTATTGCAAAAACCACCTTTGCAAAAGCCTCCGATGTAGCAACTAGTTCTACACAAGGAAATTCAATTTGGAATCCTGATACTCGAGTATATGTCAAAAGACCTGTTGAAAGCAAGCCTTTCCTTACCTATAGATATTCTAGGAGGTTGACTGATAAAGTTCAGAGGTTCGTTCCTATATGTCACCACTGTGGTGTCAGGGGTCACATTTGACCATGGTGTTCGAAGCTGCGAGGGAAGGTGTTGAAGTCAATGAAGGAACAAAGAGTTCAACATGGAGATTGGCGAATGTAGAATTTGAAGAATTTGTCAAGATTGGCGAATGTAGCTCCAAAGATGAAGAAGGCTTGGGTGAGAAAAGTGAGCTACACTGTCTTGTAGTTCATACTGTACTTAGAGCAAGAAATTCTAGTTCTTGATATCTGGATAGTGGATGTTCAAGGCATATGACTAGAGATAAGTCATTGTTTGGATTTCTCGAGGAGTGTCATGGTGGGATAGTCACTTTTGGTGATGGAGAGAAGTTGAAGGTTCGAGGAAAATGTACCATCGTGGTTTCTAGTTTACCTAAATTAATAGAGGTGCTTTATGTTGAAGGTCTTAAAGCAAATTTGTTGAGCATAAGTCAGATATGTGATAACAATCATAAAGTCACTTTTTCTTCTGATAAATGTTCGATCATTGACTCTTCTGGGAATTGCATGATGGAAGGTATGCATTCAACTGATAATTGTTATTGCATTGTTCCTAGTTCTGAATTATTATGCAATAGAGTTAAACTTGATAAAGTTGAAATCTGACATCAGCGGATGGGACATGTTAATTTTTTAGAATTAACAAAAATTACTAAGAGTGAAATTATTAAGGGAGTCCCTAAGCTTGGTTATGCAAAAGGAGTTAAGTGTGGATCATGTCAGCACAAAAGGACAAATGTCATTGGTACTTCTAGACCTTTAGAGGTTGCATATTGATTTAATGGGTCTCATTAGGACCATGAGCAAAGGAGGAAAGAAGTATATTTTTGTCATGGTGGATGATTACTCAAGGTTTGCATAGGTTGGATTTCTAAGTGAAAAGTCTGAAGCTTCTAAAAGTTTTAAGATGATTTGTTTAAGAATTCAGACTGAGAAGAATTGTTCCATTTCTAGAGTGAGAAGTGATCATGGAACGGAGTTTGAAAATTCAGAAATTGAAGTGTTTTGTAATGAGAGAGGAATAAAACATGAATTTTCAGCACCTAAAACTACTCAACAAAATGGAGTAGTTGAGAGGAAGAATAGGGTTATTCAGAAAATGGCCAATGTTATGCTACAGGGTAGGAATATTCCTAGATATTTTTGGGCCGAGGCGGTGAACACAGCGTGTTACACCTCAAACAAAGTTTATCTTAGGCCTGACACCTTATAAACTCTTTATGAAATGTGAAATGGCAAGAAACCCAATATGAAATATTTTAAGGTATTTGGAGCAAAATGTTATATTCTTAGAGATCGTGAATCTATTGGAAAGTTTGAGTCTAAGAGTGATGAAGGAATATTTTTGGGTTATTCATTGACTAGTCGAGCATATAGGGTTTTTAACCTTAAAACTCAAACGATGATGGAATATACCAATGTAGTGGTTGATGACTCATGTGTTGATGAGTCTCCGATGTCTGCTAAGGAGGAAGATGGTGAGCCATTCTTTATATTGGATAATGATTCTTCTAAGGTTGAAAAAGATGACAATGTTGTTAATGATGATACTTCAAGTCCTGCAGGATCACATGATCAAATTGGTGATGTTCAGCCTACTCCTTCTAAAGAACCATCTGCAAGGGTAAAATTGTACCATCCTTTGGATAATGTTATAGGATCTGTTGATTAGATGATAGTGACACGTAAAAAGGCTAGGAATGAGGTTTCGTATGCATGCTATACATCTTCCTTGGAACCTAAAAATGTCAAAGAAGCTCTTCAAGATAATGAATGGATAAATATTATGCAAGAAGAACTTCAGCAGTTTGTTAAGAATGATATATGGTATCTGTTAGTCACTAATTAACCCTAGAGGGGGGTGAATAGGGTGTCCAAAATATTTCTACTCCTTTTCGAAATTGGATCAATATATAATCAATAGTCAATTTCTTCAATAATCAAGTGAATAAATTTAATTCAATTTATCTAACAACTAATCACAAAACTAATTAGCATACAAGATATTCAAGTAAATATAGCATGCAAATTAATGAAATAAGGAGAGAGAGATAGAGAGATTGACACCGTGATTTTTTGAGGTTCGGTAACTCTTACTCCTCGGCTCAAGAATCCCTTCTTGAGACTTTTCCCGATCCTTTCACTATGGCCCTTCCTTCATAGATTTAATGGCAAACCTTTACAACACAAGCTTCTCGAGTTTGTCTCTCAATCAAGAGAACAACCCTCTCTTGAACAATTGGTGGACTTCACTTGTCCGAGATTACAAATTCGTATGTAATCAATAAAATCACTCAAGAACAAAAACACTCGAAACCCAAAGGTTTTTATGGAAGATAAATCAATATAAGCTCAAGTGTTTTTGGTGATTTTATAATAGCTCTAGAAATGTATTCTCAAAGGATATAATCAATGAATGATATTTGGAGAATAAGAAGAGATACTAGAGGTTTTGATTTTCAAAGAAACTTGGAGAATATCAGATTTTCAAAGCTTGGTTTCAATGGCTTTTGTAGAGAAAAATTCTGCAAAATTTTGAGAGCTTTTCTTCCTCTTCATTCTATTTTGTTTTTCAATCTCTTAGTCTTCAATATACACATCACATTCTATATATAGCATTGCATTAGGGTTAAGAGAATGAGTATTGAATTATTTGAGTCAAGAGCCGTTTGAACACCATTAAGCACAATCCACAAAAGATGGAAAATGTTTTCTGTTGAATCTGCAGGTTTTGAGGTGCAACTAGTCGACTACTTCATTCCTTTAGTCAACTACTTTGGACCATCTAGTCGACTAGATTGAGTTATAGTCCACTACATGATGTAGTCTAGTCGACTCAACTTCATTTCAGTTGACTACTTTGATGTGGATGAAAACCATGTAGCTACTGATTGTTTTAGTCGACTACTAGAAAATACACATGGTTATTCTAGTCGACTACAACATGAAAAACATTTAATAAAAATATTTTTCTTTCCGTTTAAGTTCGGTAAAGCGTTTTTCATTCCATTTGAGTTCGGGTCATTTTATACTTGAGCTTATACGATAAAATCGACGCATAAAATTACCTTGTTACAATGATCGCTCCCCGACCTCTCTACCCCAAGTCTTGAGTCTTCAACTTTCGCCTTTGCCGTTGAATTATTTGATTTTCCATTTTCGCGCTTCAATTTCTTTCTCGGCTTTTCGCTTTTATTCAATCTTTCTTTCTAAGCTTGCTTTCCAAGTCGTTTTCTTTCCGTGCTTGTTTTCCGAGTCGTTCACCTGTCTTTTGCTGAAAACATGAACTTGGTAATTCATTAGTATTAAACACGCTTTAAATGTTTTGTTAATATCAAAATAGGATTTATTGTCCGAGAATAAATTTCAAGGCCAACAATCTCCCCCTTTTTGATGTTGACAAAACATTTCCTGTTTACGTGTAAATGGTGAAGTATCAAGTGATACTCCCCCTCAATGTGTGCATTACATGTTCCCCCTTAGTAAATATATTTTTGCAATTTCATACACTAGCATGGAGGCACACATAAACATGACTTACATACACGAAAGCATGATACACGAAAGCAACTTACTTCTCCCCCGTTGGCAACATAAAAACATGGGAAGTGACGGTTGAATAAAGAATTTATCATGCTAATACATCAATGTCCAAAGCCAACCCAATTTCTCTACGAATTTTGAAAGAGAATCCTCCGGAAAAAAGCTTTGTGAAAATATCCGTTAATTGATTTTTAGTGTCAATAAAAACCAATACAACGTCTCCTTTAGAAACATGATCACGTAAGAAATGATGCCTAATCTCGATATGCTTAGTTCGTGAACGATGAAAAGGATTCTTTAACATACAAATAACGCTTGTAAAAACGCATTCAATGGGCACATGATTGAAAATAAGCACATAGTCATATGTATAAAGTTTGGTATTTCTTCCCCTATCACCAAGGAACAAATCTCCCCCTAAGAATGTGCATACAACATATACTCATCAACTAATTTTCTCCTTCTTTGACATCATTAAAAAGAGTAAATACAATTAAGTACAAGAAGAGAATCAAGTTGCATAAGTGAATTATGATCATATAATATATCATTTGAAGTAACACAATCTCATAATGTCCACACATTTCATGAATATGCTTAAGAAGATTATCAAATTACAAACATAACTTTGCATTCATGAAGGCAACGAGGACATGCTAGCACATGTCATCAATGATGACTAAACCATTTGCTTGATTTTCATAGACAAATAGGATATATGTTCAACATAGATTTTCATAAATCAATTACATAGATCAAGTGAATGACTCAAATGAAAAGTGACTTAATGTTCAAGTGAGTGTGTTTGAATTAAAGCTCAAACCATAAGTATTCAACATACTATATGTAAACAAAGAACATTCAAACACTAGATCATTTAAACTCACATAGTCATGTATGAAAATTCACTTAAAATCACATATGAGCACTTAAGAATAAGTCAACAACACATTCATCTTAATCACATGAAAATAAATAAACACATATGCAACATTTAATTATAGAATGTAATGTGAATAGAGTAAAAATCATGATGATGACTAAGAAAATAATATTTTAAAATAAGCAAGTGAAAAATACACAAGAAAATAAATTCATCTATCATGCTCATTTTGAAATAGATTGCATGTTTGTGATAAACGTCTTTTCTCAACACATCAAAAATTGGTAAACATAATACTCCAATGAATCTTATAACCAAATTTATGATAACTTATAAATGATAAACAACAAAAATAATGTTTATCAATAGGTTCTAAAATATCCTTCATCCATAAGAAAATCACTTAAAGTCATTCAAAACACCCTCTTGGATCATTTTTCAAATTAAGTACGGCTTATGATAGTTTTAAACCCATTTTCTAAAACTTATACATTTCAAAGCATTGTGAATCACTTCATGAAAATTTTTCATATAGGAATGCATTAGATAAAAATATTTCATGCAAAGAGGCATGTGGCATTTTTAGAATTTTAATTCCATTCATATGTGCAAAGAAAAATTTATATCCTTCTTGGTTAAGATCTTGGAATAATAATGGTCAAAATCTTGGGTCACCATTATTAGACATAGATTACAACATTAATATGCATTATAAGATATACAAGAGTATGCATGTATGATAATGATATAAAAGTTTAAGATATAGAAAATATTATATATCATCATAATAATGCAAGAACAATAAAAACGTATGTCTTTCATGATATGTGCACATAAAACTCATGAATCATGTTTTTCAATAAAAATTCAAGATAACAACATTTGAGCACAGAATCTCCATCTTTTCAACATGCTTCCTTCAAAGAGGAACCTATAGTACGTTTTCACAATAAAGATCCAAGCATATATTAAATAACTTCAACCAAGGTTACAATTACAAACAACAAAGGCTAAGCACATGAATATCATTTTTATGAGAATCTTTATGCAAATATCTCTAGAATGATTACCAAGAAGATATATAATAGAGGATGATGAATCATTTAATCGTATAGAATTTCATCACATATTCCCTATCCTCATTTGCATTAGATAGATCATTCAAATAAATTATGCTCTCTTGAGGTTTACTAGTGTGGACATATTTGATTAAACATACATTCCAAGTCTGTCCAAATTTCACTTCAAAATTAAACACCTCAAATAAATGTGCAATATGTCATGTCAAGAGAATTTAGATAATGCACTAAAATCATGAAGGCCCATGAACAAATATAAGACATAGCTACTCAAGTAATCAACAAAAATCAAGTGAAATAGCTTTGATGGTCTAGAGATGGTCATGACTATATTCTTTAAAAATCATACATGATCAAGACTTTCTTTCATATATCCAAGTCATTTCAAAACAAACTATTATCAAGAGTTCATCAAAAGCATGGTCAATTTCATGCATCTAGTAGCCAATCACCCTTAATATGTATGTCATATTTAATCTCAACAATGAAAGCACATTAGTAATGGAGAATAGAAAATGTGTACCATGGTGTTAACTTCACCCATTTTACTTAGAGTTGCTTGTTGATGATTTGTATTGTCCACTCATTTTGTGAGAGACCTTGATTTCATCTCCCCTTTTTAGTTATGACAACACAATTGAAGAATCAATGGTTCTTGAGTAAGGAATCAATCCACACCTACAAAACACACTCAAGTAGCTTTCTTTGGTACCCTTTTTGCTCTAGGGTCCATTTGTGTTAGCACAATTATGGGCAAGATTCATTATAAGCACATTAGCACAAAAATGAATGATATTCTACAACCATTATGCTTCAATTGAATTTATCATTCAAGAACCTTATCATGAAGTGCATTTGTCAATTCAAGTAGTAAGATATGCTCATGGTTATTTATCAAGTCAATGAACCAATATGAAATTAGTGATAGGAATGAAACTCCATTTCATATATGAATCATAGTAGACAACCATATGCATCATTCATGTTCAATCATTAAGAATTGACAAGAAAACCAATAAAACTTCCCTTGATTAGCAAAAATAGATTATATGCCCTTTTTTAAGATTTGTAAAGCTATAGCACATAGGAAGATTCATTTCATTTCAAAATTCTTTGAACATTTGAAAGCACAATGAAAAGATATTTTCATAAGAATCACCCTTTTGAAATAATTTCACTCTAAATCAATGTGACACTTTTGTCATGCAATTTCAAGAAACAAAAGAATGTGATGCATGAATAATGATCATTTATCAATCAATGAAAACATTCATAAAGCAACATAGTACAAATTTCTGTTTCTTTTAGCATTTGACAAATGATTCCCATCTTTCTTAACTAAGCATGCATTGGTCCTAAAAATAACATCATAGCCATTGTCACACAATTTGATTAATGCTAAATAAGTTATGCTTCAAACCATCAACCAAAAACACACTAACTATAGAAAGAGTGGAAGATATACCAATTGAGTCAATCCTTATAATTTTGTCTTTAGAGTTGTCTCCAAAAGTTACGTTTCCCACTTCATAATTTTTTAGAGAAATGTATTTTGATTAGTCTCCCATCATATGCCTTGAGCATCCGCTACCAATAAGCTATTTCCTTTAAGGCGGACTTCAAGCATACCTACAAAACAAATTTAAGTAACATTTGTTAGTACCCAATTTATCTTGGGTCCACTAGGGTTAGAGAGAGATGCAATGGTTCCTTTTGGAACCCAAATCATTTTTGGTTTAACATTCTCCTTTCTATGCAAGCATGCAATGGTTCCTTTTGGAACCCAAATCATTTTTGTTATCACTTTCTTCTTCGTAAGTAAACATGCATTTGCCTTATGTCCCTTTTTATTGCAATAATAACATGTAACATGCTTATGATCATTTGAGGATGCATGAGATGATTGTCTTGTAAATGTATGCCTTAATGATTTCCTCTTTTTCAAGATAATAGCATCTTTGTCAAAAGCATCATACCCTAGACCACATTTATCAAATGATCCTCTTTGTCTTCCCAACATAATGCTAAGGTTTTCCTTTCCTTTTGTAAATTTAGCTAAGACATTTATTTGATCATCTATAGTATTTTTTAACCGATTATTTTCCTTTTCTAGCTCTATGCTTTTGTCATTGCATGAAACTTCTAAGTTGGAAGTAATAGAGCTACATGAAGATTTAGCTTTCTTAAGAAGAATATATTTTCTAGCTAACTTTTCAAATCCATCATGCAATTCTTCAAATGCATCTTGTAATTCATCATAAGAAGAGAGAAGTTCATCATATGATAATTTATCTTTATCTAATGAATGTGAATTTAAATGTACATCTTCTTCATTTGCCGTGAAACAAGGGTTTGCCATTTCTTCACCATTTTCCTCCTCGTCCGAGTCACATGAGTCGTAGTCATCCAATGTGGCATTCATAGCCATCTTGCTGGGTCTTTTCTCGTTCTCCTTTTCGAACTTGAAGCAATCACTTTTATAGTGTCCCGGCTTTCCACAATTGAAACACGTTGGAGGTTCCCTTTTCTTAGGCTCGCCTTTTGATTCGATTCTCCTCATGAATTTTCCACCATTGGCTTTCTTTCTTTGAAGGTATTTCTTAAATTCTTGAGTGAGCAAAGTAATGTCCTCATCCACTTCTTCTTCATTCGGCTCAATGGCTTCATTTTTGGTAGAGGCTTGCAAAGCTATACCTTTTCTTGACTTGATGTCGTCTTCACGAGATTTCAATGTGATTTCCCAAGTGAGTAGAGAGCCAAAAATCTCATCAAGACTCATGTTGTTGAGATCATGAGCTTCTTTGATTGCCGTTACCTTTGCATCCCATTTAGTCGGAAGACTTCTAAGCACTTTGCGTGACGCATCGGATCTAGGAACAATTCTACCAAGATGCTTTAGTCCATTCAAAATGTTAGTGAAACGAGACATCATAGAATTAATATTTTCATCTTCCTTCATGGCAAATAATTCATATTCATGCATAAGTATATCAATTTTAGATTCTCTAACTTGAGTAGTACCTTAATAAGTTACTTCAAGTTTATCCCACATTTCTTTTGTCATGGAGCAAGTAGAGACACGATTAAATTCGTTTGGACTTAAGGCACAATTTATATTCACCTTAGCTTTAGCATTAAAAGACATAAGCCTACGTTCATCATTATCCCATTCGTTGGGCAATTTGGCGATAGTTTTTCCATTTACTATTTTTGTTATAGTGAAAGGTCCATCAACAATAACTTGTCAAATATGAAAATCAATAGCTTGAAGAAAGTCTATCATTCTAGTTTTCCAATAGCTATAGTTTAAACCATCAAACCATGGGGTTCTAATAATAGATTGTCCTTCAATGTGAGTGACTAAATATGAGGCCATGATTGTTCTCTAAGACGGTTAAGTCCAAAAATAATAGAGATTATTCTCTGATATCAATTGTTAGTCACTAATTAACCCTAGAGGGGGGTGAATAGGGTGTTCAAAATATTTCTACTCCTTTTCGAAATTGGAACAATATATAATCAATACTCAATTTCTTCAATAGTCAAGTGAATAAATTCAATTCAATTTATCTAACAACTAATCACAAGACTAATTAGCATACAAGATATTCAAGTAAATATAGCATGCAAATTAATGAAATAAGGAGAGAGAGAGATTGACACCGTGATTTTTTTAGGTTCGGTAACTCCTACTCCTCGGCTCAAGAACCCCTTCTTGAGACTTTTCCCGATCCTTTCACTATGGCCCTTCCTTCACAGGTGGAATGGCAAACCTTTACAACACAAGCCTCTCGAGCTTGTCTCTCAATCAAGAGAACAACCCTCTCTTGAACAATCGGTGGACTTCACTTGTCCGAGATTACAAATTCGTATGTAATCAATAAAATCACTCAAGAACAAAAACACTCAAAACCCAAAGGTTTTTATGGAAGATAAATCAATATAACCTCAAGTTTTTTGGTGATTTTATAATAGCTCTAGAAATGTATTCTCAAAGGATATAATCAATGAATGATATTTGGAGAATAAGAAGAGATACTAGAGGTTTTGATTTTCAAAGAAACTTGGAGAAAATCTGATTTTAAAAGCTTGGTTTCAATGGCTTTTGTAGAAAAAACATTTGCAGAATTTTGAGAGCTTTTCTTCCTCTTCTTTCTCTTTTGTTTTTCAATCTCTTAGTATTCAATATACACATCACATTCTATATATAGCATTGCATTAGGGTTAAGAGAATGAGTATTGAATTATTTGAGTCAAGAGCCGTTTGAACACCATTAAGCACAATCCACAAAAGATGGAAAATATTTTATGTTGAATCTGCAGGTTTTAAGGTGCAACTAGTCGACTACTTCATTCCTTTAGTCAACTACTTTGGACCATCTAGTCGACTAGATTGAGTTATAGTCGACTACATGATGTAGTCTAGTCGACTCAACTTCATTTCAGTTGACTACTTTGATGTGGATGAAAACCATGTAGCTACTGATTGTTTTAGTCGACTACTAGAAAATACACATGGTTATTCTAGTCGACTACAACATGAAAAACATTTAATAAAAATATTTTTCTTTCCGTTTAAGTTCAGTAAAGCATTTTTCATTCCATTTGAGTTCGGTTCATTTTATACTTGAGCTTATACGATAAAATCGACGCATAAAATTACCTTGTTACAATGATCGCTCCTCGACCTCTCTACCCCAAGTCTTGAGTCTTCAACTTTCGCCTTTGCCTTTGAATTATTTGATTTTCCATTTTCGCGCTTCAATTTCTTTCTCGGCTTTTCGCTTTTATTCAGTCTTTCTTTCTGAGCTTGCTTTCCGAGTCATTTTCTTTCTGTGCTTGTTTTCCGAGTCGTTCACCTGTTACAATGTACTTAGATGGAGGGTATTGATTTTGATGAGACTTTCGCTCTAGTTGCTAGGCTTGAATCTATTCGGATTTTGTTTGCTATTGCTTATCATCTTGGATTCAAGTTGTATCAAATGGATTTGAAGAGTGCATTCTTGAATGGCATTCTACATGAGGAAGTATATGTGGAGCAACCCAAAGGGTTTGAAGATCCTCATTATCCGGGTCATGTTTACAGGCTAAAAAAGGTGTTGTATGGGCTAAAGCAAGCTCCTAAAGCTTGACATGAAAGGTTGGCTGATTACCTGTTAGGAACAGGTTTTGCTCGAGGGGGAGTGGACAAAACACTGTTTATTCAGAAAATTGAGAGTGATACAGTTGTTGCTCAAATCTATGTTGATGATATTGTGTTTGGTTCCACTTCTAATCAGTTTGCTCATTATTTTGGAGATAAAATGAAACATGAATTTGAGATGAGCATGATTGGTGAATTGAACTTCTTTCTAGGGCTTCAAGTTAGACAATTGAGTGATAGGAGTTTTGTTTCCCAAACTCATTATGCATTAGAATTGGTGAAGAAGTTTGGTTTGGAAAAGGCTAAAGATGTTCGCACTCCTGTGAGTACAAGTGTCAAGCTTAGCATAGATACTAAAGGCAAAGATGTCGATCCTACACTTTATAGGAGTATGATTGGGAGTTTATTGTACTTGACTGCCAGTCCACCTAACATAGCGTTTAGTGTTGGTTTGTGTGCACGTTATCAGGCAAGTCCTAAGGAGTCTCATATTACTGCTATGAAGAGGGTTATTAAGTATGTTAAAGGGACTATGAATTATGGACTGTGGTATCCATTAGGTACTAATATTGATATCGCATCTTTTTCTGATGCTGATTGGCTTGGAAATGTAGATGATAGGAAAAGTACTGGTGGATGATGTTTTTATGTTGGAAATTCCTTAGTTGTTTGGCATAGCAAAAAGCAAAATTGTGTTTCTCTTTCCACTGCTGAGGCTGAGTATATAGCAGTTGGTAGTTATTGTACTTAGGTTTTGTGAATGCGTCAGATGTTGCAGGATTATGGTTTTTCTCAAGGTACAATGAATGTGTTCTATGATAACACAAGTGCAATAAATATTTCTAAAAATCCTATTCAACACTCTAGGACAAAGCATATAGATATTCGACATCATTTCATTCATGATCTTGTTGAAGATGGTATAATGTCTCTAGAGTTCATATCCACAGATTCTCAGTTGGCAGATATCTTTACAAAACCATTAGATTTTCAAAATCATGTTAGTCTTAGGAAATCTATTGGTATGCTTTCTTTAGAATAGATATGTTCTTATCTATCATTCTAGGAACACATTACATTTCTTTCCTAGAATTTATAGGTAATCATGCATTGATATTATTTTTATTCATGCATGCATTTTATTTTGAAATAAATGAAATTAAAATTTTTGAGACTGTTGAGCTTGGCTAGAGTACAAAAGTTGTCATATTTTACTCTATTTTCACATTTACTTGTCTCATTATGCTTATGTAAAGTAAAGGTATTAGTTTGACCTAAGATTTTTGGATGATCACTTGTCATGATTATTTTATGTTACAAAACTTTAATCTTAGGTGCTAGTTGCTTCGGTGATGATTATAATGCCTGTTGAATCTGTTAATTTTTTTTATTTAACTCGAAGTGGTATGAAGGTTAATGAGCCATGCTAGATTGGTCTATGCATGAAATATGTTTTGTATGAGTATGAATGTTGTGGTGATGTTGAAAAAAAAGGAAAGAATGAGATGTTTAAAATATAAAAATGCAAAAAGTAATTCTTCAATCTGAGTAACTGAGCCTCTTGCCTCAGTAAGTATTGAGTGTTTGCGTAAAAAGGGGAGAAGACTAATGAGTATAAATCCCATGGAAGAAGCTCGAGCCCAGTAGGTCGGGACTACAAATCCTCATTGGAAAGTCCAGAACTTAGAAAGACAAAAAGGGATATGGTGAAAAAGTTGAAAATATGAAAAAAAAAAAAAAAAAAAAAAAAAAAGAATTTGTGTGACAAAGAGAAAGTATTTTTTATTTTTGCCTTCTAATTTAGATCTTGGATTGAATTATCATCACGGTTGATACGGAGATTATCAGGTTTAGTATGTATTGTTTTCATCTTACCTTAGTGCTTGCACATGAGAATTTTCATATATATATATTTGCAAAACTTGACTTGTACATTCTTGAGTCTATAAGGTATGTGTGTTAATTTTCTTCTATACCGTGTGTACAATAGCTGAGATAGATATGAGAATATGATGTATAAATGGTTTGCTTGTTGTCTTTACTGCATTACTCACAGATTTTTAAAAACAAAAATATTTTATTTTATTTTTATTCATGACATTTTTGCATTCATGCATTAGTATTAAGGTCATGCATAGTAGAGATTTATGTTACCCTGAGAATTTGGATATGATCTGATAAGAGTTCTATATCTTGGTGTTTTTCATTGAGTACTTCCTTTCATCTCTCTACATTATTGCTATGTCATATACTCTCTTTGCTTGACATTTCAGTGACAAAAAGGGGGAGAAGTATTAAGTGAGGGGGAGAGAGATTGTTTGGTTAAGATTATTTGATTGATCAAGAGGGAGAAGTATTTAGTAAGGGAGAGTTTATTTTCATGGGGAGAATGATGATCATTATGTGTGCATTGTTGTTATGATTTTCTGATGATCATTATGTTGGTTTATATCTGTTTTCCACACTTGCATTTAATGATTTGTTCATTGTTGTTGTAACAAGATTAGTCGTCATGAAAGCAATGTGATAATTTATATCTATGTTTGTTGGTGTGTGTTCATAGGTATAGATGTTATGTTGTTATTTGTGAGGCTATATTGTAAAACATGGTTTTGTCTTAGAAATGCCAAGGGGATATTGTAAGAACATTTTTGTATATTGTTTATTTATGGCATGTTCTAGACAATAACCATGTTGAGTGTTAGATAGGTCGGTTTGGTGTTAATGACATCGATAAGCTTCATCAAATGCAGAATCAAGCATTGAAATAATGAAGAATACATGTAAGGCACGAAAGTGAACATATTAAAGAACAATGTCTCCTGGAGGGCGAAAACGTCATTTTTCGAAGCCGTCTCTCCAAGCAAAAAGTATCGTGGGTTCAAAAGGGTCATTTTGACGCAGTTGTGAAGAAAAGTGGTTTTGATAAAAATAAAAAAAAATAAATAAATAAAAAAAACCTACGCTTTTAGTTTCAAAAAGTGGCTAGAAAACACATTTTTACGTTTGGAGGTACGCTTGGACCTATGCTTGAAGCGTAGGCCCTGCTACGCTTGGAACGTAGCTATGACAAGTTTTTGCCAATTTTTACCTACGATGTCCAAATTGTTCGGGGGTTGGTTTTATGATATGACCATGACTTATATACATCAAAGTGCATTCTATATATAATATATTGACCAAAATATAGGGTTTGGATGTGAAATTACGAGAAAGGTCAAACTTAGGATTTTGATCATCATTGTTTATAAATATCCGAGTCTACAACAAGAAGAGACACGTCTTGAAGAATTCTCTGCAAGTTTTCTGCAGTTTAATCTTCTTCTACAGAGATATACATATAGTGAGAGAATATTATTGAGTGATTAGAGATACACAAATTCTCTCTTGTTTTTGGACGTCTTCAACCGTGCTTCTACATCGACGATTTTTATGCACGATTGAATGGTATATATTCTGAAAAATTCACACGCCATCTATTGAAATGTGGTTGCTTTGATCCGTTGAAGAACGGAGCCGTCTGTGTGCGGAGATCAAAGCAAAGGCTTCGTGGTGATTTTGATTTGTTGAGAAGCATAAACGTCACAGTACGAAGATCGGAGCGAAAGCTTCGTGGAGCGCGAGTGAATCTAAACATTTCAGACGTCAAGTGAAGAACAACAAATCACAACGATTGTAAGTTCTGTTTTCTTAGAGTCTGTAAAAATTCTCTGATTCATAGTGTATCGATACCCGAGTATATCAGTGATTTTTACATGGAGTTTTTCCAAGGTTTTCCACGTAAAAATCTCTGTATCTTCTCATGATTTAATTTTCTACACTTATATTCATATTTGTTTGATTAATCTATTTTTGAGAATTGAATCAAGAATTAGGGTTTGTGACAAATTAAAATTAAATTTTCGCTAAATAATTTTAATTGATCATAAATCGACAAAAATTCTATTCACCCCCACCCCCCTTAGGATGTTCTCACTATCGTCTAGGTAATTTCAATTATTTTATATACTATGGACATACAATCCGAAAACCGTCTAGCAAACTCGCCCTGCTTACACATCTTGTAACCCTAGATAAATCTGCACCAAACGAGGGTAAAATTGGTATAAAAGCGTTTCTAAGATCCCTATATAAGAACTTAGAACTTAATCGTACATATATACATACATATATATGTTTGTGTATCAGAATCAGTGTTAGGGCTGGCAGTTATAAAAGTTTTAATTTCATAAAACCCTTTATATTATCCAATTTAATCAACTAACCCCCACTGTATCCACTTTGCCCCCTATACTATTCAATTTCATCACTATTCCCCCTCCCCTCACATTTTGAGTCATAATACCTAAATTACCATCAATAGTACAGGGGGTTTAGTGAAATCAAGCCTTTAAAAAAATTATTTTTCGAAAATCAACTATATTTTTCGTAAGAACTATAAATTTCAAATATATATATATTTCGGGAAAAAAATATTTTTCGAAAACAATATATATTTTGGAAAAAATATATAAATTTTCCGAATATATATATATATATATATTGGAATAAATATATATATATATTTCAAAAAATATATATATTTTGGAATATATATTTTGGGATATATATATATTGGAAAATGATATATATTTCGGAATATATATATATATATATATAATTCGACAAAAATATATATTTTCCGAATTGTTTTAAAAAAATATGATTTTTCGTGAAAAATATACATTATTTTCCAAAATATAAAAATTATATATTTCGGAAAAAAATTATATTATTTTTGGAAAAAAATAATATATATTTTTCGGGAAAACAAAATCATATTTTGGAAAGTAATATATATTTTTCTCAAAAAAACTTATTTTTCGGAAAAAATCATATTTTGGAACATAATATATATTTTTCCCAAAAAACTTATTTTTCGGAAAAAATCATATTGTTTTAAAACAATTCGGAAAATATATATTTTTGATGAATTTATATCATTTATAGTTTTTAAAACAATCCGAAATATATATCATTTTCCAATATATATATATTTCTCGAAATATATATATATTCCGAATTATATATATATTCCAAAATATATATTATTTCCGAAATATATATATTTTTTAAAAATTTATAGTTTTTACGAAAAATATAATTGATTTTCGAAAAATAATTTTTTTAAAGGTTTGATTTCACTAAACCCCCTATACTATTGAGGGTAGTTGAGGTATTATGACTCAAAATGTGAGGGGAGGGGGTATAGTGATGAAATTGAATAGTATTGTGGGTAAAGTGGATATAGTGGGGGTTAGTTGATTAAATTAGATAGTATAGGGTATTTTGTGAAATTAACCCTTATAAAAATACATGTTTTTAGAGAATTGTCGAAAATAATTTCAGAAATAACTTGTTCCTGTTTGGATAAGGGATTAACATAGTACTGCCCCAGGATAGTTATAACCTCCAAATTGAGTGAGACTCGGATTAGGTAACCTCATTCTTTGTGAACTTGGGGGTTTCCATAACCTGTATATGTGGGTATGCATTATATAGCATGGAACATATATATATATATAACCTCGTCTTTTTTTTCTTTTTTTTTCTTTTTCTTTTTCTTTTTCTTTTTCTTTTTCTTTTTCGTTGTTATTGTGTGAGAATCAAATTATTAGTCAATTAATCCATACATTCATAACAAGACGTATACTTTTTAAAAAAAGAGTTGAAAGAGTTATTTGTGAATCAGAAAACTAACAAATATTGATGATCACCTAATTTGTTGGTTTTCTTCTGCTTCTAATCTTTGTTTTATATTTCATCGAATCAATGTCAGCTTGATTCGTTCTCTTATGGTACTCAAATGGTTACTCTGCTCTTACTATATACTAGGTTCAATGTTTTGATATGTGTTTAAGGGCGGATTTGGGATTCTATTGGAATTGTATTGGAGTTGTAATTGCAATTCCACCAATACAATTTCAAATACATTGTTCGGCTAAATTATGGAATTCAAGTGTAATTGAATTTCAATCACAAATCTAATTTGAATGTAAATTTCAATTCAAATCCAATTTAAATGTAAAACATCATAAATCTTGAATTAAATTAGAGAATATAGATAGATTTAAGTATGTAAATATAAGTATGATACAATATATATATATATATATATATATGTATATGTATATTTGTATATATAGGCGTGTGTATATATATGTATATATGTTTGTATATATATATATAGGCATATGTTTATATATAGGTTTTTGTGAATATATATATATATATATATATAAGTTTGTAGTTGTGAAAAGTTAGTTATTAGAGAGAGATAATTTATTGGGTTGAAGACTTGGAGAAGATTTGGAATTGAAAATCACAACTTCTCATGTGAAATTCAAATTGTGGAATTGATGGATTTGGAATTGCATTACAATTCCAAATCCAAATCATTTTTGAGCAAGCGAATAATGAAATCTTTTGAATTAAAATGCAATCCCAAATCTAAGGCCCAAAACGGTGCAGCCGAACAGACTCTAAGTGTCAAAATAACTATTTTTTGTTTCTTACATTTAAAACAGCTGTGTTTTCTCTTAATATGCATTTATAACTTACTAGGTCAAAGCATGTGCCCTGCACATATTGAAAGACTTATGGTGATGAATGAAGTACAAAAGATAAAAAATTAAAAATTAACTGAAACAATAAATAAATAAATCATTCATCACAAAAAGGGAGAGATGTGAACATGTTGATTGAATAGAGGAAAGGGAGTGAGGGTGAGAATGAAGAAGGGGCATGAAAAATATATAAAGAGTGAAACGGTGTGAGAGAAATGATGAGAGGTGCGACGCCACTTTTGGTGAAGAGATTTTTTATTTTATTTTTGATTTAAAATGTATTAAAAAAATGTTTGGAAATAATACGAGAGCTTCATACATTTATAAGTAGTATGGATTGTTGCAATTCTTATTGTAATTCTGCCACACTCAAATTTGATTTGACAATAATGAATCCATTTCATCAAGTTTGTCAAGAAGAAATTGATGTGATAATAAGTATTTTGTTAAATATTCTTCCAAAGAAAATAATGTGGATATAGACTAATCGAATAAATATCATAACAGCATGGCTATTGTTCCCTTAATCCACAATATATTTGCTACCAGTAACAATCCTAATAAAGAAAAATAAAAGTATACAGAAAAACTAACAAAGTACTGTGCTTGATATGTGAGTCTGTGACCTTCCAATGTTGTGATAATTTACTTTGTTATCTAGCAACCAAAATATCATGGGGCCATTTGCCCTGGTATAACCTCTCATCTCTCAAAACAGAAGTGAGTGGTTCAAGCCCCCATAGTTATCATTTCAGGGGTGTGTGCTTGCCTAAAAAACCGAAAAACAATAGAAAATATGGAAAAAAAAATGCCTCATGCCTCCTAAAAATTCCAAGTTTAAACTTCATGTAGTCTTTGGCTTTGTCTTTAGACGCTGCACCCTTGAATACATGAACACCCCAGCAAGAGCCACACCGGTACCTGGGCAAAAGATAGAAAACAAGTTTCTGTAAGTAGCTTAAATAATAACAGCAAAAACGCAATTTGTTTTTTATCAAGCATCACAAAGATAGAGAGAGCCAAATGAACTCTTTTCTTATTATTTGATATTTGATTGATCAGATGTAAGCAATCATACCAATAGAGTTGATAGGTGATATAGGTGTGCGGAAGAAGAGTATCGATGCCACAATAACCACTACCCGCTTCACACAATTGCCGACAGAGTGAGTGACTGGGGATACCCTCTGCAATATCATATAAGCAACCTGCATGACAAAGTCATATCAGCATCATTACAACAACAACAGGTATTTCAACATGTATTTGACATTAATATTTAATGAATCTCTGCTAGATTTTATATATCAAGCAAACATTTTCTGCAGAAGCTTTATCAGCTTAGCGGAAACTGATAAAGGCATTTGTAGGAGTGGCACCTTGTATAGAACTATTTACTTTGGCCCTAAGGAAAAAATAGGGTTCTTATGAGTGGATTGATTCATTCAATATCACGAGAGAGAGAGAGGAATATGCAGCCCTCATATATTACATTCTAACTGCACATTCTCCCTTAAAATGTTATTACTTCCTGCATTAGTTTTTTACAGCCTAATCTTTCGGCTATGAAATTGAACAGAATTTTTCTATCATCTTATAGGTCATTGATTGCACAACGTTTGAGATGTGTACTCCCCTTTAAACATCCCAATCCAGTACCATGGACAGCCTCTCTTATTCACCCCTCTCCAGTTATAAGTAAACAATAAGACCATAAATTATCGCATTAGGATATCAATATTCATTTTTCCATATATCTACTTCATGTTGAAATATGTACTATACATAGAAACATGACCTAAATGCCATCTTCATTATCCTTTTAACGTTTTCCTCTATAGCCCCTTCCTTTACTTCTTAATGTATGGTTTGAGTACAGACCAGGGCTCAACCCTAACAACTCTACTAGGGAGTTAAAACCAAAATCCTATTTAAGAGGTCCACAAGATTAAAGGCTAAAATATATAAATATATATATATATATATTCTATTTTTATTATTTACATTGTATAAAAGATTTAAAAATAAAAACTTAATGAGCATGATTTTTTATTAGGAAACATGGACAAATCTAGATCCAAGTAGCTTAATATGAAACTACAATTATATAGTACTAGTACACATTAACAGCTCAAGGTCTTCAACCCATGTTAGTTTTGGTGTTCCATAACCTCAATTAAAACATGCTACCACATATTTCCTAAAAATAACAACCCGTGTTAGTTTCAGTCTATCCTTTCCCAAGCTCTTGGTGGTAATGCTAAACAATATAACAACATTCATACCTCTTTGATAAGTCATCTAAGAAAAGCACAATCTTAAGTTGTATAGGACGTTCTTTGAATTTTGAATTTCCTTATGTTAAAGGTCAGTGACCTAAAACTAAAATCTTAGCTAATCTCACCAAGGCCACCGAAATAGCAATACCTATAAGATGATCTTCCAATCACACACCCCATCTCAAGATGGTGAAATAGTGTTGAAAATGAAAGACAAAACCTCGAAACACATATAAGCCAGCAAACAGATAAGCAGCGGCACTAGCCTGCTATGCTTATGAAGTAGCAAGAAAAAACTGAATCATCTACACCATTTTAATGTCTTGCAAGTATATTCCCTAGATAAGTTTAGAAGATGTTTACTGCCGGAGAGTATGCCCATTGGTGGTGAAAGGACAATCTTAAGGTGTCAAACAATATCTCCAGAAGTACATGTTCAAAATAACTTGAGATTTGGAATCAAATAATCAGAAGCAAATAAAAGGTCTGCCCAAATTTCTTTAGAAACATTACAAAAAATCAAAATTTCATTTGGACTCATAAAAGTATTCAACTCTTCACACACCAGTACACATGTTTGTGGTAGAAGCTATAGGTTGAGCTTGAACAAGCTACTAGGGTAGGTGCTACAAAAATCAACTAAACAACCCTAGAGACAAATGGTTATTTGACCAAGAATGGAAATGAAAGAAACACATTTGAAATGATTACCTGCTGATATGCGTGGAAGCAGAGTGCAGCGAGGAGAGACCTGATGTAAACCTCTCTCACATTCAATCCCTGACAACCAAATTAAGTTAGAGATCAGCAGATAAAAGTTGCATTTTATTTGAACACATAACAATGAAACAGAAGCAATTTCTAGCTTTTGGAAATAACTCACAGCAGCTTGCAGGTATGAGGGAGTAAACCTGATTCCTTCCATGAAAATGGTAACAGGGGCCAGCAAGATGAAGGACATGATTGTTATTATCGAGAAGAGAGTAATGTTGTCCATTGATTCCTGTACAAGAACAAATCATTTACCAATTAAGTTAATAGACATACCAGGAACAATCTTTTTTCTTTTATGCTGGGAAAGAAAGAACACTGACATACAAGAAACAGTTTGGCTAAAATAGTTAGCACTCTAATTATATAAAAGGTGTGGATACAAAGATATGGAATTACGAGCGAATGTTACCTCTTTCTTAACCATGAGCTTTTTGCTAAGGACATTACGTGATTGGTTGGCCAAATTAGAAGCCATTGCACTCGAAAACCCAGCCCTATTTCACAAACAGCAAGAGAGAAAGAGATATATATTATTTATTATAGGAAAATTAATTGCACTACTTTTTGCTAGATGATATTTTGAAACTTTGGTCAAATAAAGGTAAAGAGAGATCTCTAGCCACAATGATTAATGCATTGTCTTCCTTTGTTTTTCCCGACACCCCTTTTTCCCAGGTTTTACGAGAGAGGAGGGTAACAATGAAAAATGCTTCTGCATTTGCTCACCAGTTAAAAGAGGCCTCCGTTGCTGATGCAAGTGCCACTCCACCCACAATTGGTATCAGAGAAGTTATTACCCAAGGAGTAGGCATCTGTTTGAGAAGGATTGTTAGGGAATAAACTAAGATAAATAAAAATTACTAAATAATCGTTGTATAATGTGTCCCATCAGCAGTCATGTTAAATGGGGACAGAAAATATGAGAGTACGAGATGCGCACCTCTCCTAGAAACATAGCAGATAGAACGACTGAGAAAAAGGGTTCCATGGCTTTGATTGTGTGAGTGAATGAAACCGCAACTGCTCCGAGACTCATATTAGTAAAAAGATTGCCCAAGGTGTGCACCACTGCCAATGGCAAGATTGCTGCAAGCTGTCAAGTAATTAGTTAATAACCATAGCTTTTGTGTTAAAATTGATAGCTTGTTCCATGGTACAACCATTCTAGCAAAATGGTGGAATACCTGTGAACCGCTGATTTTAGGCCGTTTGTAGAGGTTAAATGTCCACATGAAAGTAACAAGTAAAGTCCCGACCGCAAACTGAATTGTGCTAACCGTCAACGGAAATGGGTAAACTTTCAGAACCTGTGAAGCATAAGATTAACTGATCAGGCTCTCATCTCTTATCAGTAGTTTCAACCCAAATAAATGTAGGCGTGTGAATTTCTGGGAAAACAAAACCAAAAAGAAAAAAGAGCAGTAGAAATATACGACTCATCTTCCCTTAATCATTAATAGCACACACCATGACTGAAAAACAGATTGATTACTATCATAATAAGGTTTCAGCAAATAAAAGGCATCTTCATTTATTTCCTTATCATAATAGGAAAACAAAATAAATCATAATTATGTAAGATCTTTCTGGTTGATTTGTTAACAATGTAAGGAGACAATTAAACATTGATACATATGAAAATCAGAGAAAATCAAATTAAGAACATGAAAAGCTAAATAATCCCACATTTCCTTCACATAAAAAACAGGAAAAAATAAAAAATAAAAATTTAACTCATTACGCTTACATGGATTTATCCTGCTATCGTACACTAAAATTTAATTGTCAAAAAACCAGAAACTTTTTACATAATGAAGTAAAATAAAATTCCCAAAAAAGTAACAAATTCATTCAAATTTGATAAGCAATATAGTAGAAGGCGACAATGACGACGACAACAACAACAACAATAATAATAAATACTAATAGTGAAGTGATCTGTTCATGTAACAAAGATTCAGTCTCTCCTTCTGAATTAGGATACTCTCTTGTGCGCTGTGTACACCGGGAGGATAGATATCACCCACGAGATTGTGAACCCAACCCGGATGGGGATTGAGTATCACCAAAAGGGTTCGGTGCATAGCATCATATAGGTACTTCAACTATTCATCTTATGAAATATACATATACTGTATATATATATATCTATGTATATATATTAAAATAAAAATGATTCATCATATGATATACGAAAACATTCACAAACATGCACGCCATGCTTATATAACACACATTCAAAGTCAGGGCAAAGAAAATCAAGAGAAATAAAAAAGGTCAAAAACCCACACTTCAAATATTCAAATTCCACATTGTGTGTGTATATATGTGTATATATATATATTATGTCAAGAGCCATGGTTAAACCTGTTTGTTATAGATATTAAAGTATATATTGAAAAGGCACCAAAAGCTGAACAGAGCTCCGATCTCCAACGAGCAAATCGACGAACAACAACACATTGAAGGCAATCGCCGGGTCGTGGACGAGGCAGAGACGCCATTGAAGGAGACAAAATCAAGCGATTTCGAAACAGATACAGAATTAAATCTACTACACGAAGATGTTATATAATCGATTCTCAAAAGTCTGGGAGGTTTCGAAACTGAAATCGAAGGAGCGAAAGTGAATGCAGTGCTCTGCATTTTCAAGATTCCAAATCACACAAGAGAGCGTGTGTGTACTGTGTATATATAGAAACTGTATATATATATATATATATAGAGAAAGAGAGAGAGAGAGAGAGAGATTTTGAATACTCTCTCTTTTTGTTTGTGAAGTTCATAGCGGCCAGAGGTGCTCAGTCGGTGAGTGCTTTAATGGTGTTTCGGGGAAGTAGGGGGGACAATAGTATTTGGGGAATAATTTTATGGAATTTTTCAATACTTGTACTTAATTTGATTTTCTAATAAAAATGGTATTAATTAAATGTGGTGTATGTTTTATTTAAGTTTTTATGAGATTGTTTATTTGACATGTCAACATTGGTGACTCAAATTTGTCCATCATTGATTGAGAGGTGCCAAATTGTTGAATGGACAAATGGCATATGGTGTTCTATAGTGATTGGTGACTCTGCAAGCCACCAACTTTGGAAGCCACTTATATTTCTGAATTGGGATATTTTAGGGCAGTTTGGGAATTGGTTTTGGTTGTCTTGGTTAGGTAAATTTAAAATATATATATAATATTTGGTAAGAAATTGATTTTGATATTGGTATAATTATATATATATACTAATATGTATTAAAAATATATAAATATGAAAAATATATATATAAAATTAAAAATATATATATATAATTAAAATTCCCGAAATCATTTGATATTTTTATTTTTTTTTATTCCAAAAAATATATATATAATAGAAAAAAATATTTAAAAATGTGAAAATTATATATAAAATTCAAATAATATATCTTAAATTCGAAAAAATATATATAATTCAAAAAAAATATAAAATTCTGAATAATTTTATTATATACTGAAAAAATTTAAAAATTTAGAAAAAAAAAAGGATATAAAATGGGAAAAAATAATTTTTTTCCGAAAAATAATTTTTTTTTTTTGGAAACAAATTATTTTTCCCAAAAAATAATTTTTTTCTAAATATTATATATTATTTTTTTCAAAATAATTCATATTTTCGGCCATATATATATATATATATAGAGAGAAAAAAAAAAGTCAAAATTGGTAGGCCAAAACCATGGTTTTAGTGGTTGGTTTTAAAAAGCCCAAAACCAAGTCCAAAACCCACCAACCAAACATGGTTTGGTCTTGAAATCAAAGACCAAAACCAAAACCAGGCCCAAAACTACATATCCAAACAGGCCCTTATTTTGTTGCTTTAGTGCATTTTTCCTTTGTAATTGTAAATATTTCAAAAACATAAAAGGTTAAGGGTAGGTTTGGAAATTAGTGTTTTCGTTTTCGTTTTTTATCTCTTGAGAATAAAAAAATTTCTTGTTTTTGTCCTAATAGTAATTCGGAAACAAAAACATGTTTGGTTGAAAATTTTGTCTAAAAAATTTTCGGGAACAAAAAAAAAACACGTTTTTGAGATTTATTTGAAATAAAAAATATAAAACAAATTGTTAAAGGGTGAGATTAAGTTTGACTTGATTGTCATCCCTTGTATAAACTAGCTACAATATACACTTCCAAATCTTCCATACAACAATGAACAAGACCACTCTGCTATTGTTCAAAAGATTAAAATACAAAAATATATATATATATATAAATATATAAGTAGTAGCATATATAAAGACAACATCACCCCAATTCGATTGGGAGTGTCAAGTTGTAGAGATAAGGGTTTGTGTTGGTGGTGGTGTCGATTTGCAGTGGTGGGGGTTTGTGGTGGTATCGATTTGCAGTGGTGGTGGTGGTGGTGGTGGGATGACGATTGGTGGTGGTGGGGGGGGTTAGGGTTTGGAGGTTAAAGTAGAGGTTAGGGTTTGGAAGTTGAAGATGGCGGTTAGGGAATCTGTAAATTTTTTTTTTTTTTTACTGAGAACAAACAGTGCCGAAAACAAAAAAACACCATTTTGGTGTTCTCAAATTTTGAACTAAGGGTGACAAAACGTTTTTTTACTGTTAACGAAAAACAAAAATCATCAAAGGCTCCCAAACGCGTTTTTGTTCCCGTGAATAATGAAAAAAACAAGAACAAAAACGGAAACACCAGTTTCCAAACGCACCCAAACCATTTTAAGAGTGGGATTGTTGCAAGGCTGAGGTCTTCTGAGAAAATTCCAAATGCTATGTAAAGTTACTATTGGTTAGATTATATTTATTTTATATTGTTATAGAGTTTGACTCATTTAATTAGGTCCACCTATATTATATTATACTTATGGCCTATTTGAAAAGCGGTATCGTCTGGTCTGGTCGTTCATCTAAAATTTTATTTGGTAAGTGGTTTGGTTTGGTTTTAAATTTTATTGAATATATACGTATACACACATATATACATATACATATAGAAACCAATTCACACCCAATTCTAAATTTTTTATTTTTCACTCAAACCAATTCCTCTTCTTCGTCCTCAGAAGCAGATGGGTTGCGATTTTTTTGGGGGTGGTGGGTTGAGCCAGTGGTGGTGGTGGTGGGTTGCGATTGGGGGTGGTAGAGTAGAGAGGTGGCGTCGGTTCTGGTGGTGGTGGTGGAAGTGAAACCAAACCAACAAAAATCAATTTTTTTGTTGGTTTCAAAAATCATGTTTTTGGGGGGTTTTGGTCTTGGTGGTTTGGTTTCATTTTTTAGAAAACAACATTCTCAAACATGGTCTGGTCTCAAAAATATGAAACCAGACAAAAAAAATTGAAATCAAACCGCGAACTAAACAGGCCCTTAGAACCTGGTCGACTTACTGCAGTTATCTATTTTATGTTGTATTGTTTTCCACTTATTCTCTTCTATATATATATATATATATATGGTAATTTTATTGTAATAAATACAACAAGAGAACATATACCTCTCTCATATTTTTATTCTAAGTTCCAACAAGCTATGTATCTTGTAAAATTTTACAAACATTGTCATAAATCTCATATATTTTTCATGTTTATGGATATGCTTGATTTCCAAATTTTAAAAAGTATGATTTTAATTTTAAAATTTTTAGAACACATGTAAATCTTTTATTAAATGATTAAAGGAATTTCCTTCTTCTTTTTGTTTTAACCTAAAATAAGCAAACAAATAACCCCCTAGGGCAATAAAAACAACACAGTTCAAATTAAATTACTCTCTCGTCCCAATTTAGTTCCCATTTTATTTACTTACTTGTTTTAAATTAATTATTCAGTTTCGAATTCCAATACAATATTATCACATACTTTTTCAAATTATTTTTATGGCCCTACTAAAAATTACAACTATACTACATTAACAAATGGCAAAATAGAAAAACAAACTATCAAAAACATTGTTTAAAAGTAAAATGGGGATAACTAAATTGAGACGGAGGGAGTAAATTAAATTAAAAAAGAAAAGAAAAAATAAAAAGGCAAGAGTTGGACCTGTTTGTTGTAGATATTGAAATAGACGTTAAAAAAGCACCAAAAGCCGAACAATGCTCCAAATTCCAACGTGTTCATCAAATTGCTCGTCTTCTCATTCTCTCTTGCACTCGCACTAACCTCAAAATCATTTGATTCTGCACTCGCAGTTGCGTTAACCTCAAAATTATTCGATTCAGGCTTCGAAATAAGTGGCGCACCCCAAATCCAGCTCTTCTTTCTCAACGAAGACGAAGAACAACACACTACTGAAGCCAATCGAGATGAGACAGAGGCATCATTGAGAGAAACAAAACCAAGCGATTTCGAAATATTTACATCATCACTTCTTGAAAGCCTTGAAGGTCTCGAAATCGATACGGAAGGAGAGAAGTTAAATGAAGTGCTTTGCATTTTGGAAAATACAAATCACAAACAATAGAGAGAAATTAATGTCACAAATTGAATTTCAGTGCCTATGAATGAATATGAATAGGAGAAATGAGTTTGAGGTAGTTCATTTTAAAAAGGGAGTGGTCAATGGTGGCTCTTTGTTGGCGGGCTTGGAAAATGAGTCATCCAAGGAAGGGTGGCTTGACTTCGGTGTTGGCGGCTCAAATATATGGAAAATTAGTGATAGAATCATAGAACTCAAGAATTGGTTGGGTTGGTGTCTCATTTAAGTGCATGGGTCAATTCGAATTCCATGCGTTTCAATGTGACCTATTTATCAAATATGTGAAACGCAAATGTCTTGTAAAGACTTGTTTAATGATGTATTTAATTCGTTTAAATTTAAATTTGGTTAATTAATTCAAATGTAATAAATGATTTAATGCAAGAAATTAAGATAATTGAAATAAGAATAGATCAATGATACTTGCACGAAAATGCTAGACAAAATTGGTGGGATTGTGGATTTCATTTTGTGTGGGGTATGTCCCATGAATTATTGTTAGGCTTTGTCTTTTCTATTATTAATATAAATCAAGTATACCTTTCAAAAAAAAAAAATTAAAAGAATTGGGATAGTGAATGTATATCCACTGTTGGGCCCAACTGTGGATATAATTTCACAATATCCCAATTCTATCTATCACTTCGGTGCAAGAAACATTTTTCATAAGAATAAAGGCATGTTTACAAACATGAAACGTTTCCTGTTTTCTGTTTTTACTTCCTAAAATGAAGAAGTAAAATTAAATCTTGTTTCTCAATTTATTTATACTTTTGCCCTTAAGGAAACGTTTTCTCTAGTTGTAAAGAAAAGAGGAAACAAGAAAAATGGTACTTCCTCTTTTTGTTTCCTCTCGCCTTCAAAATGACTAAATTTCAAAGTTGTAAAATTGGGACTTTCATGTCTTTTGCATTAATAAATTTAAATATTATATATAAATAAATAATAAATAATAATAAATTAATTAAATATTTTTATAAATTAAATAGAAAATATTTATAAATTAAATAAAAATAAATGAATAAATAATAATAAACAATAATAAAATAGATTAAATAATACATAAAAATAATAATAAATAAATAATAATTATGATAAATAAAAAATAATAATAATAATAAATACAAAAAATAAATAAATAAAATATTTTTATAAATTAAATAAAAATAAATGAATAAATAATAATAAACAATAATAAAATAGATTAAATAATGCATAAAAATAATAAAAAATAAAAAATAATTATGATAAATAAAAAATAAAAATAATAAGAAATACAAATAATAAATAAATTAAATAAAAATATAATAAATAATAAATTAAATAAAATTTATTTATAAATTAATTAAAAATAATGAATGAATAATAATAAAATTAATAAATTAAATAATAAATAATATGAATAACAAATAAATAAAACTTATGATAAATAATAAATATAAATAAAAAATAATAAGAAATACATATAATAAAAAGTAAGAACAAATTTTTTTAATAAACATAATTTCTGTTTTTTATTTTTGTTTCTGAAAAAAATCAAAATTTAGTAAACAAGATTTTACTTTCTGTTTCTCTTAAAGGAATCAAAATCATAATTCTACTTCTTCAGAAAACGAAACAGGAAACGTTTCCTGTTAGTAAACAGCCCCGAATGATGCTCTTAAAAGACGAATTTAGTTTTATCCTGTTACTCTTTCACTAGACTAGTTTCAATGAAATTCGATGAACCAGATCTCATATGGTATTATGGTGGGTCCATATCAGTAAGGTCTACTGTATTTTAGTCTCCTTACAAGACTTGTTATTAAATAAGAGACGGAGCATCCATATTTTTCTACATGTGACTTATTCATTTTTATTTGTATTTTCTTTTTATCGTGGCCATAAATGTCATATTTTGATGCACAACAAGATTATCTTAAATTTCTTCTAATCTAACATTGGCATTAGCAACCTTATAAACATATGTTGAAGTCAAAAATTTTGCTTCTAGATGTAAGAATGAACATGAGCTTTAAAAAAATGTAACCCCCAAAGACGATCTTTCTGGGACCTAGTTTCCATGGAGATCGTCCTTTGAGAATGTTAAACGATCCGGCCTCACAACTTGTGTAAAGTTAAGTTGCGATACGTAGCAGCTAGGATTCGAACCCTTTTGACACCCAAAATAGATTTCTACGCGGTGTTCATTTATTGGAGGATTAGTGATCAAAGGTGTTGGCTGACATGGACAAAAGTGTACGTGACTAAAGCATGGTAAGTGGCCACAACTTACCATGTGTAAGTCTTTGTAAAACAATGTGTTGACACCTGACGAAGCTATAGATGGCCACTTAAGGGGAGGTAGTTTCCGTTAGGTACCAATTGTTATTTTTATGGAGTTTGAGGATTTTGTTGGCTAAGAAATAGGAAAGTGAATATGGCCAAGATTAAGGCCATGTTCACTATGGAACTCAAGGAAGAGGAAAATTGCAAAGGAACGTGGACTTGAGATTAAAGAATCGCCAGGGAAGTATATGCAATACCTTAGATACCTAACAGTCCTTGAGAAAATGAATAATGAAGTTAAAGAATGTGGTATTTGGCAGTTGTAACTGTCAAGACACTTGGCAACAAGAAGGTTTTGTTAGACAGTCTAGAATAAAGATTTAATACCACACTCACATAATCATCTAGACTATAAATACGCCACTTAGAGCAATATTTTCCCCTCTCTCACAGAACAACATAAAATTTCATTATCTTTGTCTTTACTTATCTACCACTATACATTTCATGTATTTTCAATTCCAGTTATTTTAATTCAAGTTCAATCATTTCATGTCCTTTTTTCTTGCACTTTACATTCAAGTCTTGCACTTCAATTCCTTTTCTTTTAGCAACTTTAACACTTAAAGTCCTTTTCATTAAGGCAAAAAGAACTTAGTTAGGAGTTTGGTATCTTTCTCCTACTCAATCTCCTGATCTCATTCCAAAAAGGATACTTGTTGTCTTTTGTCAATGTTGATTCTTTTCAAGAATCTGGCATGCCTGGGCTCTACCACCAATTTGTGCGATAACGAAATTAGCCGCCCGCAACGGGACACGTGTTTAAGTTACCAGATATGTCTTTTTTTCAGTTAATAGTTACTAAATATGTCATCAAAGTTAAGGTCAAATAAATCTTCCATGCTTGGTGAAGAAGATCTGGAAGACGTACCACCATTTTCAATTGGTAGTTATAATCTTGGTCTAATGCAAGAAATAGCCATGAAGCTAGATCTGTCAATGGTTTTAACCCAACTCTCATTTGTTGCAGATATGGTCAACAAGATGAATTAAAGTTTGGAAGCGTTTGAGGAATCTTCCTCTGAAAGTAAGCCACCGACGAATACTATGGATTTAGTATCTCAGCCAAACACCCAACCAACACTTCCAACTTTTTTCGGGAAGCCGCTAATGGTTCTCCTACCGGCGAATACTTTACTAAGTCAAAATTTTCCACAGGCTAATTAATCCATATTTTTCAACTCCTTTGGCGAGTCTTCCTGTAACTATGCCAGTATAGTGACCTGAAATTCAGCCACAACCAACTCCACCGCTGTTCCAGCAACAACCAATATATCACCCATCGGTTCAGCCAATGCCCCAGTGACACCTATCACACCTCCAAACTTACATATTGTTAGTCCCTTAGCAATAAACTCAGGGAATTTTCTTGTGATGATCTTTTTATTCTCACTACTCTAACTAATCTAACATAATCCTTTACTTCGTGAGGGTCAACGATTACATTTAACATGTGTAATAAGCCTTTTAAACCCCTAGTGGACGAGTGAAGTCTCGTGAAGGTTTCCAGTGATGGTACCTACATATATATCATTTCTCTGTAATCAAGCAATCATGAGTTCACACACAAATCCAATTAAATCATGATATAATACACAAGATAATAAGGATGTAAATACTCCCACTCACAACCGAACAATAACTATCTCGAGCTTCGTGTTATGAATGGTTTCCACTAAAGCGAATGATTTTGATACTTTCTACTCTCAATCAAGACAACCTTCCGTGTTTATGTGAATACTCGACTACGATAATTCAATCTTTGTTTTCCTACTTCATTGATCAAATTTTGTCATTTTTCGTAAAAACTCATATTTTCATCTTTCCACTTTTATCCATTTTTGTTTTTCTAAGTCTCCGGACTTTCCAGTGAGGATTTTTAGTCCCGACCAATTGGGTCAAAACTTCTTCCATGGAATTTATGCTCATTAGTTTTTCTCCCCTTTTTTACGCGAACAATGATATTGGTGATACCAATGCCCGATTACTCAGATCGAGGAACTATTTTTCGCATTTATTTTCTCAAAATAATTTTTTTCAATTTTCTCCATTTCAACCATAACATCTCCCCATCTCCCCTTTTATTGTGGCAAAATTATTTTTCAACTACATAGTAAAAAATCAACATATTTCTCATAGTGAATATGTGTTTGTGCTTATAGGTTAAAGTCATCTTTCTTAATTTCAATTTCACTCACCCATGTAAAACCACATCACTTCACTAACTCAATCTAATAATTATTCTCATGAATGGGAATATCACATTACATACTACTCATGCATCATATACACAAACTCAATAGAATTGTAATGCAAAACATTAATGCGTGAAAATAAAGAACTGCTCCAAAAATTTTCCGAAAATTTTCATTCCTTGTAATTCTATACACTCACCCCCAAACTTAAATCATACCATCTCCTCATGATAAAAAAATAATATAGGAGAACAAATACAGTTACCCTTGAAGCTTAATTCTGGATTCCAAAACAAAGCATGAATCCCCTCCTCTAAACTTGATTTGGATCACTTATAGATATCATCACAAAGCACAAATACCCAATCATAGTAAGGGAAAAGAAATTTCATCATAAATATCCAGAAATCAACACATGTTTTCAAGGAATCAAAGAAATTTTTTTTATTAGTATTTTTTTTTAAAATAATAATAATAATATTATATATATATGATTTGGCCTTACGGGCCTACAATCCTAAAATAAAATAAAATAAACAAAGACGTGGCCTTAAGGGTCTACCATCCCTAAAAACAAAATAAAACACAAACAAAAATCCTAAACCTAAATCTAAACCCTAATCCTCCTCTTCTTCTTCATCACTTGACACAACGTTTTTCAACCATATCCGGCAGTCTGCAATCTCTTTCAAATTTTCCAAATCTTCCTTCGGATATATCTTCATAATAGTCCACCGCATCTCATCCAACTCCTTCACCCTATCACCCAATTGCTCGGCAATGATATTCGATAACAAAAATGGGTATGGAAGATAATGCTCAAATTTATCAGCATCCGCCCATTCTCTATTCACAATTGCTCGGGGAAATGACATATCAGCCATGATCAATGTTGGAACACACACTTCATACCCACGAGTTAGGGTATACAAAGTTCTAGGCATAGTGTGATCCCTTGCACTAGTCCGATTATTGGGCCAAAGTTGAGCCGAAACGACACAATCCAAATAGAGCAGATCCGACTTAAACCACCAGTTATCACACATCCTATCTTTTGGATATGATACTGCACACAATTCCCGAACCATCTCCTCATCCGTATGTGGCTCTACTTGAGGATATTCTTTCAATATTCCTTATAAGTTTGTCGGAGTACCGATTGGTATATTCCACGCATCGGCAATACTTTTCCTTCCTATTAATATAGGAGCACTCCACTAAGTCACTTTAGCCTTCATAACTTCAAATCCTGTCGGTCCCAAAATCGTCATATTTTCATAGAATTTTCAGACCAAGCCCGTATACACCTTTTCTCTCGCCGATTTTTCTAAACTTTTCAATCCTCGTTCCTTAAGAATTTTCCTTCCGGGTGCAATTAATACTCAGTTCATCCTCTCCAGACAAAATATCTCTTCAAATTGCAATATGCACTACATAAACGATTTTGGTGTGGTTCGGCTTCCATTTTGACTCGTAGCTCCTTCATTCGAGCTCTTCATATCCACATATGGTTCTATACCTTCTATAAATTCCTCCAGGTTAGAATAATATTCAATAATATTATCCATACGAACACCCTCGAGATAAAAAGAATAGAATAAAAATAGAAGAAGAATATCGAACTTTAATGCTCAACTCTTGAGAATTGTGAATTGTGAATTGTGTCTACTCTATGGATGTATTTATAGATGGATGATGTAAAATCAGAGAATAAAAAGGATTTAAAACCCTTGGATGACTAGGAAAGTGTAAACAATGACTAATCCAACTCCAACTTGTATATGCATTCCTTTTCCTTGTCAGATTAGAATTACTCTGAAAAGTCTACAAAAAATTTACAAAAAATCCTAAAAATAACTTAAACAAATCATAATACAAGTATAGATACAATCCAGGCAAAAACACTCCGCAAACGGGTCAAAATTTCAAAATTCAAAATAATACCTCGTGATATATATACCCTACGCTTCAAGCGTAGCCTTGGCCTGGACAATTGTTTTTTTAAAATACCCTCTTCCGATCAATCCAACACATATACACCCCTAAACTTAAACGCACAAATGTCCGCATAGTGTGATATAACATATTGAAAGAATTCAAACTATCCGCATATGTAAAATAAGAGTAAAAATCCGGGGATATATTCAATCTCAATATGATTGATCATAAAACTTTTATTTTATAAATGAAGAAAATAATAAAACTTTGAGAAAATAATCATCCAAGTGGTCACATAAAGCCCTATACAAAACTATTCGCTCGACAATTTATCTTCAATGTATAAAACAAATAATGAAATAAAACAAAAACAAAAACCTAAATAAAACTAAACTAAGCCTCATCATCAGAGGTCAGTGGTGTAGGTGGAATCTGCACATCCATATGCTGACTCATACAATCAATCCTATGAAATAATCGCCTCTGATCACGCCGACTGCGTACTGTCTCACATTACTGAGCCTGTCCCTCCTCAGCCAATGTCCGTTCTAACCCCTGTATCCATATAATAAGAGCATCAAACTGTGCTTGAGACAGAGTAACAGTACCACCCGCAGGTGCCTCTGGCAACACAACCTCCTCCTCTGCAGCCGACATCTGTGGCATCTCAGCATCATCAGTAGCCTCAGCATCCCGAGCCATACTTGCATCAGCCTGACCAGCGTCATCAGCCTGCTCCCGGGCTTGTACATCTGGGGCTGGTAATATGCCGAAACCTGGTCTCCGCCTCATAATAGCATCTCCATGCAACCGGGTCCAGACACCTGTCCACATCCCTCTGGCATATGGGGTACCCTCTCTAAATCTATTCCGCTCACCCGTATCCATCTCAATCCCGACATCCATCATAAGCTTCATCACCAAGCACGGGGATTAAATGAGAAATAAACATTAACCAACCTTGGTCTCCTTGCGCAGATGAATATAATGTGTATATAGGCCCTCCCACAAAATACGTGGGATAAAAATCCACCGTCCGAACTCGAAAGCATAGTAGAGGGCCGGAAATGGCGCATAACAGTATGGATGTGTGGAAGAATCTGGGATCGGACCATCACATCCCAAAACCAAAGCATCGGGTGATAGTTCGCTTTCTTCGTGCAGTTTCAATATGTATCAGCCCACTACCCTGTAGTCTGAAGTATAACAATCTCATAAATATATGGGAATATCTCGGGCATATGTGGTAACGCAGCAGCTAGCTCGGGTGGACATTCATTCGTGCAGTTCCGATGCGTATCAGCCCACTGCCCTACAGTCTAAAGTACAACAATCTCAGAAATAGATGGGAGTATCTCGGGCATAAGTGGGAACGCAACAGCTAGTTAGGGTGGACACTCATTTGGAATACCCCACGCCTCAACAATAGTCTGGGGAGTAATCTCAATCTCAGTACCTCGGACCACTGTCCGTAGTCTCATCCCCCTACTGAAATGGCGCATGTGTAGCCAGAACTCCTGGATCATATCCTCGCAAATATATGGAGTAGCCAGAGCAAGAATAGGTAATAAATGTCAGGCCCTCAATCGACCGATCGTCTAGGCGGGGGCAGGCTGTAACCCCTCAAATATCTACAATAAGTATGTACGCTCCTAATGATACCCATTCTGGATTTCCCAGTCTAGTAAATCCCCAACCGATGCTATGCGGGGCACAAGTAAAAATGTAGTCAAAACTTCAGGATCACCCTCCACGGGTGGCTCTGGTACCCCCTCATCCGCTCGATCATTGCCCTGATCGGCATCATCCTCCTGCTCGGCATCATCCCCCTGCCTCACACTATCACTCTCGATATCTTCCCCCATCACCTCAGCCTGGCTCAGGCACAAGTGGCGATGATGGTACCCATGGAACAACTGGATCAACAACAAGGTGACCATGGGTCAAAATGATGTCGCGTCCCTGGGTAGAGCTCTCTGGCACCTCTGCCTCAAAAGATGAGGAAGATGAAGACGTCGAGTCAATATACTATGGTCTCCTGGCGTATGTACTCCGGTGGCGAATAGGGGACGGTGTAGGAGATGATGATCTCGACCTCTGTCGCACCGGAGGATCAGCCGCAACTACAGCCTGAACCACTCGTCTCACTGATAACTTGGTCCGTGCCATGCCTACAATAGGGAATTTTTGAAAATTAAGTGATAAGGAACCGAACACCGAATCAAAATCAAACTATATCTAAATATACCCAATATGTCAATTAAACAAGTCGTCGTCCCAAAAATTCGATATTTAATCCGCTTCAAAGTAAAAAAACTCAACTTTTAGAAAATGGATCAAAACACGATTTTGATCGGACTCATTCATCATTACTATTTTATAATACTTAAAAAAGTTATATGAAATCAAAATAATGTAACAAAACTCACCGAATCGAGAGAAACGATGATTTTCCAAAAATTGAGTTTCAAAGACTTTTTGAGTTCTTCCCGCGAATCCGGACGAATCACCAACTAACTGACAATCCGTTGGCAAGGAATGATGAGGAATTGGATGAATATATGGTAGAAACAAACCTCGTAAGGATTGGTGGAGAATTGAGGGAGAGAGAGAAGTTTGAATGAAATTACGGGGGGGAACTGCCTGACGGGTTTGTTTTATAACAGGCCTGTAGGTCCCCATGGCCTAAAAAAAAAAAAATTCTTCTTCAAATTCCGTCTTCATCCCTATCCACTGTTAATGTTTTCTAGGCTCAATTTACAATTCTTACTCAAATGATGATGGCCTCACGACTCATTTTTATAAACCCGATCTTAAATACCGAAATGACTAAATTACCGTCTACAAGTACAAACTAGGCTTAAAAGCTACTCTTCTTCACCTAGTAACAATATTTAACGTTGTTGGTACGACGTTGTTGTTTCTTAATACTCCGGATCAAGCTTATCCAACTCGGGTGGTGGTTCAGTTAGATCGATTGTTTCTACCACACACTCAGCTGGTTGCACCTCTACATAATGCTTCAATATTTATCCATTTATGATAAACTTCTTTCCAATGTCAGGATCATCGAGCTCCATGGCTCCATGGGAGGAAACCTTTATAATCTTGTATGGCCCATCCCATCTCGATTGGAGCTTGCCAAAAAATAACTTGAGTCTCGAATTAAACAGCCAAACCTTTTGGCCGGGCTCAAAAACTTTATTTTTAATATGTTTATCATGAAACGCATTTTTTTTCAGGCCTTGTAAATCCGAGAGTTTTCATACGCATTATTTCTCAACTCCTCAAGCTCTTGAAGTTGGAGTTTCCGCTACGCACTGGCTTTCTTTATATCAAAATTCAGTCTTCGAATAGCCCAATATGCTCGGTGTTCCAACTCTACATGGAGATGACACGTTTTACCATACACAAGACAATATGGCGACATACCAATCGGTATCTTAAGCGCAGTCTTGTACACCCAAAGTGCATCATTTAGCCTTCGAGGTCAGTCCTTCAAATCCGGACGCACAGTTTTTTCCAAAATATTTTTAATCTCCCTATTAGAAACATCCACTTGTCCTTGTGATTGGGGGTGATATGGCGACCCAATTCTATGAGTGACACCATACTTCCTACATAGATTAGGAAGAAACTGGCTGTCAAAATGGCTTCCACCATCACTGATCAAAACTCTTGGCATACCAAATCATGAGAAACTGTTTGACTTTACAAATTCTTCCACCACGTCATGGTCATCACGTTTGGTGGCTATAGCTTCTACCCATTTTGAAACATAATCAACCCCTACAAGTCTATACTCCTTTTTATCTACTTTCGGAAATGGTCTCATAAAATCAATACCCCACATATCAAATAATTCTACAATCAAAATTGGTATTAAAGGCATCATGTCTCGTCGAGATATGGATCCAAGCTTTTGACATCGCAGACATGCCTTGCAAAACTCGAAAGCATCTTTGAATATGGAAGGCCAGTAAAATCCACTCTGCAACACCTTCTGGGCTATCTTCTGAGCTCTGAAATGCCCTCCACACTCCAACGTGTGACAAAATGTCAATATGCTTTGCACCTCACTCTCGGGGACGCAGTTTTTGATAATCTGATCATAGCAATACTTGTGCAATTGGGGATTATCCCAGATATAAAATTTGACTTGGCTGAAGAATCGGTATTTCTCATTCTTAGACCATCCTTTTGGGATTCGACCTGTGGCTTTATAATTGACAATGTCAGCATACCATAGTATTTTTTCCACCACAACCACATTGAACAGATGTTCATCCGGGAAAGAATCCTTAAGAGGAGTAATTTCCTTTATGTATTCGATAATGATTCTCAATAAATGATCCGCATCAACATTCTCTGAACCCTTTTTATCTTTCATTTCCAGGTCGAATTCTTGTAGTAACAGAATCCACCAAATTAGTCGGGGCTTAGAGTCTTTCTTCGTCAACAAATGCCTCAGAGTGCATGATCCGAGTAAACAACAACCTTTGTGCCCAATAGATATGATCGAAATTTATCCAAGGCGAAGATAACTACCAGCAACTCATTCTCGGTAGTTATGTAGTTCATCTGAGCTTCATTCAGAGTCCTACTAGCATAGTAAATGGCATACGATAGCTTATCTTTTCTCTGACCCAACATAGCTTCTATAGCATAGTCAGAAGTGTCACACATGAGCTCAAATGGTCGAGACCAATCTGGTAGACGAATAATCGGGGCTAATGAAAGTTGAGTACGCAGCTCCTCAAAGGCATGAAGGCATTCCTTGTTGAAGACAAAAGTTGTGTCCTTAGCCAATAAGTTGCATAATGGCTGGGCCATTTTGTTGAAATCTTTAATAAACCTTCGGTAAAACCTGGCGTGGCCTAGAAAAGAGCGTATTTGCTTAACAGATGTGGAAGGAGGCAGTTTTGAAATTAATTCAAATTTTTCTTTATCTACATCTATCCCTCGCTTAGATACAATATGACCCAATACTATCCTCCCTTGAACCATAAAATGACCCTTTTCCCAACTTAGGATCAGATTCGTCTCCTTGTATCTCTTAAATACCAGTTCAAGATGTTTTAAACAGTCTTCAAAGGTTTCCCCCAAAACTGAGAAGTCATCCATGAACACTTCAAGAAATTTCTCTAACATATTAGAAAAGATAGACATCATACACCGTTTGAATGTTGCTGGCGCATTACTCAAACCAAACGACATATGTCTGTAAGCAAATGTGCCATATGGACAAGTAGAAGTGATTTTCTCCTGATCAACATGATTAATTGCCACCTGATTGTAGCCAGAATACACATCAAGAAAACAGTAATAGCTCAGCCCGACTAACCTCTCCAGGATTTGATCAATAAATGGTAACAGAAAATGATCTTTCCTGGTGTTCAGATTGAGATTTCTGTAATCAATACACACACACCACCCTATGGTCATGCGTTGTGGAATTAGCTCAGCTTTCGAGTTTGGCACCACTGTGATGCCCGAATTTTTTGGCACCACCCGAGTTAGACTTGCCCACGTGCTATCAGAAATGGGGTAGATGATACCCGCAACTAGTAATTTTACCACTTCTTTCATCACCACATCTTTCATATTTGGATTCAACCTTCATTGCATTTCTCTTGATGGCTTTGCATCCTCCTTAAGATGTATGTGATGCATGTAAACCGAGGGGTCTATGCCTTTTAAATCAGCAACTCTCCATTCTATTGCCTCTTTGTTCTCACTCAAAACCGCGACTATACTTGATTCCTATTTTTCTATCAATTTTGAAGATATAAGCATAAGAAGAGTCTCACCGGGTCCTAAGAAAATATATTTCAGTTTTTCAATCAGTTCCTTGAGTTCCAAGATAGGAGGAGTAGTTAAGGAAGGAATTGGTGGAATATTTAAAACTATCGGGAGTGGTTCAATCGGCTTCCGCCATAGTTGAGTATATAAAGTAGTCTCCATCACATCCGGATCTTCATTTTGTAGCTTCCAGTATGTCTCCCAATCAACAACCTCCTCATCTGGCCATTCTCTAGTCATAAATGACTCTAGCTCATCTTTTTCCAAGATTTGAGTTAAAAAATATGTGATGATATCATCCAGTTTATCGTACTCATTAATCTAGAAACATTCCCCAGATTCAGGCATTTGGTGGATTCTTTCGAACACATTCATCCTAACCTTCATATTTCCAAAGGTCAAATCCATGGCTCCGGTTATGTAATTGATGCATGCATTTGCCATAGCTAAGAATGGTCTTCCTAGTATTACTGGAATGTGCTTCTTCGAGTCAAGAACGGGTTCTGTATCCAGGACTACAAAATCAACCAAAAAATAGAACTTGCCCATTAGAACAATGACATCTTCTAGTACTCATCTTGTTTGCTTGACTAATCGATCGGCGAATTACAGTACAACCTCAATGGGGTTGAACTCACCCAAACCTAGTTATTGGTAGACTAAATAAGGAAGCAAGTTAATACTCGTACCTAGATCAAGAAAAGCTCTACCAATTTCCTGGTCACCGATGACACATGGAATAGTGAGAGCACCGAGATCTTTCCTCTTAGGTGGAGTATCACTTAAAAGTAATGAAATCACTTGCTCAGTCAAGAGAATTTGTTGTTAGATTCTTCACTCTGTTCTTTCACTTCTGGGTGCAAAGATTCTTGAAAAACTTAGCGTAAGGCGGTATTTGGGCGATTACATCTAAGAAAGGTAAATTTATCTTGATTTTTTAGAATGTTTCCAACATATCAGATTCTTTTAACTTTCCGTACTTTGCCAGCTCTCTAAGAAGCTGAGGAAATGGTGCTACCTCCTCATAAATTTCCTTGTCTGGCTCTTCAAGTAATGTATGATTGACATTGTTTTCTACCGATGGTTGGTCTTTTTGCACTCTTTCAGCCTCTTTCCTTGCAGCCTCCTTCCTCTGCTCTTGTTTTGCCTCTTTTCTTCTTTGCAACCTCTCTTCATGCTCCACCTCAATTCATCTCTCCATTTCCCTTTTACTTCTCAAAGTCGTGATTGCTTGAACCATTTTATTTGGTTCATTGACAAATGATCCGAGCTCTAGTGCTTGTTGTGGCCTTGGGTTAGCGACCGACTGACTAGGTAATCTCCCTGGCTCTTTTACATTCATCTCATTAGCCATTTAGCCCACCTGCATCTGTAGTTGTACCAATGACTGGGCATGAAGACCTAGCTTGTTATGGATGTCTAGTATAACTTGCTCTAACCTATTAGTTTGGAAACCAGGTGGAGGAGTTTCGCTTCTTGGAGGCTTGGTTTGGTAATTATATGGTTGCACATCTTGATTGTTATTTGTACATGTGAGTTTTCCCGGCCCATATAAAAAGCCTATCCCGACCATATCCATCCTGGAGAGACTTGAGATGATGACCCGATCGCAAAGCCCACCTTCTAACCCGACCGACGCGTCCGTTCTGTGGTCCATCCCAAGACCCGATCATCAGGCCCTTCCTAAGGCCTGACCCGAAGAACATTCTGGAAGAAATTTGAAGGTTCTAGAAGAGATTTGAAGCTCAAGTCAGTAACGTAGTATAGGGACAAAGTAGCTGACGTGTAAAGTAAGGATAACATTCCAAAATAGAAATGTTACCCTAATGGGCCAAAGGCCTAGGGAGCAAATGTATATAATCCAATGAAGAGTAATGAGAAAACATCTTTTTGTGTTGTGCAAATATTGTATCTACACAATGGCGCCGTCTGTGGGAAATTAGGTCATCTTTTCGACCATCTTCCTACCTCAAAAAGCTGAGCAAAATCCTGATACCACCACCAAATCCTCAATATCATCTTCTCCGTCCAGATCTAACCTTGCCGGTGACCAGATCCCAGTCAGATTTAAAGATCCCCGGCGACAGACCACCAAGTGCTCCGCCAACGATCGAGCACCTCTTACGGCAGCTCATCGAAGCCGGGAAACGGAGCCAGGCCGCCGAAGCGAGAAGCCTGGCGACAGAGAAGAGGAGCTAGGAGCTCCCGACAAGAGTGAATCAGGCGACTATCCCTCCGGTAGTTCCGGATCAATCGCAGATCCAAGAACGAGCCGAACCACGGGAAGAACACGATGAAACCTTTCACCGACCAGGCAAGGCCCCGGTCGCGGACGAGGTTCCCATCACCGATGAACCTCTGACATCACAGAAGCTTTAGGAGATGATGGCGGAATTCCAAAGAAAGGTCATAAGGGATCTGAGGGCTCGATCTACCGATGACCAGGCCCTCCAAGCCTGTGCTGATTCGGTTCAGTCGCTGTTCACTTTAGAGATCACCCAGGAACCCTTCCCCAAGAAGTTCGTCATACCCAGATTCACTCCCTACGACGAAACGAAGGATCCTGAGGAACACATTTACCAGATCGACCAAAAAATGACCATGTATGCCGAGAACGAGGCCTTGCTGTGCAAAGTATTCTCGACCAGTCTCATCGACGCACCACTCCTCTGTTTCAAGAAGCAGCCGCCGAGATCCATAGGCAGCTGGCAGCAACTGTCCGACCTCTTCGTGGCCCAGTACTTCGGGAACAACATGCAAAAGAAGACCATCTCGAGCCTCTTTACCATGACTCAGGAAAAAGGCGAATCACTCAAGAGTTTTCTGTCCAGATTCAATGTCGAGTCATCTTCCATCGACAACTGCGACCAACACTCAGTCGTGGAAGCCTTCAGGATGGCACTGATTCCGGGAACCAAGTTCCACCAGTCACTTGTGAAACGACCACCCTCGGGAATTGGAGAGCTTAATTCTAGGGCTTAGGGCCACCTGAGGATCGAAGATGAGAAGGCAATCCAATTGAAGAGAGCGACATTGATCAATGTGGAAATCAAATCTAAGGATAAGGCTTCGGATACATCTCGACAGATGATTAATCACAAACGCTCGGATCCCCGATCCCCACTTCATCTCAGTTTCCTGTACAGCCCGAGAGGCGTGCCAGATTCGAAGAGAAGATCACCCCATTGAAAGTGACCCTTGCCAAGCTCTTCCAGGAAAACAAAGCCAGAGGAATCTTCCAGACTCCTCCCCCAATCAGGCAGCCCCTCGACCAGAGGGACAAATCAAAGCACTGCGCCCTCCATAGTGATTTCGACCATACGACAAATGATTGCAGGAACCTGAGGCGCTAGGTTGAGTCAATGATAGCCCGAGGAGAACTGAAGGACTATGTTTAGAGGGATGGTCCTAGGGGCCATCAACCGGCACAAAACAACCAACGGAGGCAAGCCCCAGCACACCCGGTCAAAATCATCAATATGATCCATGGAGGTCCCGACCCACGAGGCGACGAAGGGTCGAGACGATCACAAATGAGAAAAGCACATCATGTCAGCAAGATAATCGGGATAAACGAAGTCCACCACAGAACGGGGCAGTCTCAGATACTTTTCTCCCAGGATGACCTCCGAGACATACAGGTCCCACACGACGATCCATTAGTCATCACTTTGATGGTCTCGGGATGTCTTATCCAGAGGGTCATGGTTGACCCAGGAAGCAGTGCCAATATCATGACCAAGTGGGCTTTCGACAAATTGGAGATCGACCCGAGGGATATTGTAACTTCCCAAAATCCTATTGTCAGGTTCGACGGAAAGCAAGTCGAACCACTCGGGGAGATCAGCATGCCCATATCAGCAGCCCAGAGAACTCTGTCTGAGACCTTTGTGGTGGTAGACGTGAAGCCCTCATACAATTTGCTTATGGGAAGAAGATGGATTCACAGGATGCAAGACGTACCATCAACTCTCCATCAAATGATGAGGTGCATCGGGCCAAATGGTTACGACATAATTGATATCAAAGGGGATCAAGTAGCGGCCAAACAATGTTATGCCATCACTATTAAAGGAATGAAAGGTAAGCCCGATCGAAAGAGGTCTCGGGAAGAGGATCAGGATCTAGACCCGCAACCCAAATAACAACTACAGGACGGGGAGTCGGGTCCCCCGATTGTTGCAGAGCCTCTGCAGCCAGTATTTGTAATGCCCGACCAACCCGACAAGGTCACCTACGCAGGTACAAGTCTCACCACAAGTGAATTAAATGAACTAACAACATTCTTACAGGATAATCATGAAGTCTTCACATGGGAACATACTGATATGCCCGGCATCGACCCCTCCATAGCCCGGCACACATTACATGTTGATCCAAATGTAAGACCTGTCCGACAGAAACAAAGGCGAATGGGGGGCCAAAGGAACCAAATCATAGCTGACGAGGTGTCAAAATTGCTCCAAGCCGGGTTCATTAGGGAAGTTCAGTATCCCAAGTGGTTAGCCAACGTGGTAGTCGTGCAGAAAAAGAACGGGAAATGGCGAGTTTGCGTCGACTTCACCGACCTAAACAAAGCTTGCCCGAAAGACAGCTTCCCCCTATCCAAAATAGACCAAATGGTTGATGCTACCGCGGGCTACGAGAGATTAAATTTCCTGGATGCCTACTCGGGATACAACCAAATCCCAATGGACCCGACAGATGAGGAAAAAACCTCATTCATTACCGAGATAGGTACTTATTGCTTTAATGTTATGCCTTTCGGACTAAAAAATGCAGGAGCCACGTTTCAGATACTGGTGAACAGGATATTTAAAGGAATGATGGGCACAGTGGTCGAGGCTTACATTGATGATACAGTGGTCAAAAGCAGAAAGAAAACAGACCACTTGAAGCATCTCTGAAAAATATTTGATACCCTGAGGAAACATGGGATGAAACTCAATCCAGCCAAATGCTCCTTCGGGGTGTCTTCGGGGAAGTTCCTAGGACACATAGTTGACCGATCGGGCATACAAGCCAGCCCGACCCAAGTGAAGGCTCTGCTTGAAACGAAAGAGCCAGCCACACACAAAGAAGTCCAAATTCTGACCGAAAGAGTTGTAGCCTTAAGCAGATTCATCACAAGGCTGACCGACCGATGCCGACCCATCTTCCAGGTGATCAAAGCAAAGAAGGGAGAAGTGTGGGGGCTTGAGTAGACTCAAGCCCTATCCCGATTGAAAGAATACATGCTCAAGCCTCCCATTCTTGCGACACCCGAGCCCGATGATGTACTACTCTTATATTTGGCAGTATCATCAGTATCAACTAGCGTCGTACTCATCAGAGAAGACAAGAACCTCTAGATGCCGATTTTCTATACCTGTAAGGCACTGGCCGATCCCGAGACCCGATACAACAAACAAGAAAAGTTGGTTCTATCCCTGATCAATGCCGAACGACGTCTCATGCATTACTTTGAAGCTCACCAGATCATTGTCCCCATTACCTCTCCGATTCGTGTACTTATGGCGAAGCCCGATCTCTCCGGAAGGATCTCCAAATGGGCCATTGAGCTGGGAATTTATGATATAACCTACGTTCCCAGAATCTCGATCAAGGGGTAAGCCGTAGCCGATTTCCAATTGGAAGGAAAAACCGAGGAAGCTGATCAACCCGTTGAGTCAGAAACGTGGAAATTATTCGTGGACGGCTCGGTGAGCGCCAATGGAGCAGGCGTCGTGCTGAAAATTCATACTCCCGATGGGACTAAGTTACATGCCTCGATACAATTACAATTCTCAGCCACTAACAATGAGGTAGAGTATGAGGCAATCATATCGGGCCTAAGATTGGCCAGGAGCCTGCAAATACAATCCCTATCCGTATACAGTGACTCCCAACTGATAGTCAGACAAATAACCGAAGAGTACGAAACCAGAGACCCCAAAATGGAATCTTACAGAGCGCTAGTGCTCAAGGAGTCCGAAGGTTTTCAAAAGTTAACATTTAGCCAAATCCCTCGGGAAGAAAACACCTCTGCTGATCACTTAGGTAATCAGGCATCTGCAGCTGGTGAGGATATGACCCGAGTAGTACTGACCAACTTCATCACTGCACTAAGAATTCGAGAACCCGACGAACTGATATGTCTAGTTCCCCGAGAGCCGAGTTGGATGGATCCCATAATCGACTACCTCAGTGTCAGGACGTTACCCACTGATAAGGCAGAGGCAAGGAAAATTAGAATGAAGTCAGCCAGATACTCGATCATCCAGGGACAGCTCTACAGAAGATCTTTATCGGGTCCATATCTGAGGTGCGTAACTCCTTCTGAGGCAAAGACAGTAATGTAAGAGATACACGCTGGAGCATGTGGAAACCACTCGGGAGCCCGGTCTCTTGCCCACAAAATCCTATCCCAGGGTTACTTTTGGCCCTACCTATCCCGGGATGCAGAGGAATATATGCGTAAATGCAAAGCCTATCAGATGCACGATGACGCTATACTCCAACCACCGGAATTCTTGAACTCGACAATCGTTCCGCATCCTTTTGCCCGATGGGGAATGGACATAGTCGGACCACTCCCAAAAGCCATCAGGTCAAATACCCATGTACTCTTGGCCACCGACTATTTCACCAAATGGGTTGAAGCCGAGGCCTATCCTTCATTAAAGGGAAACCACGTAGTCAAGTTCATATGGAATCACATCATCTGCAGGTTTAGAGTGCCTCGGACCATCATGATGGACAATGGCACAAATTTAGACTGTGAACCGGTCAGGTCGTTTCTGGCCGAGCATGGAATCAATCAAAACACCTCCTCGGTAGGATACCCGCAAGCCAACGGACAAGCAGAAAGGACCAATCGTTCCATCTTCAACACCCTGGCAAAGAAACTTGAGAAGGCCAAAGGAGCATGGTTGGAAAAATTACCAGAGGTACTGTGGTGGTATAGAACCACTTCCCGACAACCAACCGGTGAAACACCCTTCGCTATGGCATATGGGGCGGAGGCCGTAATCCCGACGGAGTATACCGTCCCGACATTGAGATCACTGGCCTGGAACAAGAAAACAAATAACCAACACTTAGCTCTCGAGCTCGACCTTCTGGAAGAGAAGAGAGAAATTGACGGGATAAGACTGGCAGCTTACCAACAATGGGTCAAGAATCACTTCAATAAGAGAGTAAAAAGAAGGGGATTCCAAGTCGGGGACATGGTCCTCAGATGAAAGATCGGACACGTGGGTAAGCTCCAAGAGCCATGGGAAGGACCCTACACAGTCACTGAAGTGGTTGGGCGCGGGGCCTACAGACTACTCAAGAATTCTGATAATAGAAGGGAGCCCAACACACAGAATGCATCCCGACTTAAGAGGTATTATCCCTAAAAATACTTTGATTTGACTACTGTAAGGAAAGGCCACTAGAGCCCAAAATATTGCAATAGAAGTTCCATTTCTCCACGATCATCTCCACGAGTATCGAAATCACCATGATAATACCAGTTTGAAAACCTAAGTGTTGAATCCTCTCCATAGACCCACAGTGCCCGAGAGATCTTCACAGACCCACCAATGGTCGGGTTTTACGAAATATCAGTTTGAAAACCTAAGTGTTGAATCCTCTCCATGGGCCTGAAGTGCCCGAGATTTCTTCACAGACCCACCAGTGGTCGGGTTTTACAAAATATCAGTTTGAAAACCTAAGTGTTGAATCCTCTCTATGGGCCCAAAGTGCCCGAGAAATCTTCACAGACCCACCAGTGGTCGGGTTTTACAAAATATCACTTTGAAAACCTAAGTGTCGAATCCTCTCCATGGGCCCAAAGTGCCCGAGAGATCTTCACAGACCCACCAGTGGTCGGGTTTTACAAAATATCACTTTGAAAACCTAAGTGTCGAATCCTCTCCATGGGCCCAAAGTGCCCGAGAGATCTTCACAGACCCACCAGTGGTCGGGTTTTACAAAATATCACTTTGAAAACCTAAGTGTCGAATCCTCTCCATGGGCCCAAAGTGCCCGAGAGATCTTCACAGACCCACCAGTGGTCGGGTTTTACAAAATATCAGTTTGGAAACCTAAGTGTCGAGTCCTCTCCATGGGCCCAAAGTTGTCGAGAGATCTTCACAGACCCACCAGTGGTCAGGTTTTACAAAATATCAGTTTGGAAACCTAAGTGTCGAATCCTCTCCATGGGCCCAAAGTGCCCGAGAGATCTTCACAGACCCACAAGTGGTCGGGTTTTTACAAAATATCCGTTTCAAAAACTAAGTGTTGAATATTCTCCATGGGCCCAAAGTGCCTGAGAGATCTTCGCAGACCCACCAGTGGTCGGGTTTTACAAAATATCCGTTTCAAAAACTAAGTGTTGAATCCACTCCATTGGCCTAAAAGTGCCCGAGAGATGACCACAGGCCCGACGACCGTCGTTTTTTTTTGTTAGTACCAATTCAAAATCCCGACTGTTATTGCCTGGTGTTATTGTTATTCTTACTAGTTCACAATTCAAAGTTCCGATTTTTATTATCGTCTCAAAGGAAACAGGTATGGATCATACAGATCCCCAACAAAATATGAATAAATAAATTTATATTGAAAGGGCCCCGGTGGCCAAGGCTGATACAATTACGCGTTGGTAAGTCGTTACAAATGCAAAATAAAAGGAAAAACAGGAGAAGGGGCAAAACGCTAAAAGAAGAGCCCTATTCCACCGCGGGAGGATCTCCATTCCCGCCTGAGCCTTTGGCCCCGAGGGACTGTCCTTCTGTGGCTTCAAGCTCATCCAGGCCAGAACGAAAAGACGGAGAGGGCAAGGGATCTTGAAGGAATTCGCCAAAGGCCAGGTCCTCAGGTGCGGTCTCGGGATTATCATATGGAGGCCACACTCCTATGCTGAGTTCAAGATCCTCAATAGTCGGGATCTCCCTTTCCTCCTCAGGCTTTTGAAGCTCCGTGATACATTCCCGCCAACCCTGCTCGTAGCAGTACTTACAGGTCAGCTCGAAGCGGGAGATCATCTGATTACCACCCTTGTGGCACATCTCCACCTGAGATCTCTCCACGCCTAAGACGTTCTCGACCTCGACCTTCTCCCCGAGCAACTGTCGCCCCGAAGTCTTTAACTTCTCGACTTCTTCAGTCAGGGCCTGCACTTGGAGAGTTAGAGCTTCCCGAGCATGGGCCTCCCGATTAGCCATCTGCTCAGCCTCCCGAGCCTTGCCCTCAAGTTCTGAGATCGTTACCTTGGAAGCTGCGAGCTTTTCCTCAGCTGAAACAACCCTATATGTCAGGGTCTGAATCTTGTCATTAGCCTTCTTGACCTGCTCCAGAGCCTTGGCACACCCAGCTTTATTGACATGAGCTTCCCGAGTCAGGGCATTTATGACCCGGGCATCATCCTCAAGCTTGCAATTGTACGCCTGAGTAACGTGAAACATCTGAAAGAAGAGTGTTAGTACATAAATAAATGCTAAGTAAAAAAAAAAATTTATTATTATTGTATATATATATATATATTACCCTCATTGCAAGCTCGGGCCCATTCAAGGCTAAGCTCATCCTGTCGTACCGCCCCATGGCCAACCTATCGGCCGGGGTCCATACCCCCAGGGCATCTCCAGCAGGGCTTCCGAGTTCCCAATCGTTTGATTCTCCACAGACAGATATGGGTGGCCCTTCCTAGTATCCAGCTTGAACCGGGACCCATGGGAACCTCTTTCCCACTTTCAACAGCTTTTTCAATCTCCCTATGATCTTGTTTCCTGACCATATGCGAGATAGCGGTGCGCAGCTTGGTAGGTCAAGATTGACCCTGACCCTCTTCGTCAGAGCCTAAATCCCGAGAATCCGACGTCGAGGCAGGAACCTCCAGTGCCATACTGAGACTAGGGTTGGGTATGACTGAAAGATTAGCCTGAGACGGATTCTGATCCAAATCTGCAGAGCTCGGTACTAGAGCATGATCATCCCCGACCTCGACCGCACCCGACGCAGCCGTTTGCGTATCATGAGGATGTTCTGCCGGAGGAGGAGGAAGGGGCGTGGTAGCAAGGCCTCCAGTCGGTCCCGCTGATGAACTGACTGTTGGGTTCTCGGGGACTGGTGGAACATCGACCCCACAAACGAAGGATGTGGAGCCAGTGTTGGCCTTGTTAGCCTTCTTGATTGAAAGCTTGGGCATGGTAACCGCTTTCCTTTTTTGCTGGCCCCCAGACATATTTTTCTTGAGCTTTTTGGTTGCTGATGACTTGGACTTGAATCTCTTCGATCCGGACGTAGTCGCAGTAGAACCCGATGCGATCGCCGGCGTAAATGCTCCAGATGCAAGCTCCCGCAATACAGATCCGGTCAGGAAATTCTGGCTATCCCTTAAATCATGACTCCATACTCTGGCCTGCAACAGTTCAAATCGGGATCTTATATACCCGACCTCCCTTTTCTCCTGAGGAGCTTGAAGGAAACCCATCACTAGCATACCCAACTTATCATTACACAGATCACAATGGCATGAGGCTCGGGTATGAAAACTCTTAAACTTGGGAAGTCGGGTTAGTTGGAAAACATGGCTGACAGGTATGTTTATGGCGTCAGGATGCCTCCACTAACCACTCACTACTATCATCCTTTCTTTCCATCCCTTATTGGAGGTCGGGACGTTGTCACACAATTTCCTTTTAACATACGAGGTTAGGTTGTACCGACCCCTATTATCCTTTTGCTCCTGAAGTTTATACGAGAACAGAAGCTTGGCCAAACCTAAGTCTAACCTTCACCCATTCGGGAACCCCGAGGCTCCTAAGTTGAGCGTCCTTTCGGTACTTGGCCGGGAGAGGGTCAATACAAAACTTCTCATCTTCCTCAACATCTTGACCCTGATCATTCCCATCATCACCCTCTACAACTCGACCCCCAACATCCTGACTAACTTCTGGTTGGCTAGTCCTAGTGACTCGGGTAATCTCTATGGATAAGGTGTTTACTGAGGCTTCGGGATCAGTGATTGTCAAATCGGTGTCTGTCAGTTGCAGATCACTAACCGACCTAGTGTCATCGTTCCCCGACATATTTGAAGAAAGGTAGAGAAGTGAGAAGAATGACTTACAAAAAGGTAAAGAGGATTCCGGCAGTCCCCCTTGTGTTTTTCTCCGGCAAAGGATTTGCAAAAACCGGTAACTGTACCAACAGGCAAAGATGGGTGCGTCCGATCAAACACTTCACAACAGGGCTCAAAACACTCCACACAGTGAAATACTCGACCAAGATCACTGAGATTTGAAGAAATCGATGAAACAAACTGGGAATTATGTATATTTGAGTATGGATTTGAGGTTGCAGATAAGAATTGATTATGTTGCAGAGAGAAAGTGATGAAGGCAAAGCAGTTTGAAAAAATGGTCTAAGTATGGTGTATACGACTTATATACATGCGTGATGATTCAGCTACCTGGGCCAAGACATCGGACCGACACGACCGGGCCCATTTCACGCACATCTAGGCCACCTCAACCACAAATTCAAATTCGTAATTGATTACGACGGCTGCAGCATTAAATGGAGCTTCGCGACATCCGGCACGCGTCCCACGCACGCATCCCACACACACGTCCCACTTCCCAACCTCAAGGGCTTTTTGATGGGCCTCGCGATTCTTTCATTTAAGGGGCTTATTAAAAAGCAGGCCCATAAACTAAAAGAGGGCCTGTGTACATGTGAGTTTTCTCGGCCCATATAAAAAGCCTATCCCGACCATATCCATCCTGGAGAGACCCGAGATGATGACCCGATTGCAAAGCCCACCTTCTAACCCGACCGACGCGTCCGTTCTGTGGTCCGTCCAAAGACCCGATCATCAGGCCCATCATATGGTCCGACCCGAAGTACATTCTGGAAGGAATTTGAAGGTTCTAGAAGAGATTTGAAGCTCAAGTCGGTAACGTAGTATAGGGACAAAGTAACTGACGTGTAAAATAAGGATAACATTCCAAAATAGAAATGTTCCCTAATGGGCCAAAGGCCCAGGGAGCAAATGTATATAATCCAATGAAGAGTAATCAGAAAACATCTTTTTGTGTTGTGCAAATATTTTATCTACATTATTGAATGGCTGAATATCTTGGGAATTATTGAATGATTGGAGAGCTTGGGAATTATTGGATGTTCTGGGTTGGTAATTGGATTAAAAATTTCTAGCCATGATTGTTGGTTGTGAGTTGAATGATTGTTGACTCTGTTGGAACCTTGGCTGTTGGTTATATGATTGTTGTCTCTTAGTGAACCTCAGTTGTGGGTTATATGACTACTCTTTGTTTGTGAATCTTGGATGATTGCCCTTGTTGGAACTTTGGTGGTGGATTTTCTACATTGGTAGATTTGTAAGACATGAGTGGATGATTTCTGGCATTAGAGGTGTATGAATTGGTGAAAGGATCATTATTGGAATAGTTCCATGACGCGTTTGCATTAACGACCATTATCTCCTGACACTCATATTGGGAATACTCAGCTTCGACTTCAAACGTCTCTCTAGGAGGGGAATGACTTCACTGCATAAACTTTTCAATTCTCTTTAATTTCTCTACAAACAATGCCATGGTATCTCTCACATCATCATGCTCTACAATATAAGATTTCTCAGATCTCCTATCCTATTGTCCACCTCTAGACCTCAACTCAAATTGATATTGAATTGTGTTTTCACTAATATTATCAAATATCTCCAAAACTTCTTTAACAGGCTTCAAGATAAACTGACCTTGTGTTGACGCATCTATCAAAGTCTTATGCGCCTCTCCAAGTCCCATGTAGAAATTTTGAGCAATATCTTGTTCAGAAAACCTATGATGGGACATTTATAAAAAAATTTATTATATTTTTCCCAAGCATCACGAAAATGTTCACCAGGTAACTGCCTAAAGCTTTTGATTGCATCTTGTGCTTCTGAGGTTTTTCCTATGGGATAATGTTTTTCTATGAATTCTCTTTTAAGGGCTTTCCAATCAATTTTAATTTCTTTTGCTAATTTGATGTACCATCTTTTAGCTCTCTCTTTCAATGACCAAGGGAATAATCTCACTCGCAAGTCATTTTTGGGCAAATTGTCATACCTAACAGTAGAGACTACTTTTAGGAAATCATTTATGTGCTGGTATGGGTCCTCAATTCTATGGCCTGAAAATTTTGAAAGCATATTAATCATGTTTGTCTTAATCTCGATGTGTTTTGCTCCTTCTTCCTTTGGAAAATCAGCATAAATGTCATACGCATTGGGCGCGTAATATCCTTTCAGTGATGTCTATGGTGCTCTTTGTTGGTTGGCTCTTTGGTCAGCCATTGCTTCTTCTTGCTGACAATGACGCTCTTTAATAGATTGACATAAACGATGGAGAGTCTTTTCGATCTCAAGATCGTACTCTACTAACGCAGTGCTTAAATTAAACGGGTTGGTCTATCGGTTATACACTACTCAAACAACTATAATTTTCTTCTTTTTTTTCAAAATTTTTATGAAATAAAATCTAATATAAATTAACTAATTCTAAATTATAGAAAATAAAGCAAGAATTAATATGCGAAAATCTAGCTAACTAAAATTCACAAAAGTTCCAGATGCAACTTTAGAAGCTCTGTTTTTTTCTTTTCTACTTTTCAGAGTACTTGTCAATCACACAAAAATTTAACTTTAGCTACAACTACAATAACGCAATGCAAATAAACTACTAAAGCTATTGAACAATGCTTAGTCCCCGGCAACGGTGCCAAAAACTTGATGCGACGTCAGGTGTATAAAAATGTGGTTAAAAATGACACCTTAATGACTCTAGATTTTACCCTACGCAAGCGCACATATCAATTGTAGAATATCAAATGGCTTGAGTAAGGGATATCAATCCCACAGAGACTGAGATTGTTCACATTAATAGTTCAAAAACACTGAATTATATTTTTTGAAAAATGGATTGTTTGGGTGGTCAAAAAACAAATTATCTATTTTAACTAACAATTATGTAGAAAGAAAATTAAATTGGTTGTGATTCAAATGAGAGAGAAAACTAGGGTTTTCATCACTCCACCACTAACCGTATAATATAGTTCCTTACTGTATCAATGGTACGAGGGCGATCCATAACTCTGAATCAGGTCGTACCGCAAATAGCTAAATATGACCCCAAAAAGGAGTACAATCAACCGGATTGCAACAACCCGTCTCATGACTGACCTAACTAGTACATGCCAATTATACTACTCTAATCTATTCTTAGTGCATGAAAATAAACTAAAGCATGTCTATATTAAATCGTCAAGGCACGACCTGTGTCAACTTAGGGTTTCAAGTTTCATTACCACGATTGTGTAGAAAACCATAATTAAGCATTCGAGTTCCTGCACATATTGAATAATCATAGTTGTGCAAAATAATATATTCATTCCATCTAAGCCAAGAATTTAGAACAAACATATAATTTTATATTGCAAAACAGTACGGTCTCTTAACTACTACAATCATCACAGTGTGGTCAACAGTTTCCCCTATTTACAATTGAAAACAATGAAATAACTACATTACTTGGCTAGGGTTTTGCTAGAAAATCCTAGATACCGAGTTAGTTAGCCATGGAAGAAGATGACTGTATCGTTGATGCAGAAACGCTCTCCATGGTTTTCTTCTCCGGATCTCTAGGTTTGAATATGGCTCTCAACAACATATGAACATCTTACCAAAAACCAACCCCAACGTGTACCAGGATTAGAACTATAACTCAACACCCATCTCTGATATATGATCGTGTATATATAGGCAATAGTATAGAGAGGCTCTTTTCAGTCTTTTCATTCTACACTTCATGCAAACCTTAAATTCTCATATATATAAGTATATATAAAGGTTTAGAGTCATATGCACGTCTTACAATAGAACCAGGGGTGAAACAGGCAAAATCCATCGAAAGCCCACAAAAGGTTGTCGCACTTACGCTTCAAACGTAGATGGCCTATGCTTCAAGTGTAGCAAGCCTACGTTTCAAGCGTAGGTCCAAGCGTACCTCCAAGCGTAGGTCCAAGCGTAGAAATGTGATTTCCAGCCACTTTTTGAAACCACTTGTCTCCATGAATGCACCAAAACGACCGTCTTAAACCCATGATACTTTTTGCTGAAGATGACGGCTTGTGAAAATTCCGTTATTACCCTCTGGGAGCCATTTTTGTCTCGGACTGCCTCTTTGACTTTCCTCTTGGATAGAAAGAACACACTCTTCAGTTGATTCACCAAAGTTATATCCATTTCTTCATTAAGCTCCTAAAGCATGCTTTAACACACAAATGCTATAAAAATACCAAATAATGAAATGAAAGGACGTAACAAAAGTGAGTTAAGGGGTCAAAATGTCTAATATTTGACACCTATCACCCAGCCATACCAGCCACCTCCATGGCCATAAGCATTTCCTCTAAATCTTCCTGGGAGAAACCTTCTAGACCCAAGGGGTAACCAGCGACGATGGAGACAGAATCCTCCACCACTTTCGCTCGGGAGGTAACCAGTGGCACTTGGGGGGCATCCAATAGCCAATCAGTTACCTTCTTCGAATCAACCAATCCATCAGATTGTTTTGGATAGGGAACAATTGGCAGAGTTGATCAATCAAAAGTATATTTTAGTCGGCAGAAGAATTAATAGACTAGCGTACCGAAAGCCATAGCTACAGGGCATTGATAAAATGGAGTTCCCCAGAGGTTACAAGGTTCCATACTTTGTAAATTTCAACTAATAAGGAAATACTATGCAATGTGGGGAATTTTGGGTAAGTACGTGGTTAAAGTTAAGACTTTTTTCGAATTCCTTAACAGGAGCAACCTTTGGCTGGTATATCCATTTTCCACCAAACTCAATACTTAGCAGTAGATGGATGAGGTTTTTCACACCTAGTTCTATCAATCATAACCAGAAGCAACTTTGGCAGACCTTTCCAGACTTACACGGTTATCGGAAGAAAGGCATCATCAGAAGCATTGGTTATAACAATGGTAAAAGAGAAGGGTTCAACCAGAGGCAAATAATGAAACTAGATCTTCTAGAGAAGGTATGGATTCTGTTAAGGAGGAGTGTGATCCATATAAGGTAGTGTTTGAGAAACCCTCTCTAGTTATGACTTAGTAATTGAGGCCTTTATATGTTAAAGTTTGGGTAAAAACTCAGCCAGTCAATAGAGTGTTGGTAGACAATGGATATGTACTCAATGTTATTCCCTTCAGAACATTAGGCTACATAGGCAAGTCCCTGGCATATGTTATTCCTATAGACATAGCTATTAGTGGATGTAGTGGAGCTATCAACACTACTGGAATTCTATCACTTGAAATTACAATCGGCGGTAAGACTTCTTTTGTTGCCTTTTCTATAATTGAATCCACCGCACCCTATAATTTGACTTAGGTAGAATGTAAATATACTTCAATCGAGAAATTGTCCTTAACTTTGTACTTTTCTAACATGAAATTAAGAGTTTATATGTCGCCGGTTGAGGTGTATATTGTGTGTCAAACTGATGTGATAAAATGCATGCTATCAATGTCATTAATTAGTGGCAGAATCAGTAAATGGTCTTTGGCCTTTATAGAATTTAAGAGTAAAGGGCATAAAACACCCCTATAGTTTGGCAAATGGGCGCTAAACACCTCTAACTTTTATTTTGGGCAAAAAAGTCATCAAAAGATTTGAATATAGGCCAAATACCCCCCTGCCGTCAGTTCTCCGTTAAAAATGGGTGTTAGTTGGTTATGCGTACCTCATATGACCTCTGAAATGCCATTTTTACCCCATTTAAAAGAGTAGAAAGATCATTTTGCCCCCTTAATGTATTTTTATGATATAGGGACAACATATATGCAATATTTTCCCTAGTTTATCTCTCTCAGTTCTTCACATCTGTGCACCATCTCTCTCTTGCATTTCATCAAAATATATATATATTTCAAAATAAATATATAAAATTGAAAAATATATATATAATTCGAAAAATATATATAAAATTTGAAAACAATATATAAAATTCGAAAACAATATATCAATTTCAAAATATATATATAAATTTTGAAAAGAATAAATTTCAAAAAATATATATATCTTTTGAAAAAATATAAATAAATTTCGAAAAAAGCATATAAAATTCGAAATATATATATTTCAAAAAATATATATATATATATATATTTTGAAAAACTATATATAAATTTTGGGAAAAAATATATAATTTTTGAAAAATATATATATAAAATTTGAAAAAAAAATAAAACTTTTGAAAACAATATATAACTTTTGAAAACAATATATATATTTTTGATATATTTTGAAAATAAATATAAATTTCAAAATATATATAAAAATTTTAAAAAAACAATATAGGACTAGGTTGTTTTTCAAAATTTATATATATTTTGAAAAATATATTATCTTCAAAATTTATATATATTTTGAAATATACATTTGTTTCGAAATTTATATATTATTTTGGAAATTATATATATTTTTTGAAATTTATATATTTGTTTCAAAATTTATTTATTTTTTCAAAATTTATATATTGTTTTCCAATTATATATATTTTGAAATTTATATTGTTTTTTGAAATATATATATTTTGTTCAAATTTTATATATTTGTTTCAAAATTTACATTTCTTTCTCGACATATATATATATTTTTCAAAATTTATATATTATTTTTTAAATTTATATATGTTTTTTGAAATTTATATTTTTGTTTTCCAAATTTATATATTGTTTTCGAATTATATATATATTTTTATGAAATGCGAGGGTGGGGGTTAGTTGATTAATTTCAATATTATAGGGGTTAGTTGATTAAATATGTTAAATATTGATGTCCTCTCAGGGGTGATAAAAATAATAGTTAAGAACAACCCCTTAGGACGGCTTAGGTTTTACCTATCGCAAGTGCACGAGTCAAATTATAGTATAGAATTGGCTTGTGAAAGGGAATTTCAAACCCACAGAGACTTAGATTATTCACCTCATCTATTTAAAAATATTAAATTATGTTTGAAAAAGAATTGTTGTATTTGTTTTGAGATTTGTAGCTATACTAACTAAACTAGAATTTAAATTGAGATTGTGATTCAAGAGGGAGAAAACTAAGGTTTTTATCTCTTTACCACTAATCGCATAATATAGTTTTCAACTTGCCTAATTGTAAGAGGGCGATCCATAACTGTGAATCAGGACGTACCACAAATAGTTGAATATGTCCCCAAAAAGGGTACTCTCCACCCGATTCACTACAACCCATCATCGGACATAGTGTGACTAGTACATGCAAATTACTTTACTCTAATATACTCCTATAAGATGAATTAAAACTAAAACATGTCTATATCACCTCGCCGACGCATGAACTATGTAAATATAGGGTTTCAAGTATTAAATGTCATTGTTGTAGAAAATCACACTATTTGTATGATAACATGATTGGTTAAGAAAATATATTTATTCAATCTAAGATAAGAATTAAGAATGAATATAACATCTTGTGTAAAGAATAAAAATGATCACACATCTACAATCAATCATCACAGTATGTCATAGCTTCCCCTCGTTACAATTGAAAACAAATTAAAAACTACATTACTTGGCTAAGGTTTTGCTAGAAAACCCTAGATACCGAGTTAGTTGATCATGGCTCAGAGAAACTGCATCGTTGATGTAGAAACTCTCTCCATTCTCTTATTCATTAGATCTCTAGGTCTTGTATGGCTTCTCTCCTTGGATTGATATGAATCTCTAGAGGCTGCTTTGAAAATTTTACTTGCATAGAAGCTCTCCAAAATCTGTAGTAGATCTTGTTGTTTATAGACAAAACCGAGGGAAGCCCTAAGGTTACACTTTTTCGTAATTTCACACCGAACTGAGCAAAACCCTACAATATAATATATATATATATCACGTGTATCAAGGTGTTGAAGTCGCAATCGCATCAAAAGAACTTAAGTCAGGGCCAAAATTGGAATTTTACAACTTAATCACACTGAACCCCCTACACTTGGAGTGTAGCTACCAAACGTAGGCCAAAATCACCAAGCGTAGTTTTAGCAGTGTCTAGTCACTTTTAGCTACTATAAGCGTAAGCCAAGCGTAGCAAAATCCTTTGAAACCACTTTTCTTGGGAATTGTGTCGTTAGAACCCCCTTGACTCCCTTGGTATGATTCTTGAAGTTGCGGCTCCAGAATATGACCTTTTCGCCCTCCAAGAGACACTTTTCGCTTGAAAACACCTCTTTTGCTTTCTCTTTGAATAGACACAAGCACTTCTCTAGTTAATTCACCAAAGTTAGCTCGTTTTCTTCATTAAGCTCCTGAAACACGCTTAAACACATAAATCGCATAAAAATACCAAATAATGGAATGCAAGGACATAATAATAGCAAGATATGGGCCTAAAATGGTTAAGATTTGGCACCTATCACACACCCAAACTTACATATTGCTAGTCCCTTAACAATGAACTCAGGAAAACTCTTAAACCTACCTTGTGATGATTGTTTTTCTTCTTAGTACCCTATATTAATCTACACTAATCCCTTACTTTCATGAGGGTCGACGATTACACTTAGCATGTGTAACAAGTCTTTTAAACCCCTCGCAACACCGAGTGGACGAGTGAAGTCTCATGAGGGTTACCTATACTACCCACAACTTCTGCATTATTCATTCTCATGCATTCATGCTTTCACACACTCATTAACCAAGTCATGATACAATATATAAGATAATATAGATGCAAATACTCCCACTCACTATCGAATAATAACTATCTCGATCTCATGTCATGAATGGTCTCCACTAAGATAAATGACTTCGTTAATATCTACTCCCAATCTAGACAACCTTTCGTGTTTATGTGAACATTCTCCTATGGTAAATCAATCTTTCTTCTATGGAGGAATTAATGGAGGTCCAAGCCACTCTCTTGATGCTCTCTCTGGCGGCGAGTACAAAACTACTTCCAATACAGCGATAACTTCCAAATTAGATTGTTGTTGATCCTCCCAATTTTCAAAATTCGTCTCCGACCTTTTCATCATAGCCTCTAAATCATCTCTTGGATTACTCTGAGATACGAAGTTTTCAACCATCTCATTAGTCTTATCTATGTTAAAATACTCAGTTGGTTTAGGTAGTTGATTATTGATATCCTTTTCCTTATGCTTTCCATATGAAGTCGACTCTCGAAGACGTTGAGGGAAAGATGATGCATCTTCATACTTTGCCCAATCTGGCTTTTCTGATAAAATCTGATCAATTTCTTCCTCCTTTTGGGGTTGATCTTTTTGAACCTCTTCAGTTGCCTTTCTCTTGTTCACCCTATCCTCAAACTGCTACTCAACCCTATTCTCCACCGCCTTTCCACTCTTTAGAGTCGTAATGGCTTGGTCTGTCTCATAATTTTGTTTAGAAAATGAACCACACTCTACTACTTATTGACTATTTGGATTAGCCACTAGTTGACTAGGTAATCTTCCCTCTTTAAGCCTATTCATCACTCTAGCTAGTTGACCTATTTTTGTTTCTACCTTAGCAATGGATTGGGAATGAGAGTTCAGCAATTGGACGGCTGTCTGAAGATGATTAGATTGATTTTTAAACTCTCTCAAGGCGCTCATCATCTCGTCCTCAAAACCAGGCGGTCTAGATAGTGGGTTTTGATTTTAGAACTGGGGTTGATTTTGGTTGAAAGGTGGGATTTATTGGGTATTATTGGACTGAAAATTCTGAGTAGTGAATGATGGTTGTTGGCTTCTACTAAAACTTGATTGAGGATTTTCAGTGTTATGAGAATCATAGGACATATGTGGGTGATTATGCTAACCCGAATTGTATGAATTGGAAAAAGGATTATTATTCGGGTTGGTCCAGGCTGCATTTGCATCAATGACAACTATTATATTTCCCGAATATTCATAAGAAAATGTGTTCTCGGAAGTGAAGTGCAGAGTATCTTACGATTTTGTCACACGTTAGAATGCGGGGGTCAATTTAGAGCTAAAAAGACAACAACTAAGGTGCTTCAAAGAGATTTCTATTGGCCAACCATATTCAAAGGTGCATATGAATATTGCAAAGCATCTGTTAGATGGCAATAGTTAGGAGCAATCTCTCAACGCGATATGATGCCACTAACCCCTATTTTAATTGTAGAATTATGATCGTGTTGGAAATGAGAATCCAAAGCATACACAAAATAGGTGATTCCAACTTGGTTATAAATCAAATGTCAGAAGATTTTAGATGTTTAAGCTAGCAGTTACGTACTTTCCATTCCTTGGAAACACAACTTTTTTAATAATTTGATGATGTGAAGTTGGAATATAGATCTTAAGAACTGAATAAGGAAGCAAATAATCTGGCACAAATAACATCTGGGATAAGAGCCAGAAGGTATGGAAGAAATGTTGGTAGTTGTTAAAAAAATACATTTACCAACAACATAAATGAGAAATTCCTCTATGGCAGAAACATTTACTTTGGATATTCATAATGTAATATGGAAAAATTGGAGAAAGCCAATCATTATATTCCTAGCTAATCCTCGGCCCCCTACTTCTATAAGAGCAAGGATGATGTCAATCAATTATGTTCTACTTTATGGAGAGATGTATAAGAAGAGAAATGAAGATGGACTTCTATTATAGTGTGTCTAAGGAAAGAACACTGAATATCATGCTAGATGTTCATGAGGTTTTGTACTACATATGCGAAGAAGTATAAAGCTTGTTAGAAACATGGGTCAGTGCAGTGGGTTTCAGCCAAAGAAATGCAATTTATTAATAAACCTTGGCCTTTTAGGGGTTGGACCATAGACATTATTGGTATGATTAATCCACCAGCTTTTGGTGGCCAACAATGGGTGATTGTGGCCACTGATTATTTTACTAAATGGGTAGAAATGGAGGCTTGCAAGTTAGTAAATCAATACGATGTCATTATATTTATCAAGAATATAATCTTCCACCATTTTGAAATACAATAGTCTATTACTACATAAAATTGAGGTATCTTCCAGGAAAATGTTGTGATGGAATATGCGAAATCATGGAAGGTTAAGATGACATACTCCACCCCATATTATGCCCAATCCAATGGCCAAGTAAAAGGTTCCAATAAGGTGATTATTGATATAATTGAAAAGATGATTGAAGAAAATCCAAGGACTCGATATGATATTTTATCGGAAGCACTACAAAAACTCTAAGTGGACTAGCACTGGGGTGACCCCGTACATGCTTACTTACGAGCATGATGCAGTTCTTCCAATGGAAATTGATGTGAGATAGATTACACAGAAGCTATATTAGTGGAATTGGAAAAATTGGATGAAGTATGGCTTAGTGCTTTGGATCACCTGGTAGCTTATAAAAGAAAGTTGAAAAGGCCTACAACAAGAAGATAATGCCAAAGGATTTTACAAAAAAGGATCTTGTGTGGAAGGTTAATCTACCAGTTGTAAGGAAAGACTTAAATTCGGTAAATGAATTCCAAGTTTGGAAGGCCCATACAAACTCTGTCAGGTTTAAAGAAAAGGTATTTATCAATTAATAGATCTAGAAGAGACACTTCACAATTATCAAATCAATGGGCGATACCTTAAAACGTATCAGCCAAGTTTCTTTGAGATCCCGAAAGAAGGAGAAGGTCAAGGCTAGCCTTGGGCACCTTTGGATGGCTTGTTCAACAGTATTTGGCAAGCAACCTTGACAGTCCTTGAAAACCTTTGGCAGGGGCAGTCTTTGGCAGCCTTGGTAGAATTAAACCCTTCGTAGGGACTGGATATAAATAGTAAGTTAGATGTTTTGTTTAAGTTTGGTTTAGTTATGTTAGTAATAATTGTGTTGTTATGTGAATAGTTTACTTAACTTATAGAGATTCAAGATGACGGCATTTAAAATTTAAATTTTTGGAAGACAAAGAGTTTGTAGTAGATGTGGAGTCTTCTAAAAATTTTCAAAGCCTTGTTTGACAAATGATACATGCCTTCATAAATTTGGGAGGCATTTGTTGACACCCAAAATTGGATGTCTACATGGCATCCATTTATCAGAGGATTAGTGATCAAAGGTGTTGGCTGACATGAAAGAAAGCGTACGTGACTAAAACATGGTAAATGACCTTAGCTTGCCACGTGTAAGTCTTTGTAAAAGAATGTGATGGCACCTGGCGGAGGTATAAATGGCCAGCTAAGGGAAGGTAGTTTCCTTTAATTATCAGTTGCTATTTGAAGGAGTTCGAGGAGTTTATTGGCGAAAAAAATAGGAAAGTGAATCTAACAAAGATTAAGATCATCTTCAATATGGAAGGATGAGGAAAACTACAAAGGAACATGAAGTTGAGACTTGAAAATTACCAAGAAAGTATATGCAATACCTTAGACATGTAACAGTCCTTGAGGAAATGGATAAGGAAGTTAATGGAATGTGGTATTTGGCTAAGACACTTGGCAACAAAAAGGTTTTGTTGGACACTTGGCACTCTCTGGAACAAGATTGAAGACCACACTCACATAATCAACTAGACTATAGACTTAGAGAAACATTTGCCCCTCTCTCACAGCACAACACAAAATTTCATTATCTTTGTCTGTACTTATCTAGTACTTTAAATTTCATATATTTTCAATTCTAGTTATTTTAATACAAGTTCAATCATTTCAATTCATTTATTTATCTTGCACTTTACATTGAAGTTTTGGACTTCAGTTCCCTTTTTTTTAGCAACTTTCACACTTAAGTCCTTTTCATTAAGGTAAAAAGAACTTAGTTAGGAGTTTGGTATCTTTCTCCTACATAATCGTCTGATCTCATTCTAAAAAGGATACTTGTTCTTTGTTAATCTTGATTGTTCTGAGAATTTGGCACGCTTGTGGTCTACCACCAATTTGTGAGACAACAAATCTACGCTCTAAAACTAAGTTAGGAGTTTGGTATATTTCTCCTACAAAATCATCTGATCTCATTCTAAAAAGGATATTTGTCCTTTGTTAATCTTGATTCTTCCGAGAATTTGGCACGCTTGTGGTCTACCACCAATTTGTGAGACAACAAATCCACGCTCTAAAACTTGGATATGGTTGGTCCAAGCTTTAGAAGGTTTGTGGATACAGTTGGTCAAAGCTTTACAAGGTTTGTCCATGCTAAATGCAATATGGTCGTGGGGGCGCAATTGAACACGAGCTTTGCTAATTACATTAAATGTAGAATGTCTTTGGGGTCTAGGTCACAGGGAGATCGTCCTTGAGGGTTAGACCATTTACTCCTCCATGAATGTTTGTCTAGAGGCTTTAGCCATGTCAGGTGTAGATTGCGACGATTGCAAAATAAATTTTAAAGAATGGGGGTGATTGTACATGCATCACACGCCTTTGAATTTACTCGAAGAAGAAAGTAAGAGAATATTGGTAGCAAAATCGATTTGGATATTTTTTTTATGAAATTTAGTCCAACATGAGCTTTGCTACTTACATTCAATACAAAAATTAGACTTTCTAAAAATATTTAGTTAAAACTTTATATATATAAACTAGCATTTTATCCAAAAATTATATTTTCTAAAGATACTTATTTAGAACTTTATATATATAAACTATCATCTCTCACAAAAACTTTGTTTATCTCCAACTTCTTGAACTCATTGAATGTGGGCCATCCCATTCAGTAACATCATGAAAAATATTTAGTGATATGTATATAAAATATTATCATGAATTATTTTCTAATGGTATATCTTTTATCTATCACTAAAATATTTGATAACTTTGTATTTTTATTTTTATTTAATTCTTGATTTTATGTTCACATAAGAACAATAAACTAATCCGGGCAAAATCTTCTATCACAGTTAGTCACATCGTAATTGTCAACCCTCGAAATTCAAGGATCCTGTAAATGATGTAAGAGAGAGAAGAGAATACGAAATTGAAGGAAACTAGAAGTCGAATAATCATTTTTCAAAACCGAAACTTCAATGCTACACCTAACCGAGTACACAAAACAATAAATAGACACGAGAATAAGAGATATTCCTAACTCGAGATATAAAGGAAATACACAAATTGCATATGGAATAAGAATTCCTGAAGGTATGGAAGAAGTATTAGTGAAAGTTACAAAGAGATCTCTTTCAACAGCAGAAAGGAGGAATAAAGTGATGGCAGAGTCATTTGCCATTGACATATATGATGCTGGAGTGGAAGATTGGAGGAGTCCTATAGTGAATTATCTGGCAGATCCAAGTTCTCCATTTGCTAGAAGACTAAGGTTGATGGCAGTGAACTATGTGTTGTTAGATGGGGAGTTGTACAAGAAAAGTAAGAAAGATGGACTTTCCTGTAATGTGTATCCAAAGAATAAGCCATGAAGATTATGGAAGATGTGCATGAAGGATTGTGTGGGGCTCATCAAGTTGAAAGAAAAATGAGGTGGTTAATTAGAAGATATGGTTACTATTGGCCAGGAATTATAAATGATGTATTACTTATGCTAAGGGATGTAAGCCTTGTCAAGTGCATGGTCCAATTCAAAGATTTATAGCTTTAAAAATTCAATTCATCATCAAACCATGGTCGTTTAGGGGGTGGGAAATTGATATGATTGGAATGATCAAGCCTTCATCCTCTAATGGCTATCAATGGATAGTTGTAGCCTCTAACTACTTCACTAAGTGGCTAGAAGCAGAGGCTTACAAATCAGTAGATCAGAATGTGACTATCAAATTTGTGAAGGAGAAGATCTTCTATCATTTTGGAATTCCATAATCAATCACTTTTGATAATGGAGGAGTTTTTACTGGAGGAGCAATAACGGAATATGCAAATTTATATGGAGTAAAAACACTTTGTTCAACTCTATATTATGCATAGTCAAATGGCCAAATGGAAGGTGCTAATAAAGTTATCATTGGCATTATTGAGAAGATGATAGAAGATAATCCAAGGAATTGGCATAATCATATTCCAGAGGCATTATGGGCATACAGAAACTCCAAATGAACTAGTATTGGAGTTACTCCATCTATGCTTACATATGGACATGATGCAATTCTTCCAATGGAAGTGGTGGTCAAATCTTCCAAAGTTGCATACTAAAGTAATTTAACTCCAGCGGTCTATTCAGAAGTTATGTTGATGGAATTGAAAGAGTTAGATGAAACAAGGTTAGGGGCATTGGACCACATAATAGCCCTTAAGAAGAAAGTAATGAAAGCCTATAACAAGAGGGTGAAGACTAAGGTTTTTGCAAAGGATGATTTGGTTTGGAAGGTTTGTTTGCCAACTAAGAAAAAATGCCCTAAATTTGGGAAGTGGAGTCCAAGTTGGTAAGGCCCATACCAAATACATAAAATATTTGGAAATATGGGGTTTATCATTTGAAGGATTTGGATTGTGAAGTTCATGTCAATCCAATTAATGACCGATATTTAAAAAGATATCGGCCAAGTTTTTTTGAAATTATAAATAAGGAAGAAGATCAAGGCTAGCATGTTGGCAGCCTTGGGAAAATTAGTCATTCTTTTGAATGATTTATAAATAGTTAGTTGATTTCTTTTCTTATTTCATCTTGTTTGAGTACTTTTGTAAATATTGCTGGTGGGCGTCAGATGTGTGCAAAATATGTGGTTAAAAATGACACCTTAACGACACTTTAGGTTTTACCTATCTGCAAGTGCACAGATTAATTGTAGATAATTTTGCTTGAGTAGGGAAATATCGATCTCACAGAGACGAGGATTGTTCATTTCAATAGTCTAAAAACACTGAATTATATTTTTCCAAAAAGAATTTTGTTTTGTGAATTATCTAATACTAATAAAAAAAAACATAAAATAATAATGAATAATGGTTGTGATTAAGAGAGAGAGAAAACTAGGGTTTTCTCACTCCACCACTAACCGCATAATATAGTCCAAATTCTATTTCAATAGTATGAGGGCGATTCATTGACTATGAATCAAGTCGCACTGCGCCAGCAGTTTGACCCCAAAAAGGATTACTCTCAACTAGATCGCAACAACTCATCTCAAGACTAAACTGATTATTACATGCCAACTACTAACAGAAAGTAAATGCAGAAAAGTATATTAAAGCATGAAAATAAACTAAAGCATGTCTATATCAGTTTGTTAAGGCATGACCTGTGTCAACCTAGGATTTCGAGTTTTATTACCGCCATTATGTAGAAAATCACAGATTAAGCATCCGAATTCCAATCCATAGTGAATAATTGTGACTGTGTAAGATAAATATATTCGAAAAGTCTAAGACAATAATCAATTCAAATATATAAATGTAGCGTCCGGTATTTTTACGTGCTAATTTAAAATTTATTTATTTATTTATTATTAAACAATTAAGTGCTTATATGCTTATGTGCCTAACATGTTGACGTGCTTACGTGAAGTATGCGAAATTGAAATTTTGAGTTACATGTTATATGTTATATTTCATTTCGTGAATACTTGAAATTAATTGAAATGTTTGGAAAATAAATAAACGACAAAAGCGTAAACTAGAAATTTTCCATGTTTTGAGTTAGTGGGTTTTGTAGAGAATTATTGACTAAGTGTTGGGGAGATGTAGAGTGACAATATTGTAGTTGTGTAGAAGATTTGGGCAAAATAGTAAATTGGGTTCATAATGGCAAGGGTTGTTATTAATTGGTAAAAGGGTGGGTAGCTTAGACATTTCACTAGTACCTTTAGTGTTGTATTCCTATTAGCCATTAGATTATTCTACAATGCCCATCTTCAATTCTAGCCATTGGATTGAGAGGTGAATTATTGGAGTATCCTTACACAAGAGTAAAGTCTTGCTAACCATAAACCATTTCACCTCTTCACACGTTTTTCTTTTTTTTCTCTTCTTCCCCATTTCCTTTGTGTTACGCCTCTCTCTCTCTTCCTCCATGGATGCACAAGACTTTCTCCTCTAGTCTTGTTGATAATAACTTGAAGCTTGGGTCTTATTGGTGCTTCATTGTCCATAATTGGTGTTGATGATTGGAAAGTTCCTTCACCATTTCCATGATTTCTCTCTTTGAATTGAAAACCTAGCTTTTATTTCCTTGGAATGATTTCTTTTATTCCCATAGATTTTCGGAATTTCCATGGTTGTAATTGATTGTTGGTCCATTCTTGTAACTCTCCCTTCCATTGAATTGTTATTATCTTGAGAAGACTTGAAAATGCTAATTTCGGGAATGCATTGCTTCAAGCTTGCTTGATGTCCACATTGTGTATCTTGTGTTGAATTTATTGGTGAGCTCCTTTCCTCTTAATTCTTCCTTTTCCCGAAACCCTAGTTTAGCCATTTTGGGGTTTTTAGCCTTACTTTGAATTTTTGGATTTTAATCGGTTGTTGCTATTAAAAACCACTAGTTAAGAATCCATATTTGTTTTAATGTTGCTTGAAGGCTTGGGAGACCTTTGATTCAAATTCTCAAAAATCATCTTCTTGAAGCTCTATTGGAAATTCTTGACTCGGTTGCTGTTGGCGTCAATTGGACGGATTGCTTGCACCCTATTGCTTATTATTCGCTTGGATTGAGGTAGGGAAAAACGAGTTGCTTTAGTTTTTGTATGAGGGTGTGTGCGTCTATGTGTATATATGCCGTATATATATATGCGAGTTGAGTCTCGACAACTTAGACGATGAATTAGGTCTTCTTGAAAAGCATGATTATGTGATATTAATTCTTGTTGTGAATCATTGCTTAAATTGTGAAATTATGAGCATGATGCTAGTTTGATTACAATATATTGCAAAACGAAATAAGTATGTATTGTGATGGAAATTGTGAACCTTGATTCATTTTGGGTGTACCACGTAATGTGAAAATGTGGATATTGGTTCCTACGTTTTGCGAAAATTTTGTGGAAGTCGTCTTGTTTTTGGATCGTCGTAATAACTGGCCAGGGGTGCTTCTTGCTCCCACGGAACTAATAAGCTGAGAAATGCAGATGATAGGGGGAGGACATATCGTCCAAATCCTATGTGCTCGACTAGGTCGTGGTGAACGTCTTCCTTGATAAAACATTGAGTGTCAAAAACACTTGGGAAGGACGGTACGATAAGTCCTCCATTTCTTAGTGAGTTGTATTCTCAGGGGAATGGTGGAGAAGGATCCGTTCACCCTTGGGAAGGGTGTGTTTTTGTGTGCGTGTCATGGAGGTGTCGGTCACCTTGCGTCTTAATTATTATACATGTAATTGTGGTTTTAATAATGGAAGCATGTTATAATTGTGATAAATTATGTTGCGAGCATGTTGGGGAACTTGTTTGTTGGGCTTGATGGGGTTCCGGATTGGCGTGAGAGTCATGTGGAACAAAAGACCGACCTAGGATTAGTTGCATGCACCTTGGGTGGGTTGTACCACTCGGACTACAGAGATTGAGGCAATGACGCTTCCTCTACTGGGCTAGTGAGCTCACCCCACGTTATATACATTTTTTTCAGGTGATGATTCCCATTTGGGAGTACTTTTGCTGAGCAATGATAGACATTGTATAAATGTGCTTATTTTGTTTAGTACTTCATTAAGTCAAAACTATTTTATTTTAATCCGGCTAGCATGTCAGCCGAGATGTTGGTGTTGATGTACATCCCTTGGAGCGCTAGACGCGGGGAATATATTCTTTTGGGCAGTTCGGTGTCGAATTGTGGAAACATGAAATTTTGAACAACTCTACTATGTTTCGCCTTAGGGCACTATGATGAAAATATGAAACTCTTTTATTTGGAATTTGGAGTGTGGAATGAATTATTTGTCTTGAATGTGATTATTTGGTATTCGGCCGAAACGGCGTTTTTCTAAGTTTTCAAACCAATCCTTTCGTTTTGGATAGAAAAACCCGTTTTCGCCTACCCCCGTAAAAACCGATAAAATCATGTGTTTTGAACAAATTTGAAGTTGTTTGAAAGAAATTGAGATATTTGAGTCGATGGTTTACTCAAACGGAAATCGGGGGCAAAACGGATGATTTTTACAAAAATTTCAAGTAAAATATTTTGAGGAAAAATAATTGTTTCCTTCTAGTTCTTGAGTTTTGGAAATATTAGTAGCAACCTATTAATGTCGAAGCTATTTTCTTTAATCTATAAGTGTTCAGGATGATTTAGAGACAAATTTTCCTCTTCTGCAGACTTGTAGTGGAGTTGAGTTCTAAGGTAGCAGATTAAGTCTTCACCATTCATTTTTAGTACATTCCTTTCTTGGTTTAGTCGACTAGAACCCTCCTTATAGTCGACTAGAACTTCATGTAGTCGACTAGTGCTTTGAGTAGTCGACTGAATCCTAAAACTCCCATTTCCGCAATCTACTGACTGATCTAGTCGACTAAATACTTGTTTCAGTTGACTAGATACTCCTTCTTGTCAACTAAGGGCTGTTTCAGTCGACTAGATGATCCTTGTAGTCGACTAAAAGTTCTTTCAGTCGACTACAGCTCGCGCACTCTGCCCACACTGTTCAGTAATTTGGTAATATGTCAAGCTACGTTTGTCGGATGAATGTATTCTTTAGCGTTTTAGAAAGCTGACTTTAAGCTCTTGCGTTTAGGATTTTGAATCGCGTCATTTGAGTCATTTTTGAGTGAGTAATGGTCGACTGAAGTTGACGGTAGATTTTCGGACCTTAAACGTGGAAATGCTGATTTCAAAACGTTGTAGTTTCCACCTCACACCTTGGATTTTGTTTCCGTTTATTCCTATGGCTTGTGCTAGGTCCAAAATTTGTGTTTGTAATTGGAACTTACCCTTTTACCCTTTAAATGACCATTTTACCCTTGGTTGAACTTAGGGTGTTCCGACGTTTAGGTTAAGGTACTGATTGCTTCGGTTTACCTTCTTTTAATCTCGTGTGATCCTTTTTGCATCCTTGAGATGTTTTATTTCTATCTTACCCTTATACGGGTATTTGATGACTCAAGGGATTTTATTTCATTTTTTTTTCTTCCGCATTCACTCCCTTAGTTCTTAGGCTCGGGTTTTGGAGTCCTAGGAAATTCGGGGCGTGACAACTTGGTATCAGAGTGTGTTCTTTCTCTATGGGACGATGGGCGAGGGTCGTTATCGCTTTTCGCTTCTTGTTTGCCTTTATGTTATATGTTTACGTATTTATTCTCATCGCTTGTACGTTATTGACTTATGCTTGAGACGGCATGGCTTTGTGATTTTGTTGGCGTACTATACTTGTACTTGTGCCTTACATATTTAGTTATTGTCATGTAGAGAGCATGCCGCCACGTAGAGGTCGACCATGTATCGTTAGAGAGGGTGATGCTCCGGATCATGTACCTCCGGTTGTGGACGAGAATGTGCCAGTGCATCCCGATGTTGGGGAGCGTGTACCAGCTGCACCCTTCATGGATGGTAGGCAGTTTGTATGTGCTTTAGCAGCGGCTATGGCACAAATTCCCCAGAGACAGCATGTTGAGAATGAGGGTTCGCATGGTCAAAGGGCTCTCCGAGAATTTTTGAGGTTGGACATACCTACCTTTGTGGGCGGTCTGGATCCGTTAGTGGCCGACGATTGGGTGGAGCAGATAACCAATGGGTTTGACATTCTTAGGGTGGTTGAGGACGATGTACGGGTCATGATTGCGTCGTTTCGACTTACGGGCGATGCTAAAAATTGGTGGAAGTCTGTCACAAATACGAGGGACATTCGGACTATCACATGGGTCGACTTTCGCACACTTTTCTTGGATCAATATTTTCCACATCTTGCTAGGATGAGCATGAGGGACCGGTTCAATGAGTTGGTTCAGGGTGATTTATCTGTGACCGAGTATGAGCTTCAGTATACTAGTTTATCTCGATTTGCACCAGAGATGGTGGTGGATGATGAGGTCAAAGGCCGATGTTTTGTGAGGGGTTTGCGGGGCAATCTCAAGTCGAAGATTTCTGTGCTTACTATGCCGACGTACCGCGAGGCCGTTACAAAGGCATTACTTGCTGAGGAGGATGCAATAGATGTTCGAAAGTATCATGAGGCTAAATCCAAGAGCTTCAGAGGTTCTTCTTCTTCGGGTTTTTGGAATAAGAAGAGACAACGTGAGGACACGTCGGCTCCAGTTACACAACAACAGCCAAAGCAGTAGCGTTCGGGACAGTCTGCACCTTATTCTAGGGCATCTACGGGTTCTACACGCCGGGAAGTGGTTTGCTTTCAGTGTAATCAGCCAGGACACACGAGGCCACAATGTCCGTCTCGTCTCCAAGTAGTGAGTGGCAACATAGGGCACAATTGAGGTTGTTTTCAATGTGGACAACAAGATCATTTTCGCAAGAATTGCCCTCAGCTGAAAAGTGGCACTTCCATGAGTTGGACTGGACAGCAATCTAGGGCTCCACAGTCAGTGGGCCAGTCTGGGTATAAAGCACCGCAGCAGCCAGCACCATCAACTACAGGTACTCAGGCTAGGACATCTGCATCTAGTATCCAGCAACCACTCCGTCCTTAGGGTCGTGCTTATGCAGTCACCGCAACAGGGAATGTTGTAGGACCATCCATTGTACGAGGTACATTTCCCGTGTATGGTTGTTGGGCTCATGTTCTCATTGATTCGGGAGCTTCACATTCATTTATTGCTTCTACTTTTGCATCTGTTTTGGGTATACCTGTTTCCTATCTTAATGTGGCATTATGTGTTGACACTCTGGTTGGTGGTAGTGTGTATTTGTCCAAAGTTTGTCGTAAGTGTGAGATTTTGATTGCCGGACGATCGTTAAGATTTGAATTCATTCTCCTGGACATGACGAGCTTTAACGTCCTCTTGGGCATGGATTGGTTATCTACCTTCCGTGCGCAGATTGATTGCTTTATAGGTCGTGTGTCAGTGAGCACGCCTAAGGGTGAGCGGTTCCACTTCTTTGGTGATCGTAATGACTCATCCATTTCTTCCTATTGTTTATGGGGTCGAAATGTATCCAATTTTATTTTGGCAAGTTTATTGTCCGATGATGAGGTTCATGGCCACGTTGGGGTACCTCGTGTGGTGGACGAGTATTGAGATATTTTTCCCGATGACTTGAATTTTTTGCCTCTGCATCGCGAAGTGGAATTTGCTTGATCTTGGGCCAAGTACCGATGCTATTTCTATGGCACCATACCGAATGGCACCAGCTGAATTAGAGGAGTTAAAGAAACAAATCAATGATCTCGGTTCAAAGGGATTTATCCGACCTAGTGTTTCGAATTGGGGTGCTCCGGTCCTTTTTGCTAAGAAAAAGGATGGTTCACTACGGTTATGCATTGATTATCGTAAGTTGAACCGGGTGACGATCAAGAACAAATATCCATTGTCACGAATTGATGACTTGTTTGACCAACTTAAAGGGTCTAAGTTTTTCTCTAAGATTGACTTGAGATCCGGTTATCATCAGTTACGGGTCAGAGAAGTAGATATTCCAAAAACAGCCTTTCGCACTCGTTACGGGCACTTTGAGTTTCTAGTGATGCCTTTTGGTTTGACTAATGCACCGGCGGCATTCATGAGTCTTATGAATCGTATCTTCCACGAGTTATTGGATAGATTTGTCGTAGTATTCGTTGATGACATTCTAGTGTACTCTACTACGGAAAGCGAGCACGAGGTTCATCTTAGGACCGTTCTTCAAATCCTAAGAGAGCACCGTTTGTATGCTAAGTATGAGAAATGTGAGTTTTGGCTTCAAGAAGTTAGATTTTTGGGGCATGTTGTTTCCGGAGGCGGCATTTCAGTTGATCCTTCGAAAATAGAAGCGGTGATGAATTGGAAGAGACCAACTAATGTTTTTGAGGTTCGTAGTTTCCTTGGCTTAGCGGGATACTATCGACGATTTGTGAAGGACTTATCTCGTTTAGCGGTTCCTATGACTCGCCTCACGCGAAAGGGTATCAAGTTTGTGTGGGATGACAAGTGTGAAGCAACCTTCATTGAATTGAAGACACGGTTGACTACGGCTCCGGTTTTGATTATTCCCGAGCGTGGCATAGGCTATGTGATCTATTGTGATGCTTCTCACGAGGGACTAGGATGTGTACTTATGCACTCCGAGAGAGTTGTAGCTTATGGATCTCGACAGTTGAAGACTCACGAACGGAATTATCCTACGCATGATTTAGAGCTCGCATCAGTTCTTTTTGCACTTAAGGGATGGAGACATTACTTGTATGGTGAGAGATTTGAGGTTTTCTCCGATCACAAAAGTTTACAGTATATCTTTACGCAACGGGACTTGAATTTGCGACAACGTCGATGGGCCGAGTACATGGAAGACTATGACTTCGTACTTAAATATCACCCCAGGAAAGCTAATGTAGTGGCGGATGCGTTAAGTTGCAAATCACAGGCAACGTTATCTAGCATCTTTATTCATGAGTGGCGGATGATGGAGGATATCGCAGAGTTGGGTCTTCAATTCCGTGATAGTGGGGATTCGATGGTGACCTTATTCAGCATGGTGGCCCAACCTTCACTTTTGAGTCGAGTGATTGAGGCTCAGGGGCACGATGATAGCATTACTTCGGTTCGCACTCGTATTGCTAGTGGCAAGGTCGTTGATGATTGGGTTTTGCACTCCGACGGAGGTTATCGTTTTAGGGGTTTACTCTATGTACCGCAGACTTGCCGTGAGGAGGTCTTACGGGAGTTTCATAGTTCCAGACTTGCAGTTCACCCAGGTGGCATAAAGATGTATCACAATCTTCGGCGTTACTATTGGTGGCAAGGAATGAAGAAATCAGTTGCAGATTTTGTGAGTCGTTGTCTTAGTTGTCAATAGGTTAAGGTTGAGCACCGAGGACCTGCCGGGTTGTTGAATCCATTACCGATTCCTGAGTGGAAATGGGAGCATATTTGCATGGATTTCGTGACAGGGTTACCGAAAATGAAGAATCAGAAGGATGCAGTGTGGGTGATCGTTGATCGATTGACAAAGACTGCGCATTTTCTACCTATCCACGAGACGGATAATGTTGAGGTTCTTAGTAGGTTGTACATGAAAGAGATTGTTAAGCTTCACGGGGTTCCGGTTACTATTGTTTCAGATCGGGATCCGCGATTCACGTCACGATTTTGGCAAGCCTTTCAGACAGTTTTGGATACGCAACTATGATTTAGTACCGCCTTCCATCCTCAGACGGACGGGTAGTCAGAGCGTACCATTCAGATTCTCGAGTACATGCTTCGTGCTTGTGCTATTGATTTCAGAGGCAGTTGGGAGGATCATCTTCATTTGGCGGAGTTTGCATACAACAACAGTTATCAGTGTAGTATTCAGATGGCACCTTTTGAGGCATTGTATGGTAGACCGTGTCATTCGCCGACTTGTTGGGCCGAGGTTGGTGACGTTGCACTTTTGGGCCCCGATATGGTTCATGAAACAACCGAGAAGATTAGGATTGCTCGACAGCACTTGGTTACAGCACAGAGCTGACAGAAGAGCTATGCGGATCGACGTAGGCGTCCTTTATTCTTTAAGACCGGTGATCATGTGTTTCTGAAGGTCTCACCTCGGAAGGGCTTGATGCGATTTGGGAAGAACGGCAAACTTTCACCACGATTTATTGGGCCTTTCGAGATTCTTGATCGTGTCGGCGAGGTAGCATACCGTTTAGCGTTGCCACCGGATTTATCGCGGGTTCATAATGTTTTTCATGTCTCTATGCTTCGCAAGTATAAGCCGGATCCATCTTATGTCTTGAGTTGGGTGGATGTCGATGTGGCAGAGGACGTGTCCTACGAGGAGCGACCTGTTAGGATCTTGGATGCTCGAGAGCAAGTTTTGCGGGGCAAAACTATTCCGTTCGTTAAGGTCTTATGGCATCATCGCGGAGACGAGGAGGCGACTTGGGAGCGTGAACATGAAGTTCGGGAAAAATACCCGGACTTGTTTTCTACTTAGGTACGTCTTGATTTCGAGGACGAAATCTCCTAAGGTGTGTAGGTTGTAGCGTCCGGTACTTTTACATGCTAATTTAAATTTTTTTTATTTTTATTTATTATTAAACAATTAAGTGCTTATGTGCTTATGTGCCTAACATGTTGACGTGCTTACGTGAATTATACGAAATTGAACTTTTGAGTAACATGTTATATGTTATATTTCATTTCGTGAATACTTGAAATTAATTGAAACGTTTGGAAAATAAATAAACGACAAAAGTGTAAACTAGAAATTTTCGATGTTTTGAGTTAGTGGGTTTTGTAGAGAATTATTGACTAAGTGTTGGGGAGATGTAGAGTGGCAATATTGTAGTTGTGTAGAAGATTTGGGCAAAATAGTAAATTGGGTTCATAATGGCAAGGGTTGTGATTAATTGGTAAAAGGGTGGGTAGCTTAGACATTTCACTAGTACTTTTAGTGTTGTCTTCCTATTAGCCATTGGATTATTCTACAATGTCCATCTTCAATTCTAGCCATTGGATTGAAAGGTGAATTATTGGAGTATCCTTACACAAGAGTAAAGTCTTGCTAACCACAAACCATTTCACCTCTTCACACGTTTTTTTTTTTTTTTTCTCTTCTTTCCCATTTCCTTTGTGTTACGCCTCTCTCTCTCTTCCTCCATGGATGCACAAGACTTTCTCCTCTAGTCTTGTTGATAATAGCTTGAAGCTTGGGTCTTATTGGTGCTTCATTATCCACAATTGGTGTTGATGATTGGTAAGTTCCTTCACCATTTCCTTGATTTCTCCCTTTGAATTGAAAACCTAGCTTTTATTTCCTTGGAATGATTTCTTTTATTCCCATAGATTTTTGGAATTTCCATGGTTGTAATTGATTTTTGGTCCATTCTTGTAACTCTCTCTTCCATTGAATTGTTATTAGCTTGAGAAGACTTGAAAATGCTAATTTCGGGAATGCATTGCTTCAAGCTTGCTTGATGTCCACATTGTGTATCTTGTGTTGAATTTATTGGTGAGCTCCTTTCCTCTTAATTCTTCCTTTTCCCGAAACCCTAGTTTAGCCATTTTGGGGTTTTTAGCCTTACTTTGAATTTTTGAATTTTAATCGGTTGTTGCTATTAAAAACCACTAGTTAAAAATCCATATTTGTTTTAATGTTGCTTGAAGGCTTGAGAGACCTTTGATTCAAATTATCGAAAATCATCTTCTTGAAGCTCTATTGGAAATTCTTGACTCGGTTGTTGTTGGCGTCAATTGGACGGATTGCTTGCGCCCTATTGCTTATTATTCGCTTGGATTGAGGTAGGGGAAAAATGAGTTGCTTTAGTTTTTGTACGAGGGTGTGTGCGTCTATGTGTATATATGCCGTATATATATATATATATGCGAGTTGAGTCTCGACAACTTAGACGATGAATTAGGTCCCCTTGAAAAGCATGATTATATGATATTAATTCTTGTTGTGAATCATTGCTTAAATTGTGAAATTATGAGCATGATGCTTGTTTGATTACAATATATTGCAAAAAGAAATAAGTATGTATTGTGATGGAAATTGTGAACCTTGATTCATTTTGGGTGTACCACGTAGTGTGAAAATGTGGATATTGGTTCCTACGTTTTGCGAAAATTTTGTGGAAGTCGTCTTGTGTTTGGATCATCGTAACAACTGGCCAGGGGGTGCTTCTTGCTCCCACGGAACTAAAAAGCCGAGAAATGCAGATGATAGGGGGAGGACATATCGTCCAAAACCTATGTGCTCGACTAGGTCATGGTGAACGTCTTCCTTGATAAAAAATTGAGTGTCAGAAACACTTGGGAAGGACGGTACGATAAGTCCGCCATTTCTTAGTGAGTTGTATTCTCAGGGGAATGGTGGAGAAGGATCCGTTCACCATTGGGAAGGGTGTGTTTTTGTGTGCGTGTCATGGAGGTGTCGGTCACCTTGTGTCTTAATTATTATACATGTAATTGTGGTTTTAATAATGGAAGCATGTTATAATTGTGATAAATTATGTTGTGAGCATGTTGGCGAACTTGTTTGTTGGGCTTGATGGGGTTCCAGATTGGCGTGAGAGTCATGTGGAACAAAAGACCGACCTAGGATTAGTTGCATGCACCTTGGGTGGGTTGTACCACTCGGACTACAGAGATTGAGGCCATGACGCTTCCTCTACTGGGCTAGTGAGCTCACCCCACGTTATATACATTTTTTTCAGGTGATGATTCCCATTTGGGAGGTCCGTAGTCTTCCGGTAGAGACTCGGTGTTGGTTCCGTCCTTTTTGCGTATATGGAGGCGGAGTACTTTTGTAGAGCATTGATAAACATTGTATAAATGTGCTTATTTTGTTTAGTGCTTCATTAAGTCAAAACTATTTTATTTTAATCCGGCTAGCATGTTAGCCGAGATGTTGGTGTTGATGTACATCCCTTGGAGCGCTAGGCGCGGGGAATATATTCTTTTGGGCATTTCGGTGTCGAATTGTGGAAACATGAAATTTTGAACAACTCTACTATGTTTCGCCTTAGGGCACTATGATGAAAATATGAAACTCTTTTATTTGGAATTTGGAGTGTGGAATGAATTATTTGTCTTGAATGTGATTATTTGGTATTCGGCCGAAACGGCGTTTTTCTAAGTTTTCAAACCAATCCTTTCGTTTTGGATGGAAAAACCCATTTTCGCCTACCCCGTAAAAACCGATAAAAACTTTTGTTTTGAACTAATTTGAAGTTGTTTGAAAGAAATTGTGATTTTTGAGTCGATGGTTTACTCAAACGGAAATCGGGGGCAAGACGGATGATTTTTACAAAAATTTCAAGTAAAAGATTTTGAGGAAAAATAATTGTTTCCTTCTAATTCTTGAGTTTCAAAAATATTAGTAGCAACCTATTAATGTCGAAGCTATTTTATTTATTCTATAAGTGTTCAGGATGATTTAGAGACCAATTTTCCCCTTCTGCAGACTTGTAGTGGAGTTGAGTTCTAAGGTAGCAGACTAAGTCTTCACCATTCCTTTTCAGTACATTCCTTTCTTGGTTTAGTCGACTTCTTTCTTGGTTTAGTCAACTAGAACCCTCCTTATAGTCGACTAGAACCCTTCTTATAGTCGACTAGAACTTCATGTAGTCGATTAGTGTTTTTAGTAGTCGACTAAATCCTAAAACTCCCATTTCCGCAAGCTACTGACTGATCTAGTCGACTAAATACTTGTTTCAGTCGACTAGATACTCCTTATAGTCTACTAAGGGCTGTTTAAGTCGACTAGATGATCCTTGTAGTCGACTAAAAGTTCTTTTAGTCGACTACAACTCGCGCACTCTGCGCACACTGTTCAGTAATTTGTCATATCTCGAGCTACGTTTGTCGGATGAATGTGTTCTTTAGCGTTTTAGAAATCTGACTTCAAGATCTTGCGTTTAGGATTTTGAATCGCGTCATTTGGGTCAGTTTTGAGTGAGTAATGGTCGACTGAAGGTGACGGTAGATTTTCGGACCTTAAACGTGGAAATGGTGATTTCAAAACGTTGTAGTTTCCACCTCACACCTTGGATTTTGTTTCCGTTTGTTCCTATGGCTTGTGCTAGGTCCAAAATTTGTGTTTGTAATTGGAACTTACCCTTTTACCCTTCAAATGACCATTTTACCCTTGGTTGAACTTAGGGTGTTCCGACATTTCGGTTAAGGTACTGATTGCTTCGGTTTACCTTCTTTTAATCTCGTGTGATCCTTTTAGCATCCTTGAGATGTTTTATTTCTGTCTTACCATTGTACGGGTATTTGATGACTCAAAGGATTTTATTTCATTTTTTTTTTCTTCCGCATTCATTCCCTTAGTTCTTAAGCTCGGGTTTTGGAGTCCTAGGAAATTCGGGGCGTGACAATAAACTTGTATCACGAATAAAAATGGTCTTTCATCTAACGCAATCATCACAGTATAGTCACATCTTCCCCTCTCTATAATTGAAAATAAAATTATAACAACATTACTTGGCTAGGGTTTTACGGGAAAACCCTAGATACAGAGTTAGTTGATCATGGCGGAGAAAGTCTGCATTATCGGTGTAGAAACGCTCTCCATAATCTTCTTCTCCGGATCTCTAGGTCTTTAATGATGGTTCTCTTCAATGGAAGCAAGTCTGAACTTTAAACGTGAGAAATCTATGAATGAACGTGCATGAAAATCAGAACCAGAACTTGCCTACCACTAAACCTAACCCTCTCATACTTATAGACAAGTGAGGGAAACCCTAATGGTTGCCATTTTCTGTAATTTCATAATACATGAATACTATCTCCAAAATATGATGTAAATATGTGTATAAGCCCGTATGTAGAGGTCTGGAATCACCGATCACTTAAAATATAGAAATGGGGACAAAATTGGAAAATTCTAAAACAACTCCGAAACAACTTCAACACATAAAGGGATCACGTGGCCACAAGGTGGGACCTATGCTCCTGACTTACGTTTGGGTATAGGGTCCAAACCAAAGCGTAGCTCAGGTCCAATCTGCCTCTTTTTCTCTTTGACGACGTAGGGTATTATGCATATTTTACTGTAAAAACTCATCTTTTCATATTTGAGCTAGACTGGTCACCTTTGACTCCCAATGCTTTTGGATGAAGTAATAATGTCTGAAAATGACATTTTCCCCTTCGGTGAGATAATAATGTCGGGAAATGACCATTTTGCCCTCCGGTAGCTCTTCTTTGCTCTGGCACACCTCTTGATTCATTTCTCGAGATAAAAACGAACACGAACTCAGTTAATTCACCGAGATTAGCTCTGTTTCTTCATTAAGCTCCTGAAAAATGCTTACATACACAAACAAGATAAAAATACCAAGTAATGGAATGTAAAGACATAACAAACGCAAGATAGGGGCGAAAAATGACCAATATTGAGCACCTATCAATTGCAATGGAAGAAATGCAAAGATGGAAAGTTTACAGAAAATGATAGAATAAAAGGGCCAGCTATTTCTTTTCTTCTAATACCATGGAAGATTCAATTTTCACAAAAATGAAAAGAAAATATGTGTGGCCTGTCAAAATAACTTGTCCAAAGATAACACAAATTTACAAGATTACTTCAAAGTTTATCTACTTGATTTCTAAATTCTTCCCAATAAAGCTTGCATTGTTGAATGCTTTCTTCAACTTGAACCTTTTCTGCTTCCAAGTTCTTTGTTTCTTCATGAATGGATATCACATGGCCTTTAAGTTATGCAGTTGTGGAACAGAGACGTTGGGATTCTGCCAACATTTGCTGTTTTTCTTCTTGAATTTTAAGTAGAGCGACCTTTATTTATTCTTCCTGATCCTTTAGAGTTTAGAACTTTTGGGCTGCAAATTTAAAAGCTTGTGTTCTTGATTTGAGCCTTTAAACCATAACATCTCTTTGAGCTTCTTTCCCATGAAGGGACTTTTGTATGGATTGAGAGGTTTTAGAAGCTTGAACAAAGTTATCAAGATGGGTTTTGAAGGTCAAGAATGCAATTCTGGAAATGCCTGAGAAACATGGATGATTACCTGCATGAAGAGGGGCCATTGAGAGTTCATTTTCAATGAACAGAAGATCATCAAGGTTGTGTTTCATGAGGCTGCAAATGCTTGTCTTCAATTGGACCAAATCAGTATTAAGCTAAGGAATGTTGACTGGGGCACTGCTGAAGGAAGTGATGACATCTTCCAAATTAGCTTCTAAATCCTGGAAGTAGCTGGCCACATCTAAGAATAAGTCAAGATCGGCCAAGGGAAAAGCAAAGGATGGAACCTAGAAGAAATCAAAGATTAGAAATGGTGCAATGAAATAACAAAGCCATTCGAAAAAGAAGAAAGTGACAAACTTCTTTCGTAGCAACCGTCTTTGGTTGAAATATGTCTTCTTAAGGTGTATCTTTTGGAATGGATGAGGAAGAATCATGCACAACTGGAAGAGTATGAAATTGGGTATCTTTCATAAATTCCAAAGGAGAGGAGTCCTGGAAAATAGGAGAGTGTGAGAAGCAAAGAGAGGTTATAAGATAATATGAAAGAAGATAGTTATATACTTCAGCAGAGAATTCTTTGTCCTCAGATTTCTTACTATCATCTCCTTCTTCTCCCTCTTTCTCAGTTTTGTTCTCATCATTCTCTTCACTATCGTCCTCCTCATCATTCTTATCATCATCTATCATTTCTTTGTTTGCCTTTTCATTTTTAGGGTTTTTTCCCTTGAAATTTTCTTTCTTCCTCACTCTCAGTCTCTTCATTATCATCAAACTTTTCTGTAACTTTTTCTTTTCCTTTTGACTTCTTGCTGGATGGTGTTCCCGTTGGGGGTAAGTTTGGTGTCTCATCAAACATTTATTCAATTCTCTGGTTTAACTTGGAGTTTGGAGTGTTGGTTTTGCTCTCTTTGGTAGTGCTAGGTCTTTTGGTTGGGGTAGTTAAGGAAGGTCTAAAACTTTGTTCTTGGGTTTCTTCCATGTTTTTCTTCTTCTTTATCTTCATAGGGGGAGACTGGGGTACTTCCGAGTCACTCTCAATCTCAATCCTTGTGGCAGAGGTGGCTTAAGAAGCTTGTTTTTCAAGTTTGCGTTTACCTTGTCAGATGAAATAAAAGAATATGAAATTTCAATTTTAAAGAATTGATTAAAGATAGAAAGGGAGAATAAAGTACCCTAGTTCTTTTAGTAACTGCCTCTTGTTTTATCCCTTCAATAAGCTCTGTTGCCCACATAACTACTTCAACAGAGAAATTACCAATGGCTATAAATTGGTCAACTTGTTGAGATGTGTCAGAAGATTCTAAAACAAGGAAAATAGGCATTATAGTAAAATATCAAAACATGGAAGGGGTAAAAGTGTGAGAACCATTTACTTGGAGGTTAAGCTTTTCTTGATTATCTTTTGGCTAGGAGAAGTTGCCTTGGAAAATGGTATCTTTGGCTTCTTTGATGCAAAGGCAACATAAAGGGGGACTTGACCTTGGAAAGTGTATGAAATAAATTTAAAAGAGTTCCATTACCTCAAGACCAGAGCAGATCCCTTCATATGCCTGGTTTTGCTAACATAGGCTTCTTACCAAGTGTCAAAAGTGTTGTTGGTATCAGGTGTGTATGCAAAGGGTTGTAGGATGAAAGTTTTTGTCAGTTGATAGAACCTTCCAATTACATCTTGAACTAAATCATCATCGGTGAACTTGGTACACCTGTAGAAATTGTGAGTATAAGACTGAAATGGAGGAAGGGGAATCATCTGTTTCAACCCAAATTGTCTAGTAAGCTGGGTTAGATTGTAAAACTCAACACCACATTTATTGTTATTTGAGGATATGAAACCAACGCCATAATACAAGTCCCTGCAGGTTAGAAAATTAGCCATCATATGAGTGAATTCTTCCAAAGTCTGGTCAGAGGTATCATTTGGGGGCAGTTGGAAAATAGGAGAAACTATGATGGGGTTCTTGTTTGACAGTCATCATAAAAAAAATAAAAGCAGTCCTTGAAAGAATGGGCCTTAGGAATGGAAGATAGATAACTGGAAGGGACCAAGCGATCATTCAATGGCATTTTGATTTTAAGACTTAATTCTGGAAAATAGAGTTGAAGCCAAACCTGGAGTAAACGAAAAGGACCATATGTCCTATAAAAATCTGAAAGTACTATGTCTGTCAAACTCTTATAGAGGTATGAGAGTAAGAAAGATGTCATATCCATTTGAGTGCATTTGGATAATGCAATAGCTAAATTGGTCAGCTCCTTGGTAACATGGCCCGATAGGAGACACATGAGAAATCTATTGAGCCAAAATAAGAGCAAAACGATGGGCTCCCTATCAGTAACTGGGCCCGAATCACATGCGTAAAAAGACATAAAGGGTCTATAAGTCGTGATGTAAGGTTTGGAACCAGAGGATTTAGGAGGAAAGTCAAATTCTTCCTCAGGAAGAAAATAATTAACTTCTAAACCTAAGGGTTTAAGACTAGTTATATGACATATATCTTTCATTGTAGGGGAGATCATACCAAAGTTCAAATGGAAAGAATTGGTGGTTGGAATCCAGAATAAACAAAGAGGAAAATGTCAGAGATTTATCAATGGTTGGAACAATCTTACTTAGGTGAATGACTTCAAAGATACCCAAGTCTTTTCACAACTCACCTTTGACTTGGGAAACCCTATCCACCCATTCAGACCAGCCTTTCAAGAAAGTGGGCCATGCCTTGAAATAGAATTAAGGAAGATCACCATTCGCTTTTGGAGGAATCTATCTCAAATAAAGGAGGTTTTCTTCCACCATTGTGTAAAATTGATCTAAAGAAGAAAAAAACATGTCCGCGAAAGTTGGGCAGGCTTTGTGGGATCCAGAAACATAAATGAATGTGGCTTGAGAGATTATGTCTTGAGATTTTGACATAATTGCTACTACTTGACGTCCTATGGAGGTAAGAGAAATTGATGGAGATGAGCTCACGGTCAGAGTTGATTTTCCTAACATTTGGAGCCATGATCATAGGGCAAAGGAGAAATTGAAGATTTGGGGTTTAAAGAGAGATAAGTGTAAAAGTTGAAGCTGTGATAGTGTTAAGTAGAATAGAAAGAGAAGAGGAGTATACATGCACATATATGTGTTTAGATCATATTGGGATATATAAGCCTTGATGGGACGTTTAGGGATTAGATTAGAACAAATTTTGAAAAATGGAGATCATTTAAGGCCGTTCAAACGTGGGTTTAAATGAGATTTAGGTTCCAAGAAATGGCTGGAGGGGGGGATATATTTGTCATAATTACCTTGGAATTGGTCAAAGAGATGACGTTAGTTGGTATCCCACCGAATGAATGAAGGACACATAGCTGGAAGAGATTGAATAATGTTTTGAATTTGAAATACTGGAGGATAGGATTTCATCTCAGTTGATCTTATAAAACTTAAGTTTCCGAAGCCTTGTTTAGAGAAGAGTCCATAGGGCCATGGGAAATTGAAGGGCAAATGTTGGTACTCGAAAATTACAGGCCATGTGGCGATGCAAAGATGGGCCACGCAGCATGAATGAAGTAGTGTGTAAGAGTATGAGTTAATAATAAGAGGGTGGAAGAAAAAAATTTAAAATTAAGAGGAAATTGGTTTGAAGTGGAAGGCTAAAATTTATGAATTGTGGCCTAAATTATAAGAATTTGAATGCTAAGTGTAAACTAAGAATCTGACCATAAACAAGGCTAGATCCATTTAGAGCATTGTCTATTAACTACATGGAGTGATAGAGATCATAACGTGGAAACATGGCATAGTAGTTGTAAAGAAAGTGGAGAAAGTTGATGATGCTAAAGACACGTGGAAGAAATTGGGAAGAGAAATGAGACAGATGGCGATCAAGCAAGAAACGGTTTGAGCAATACCAATTTGCAAAGTGTAGTATTATAAATAAAACACTTAAACAAGTTGCATATCCCTCCGGCAACAGACAAGGCATCTCATTACATTGCAATTTTCTTTCAAATTGTAATTTCAATTATGAATTTCAATTCAAGTCAAAGTCTTTTCAATTCAATTTATTTGATGCAATTTGAGTTTCTGTCAGTTTCTTTATTGCAATTCCATTCTATTTATTATCAATTCATTTACTTGTTTCAATCAGTCTTTTATCAACTTTAACATTCAAGTCATTTTAACTAAGGCAAAAAGAACTTTGCAATCGCTTGATAATCATTCATCTTCCAAGAGAATAGTCTCCTAATTCTTTTGGATTCCTATTTGACTCAACCTAAGTCTGGCACGCTCGTATTTTGGAAAAAAAATAACAAAGTAAGAACAATAGAACCCGGAATTACAGATGAAGTATTCTCCTCGTTGGTGTTGTCCTTGCTCTCCTCTTTTTTTTCTCTTTTTTTCTCCCTCTCTTTCATTTAATTTGCAATTGTATATATAGGGACTTTCCATACCCACTTGCCATTCGCATTTAATGCTCCTTCAATTGCCAGCTTTGCACTACATTAAACGCTTCACCCACCACAGCTCTGGCATGTGCATTGTATTAAATGGCTTCAGCAATTTCTCTTCTATTTTCTTTACCAAACATTGGACCCACGTACATTTTTTCTCTCATATCACCATCAATCACTACACACGCACACATGTCCTTGCAAATATATATATATATATATATGCATTTATTTTATTCTCCCCCACCAACTTTGAACTTCTATTGCAAATCAATCACTGCATGAAATAAAAATATATACCTATGAGGACATTATGCTAGGTAAATTATTCTATTTTGTGTAGTTATCACTTTTCATTATTACACTTCTAAATTAGTTAAAATAAATAGTTTTACCTACTAACAAATATAAATTTTGGGATAAAAAATGTATGTAAAATGGAGTTTTCATTAGGCTATTATGACGGATACTCGAGATTATTCTTTGATTAGTTTGTCTATCTTATCGGTATTTGCTCAAAGCAATAGTTGTCTAGCCCATTAAGGTGTGATCGCCTATCCAATATGCACAACTTTACTAGGTGGATAAAACCTTTGGCTACGAATTCACTAATAACATTTTTAAGATTATTCTCTTCACTAAGTTCGAGCTTGTTGGTGGTCAAGTTGCCATTTGTCGTGCATGATTGTGTGTGTGTGTGTTAACTTAGATCGTTCGTTCATCACCGAAAATCCTAAGATTCACCTCCTCTATATGTACACGAATAATTTAACATAATTAATATTTTATAATTAATTAAATAATGAGAGTATTTTAGAATTATTGTATTATTGATAAATAAATACTTAGGCTTCGTTTGGTATGAGTGATTTGAAAGAATTTGAAAATAAAATAAAAGAAATGATAGTGAGTTTTGTGTTTGGGTTATCAATTATGAAAGAAAAGAAATTGATGTGGTAAAACTAGGGTTAAAAATAGTGTTTAAAAACGGACCCTTACAAAGACCTAGTTTTACCTCTTGCAAGTGCACGAATCGTATTGTAGTATAGTTCGGCTTGAGAAAGGTTATCGAACCCAAGGGACTAAATCGTACTTTGAACTCTCATAAATTAATACTCTTGAATTGTTATGAAAATATGAATTTTGGTTTTTGTTATCAACTAATTAACTAATAAAGCAAGTATAAATAGATTAAGACAAGGACAGTAGATATAAAAGTTAGGGTTTTCATACTCCACTACTAACAGCATAATGTGGCTATTTATTTTATCAATTGTAAGAGGGCGATTCATCACCCGTGAATCAGATTATACCGCTGATAGGAGCCAAACGTCATACATTTTAGACCCCTAATTATCTATTTTTAAGTCTGCGTACATCATTATCTTGGTGCTTTTATCCAGTTTGCATGTTTTAAGACGTTTCAGGACCATGTTATGTAAAGTGAATTAATTTCAATGAAATAACTAAAATAATTATTCAAGACCGTTCGAGAGCCGAAACTGAGGATAAATGACCCATAATAGACCAAAAACAAGTTAAGGATGTAATACAAGTGAAGTAGAAGGAAGCCGAGCGGAGAAACGAAACAAAGAAGTTAAAACATGAAAAACAACATGAAGAACTACCGAGTACTCGGTAATGTCTACTTCGAGTACTCGGAAGGCCAAACTCCTCACCTTAGTGCGGATAATAGCGCAAAAACAAGAGACTTCTTACACCATAGTTGTGCCATTATACTTTCACCGAGTACTCGAAGCTTTAACCTTCGAGTACTCGAGATTGCAGGTTTGAGTACTCGAAGTCAGCCGACTTCAACTTATTATATGTGACCTGCTTCGACCAGAATTGACTTGATATGCACTCTAAGCTATTTTGGGACATATTATTGACCATAATTGACTAGATTTGACATTCATTTTCAAAGAATACACGCATAGAAAACCCTTACTTGGTGGTAAAACAATCAACTTACCAAATAAAGACGCCATTTCTTATATAAAAGAGAGGGGCATCCTCTACATAAAGGAGGTTGTTTTGGGTTGTTCTTGGAGACTCCTTGAAGACCAATTCAGTGTAGAATTGTGCACCAACCAACAGAAGAACCATCAACCATGGAAAGGGTGTCTACATCAACAATGCAGATAACCACGACCATGAACGGCTAAATTGGTATCTATGATTTTTAACAAAATCCTAAAAACCCTAGCCAAGTAATATAGACCTTTTATTTATTTCAATTGTAAAAGGGGAAACTGAAGGACACATATGTGATGATTGTGTAGATGAGTGAACATGCTTGATTCAATATAAGATTCTTTATTTATTTCATGTCTTGTCTTAGCTTGAATGAATATTTAATCTTAATCAATCGTGATTATTCAATATGGGCTAGAACTCGGATGCTTAATTCATGATTTTCTACACAATGGTGGTCATTAACACGTAATCTAGGTTTAGACATGCCATACTAAGGGGAGGTGAAATTGACATGCTTTAGTTTATTTTATCGCACTGTAGGAGTAGTTTAGAGTAATATAGATAGCATGCACAAGTCAGGCTCTTCCGAAGATGGGTTGTAGCCGAGTCGGATGAATTGTTCCTTTTTTTGGGATTAGGGTTTGCCAATGATGCAACCCTATATCTGATTCACATATGATGGACCACCCTTTACAGTTGAATGAATATAAGACTATATTATGCGGCTAGTGGTGACGTTAGAAATACCCTAGATCTTATCTGTACTATTCTTCTCAAAACCAAAATTCTATGTTTACCTTATGTTATTTTACTTATCTGTCAAAGTAGTTATAGAAAAAATTAGACAAAATACTACTTCATAATTTAGTTAGAATAATTATATACAGAGTTGTGTTATATTTAGTCCAGTGGATTCGATAATACTATCATAAGCATACTTTACTGCAATTTGATTCGTGCACTTGCGATAGGTAAAACTATGTCAATTTTAAGGGCTTATTTTCATTACTAATCTTAATAATTATTTAAGCCTAACCCTAGAACTGATCAACCGCAAATAGTCGAATATATTCCCCGAAGAGATACTGTCAACCGAATTCGCTACAACCCATATCTGAACAGAGTGTATTTAGTACATGCAAACTACTTTACTCTAATCTACTCCTACAACATGAAATTAAACTAAAGAATGTTTATATCACCTAGCCGAGGCATGGCATGTGTAAACCTGGGATTTCGAGTGTTAAACACCATTGTGTAGAAAATCATGATATGCTAGAGAACACCAAGTAAACATAATTGATTGAAATAATGTATTCATTCAATCTAAGACAAGAGTAGAATAAATATAAAACCCCTTATAATAAATAACTATGGTCTCTCATCTACACAATCATCATAGATGTGGTCTTCAGTTTCCCCTCGTTACAATTGAAATAAATAAATAAACTACATTACTTAGTTAGGATTTTGCTAGAAAATCCTAGATACCGGTTTAGTTGCTCATAGTGGTGGAAGACTACATCGTTGATGTAGAAACGCCCTCCATGATCTTCTGCTCCGGATCTCTAGGTATTGAATGACTCCTTTCTTCAAAAGATGTAAATTTCCAAAGATAGTGCTCTGAAAATTATGTATTTAGAAGCTCTCTAGATTTGAATCAGACCTTCGTATTTATAGAAGAAGTTGAGAAATGTCCTACTTGTATTAGACTTGTCCCACTAAGAGTAGTATTCCTCTTTAATGTGTTTCTCCTCAATTCTGAGCCAAAATCCTTTAATCTGATGTAAATACACCTTATACATGCGCTTAGAGGTGTTGGAGTCGAAGTTAAGTTGAAGAAAGTTGAATTGGACCGGGACTCAAATTCTGCAAATTCCCAATTGTTCCCTACGCTTACCCCTACACTTATGCGTAGGCCTTGCTACGCATAGGCGTAGGTGCTCCAGCCATATGCATAGGTAGGCGTATTTTTGATGATTATAGACACCTTTTGCTTGCTCTTTGTGTAGGTAGGCGTAACAAAATTTATGAAAATTACTTTTTCCAATATTCTTTCATTTGAACCCTCTTCACTCCGTTAGCATTTTTCCCAAAGTTTCGGCTTCGAAAAATATCATTTTTGCCATCCGGGATGCACTTTCTGCTTGAAAACTCCTATTTTTCTCTCTTTTCAAGTAGACACAAGCACGTCCTTGGTTAATTCACCAAAGTTAGCTTGATTTCTTCATCAAGCTCCTGAAACACGCTTAGACATGCAAATCGCATAAAAACACCAAACAACGGAATGATAAGACGTAACAATACTGAGTTAGGGGCCTATAATGGACAACATTCGGCACCTATTAGAAAAGATTTGGAAGGATAGTTTATCCCTGCAAATCTCTCACTTGTTATTATTCCAAAAGTGAGAAGCTTTGGAGAGAAATGATAGTAAGTTAAATATAACTTTTAAAATACCAAAAATGCCCTTAACATTTGAAAACACATAGTTTAAATATATTTGAATTAAAATGGTAAGAAAGTAAGTGAGTGAAAATATTATTTTTTCTTTTCTCTCCTCTAGCCTTACCAAATACGAATGTTATCAATTTTTTTCTTTTCCTTCCTAATTTATTCAAACATAAATACAAATTTTAACTATCATTTATTTTCTTTTCTTTTCTTTTCTCTCATAACTAATGTTATCTTTTATTTTATCTCTTGCCCATCCAAACGTATCCTTGCTTCGTTTGCTAGAAGAGATTTGAAAGAATTTTGGGAGAAAATAAAAGAAACGATAGTGTTATATATGTTTGGGTTGACATCTTGAAGAGAAAATAAAGAATTTGGATGGATAAGCCTATAACTACAAAACCCTTTGGTGTTATCCCTCCAAAAATGATAAGATTTTGGGAGAAAAGAAATGATAACAACTTTAAGTATTAAAATGACAAAACTATCATCTATAATTAAAAGAACAACTTTATTAACTAAAAGAAATACTAGTAATTTAATTATTATCATTTCTTTTCTTTTTTCTCATTTGTATCCAAATAAGAATGATATCATTTCTTTTCTTTTCTTTCATAATCTATCCAAACATAAATTTAAATTTTTGTTACCCTTTCTTTTCTCTCATAACTAATGTTATCTTTTATTTTCTTTTCTCTCCAGTCCATCCAAACGAACTCTTAGTTGTGAAAGTTGCAAGGAATAAAATGTAACAAACAAAAAGTACACAAACTTCAGGAGATTTTAATTCAATTTAGGTAAGCAACGATTTTTGGCAGTTTTGAAAAAGAAGTAGTACTATTAAGGGTTAATTTTACAAAAAACATTTATACTATTTAATTTAATCAACTAACTTCCACTGAGTTCATTTTGCCTCCTATATTATTCAATTTCATCAATATGCTCCCTCCCCTCACATTTTGAATCAAAATACATAAACTACTCTCGATAGTATAGGGGGATTTAGTGAAATCAACCCTTTAAAAAAATTATTTTTTGAAAATCAATTATATTTTTCGTAAGAACTATAAATTTCAAAAATATGTATATATTTTTGAAATTGTTTTTTTTTTTAAAACAATTTATATTTCGGAAAATATATATATATTTTGGTAAATATATATATATTGGAAAATGATATATATTTCGGAATATATATATAATTCGTCAAAAATATATATTTTCCGAATTGTTTTAAAAAAATATGAATTGTTTCCAAAAAATATATATTATGTTCCAAAATATGAATTTTTTCTGGAAAATAATTTTATTTTTGTGAAAAATATATATTATTTTCCAAAATATAAAAAATATTTATTTTAGAAAAAAATTATTTAATTTTCGGAAAAAAATAATATATATTTTTTGCAAAAATATTATTTTTCGGGAAAAAAATCATATTTTTTGAAAACAATTTGGAAAATATATATTATTGACTAATTATATATCTATTTCGAAATATATATCATTTTCCAATATATATATTTATATATTTCCCGAAATATATATATTTTTTTAAATATATATATTTTTTCCGAAATATATATTTTTTATATTTTGGAAAATAATATATATTTTTTCACAAAAAAATTATATTTCAAAAAAAATTCATATTCTGGAACATAATATATATTTTTCGGAAAAATTCATATTTTTTTAAAATAATTCGGAAAATATATATTTTTGACGAATTATATATATATTCCGAAATATATATCATTTTCCAATATATATCTTCCGAAATATATATATTTTTTTAATTTATAGTTTTTACGAAAAATATAATTGATTTTTCGAAAAATAATTTTTTTAAAGAGTTGATTTCACTAAAGCCCCTTATACTATTGAGGGTAGTTTAGGTATTTTGACTCAAAATGTGAGGGTAAGGGGTATAGTAATGAAATTGAATAGTATAGGGGTAAAGTGGACACAGTGAAGATTAGTTGATTAAATTGGATAGTATATAGAGGTTTTGTGAAATTAACTCTCGTATTAATAATAATTTTGTTTTATGTTTTATAACACCCCTATTCTATCTCCCGCCATGAACACAGCGCTCTGTGATACCTCACAAAACCTCCCCAAACCCTCATTCGCTTCATAACCCACTCCACATCCAAACACCCCTCAGACCCCCCCTCTTCAAACCCTAGGGTTTTGCTTCCCAATTTGACTTCCAAGTACTCACCAAATTGGTGGTTCAGGACCATGTAGAGGGACCCAAGCCTCAAGATTCGCAGCTAATTCTAAAATTTATGACATCCACATTCATAAATTTCAGGTCTTCCATTCGCACACACTTCAAATATTATATATATGTGTATATATATAACATTTATATGTATATATATATATTGGGAAATTGTATTTGCCTGTGAAAATAAATAGTTACCTGAAAATGATAGAACATAGGAACCATACCCAACCGTAATTGCTCCAGGTAAAAGAAATTCTTGCTCTCCGGTGTTCAAAAGAGAGCATTTTGGAATATATCTGTATATAGTTATATGTCAATTCATTTTGTGATGTAATTGATTTGTTGCATTTATTGCTATAACTCCGGGGTCTCTGTGTGTATATGCTAGCACTCTTGAGAGATTCATGGGTTGCATGTAAATATGTATACGAATTCATTTTGTGAAGCTACAGATTTTTTTGCACCTAATGCAAGAGAAAATTTTTGTGTATATATATATATATATATATTGTAGAAATAAGTATTGTTGTCCGTATGTAATCAAACACTGTGTATATATATAAACAAGTTGTAAAGTTGTATAACGGAAGACTTTATATATAAAAACAATTTGTATATTAGAGGATTCTATATATATGTAAACAATTTGTATATCAAATGACTGTTTATATATATCAGAAGACTATATATACATATAACTTATAAAACAGAGGACTAGATATGTATAGAGTTTATATAACAGAGGATTATATCTATATATAAACCAGAATAAACAAGATACGTTCAATGTATGTAAATATAGAATTAAATAGAGTGTATATATTCTAACAGATATATTAAAACTGTAAAGGGAAGAATAAAACCAAACTTACAGGATAGTCATAAAATCAAATATTGAAACAATAGGTTAATCCGAGCCCTGTGTGATACCACAGTTTCCTTAAGGCAAATTTGATCCCTCTCCGGTGCTCAAGGTTTACGAACAATGGCCTCCCAAGATAGAACGGATTTTGTTTTCAAAGAAGTAGCACTCCAATCTTTGAAAACCAGCGAACACAATTTATGTGTTTGTACTCAAACCAAACTATTCTAAAATATGTATATGTATGCAGGAAGAGAGAGAGGAAGAAGAAGAGGATAATGTCCTCTGAAGCATCTAGAAAATGAAGTGTGCAGTCCTATTTATAGACTACCAAGGATTATGACTTAACAGTCACACCCTTTAGTTAAAGGTATTCTAACCGTCATATAGTCACACCCCTTACTAATTAAGATAACTAATTTCTCATTCACAATTTTCCAACATATATATCATAACATTTTGTGATGGGACTGATTTGTTGCTCTTATTGCTTCAATTACTGTGTGTCTGTGTGTAGAGATTGGGAATCGAAGCGTTCTCGATAGGTTCTGTTATATATTGGCATATATATATATATAATATGACTACTTTGTTATATTAACTTGTCCCACATCGGAAGATTGGGAAACCTACCTCTATATCCTCACCTATAAATATAGGGCTTCTCTTATTGAATTGTACACACAGAAATAGAGAGAGAGTTAGGAATAATATACGTTTATATTATTCCGGTGATACAGGCGTGAGTATACACAGTGTGTGTGCATGTGTGATCTGCGAATCACCCCCTTGTAATCCTCTCAGTGATTTTTAGTGAAACGGTGCTCTCCGTGGACGTAGGCTTATTTGGCTGAACCACGTATATATTCTTGTGTCGATTGTTTTGTGTGTTTGTGTGCGTTTTATGATTTGCATGTGTGCACGGCTTCGTACATAGGGTGTGGGAACCCTAACAAATGCTATCAGAGCCCCAGGTTGGAGGAAATCACGAAGCCCGACGATCTGGACAGATCTAATTTTTTCGAGTGCCCTAAATCAGAACCGACCACACCAGGAGCTTTGGCTCGACGAGACGAAGCCAGCAGTGTCAAGCACATCGCCGAAAAGTGCCGACGCGCCCCCACGAGCCGCCTGAACTTCCAGCCAGTTTTTTGGCTCCGTCGAGCAGCAGTTTCGGTTCGGCGTGATTTTCTGGAGCATCGTTTATGAGAACGAGGCTAATTATATATCTACGGAAACAGAATTCGAAGCCCGACGTTTTGACGCAAGAATCAGCCCAATTAGAGCAGGGATGCGCCCGCATGCACTCCGAGAAGGTACTGACTTCGTGATTAAATTTCTGTCTTTTGTACGCATTTGTTTTGGCCCGTTTGGAGTCGTTTTTGACCCGTTTTGGACGCGGTCAGATGCGCTCTTAAGGTTTTGAACTGCCCCCGACGCAACTGTATACTCGGGTTTACGTATTTAGACTCCGAATATCTCTAATAGGCTCAGTAGGAGCTATGGGAGAAGAAAAAACAGTAATGATCGACAAGTTTGATGGTATAAACTTTACCTATTGGAAGATGCAAATTGAGGATGTGTTATTCCAGAAAAAATTGTATTTACCGTTAGAAGGGACGAAGCCAGATTCAATGAAAGAAGAGTAGTGGAATATCCTAGATCGAAAGGCTCTTGGCACGATCAGATTGACGTTGGCAAAATCTGTTGCCTTCAATATCAGGAAAGAGAAGACTGCAAAGTCTCTCATGGAAACTCTTTCGAAGATGTACGAACAACCGTCTGGAGCAAATACATTACATCTTATCAGCAGATTGACGAATCTGAAGATGTCCGAGAATGAGAATGTTGGTGAACATGTCAGTAAGCTTAATGACATTTATAGGTAGTTGAAATCAATTGATGTAGTGTTTCAAGAGAAGGTGAAATCATATTTTCTCCTTAATCAATTGCAAGAGAGCTGGGATGCCACAGTGGCTGCAATCAGTAATTCTTCAGGGATAGACCAGTTGAAGTATGATACCGTTGTGAGTATGGTACTCACATAAGAGATAAGAAGACAGTCGTCAGACTATTCAAGCAGTGGCACAACATTGAATGTCGACACCAGAGGCAGAGGTTCGAACAGACACAAAGACGGAAACCAAAGGCGTGGCCATTCCAAGTCGAGACAGGGAAGATCACAGTCTCGAGGTCCCAGAAATTTCAAAGCAATCGAATGTTGGAATTGCGGCAAGACTGGTCATTTAAGGTAGCAGTGTAGATCCCCGCAGAAGGTAACGGATGATAAGACATAGGCAAATATTGTCTTAGAAGAAGCAGATGATGCACTGATATGCTCTTTAGAGAGCAAAGCAGAGTCTTGGGTTTTGGACTCTGGAGCATCATTCCATGCCACCTCAAGTCGAGAGCTCTTTGAGAGCTATGCACCTGGAAACCTTGTCAAGGTTTATCTAGGTGACGATCAACCCTGCAGTGTTGTTGGCATGGGTGAAGTACATATCTGACTCAACGGATCGATATGGAAGCTGAGGGATGTCAGACACATTCCAAACTTGAGGAAGAACTTGATCTCAGTAGACGAGTTGGCGAGTGAAAGTTATGTGACCACTTTCAATGAAGATAAGTAGAAAGTTTCCAAGGGGGCTATGACTATAACACGAGTAAAAAAAATAGGTACGTTGTACACTACCACCAAGGCCAACACATTTATAGCAATTGCAGAAAGCAAGGAGGATCATAATTTATGGCACCAGAGGCTAGGTCACATGAGTGAAAAGGGACTCAAGGTTATGCTCGGAAAGGGAAAAGTACCAGGTCTAAATTTGATTGATATCGACTTCTGTGAGGATTGCATATTCATAAGCAGAAGAGTGTTAGTTTTAAGAAAAGCGACAGAGAACTCAGAAAGGAGAAGTTTGAGCTAGTTCACATTGATGTCTAGGGGCCAACAAATGTCTCATCTATTGGCGGAAAGTCCTATTTCGTCACCTTCATCGATGACCATTCCAGAAACGTATGGGTTTATTTCTTGAAACATAAATCTGAAGTGTATAGTGTGTTCAAGAGTTGGAAGGCTATGATAGAGAATGAGACATGTTTGAAGATCAAGAGATTACGATGCGATAATGGTGGAGAGTATCAGGACACCGGGTTTAAGAGATTTTGCTATGAGAACGATATCAGATTAGAGAGAATTGTTCCACGTACACCACAACAGAATGGCGTAGCAGAACGGATGAACCGGACATTGACTGAGAGAGCCAGAAACATGCGCATTCAAGTAGGGTTGCCAAAATAGTTCTGGGCAGAAGCAGTCAGTACATCAACGTACTTAATCAATCGTGGTCCATCAGTACCATTGGAGCACTGAATACCAAAAGAGGTCTAGAGCGGTAGAAAGGTAACACTTTTACATTTAAAAGTTTTTGGTTGTGTTGCATATGTACATGTTAGTGACACTATGAGGGGTAAGCTTGATCCCAAGTCACAAAAGTGTATTTTCATTGGCTATGGCGGTGACGAGTATGGTTACCGCATATGGGATGATTAGAACCGAAAACTGATCCGAAGCAGAGATGTAGTGCTTGTTTTGTAGACGGTGTGGTGTTGGTTTTTGGTTTTGGTTTGGTTGGAGTTGGTGTGGTCTTATTTTGGTTCCAAACCATGTTTGGTGCAAATGGTTTTTGTGTGAGAAAAAATGAAACTGAAAAACCAAACCATGTTTGGTAGAGTTGGTATGAGCTGAAATTCTGAAACCAATCATATTTGGTAACTTGGAATAGTTTGACATTTTATTTATTTAAAATAACATTTTTAAAATATATATGTTTTAAAAAATAAAATATTTAAATATTTAATTTTTCGAAATATTTAATTTTTCGAAATATTTAATTTTTCATAAATATTTAATTTTTTCAAAATATTTTATTTTTTCATAAATATTTAATTTTTTTGAAATATTTAATTTTTCATAAATATTTAATTTTTTCGAAAGATTTATATTTTTCATAAATATTTTATTTTTTTGAAATATTTAATTTTTCATAAATATTTAATTTTTTCATAATATTTAATTTTTCATAAATATTTTATTTTTTCAAAATATTTATATTTTTCATAAATATTTTATTTTTTTCGAAATATTTAATTTTTCATAAATATTTAATTTTTTCGAAATATTTAATTTTTCATAAATATTTATATTTTTCGAAATATTTAATTTCGAATTTATATATATATAATATTATAAATGAATAGTGTCAAACAATTGGACCCAACTCCAACCAAACCATCTATTGAGATGGTGTGAAATTTGATGGATTTGGGTCCAATGGAGTGAACCTATTCAAACACTCTTTGTCCAACACCATGTTTGCCAAACATGGAGTGTAGCAAAATTTTCAAACCAAACCCAAAAAAATGGCTCCATTCCCTCTACCAAACATGGACGTAGTGTTCAATGAAAAGGTTATGTACGAGGACAGACACACAACAACCTCAGAGCCTACAACACAGAGTGATCATGTGTGTGTTGAGTTAGATGATGTTGAAGACAGTGAGAGTACTCAGTCAGACGAACATATTGCATATGGAAATACTCAACAGGTTGATATACCGCAGTCTCCGACTCCTATTTCTGTACCTAGGAGGTCTTCACGGCAGCATGTGCCGAATCAGAGATACATGAATTATTTTTTACTCACAGATGGAGGTGAACCAGAGGATTTTGATGAAGCATGCAGTGCAGCAGATGCGAGCCAGTGGGAGCTTGCGATGGAAGATGAGATAAAGTCCCTTATTTATAACAAGACATGGAAGCTAATCGAGCTGCCGGTAGGAAAGAAAGCTCTCCATAATAAATGGGTCTACAGAGTTAAAGAAGAACATGATGGTGCTAAGAGGTACAAGGCGAGACTTGTAGTAAAAGGCTTTCAGCAGAAAGCAGGAATCGACTAGACCGACGTATTTTCTCCGGTTGTGAAACTGACTACCATTCGTTCAGTTCTTAGCATTGTTGCATCAGAGGGTTTGCACCTAGAGCAGTTAGATGTCAAAACTGCTTTCCTTCATAGTGACCTAATGGAGGAGATTTATATGCAGCAACCGGAAGGTTTCTTAGAGAAAGGGAAAGAGAAACTTGTGTGTAAGTTGGAAAAGAGCTTGTATGGTTTGAAACAAGCTCCAAGATAGTGGTACAAGAAATTCGATGGATTTATGCAGAGACATGGTTATATCAAGTGCAACGCTGACCGTTGTTGCTACTTCAAGAGGTTTGACACGAGTTACATTATCCTCCTACTTTATGTTGATGACATGTTAGTAGCTGGATCTGATTTTGTGGAAATTAGTAAGTTGAAGAAGCAGTTGGCAAAAGAGTTCGAGATGAAGGACTTAGACACAGCGAAGCAGATTCTTGGTATGAGAATCATCAGAGATAAGCAGAAGGGAATTTTTGCAGTTGTCTCAGGCTGACTACGTTGAACGGATTTCGAAGCGGTTCAACATGAGTGATGCTAAGTCAGTTAGCACACCTTTGGCTAGTCCTTTTCGATTATCCAAAAAGCAGTCTCCCAAGTTAAAAGCAGAGAGGAACAACATGGTCAGTATTCCATACGCTTCAGCTATTGGTAGCTTGATGTATGCAATGGTTTGTACAAGACCAGATATTGCATATGTAATGGGAACAGTCAGCAGGTTCATGTGCAATCCAGGAAAGATTCACTGGGAAGTAGTGAAGTGGATATTGCGATATCTACGAGGTACCACAAACAGATGCCTTTATTTTGGAAAAGGTGAAGTGAATTTACATGGCTATGTAGATTCAAATTTTGCTGGTGAGATAGATCACAGAAGAAGCACTACTGGTTATGTCTTTACAGTAGGTACTAAAACAGTTAGTTGGATTTCGCAGATAAAGAGGATTGTAACGTTATCTACTACAGAGGCTGAGTATGTAGCCGTGAAAGAGGCTAGCAAAGAGATTATTTAGTTGCAGGGTTTGTTGGCAGAGTTGGGATTCGAGCAAGGGAGTAGTGTTTTGCATAGTGATAGTTAGAGTGCTATACATCTGAAAAACAATTCAGCATTTCATTCGAGAACCAAGCATATAGATCTTCGTTATCACTTTATCAAATCTCTATTAGAGGATGAAGTATTAACACTTAAGAAGATTCAAGGAAGTGATTATCCGGCCGACATGTTGACCAAAGTGGTGATAACAGAGAAACTGAAGTTGTACGCAACTTTAGATTGTCTTCAAGCTTGAAGACAGAAATGAGGGCACCGAGCACTGATCATTGATGGAGTTGATTGATGAAGGCAAAGTCGTCAAGTGGGAGATTGTTATATATTGGTATATATATATAATATGACTACTTTGTTATATTAACTTGTCCCACATCGGAAGATTGGGAAACCCACCTCTATATGCTCACCTATAAATATAGGGCTTCTCCTATTGAATTGTACACACAGAAATAGAGAGAGAGTTAGGAATAATATACGTTTATATTATTCCGGTGATACAGGCGTGAGTATACACAGTGTATGTGCGTGAGTGATCTGCAAATCACCCCCTCGTAATCCTCTCAGTGATTTTTAGTGAAACGGTGCTCTCCGTGGACGTAGGCTTATTTGGCTGAACCATGTATATATTCTTGTGTCGATTGTTTGGTGTGTTTGTGTGCGTTTTATGATTTGCAGGTGTGCACAGCTTTGTACATAAGGTGTGCGATTCCTAACAGGTTCATGGGTTGGGGGTTTCTGTGCCGACAAACAGTGGGAAAACCTTGGTTGCGGAAGATGCAGTTGTTGCAAGAGTAGCTGGAGGAAGGGGAATATTTCAGAATTCTTGTAAGTCCAATTTGCAGTGATTCTATTTGAAAATATTAAGAAAATTTGTGTCTTGATCTCATTATTAAAAAGTAAATTCCGAATTGCTGATAACTTTCTTACTACTATGTGGTTAATAATAGGAGGTCATGATAATGAATTTTTAGCATACTGAAGATTTTTCTGTTCGTTTTAGGGAGACATTGGACTTGTCGCTGGAAAAAATTCAATAATAAACAAAGATGTGCAGGTTCTAGTGATGACCAGAATAAATCGTATGTGATTATTAGAAATCATAAGTCGTTAGTCAGATGACATATTTTATGCAAAAAGACCCACGTGGGAAATCAAATGAAATATATGAGTATAAATAGGCTGTCATGTAATGTAGTCATATTTTTATTAATATCACGAATTGGTGTGTGACGAACTGCATGACTTAGAATGTATGAATTTACTTTTGTATATTTTCACTTATCTTTTGTATCTCGAAGTTGTATATTTTCCTTAATGCAATTGCTTGCATTGCTTAAATATTTATTCTAAAAGTGGACTTTTCTACGTCGGTGTTGGTGTTGGTGTTTAAATGAAGTACACTACCTAAGTGATATATCTTGGGGTAAAGTCCGGGAAGAGATTGTGCATACTTTTCCATTACCCTAATTCTCTTTTCAGAAGTTAATTCACCTATTTGTAACATAGTGTAGTCCAACTGCTACTGAGAATGATTGCGTAAATGACTTATGTTCCTACTTAAGGTATTTGCCTATATAACGTAGTTTCAACCATTTTCCACCATTAGTTATCCCTTTAGTTTCATTCTCTACCTTGATTTTCTTCTTCCTCTTTTTAGAACAATTTGAGCAGTATTGAAATCTCAAAATTCATTATGTCCAGCACTATCAGGTCTCAACGCAAAAAAACTAGTTAACTGTTGTTCTTGTACATGTCATAAATCTTCCATTTGCCTTCTACATTTTCTCTTGTTGGTGACAGTAGTAGAATTTTTTGTTTTTGATAAGTAAGAAATTGTATAAAGGGCACTCAAACGGGGAGTGCATCCCTAATTACAAGAGAACAAACCCTACGGGCCAAGAGGACCCAAAAACTCTATCTTCTCCTCTATGGATTTACAGTTAAGGCCCTCCACCCAACTAAACAAATTCAAAATAAAAGAATCATTGATGGCCCCTAAAGAAGATTCACTATCCTCAAAACATCTTTGATTGCGTTCAAGCCATAGGCACCACCAAAGAGCAAGGGGAGCCGCCCTCCAAAAATGACGCACATGGGCTCCCACCACAACACTCCTCCAAATGTTTAACTGTTTGATGGTCCCTAGTAGCATTTTAACTGTTTAATCTGGATCTTTCTTTAGTTTGGTGTAGCATTTGTCTCAGCGGTGTGCATTTATTTCCCTGCTCGTTAAATTCCTCATGCAATTGTCCTCGTATGATTTAATGTCATTATGCCACTGATTTCATTATTGAGATTGTGTTCTTTATAAAATCACATAAACAATATTTGGCGACTTGTTTCTTTTAATTTCTTGTTTAATTTGGGTTGTTTTCTAGAATCCTGTCTTAAAATGATAGAACATCTCAAGGCAGAAGGGACATAACCGGCTAACAATTTATAAAGTATGTGGGGTAGTAAACAGAAGTTGTTAAGGACCTTTAATATCCGCAGATGGTTCACACGGGACACTGTTGAGCTTTAATTGGAGAACAGTATACTTGACATAATGAACTTAAAGGTTTTGAAGGTTCCTCCAAATAAACTGGGTGGAGAAATGAGCAATGAACCCCATCCATTTATGTAGTGCATCTGAAAAATTCAACATTCCCCTTTAAACTTGATTCTCCACATTTTTGCATTCTTAGCATCATCTTCAGCCTGTTGAACATGTCTTGCTTCAATGGATTTGTAAAAGTATCTGCAATTTGATAATTTGTCTTGCAAGATATTAATTCCACTTCTCTGTTTTGGACATGCTACCTGATGGAATGATACCGTGTATTAATATGCTTGCTTCGTTCATGGAAGACTGGATTCTTTGTAAGTGCAATTGCTGAACGATTATCAATAAAAATCTCTGTAGGTTTTTCTTGTGGAAAACACAAATGCTCCAACACATTTCTTAACCAAATAGCATGACACACAATTGAGCTGGCTGCTACGTATTCAACTTTGCATGATGATAGCATTACTATCGGTTATTTCTTGGATGACCATGTGAATGTTGTATCTCTAATGAAAAACACAAATCCAGTTGTGCTTTTTCTTTCATTTAAATCTCTACCTCAATCACTATCTGAATAACCAATGAATCTTAATTCATCAGTTGAGGTATATAGCAAGCCATCATTGATCGTACCTTTAATGTAGCGGAGTATTCTCTTTACATCATTTAGATGTGACGGATCTGGTTCCTCCATGTATCTGTTGATCAGTCCAACTCCATAGAGTATATCTGGTCTGGTACAAGTAAGATACCGAAGACTTCCAACTAAACTTTTAAAGTATATTGGATCAACATTTCATCTGCCTTCATTCTTTCTGAGTTTCACACTGCTTTCCACCGGAGTTGATACTGGATTGCTTAATTCCATTATGAACTTCTTAAGAATCTCCTTTGCATATCTTCTTTGGCAGATCGAGATTCCTTCAACATTCTGCTTCACTTCAATTCCAAGAAAGTGTGACATCAGACCTATGTCTGTCATCTCGAATTCTTGAATCGTGGTTTTCTTGAATTCTTCAAACATGGATGGGTTGTTTCCTGTGAAGATCAAATCATCAACATACAGACCAGCAAATAGTACGATTCATTCTGGAACTTTCTTTAGGTACAATGCATGCTCATATGGACATTTCTTGAACCCATTATTATGGAAATACTTGTCAATTCTTGTATTCGATGCATGTGGAGCTTGCTTCAGTCCATAAAGAGCTTTCTTCAACCTGTACACCTTGTCTTCATGTTCGTCATTTGTATATCCCAGCGGTTGTTCAACATAGATTTCTTCTTTTAGGAATCCGTTCAAAAATGTTGACTTCACATCAAGTTGGTACAACTTCCATCTATTCTGAGCAGCAATAGATATCATCAGCCTGATTGTCTCTAATTGGGCAACAGGAGCAAATACTTCACCATAGTCTAGTCCTTCTCTCTGTTTGTAGCCTTTTCCAACCAGGCGAGCTTTGTATCTTTGAACTTCGCCTTTTTCATTCTTTTTTGTCTTATAGACCCATTTGACTCCAATAGGCTTTTGACCTTTTGGTAGACTACATAGCTCCCATGTATCATTATTCTCTATGGCCCTGATTTCTTCATCCATTGTTGACTTCCACTTTTTCTCTTGGATGGCTTCTGTGAAGCTGAAAGGATCACTATCTAGAAATAAGCATAACAAATTCTGGTCTTGATCTTCTTCAGTGGCTTCATATAGTTCCCTCAGGCTTCTTACTTTTCTGGGTCTTTCACTTGATCTTTCATCTGGTGATAATGACGATGAAGGATCATTTCTTGCAGGTACAGGAGATTGATGTTGTAGAATTTGCGGCTCTGTTGTAACCTTTTTTCCTGCTTCTTTTTCTTCTTCTTCAAGCACGAGCTCCTTGGCTTTGCCATCTTCATTCTGGTTCCAGCTCCAAGCTTCATTTTCATCAAAGATCACGTCCCTGCTCATAATTACTTCCTTGGTGATGGGATTAAACAACTTATATCCCATTGTTATGTCACCATAGCTGATAAAGATACATTTATGTCCTTTGTCATCAAAATTGGTTCTTCCGGCTTCTGGAATCTTGGTGTAAGCAATACATCCAAAAATTCTGAGGTGATTGACGCTCGGCTTGTATGAACTCCAGGTTTCTTCAGATGTCTTAAACTGGAGTCTTCCGATTGGACACCTATTTAGTAGATAGACAACACAAGATATCGCTTCAGCCCAAAATTCCTTGGGCATTGACTTTCCTTTCAACATACTTCTAACCATATCTAAGATTGTGCGATTCTTCCTTTCAGAAACACCATTTAGATGAGGTGTATAGGACGGTGTTGTTTGCTGTCGGATGCCATGCTCTTTGCAATAATTCTGGAATGCATTCGACATATATTCTCCTTCTTGATCTGACCGCAATGTCTTGATATTGTAGTTGCTCTGCTTCTCAACAAGAGCTTTAAACTCTTGGAACTTGTCAAATAATTTTGATTTCTTCTACAAGAAATACACCCATGTCTTTCTGCTATAATCATCAGTGAAGGTAAGAAAATACCTATTTTTTCCATATGACATTGGCTTCAATGGACCACACACATCTGTGTGAATGAGTTCTAGCAGATTTATTAATCGCCATCTGACTTCTTTAGTAAAGCTCAGTCTGTGATATTTCCCAAGTACACAACATTCACATACTTTATTAGGACGGTTGATGTAGGGTAGTCCCTTCACCATCTTCTTGCTTGCGAGCAGCTTCAAGCCTTCAAAGTTGAGATGTCCATATCTCAAATTCCATAGCTAGTCCTTGTCTTCAACAACTTCACTTAAACACTTTGTTGCATCGTGTTGGATGTGAATACGAAACATCCTATTCTTTGACATCTTTATCCGGGCAATGAGATTTTCATTTGTATCTTTAATTGTTAGACACAAATCCTTCATACTGATGTCGTAGCCTTTCTCCAGGAGCTATCCGAGAGTCAAAATATTGTTATTCATATCTGGAACATAGTAAACATTGGATATGAAGTCATGGTCTCCATTCTTGATCTTGATCAGAATATTGCCTTTTCCTTTTACTGAGATTTTTGTGAATTCACCAAATGAGACTTGCCCCTGCCTAGTCTCGTCAAGCTTGACAAACATGTGCCTATTTCCACACATGTGATTGTTGGCTCCTGAATCTAGATACCTTATACCTTCATCATCGGTATTCTCATTTTGAGCCATCAACAACATTGATTTCGGCTCATTTTCTTCTTTCTCGGCAAAATTTACTTGTTCGCCTCCTTCAACAACTGCATATCCTCTGCATTTGTTGTTGTAGTGTCCATACTTGTTGCAGTTGTAGCATTGAACATTACTTTTGTCATAATTCTGGCGATTATTGAAGTTGCTTCCACGGCCTCGTCCTCGCCCTCGTCCTCTGAAAGATTGATTTCTCCCACCTTGATTATTTCTTTCGGTATTGAAATTGGTTCTTCCACCGCCGCCTTTGGATCCAGCACCTCATCCTCAATAGCCACGACCTCTACCTCGGCCTCTTTGTGAACTTCCCCATCGCTATTCTTTATTCTCTTTAAATGTTAGATTTGACTGAAGAGCTTGCTCTAGAGTACCTGAGGTGTTGTTCTTGTTGATTCTTTGTTTGTGAATTTCTAGCATGGCCAACAGCTCGTCTACTGTCATTGCATCGAGGTCCTTTGATTCTTCAATAGCAACAACTACATGCTCGAACTTTGAGTTGAGGGAGCGCATAATCTTTTCAAGCACACGAACATCTTCAATCGTGTCACCATATCTTCTGATTTGATTCACAATAGTCAATGTTCTGGTAAAGTACTCAGAAATTGACTCTGTGTCTTTCATTTGCAACAGTTCAAATTCACCCCTTAGAACTTGGAATTGAACTTTAACTATTTTTTCAATTCCTCGATGTGTTTTCCGAAGAATTTCTCATGCTTGCTTGGCAGTGTTGACGGTTGAGATCTTTTCAAAACTTGCTTTATCGACACTTTGATAAAGCAGGTACAACGCCTTCTTGTCCTTCTTTTGGGCTTCTTTGAGCACGGCCTTTTGGGTCTCGCTCAATTGATCTTCATTTTTTTAAAAACTGGCTCATCAAAACCGGTCTTGATAAAGTCCCACAAATCTTGTGAGGCAAGAAGGACTTTATTTGGATAGACCAATTCTCGTAATTGGTTTTATCCAAGCGCGGAAGTTGGGGCTGGAAAAAATTGGTGGAGGACGCCATCGGATTTACTTAAGCACTTGAGGTGCTTAGTTCTGAAAATCAGTGTTGAATCTGGTTAAACCGATTGCACGGTTGCGTCCGGAGCGTTCCTTTTAGTCAAAAATGAATATTCGTTTGCTCAAATCGGAATTAAAATGAGCCCGGAATGGATAAAATACCAATTAGGGGCAAATTTGTAATTTTTCAAAAATTTGCTGATGTGGCACTGTGCAGACGTGGCAAGTGACGTCACTGATGATGTGGCAGATGACATGGTAGGGATGACGTCACTGTTGACGTGGCAACGCATGGGCTGCACGCGCGTCCAGAGGTTGAAGACGATTTGGCGCGTGGGCTGCGCGTGGTCGTCACTCGCCGATCTTATGGAGGCGCGTGAGGGCGCGTCTGGAGGAGTTTGGCTGTGTTCTTTTTGCTGTTATGTTCCTGCTCGAACGGAGAAGCTAGATCTATGCTCAAACTTGTGGGTTGAACACCTATGGCTCACGAATTAGGCTTGAAAGGTGCGGCTCTATTTTTGGAAAATTCTTCTGGGTTTGCTCAAGCTTTACCAAGCTTCACTCAAGCTCTGATATCATGTTGAAAATCAATCATGATGATTCTATATACCCAGGATCACTCTCAAATATATGAAAAACAAATTTCTTCTATTTCAAATACAAAGCAGAGTACAACTCTTTCTCTCTGATTCCTCACACTACAATTTATTTCCTAGCTTCTTACTTGATAATACAATACCATCCTACCTATATATATACAAGTGGAAGAGAAGAAACCGACAAAGCAAATCAATGAGCCAAATCTTCATCTGCAGAAATTCTTGACTTTGGTAAAAAAAAAAAAAAATTCTAGAGAATTACCATTAAAAAAAAAAAAAATTGAAGATGAAATAAAAGAAGAGTTTGATTGCAGAGGTTTGTTCATGTATCTCTAAAATATCATTAGAGAATGTATGAGAAGATTCTAAAAAATACCTATAGAAAAAAGGTAAAAAAGTTGTATATGATAAGGAAATGTGATTAACTAATTAGTGTTTAGCCAAACATTCAGAAAGCCCAACTTTGCTTGAATATCTGCTGTGGTGATCATGATATTGAATATATAGCTGTAACGTCTTGAATTTTGATGTCGCTAACTTGACTCTTGTCTCATCAAATATGTTCTAGGTTCATTTCTGTGACCTAATGAGGAATATATTATGTTAGCATGCTGCGATGAGTAATTACTACTGTAATCACTAAAGGACTCTTCGTATGTATTGCTACTGCAAAATTCCTGACAGGTAACGTTTTGACTCATTGCACTCATGGAAGCATCCTTTTTTTTTTTGTCGTGGAGTGACTAAGAGAGTAATATATTATGATCTAATAGCTGTCCTCCCAGAGTTTCATCTTAATTTTCATAGTGTGGGTGAAAAAGGTAAGAAATAGGAGAAAAATAGAGAGAAGGCTCTACTAGCAAGTCAGAACAAAGAGGTCATAATTCATAATCGAAAATCTCAAGCAAAGAGAAGGAAAGGAGAGAAAAGATATGGTGGAGAAGAGCAAAGAGTGTAGCCTCATCACAGCTAGAGAATGGGTAGTGAACATTGATAGATCTAAACCACAAAAGCCCCAAGAATGAAATACCCCCAAAATAGCTAAAGACCAAGAGATGGAAAAGAGAGAAGCAAGTAGAGAAGAAGGGTCAGACGTGAAGAAGGCGAAATCAGTTCTCCATGGCCGAAGCACAGAAAAAACCCGAAAACAGAGAAGAAAAATGGTAATCGTCCTTGAAGGAGTAGCCTCCAAGCAAAGAGAGAAGAAAAAGGAAAAAGGGAATGTTGTGTGAGAGTGAGTCAGCCGAAAAGGGAGGAGAGATGATCCCTAGACAATGCACTATTGCCCTCTATTTATAGGTGACTTGGCTTCAAATGTTGCCCTAATTGTAGTGGTCCCCAAGTCCTACCAATGCTCCACTTTTCTCTAATAAGGTGATTAGTGCCATGATGTGGGCTTATAAGGAAAATTATTTCCACATTATGAATAATGGATAGAATCCACATTATGAGCCTTTATCATGACCAGACTACACTCCAAACCTCCATGCCACATGCTCTTTCCAATCCCTTCATAATGTGAGGATGGTGTCGCACTGTCCACGTGTCACGGCTACGCAGCATTTATGGCCACAGCTGGATTAGTCGTGCAACGGATCACTCCCCAATAGCCTTCGCAGTACATGCATATACCGCTAAAGCTGTGCATAAATGGTGGTAAACGCCCTTGAGAGACTGCTACGTCATCAGGACTCGTAGACCATGGAGGTATTACTCCCGTGTACGCTCTTCAGCTCCATAGGTGCACTGCCACAATAGGACCACATTTAGAAGGCTTTTGAGTTGCTACGAGTAATCCGTCTCGAAGTCGGACACATAGGGTCAACCCGTATACCAACTTCGGTGGGGCGGGTCCGAGGCTCTACCCAGTAGCCCAGTACCCTAAATGAGACATCTCTACGAGTCGAGTGCACCCTAAAATAATACCTATGCCTACACGTAGAGGAAACTTGGGCAATTTGAGGGTTTAGTCAATAAAATTATGGTTCTTATGCATCACTTTTCTAAAAATATTGCTACTCTTTCTCAACAATTTAGATATGTTCTTAACTAGTCATACTTTCGGCATAAGTATGCTATGATGGTGATATTAGTGTTGGTCTATGAATTTATTGCTTCTTATTTAGTTGTTTATCGACAAGAATGTACAAATTACTTTTATAAATTTTCAATTATCATTGTATCTCGACGTTGTTTATTTTCCTTAATGCAATTGCTCGTTTTGTTTTGACCTTTCCGATCTATATACATCTAAAGGCCAACATGATCATATCACATTTTTTTGTTGTTGGAGGGTGAATAGAGCTTTAGCTAGATTTGATTCCTTTATACAAAGTGCTTAAAGACATGAAATGCATAATGACAATTTGGCTCAGAATAATTTAAATGACTTGTGTGCCTACTGAAGGTATCTGCCCATGTAACGTAGTTTCAACCCTTTTCACCTTTATTTCTACCTGGAGCTTCATGTTCCACTTTGATTTTCTTCTTCCTCCTTTTATAACAGATTGGGCAGTATTGAAATCTCTAATTTTCTTATGACCAGCACTATCAGTAGTAAACAGGGATTGCTAAAGACCTTGAAACTGTCCTCAGATGGTCGGGCCACTGTGGACCTTTATTAGGAGAACAGTTTTCTTGATATAATGACCTGAAAAGGTTGTGAAGGATCCTCCAAATTAACTGGGTGGTTCTGAAAGGGATTTCTAAAGACCTTTGTTGAATTTTTTCAACTTATATACATATATTTTAGAAAAATATTATGCTGGCCCTGTCCTTGGAACTTGCAAGATACCCATGAAGTACCCATATTGATGGGACATGGATATGAAATATGTGTACTATACATTTGGTTGGACAGCTACTTAAAAAACCATATCCAATCATTTAATTATATTATATTGTTACTTTAAAATGAGTTGTAAGTCTAAACACTATATGGATAAGAACATTACCTTACTTAAAAAATAAAGAAAATAATTCAATTAAGTGAATATATAGCGGTGTCCATCTTTGAGACATTTGACATGTTCAATGCACGGTTCCATACCTGTCTCGACACTTGTACCCATGTCCATGTAACATAAACTTGTTGTCTAAGTTCTATTTATGAACTCATTGAACTTGGGGTGGGAAATCGGATCGAGCAATAGCAACACAAGGAAGATTCTTTCTGGAACTTCAAAGTACTTATAATTTTTCCAAAATAGAATTCTACCTGTAATACATACAAGTAAATCTGATGACCTATCATCTTTTGCACCTCTCTTCAAACTAAGAGTACTACAACTAAATTAAATAATGGAATTGCTGTTCGAATATTTGTTATGATCGGTAAGGCTTGTGGTGCAATTTTTGGTTGTAACTTGTAATAGGCTGCTAGATACCTCATTCTATGCTTTGGCGTTGCTTTAAAAAATATGTTGCTGTGAAAATTTGTGTTGGGTTCAAATTGGTTTGCTTAGCTTGTACAAGTTGCATTCCTAGATATCATTCTGATAATGTTTTGAACTTTTTTCAAAGAAAATCGTATGAACTCTAAAATTAGAGTGAGAGTTTAACATCAAATCTTGGAAAAACTCTCTAATGTAACTATTATTTTCCTCATCTCTCTCTCTCTCCCCGCATTGACCAACATCCTTCTTTACGCATCAAAATAACAGACAACCCACCCAAGATGAGGAGTGGAAGTTTAACTGTGTATGCTCAATCAGTCAATCAGAATCCATATCGCTAAGGAAGTTTTTATTACAAACATTAATAATAAATATTCCTTGTGAGCCAAGATGCTTCACTTCTATCAATTAGCCACAATACTTTCAAAGCTTAAATACTGTGAGAGGCCTGAAAATTTAGTTCGACTCGTACATGGGCCTTCTAAGGTAGATTGGCAAAGGTCAATCTTTTTTTTTTTATATTACACTGGCCTGTACCAGACCCATGGTACGAGTTGAGATACTAGAACCCAGTACTATGAGTATTTGATGCATAGTGTAAGTACACAATGAAGAGTTCAATCTTTTCTTATTACAGTTAAAAGGAGCGTAGCCACGTTGTATGTTGCACAACTTATTATTTTGGTTATAATGGGAAAAGATATATATATATTTTTTTAAAGGTACTGTCTCCTAGGAGAGTCGCCTCACCTTCCCATTGAGAAGGAGAAGAAATACCATTGGGCCATAAGGTCTTTTGGTAAAGAAGATCAGTTTTGTAGTATCAATCATCATATTCACTACTTCAAGGCCCATTCTGCGTTTAATCTTTGTCATATAGTTTTGCTGCCGGCTTTATGTAATCACAGAATTCGTATAATTTCAGTGTGTTCGGTTGTGGCTGTGCATTCAGTTAATTAAGGAATGGAGGAAAGGTATCGACTGCCTCCGATTGGATCAGCATTCGGAAATAATTCTTTATGTGGTCTTAGGGAAATAACGACTTTCAGGTATGAGCTGCTACCCGGGATGTTCAAATATATATATATATATATATATATATATATATATATATGTACATTACCCTGTTCTTCATTCTGGTAAAAAAAAAAAAAAAACTTGTATTATTGCTAACATAGAGTCAAGATTTGCAAATTTTGCTCCCTGGCTCCATTGATGAGTATGGGCATGTAAGGGGGTTTACAAGCCAGACTATTACAGATCAATTATTGTTAAATAAACATGTCATTAACGACAAGAAATAAAAATTTGTTCAGAGTTTAGAAGATATACTGTTGGTGATTGTTGTTCAACCTCTGTCAAATAGCATGACAGTGTTATTCTTTGTTCTTTACCTAGAGTATGCTGTTTTTTATGTGCTGCACGATTCTATTTCTCCAAAAACATACTTGGCATGAATGAAATATTTTCTCCCTGAACCACTTTTTGAAGAATTGGAGAAAATTTGCTCCTTCAAATAAACCCCCTTAACCACCTTTATAGATTGTTTAAGGGCCAAATGTCATCATAGATCAGAGGTTTAACATTTATTCCTCGTAACACTAATGCAATATATATTTATGTATATTTTTACATAGTAGTCTCCATATGAACTAGCTAGTCAACACTCTGAAGGGTGCATATTGGACCTCTTCTGTAGGCTGACCAAAGAATAATAAGCCCCCGAGCTTCCTTTCTCTAATAGAGAAAAGTGAGTCCCTTTTTCAACAACCGATCCTTTATCCATCACGACAATCGGATCACAGTTCTGTATTGTACTGAGTCTGTGGGCCACTACCACACTCGTCCGTCTCATCATTAAGTTTAAGCCATCCAATGCGTGTTGCACCTCTCTCTCTGCCTGTCCATCAAGCGCGCTGGTCGCCTCATCAAGTAACAACAATGAAGGATCTTTCAGTATTGCTCTAGCTATAGCAATACGTTGCTTCTGTCCTCCTGATAGCTGCAATCCCCTGTCCCCACACCGTGTGTCATACCCATCTTTAAGCTGAGTGATGAAATCATGAGCGTTGGCTGCCCTTGCTGCTTCATTGATTTCTGATTCGTTGACTTTTTCGGACCCACCGTATGCTATGTTTTCCCTGATTGTGCCTGCAAACAAGTTTGGTTCTTGGCTTACTAATGCAAAGTGTTTCCTGAAACACCTAAGATGGTATGACCTCAAATCTCTACCGTCAATCATCACAGACCCGTTTGATGTATCATAGAATCTCTCTATCAATGCTATGATGGTAGATTTTCCAGATCAGCTTGGGCCCACCAAAGCAGTTGATTTCCCTGCATTGATGGTGAGGGTCAATTTTTCAAAAATAATCACACCAGGTCTCGTAGGGTACACGAAGTGCACGCCACAGAACTCCACTTGACCCATTAGTTTGTGGGATTTCAATCCCATTGCGTCTTCGGGTTCAATTTGAGTGGATCGATCCAAAACTTCAAAAACGGAGCTTACTGCATCTGCACCTTTCGCTATGTCAATAATCATGGTCCCTTGCTCACTAAAATTAGGAATGTCTCAAATAATGCTTTGATAGGAGGCCTCTAGCACCTAGGGTCGCCTCTCGCCTTTAACAACTATGTCTGTGACAAGTTTACCACCATACATAAAGCTTAAGGCCCAACTACAAGATAAGACAATCCGACATGTACCAAGTCCAATGCCGGCAAACCATGATTGGCGATTGCCCTCCTGTCTTGGGCCATCTTGAGTCGAATATCTTAAGAACTTGACATTGGGCGAAGAATGCAGTTATTGTTCGGATGTTGGACACAGCTTCTGCTGCAAGCTTGCTGCTTTCGTCTTGGGCTTTGATGGCTTTTCTGGACATGCTCTTGAGTAGCATCCGTCGGGTGTATAAGCTGGCCACAATTATGGGCTGGGCTGCTATCATGACCACGGCGAGCCTCCATGCTATCATTAGGCCCAGTGTGCAAGATATGGTCACACCGGACACTGTTTCCACAAGAAGACATATCCTATCCCCAACCAACGACCTCACCTGCAAATAGCAACACATAAATGATAAGGACATCAACCAAATTTATTGCCACCAGTGTTATTAAAGGCGCGCTCCAAGCTCATAGAGGTGCAAGTCATGCGCATAATGTGTGCTCAGCCTTTTTCGACATTTGCACTTCTATTATGAAATATCAATGCTTTGATAGTAATTTTATTATTTTGTTAATTTTTTCATTTTGTGTCTCACTTCACTCAACCGGGCCTCGCTTTGCTCCTGGGGACCTCTAGCGCCTTAGTGCGCCTTGAGTCTTTAATAATACTACTCCCGCCACAACAGGATTTTGAAGAGAGGCAACTCAAAATTAACATGTGATATTTTACAAAATGCTTGTTCCACTGAGCATATAGAGCCAAATATGACGGAAGAAATTACCAAATTGGCATCCTTGGCAAGCCTAGAACAGATGGTTCCAATCGAGTTCTCATCTTGATCAAACCACTCTACTTCAAACGTAAGGATCTTGGACAACATCCTTTCTCTAATTCTTTTAGTAAAGTACTCCCCCATGATAGCGAAGTTGTAGTGCTGTATAACATTAATGAGCAAAGAAAACACAGCCAAGCCAAGAAAGAACAAAATAGTTCACAGCATTGCAAATGCCAATATATTGTACGAAAAGGCCCATCAAAACCTTTCCGTACATAAAACCTGAAATGACCAAAAGTAGCACAAAAGGAAATGCAACCAACGCCAACCTCCACAGCATTGCAAATGCCAATATATTGGCTCCTGTGAACATCGCTACGTTCATCAAGAAATTGGGCACCTGTTATTAATTTTGTAAATATACATTAAAGTAAGCTGGAGCTATGAAGGGGCAGTAAACAAGTTATAATCTACAAAATACAAGTAAAAAAGAGTTCTGAGAATTTATGACTTTATTTATATCCTGGTGTCTGCAATGCATGTATCCTGAGAGCATAATGAAGTGTAAGAAAAGCTATAAATAGTTCCAACATTTAAGACTTTCTAGAAATTAGTAGGAAGTAGGATAAGATCCCTATTGAGCTGAAACTACTAAAGAGAAAAATAGACAGTAATCAAAGTTTGTTAAACTTAGAAAAAAAAAATCCTGAAATCTTCAATACGAAAAAGCGATTTCAACAAATCTGTTATAACAAAAATCAGTTAATTCCATCATTCTCTCTTCAATTGTCTCAACCACAGTGCGGAAGATATCGAAAGAAATGAATTATGCTCTCTATTTAGTCCACAAAGACAGTATTAAGGGTGCTGCTTCGGGGTCTTTAACTCTTAAATGATGGAATTTTGGTATGGTAGTATTGAATGCTGATCCGTTTCGATAAGAAATGAGTCTTTTTTGGGTCAAAACAGTCTTATGGAAACTCTCAAAAAATCATTTTGGTGTTTCAACAGTCCAAACCGTCTCCATAGTCATCGGTCCACCAGTTTTACGTATCAATGTATATGAATAAGTGCTTTGTTATTAGCATTTACCTTTTCACTGAGGCCGTCTTGAATGACAAGAGTGTCATTTGAAACGCTCGTGATAACCTCAGATGTGGTTGTGTTTTGAAGATCAAAGTAACCCGCACCTTGTCTAAGCACTGCTTGCAGATACTTGAATCTCATCCTCCTAGCTTGTCTCTCCCCTGTTCTAGCCCAGCAATATCCTTCTGTAACAAAACCCAAAACGCACACAGTTTATACTTGGCCAATATTTGAAAAAACCAAGTCAAAATTAAAGTTTACCCAGGAAACAAGCCACCCAAAATCCGCATGATGCATAAAGCAATATCACTGCATCCTGCAGATTCAATTCAATCATAGTTAAAACAGAAAATCATAAGTACGTTAATTGTTTGGTGCAACTATAAATAATATTGTTTCATTTTAATGACAAGTGTATATACAAAGGCGCTCACAAAGGCGCTCACAACCGGAGCATGTCCCAACGAAATAGCATATTCTTATCACCCATCTCTCATATAACATCATCAACAATGTAACATACCACTATTCTTAAATATAAGCCCCTCCCCCCAATTCCACCAGAAAAGAGAAAAAGTTATTCATTGTGAATAAATTTTTAAACAGCTTCAAAAGAACACAGTGCTTGCCTCTGTTCTCCTCGAAGTCAAAGCCCATCAATGGATGAAATTACAAAAACTACCATCAACATTACGCGACTACTGGACCAGGAAACATACCAATGTTACTCCTTCTTTTGAAAGTTCCTCCAGAGCTTTACGATCAAAAACTTTCCCATCCAATGGTGACTCATCAATCTGTTGAGTATACATAGTTCCACCAATGAACACAAAGAAGTTTAAAAATATATTGCAAATAAAAATAACATTAAATACCTTCCAGTTCCCTGTATGAAGAATAGTTCCATCAGCACACCGAAGAACTAATCCGCAACAATCAGGAATAGAATGGGTGACCCTGATAGGCTCTATTTCAAATGGTCCAGCAGTGAATCTCCTCCTAGTTCTAAATACCTTGAGCCTAGATGGAACAAATATCCCAAACTCCTTCAAACGCTTCTTAATAAGTTGTTCAGAAGTAAGGGGAGTATCAATATTTGTATATAAATATTAAGACAGACCAAGATTACCAATACACATACACTCCATGCATTTATACATTCGTGACAACAGTCTCAAAACCCTCAAGAATGCCATGTGACCACATCATGGGGTGGGGTGTGAAAAAAAAAACTCTATTGATAATTTTAAGCTAAAATCTAATACATAAACTCCTACACTTCAACTTATATTTTCTATCAATGACACATCTTCAACATATTGCTTCATCCCAACGGTCACCTCTCAAACCCCTCCAAAACACACCCCTTTTATCACTATAAATATTTCACCAACGCACATAACCACACACACATAACTCTACATCATACATGAATTCTTTTTCATTAATAGTTTTGTCTCCTTCATTATTTTTTTCTCCCTTTTATTGAAATTGTAAGATTTATAGATATATTTCTATTTCATTAACTTACTATAAGTTTTTCACCATGGGCAGAGCACATGCTTATTTACTACTCCCTCTGTCACAAATTATAAAGTCCCTTTTGGGGAATCCAACTTTTTAAGATGATGACTTTTATTAGTGTGATAGTGAATGAAAAACCAATTTTACCCTTGATCCCATCAAGTGATATGATGTTTGTAGTTTAGATATTTTATAACTTGAATGATTGAAGGGTAAATTGGTAAATTGAGCAAATAAAGTTGCATTGACTTTACTTATTTTGGAATGGATTGAATAGTGAATATGGACACATAAATTGGGATGGAGGGAATAGTATATATATATATATATATATATATATATATATATATATATATAAATGCTCGGTAGGGTTGAAAACGAACAGAGCCTCATATTGGTTTTGAGTCACATTGCATTTAAATTGCCTCATATGTGATTAAGATATTTATGTTGAAGCATGTTATATCTTTGAATGATGTAGATATGAGCATGTTGGGAGAATTGTTTATTGGGTTTGATGGGGGTCCCGAATTGGCGTGAGAGCCATGTAGGACAAAAGACCGATCTAGAATTAGTAGCATATACCTTGGGTGAGTTGTACCACTCGGACTACCGAGATTGAAGTGGTGACACTTCCTCTACTGGGCTAGTGAGCTCACCTCACGACTTATTATATTTTTCAGGTGATGATCCCACTACGAGAGACCTGTAGTCTCTTGGCAGATTTATGGTGTTTGTTCCATCCCTTTTGCACTTATGGAGGCGGACTACGTTATTTTGTAGAGCATAGATGACACATATGTACATATGCTTTATTTTTGTAAACATGTAACTCAAATGATTAAACAAGAACGAAAAATGGGAATGGAGTGCTGATTTTGGCACTTAAGCACCCCTATCAGCGCAGCCTAGCGCTTGACGCGGTGCTTAAGTGCCCCTATCAGTGCCAACTGCTGGGTGCAAAACTCCAGATTTTGTTTTAATGGATTTTTTCAAAACTAATTTCTAACCCTCAAAGCTAGTTTTACAAAGTGTAAAGAAACTTTGGAATAATACGTTTCATTAAAAATCCATAAAAATGACCCTTTGCGCCCCGTCAACGTTTTATATACCACCGACTTCTAATGGTTCAAATATTTTATAAAATGAATTCAAAATCATTGTCAAAACTCAAAGTTTTAAATGGGGTCACGGGGGTGAGCGAAAATTGGTTTTTCTTTCAAAATAGAAATAGTTTATTTATTAACCGAGAAAAACACCGTTTAGGGAAACACCTAATAACGACATCTACTTATTTTTGGGTTTTCACCCCGAGATCGTTCCCACATGTTGTTATGACCTTTCTAATGCTTAGTTAGGCAACTTTTAATGTGAAATGAATATTTTACCCTTGTATGGGCGTTTGACGACTAAAAGTTATATTTTTATTTTGTTTCACTTCCGCATTACTCCCTTGACTCTTAGGCTCGTGTTTCGGAGTCCTAGGAAATTCAGGGCGTGACATATGTGCCATAAAACTCAAATGTTGGTAAGAATGAAGATGAAGAGGAGGATAAGTGTGAGGAGTATGATGATGATTTTGATGAGGGTCAACACTTTGAGGAGAATACACAGCTTGGAATTGGAGATGAAAGGATAAACCCCTATGAACACAGTGACAATGAGTTTGAGTACCAAGCTAGTGAAGAATTGATAAGTCTTCCAGGGTTTAATATTGAGGTTGATAATGACCATGAGGTTCATCTTGCATCTTATTTTAATGTGAATAGGGACTTGGATGTTAAGCCAATCAAAGTGGGAATGAAGTTTGGGTGTGCATCAGATTTCAGAAAAGCACTTGGGAGGAAAGTAGTCTTGGAATATTTTGACTTGAAGTTTGTGAAGAATGATGGAGATAGAGTGACTGTGTTATGCAAGGAACAATGTGGGTGGAAGATACATGCATATGAGAATACACTTGACTACTCTTTTGAGGTTAAGACCTTCAATGACAAACATAATTGCAGTGGTGTAAAGGAGAATGCACAAGTGACTCCGAGTTTCATTACTCAACATTATGTAGATAAAGTGATGGAAGACCCCGAATGTAGCATTGGTGGATTCCAATCAACAGTTCAGAAAGATCTAGATATTGTGTGAGCAAACAGAAAATTTATAGGGCAAAGAGGTTGGCATTGAGCATTTTTGAAGGTAGTTGTGAAGAGAAATTTAGAAGGTCAAGGGATTATTGTGGGTTGATACTTGAATCCAATCTAGGGAGTGTGGCAAATGTTGGGATCACTCCATATTCTGATGATGGTGTCTATTTCTTTAGAATTTGTTTCTATTTAGAGGCAATGTGGAAAGGATTCTTAGAAGGGTGTAGATCATTCATTGGTCTTGATGGTTGTCTTCTCAAGGGTCCCTAAGGTGGACATTATCTTGTGTGCAGTTGGTAGGGATGCTAATAATAAAAAATTTCCACTTGCTATTGCTCAAGTTGAAGTTGAATGAAAGGATTCATGGGAGTGGTTCCTACATATCCTGTTTGATATAATTGGTCAATTTGAAAAGTTCACTTTCAAAAGTGATAGAGATAAGGTAATATGTCACTTTCTTCACAGTTTTTTAAGTTCGTTTTTATATTAATGTAACTTAACACAAAGTTAATAGTTTTTTACATGTGTTGACTTGGGCAGGGATTGGTATAACTGTTTGAGCATACATTTCCAGGGGCAGACCTCAGGTTTTGTTTAAAACATTTAAATGAGAATTTCAAGAAAGGATTCAAAGGGAAAAGATTGAGCAGCTTGCACTAGGACTAAGAGTGGTGTAGGAAAAGGAACAGGCAAAAGAGGCAAACCAAGAATTTTTTTTGTAGGAAGTGGTGATGCCATACTTGGTCCTAGTGAAGTACCTTCTACTAGTGTTCCAATTGATTTTGATGTTGCTAGATACATGAGTGTCAATGAGGGTGGTGTGAGGCTTGCTAGTAGCCAAATAAGAGTATTGTCATGACAACCTAATAACATTACTTCATGTTGCACTGTTTTTGGATCTTTGTAATGTCACCTAAACTACTACAAATGAATGTGGCTTAAAGTGCAAATTTGTTTTTGAACTACAAGAAATGAATGTATTCTGAGCAGGTTGAAGTGTAATTTTTTTTTGCATATGAATGTGGCTTGGATTGAAGTTTTAATGAAGTGAGCAGGTTCATTTGAAATTATTGAAATGGTTATTCTCCATTGTGGCTTGAAGTGTAGTTCTTTTGTACATGAATGTGTTGTGAGTAGGCATTAATGGATGTGGCTTGAAGTGCAGTTCCAAAACATTGTGCATAGAAGTGCAGTTCTAAAACATTTTTTTTCATATCATTTTTCCCACTTAGACATGTTTTCAAACATAATACAAAACATATTCAAGTCCAACAACAAATTTCAACTACACATGTTTACGAACATGTTACAAAACAAGTCCAACTGTCCAAAATTAGTCTATTTAAAGGATGACAGTAGAGCAATAACAGAGATCAAAATGCAACATATCACTAGTTTCTTCATGCCATTTAACTTTCTTTCAGCCATATTCTTCAACTCAATAATGTTGTCCAATGCCATGTCTTCATGTCTTTCAACAAATTGTCGTGAATGACCTAGCTTAACTGGACCGACTGAAGACGTTATTGGTTCGCACCATTTCTAAAAATCATATTTTCTGTTCCCACATTTGTAGTATAGCTTCCCCAAGGTGCTATTGTCGTCTTGAGTTGTCACCAATATCATTGCTACTTTCCCACAATCACAGAAAACGTTTTTAAACCTAAGATCAAAACCACCATTGCGTTGTCTACTTGTATAGCTAGACATAGTGATGTTGAATTCTTAACAAAACAAAAATTAAATCAAGAAAAAATTATAGCAGCAGTTCAAAACATTAAATCAATTAAGGAGACTAAGGAAAAATAATCAAGCAATTTTTATGGAGGCTAAAGTAAAATGAAAAAATATTGAGATCAAGCTAGTTTTGGAAAACATAATCAAGTTGTTAACATTAAATCAATAGTAAACGGATTAGAAAAAATTGGGATTAAAAATCAATAAATACTGAGATCATAAGTTTAAGGTGCCGGATCAAAAAAGTAAATCAATAATAACGATTTGTTGTTTTAAATTTCAAAAAAAAGAAAAAATTTGAATGCTTTTGCTACTTAAATGAAGGATTTGTGGAATTTAGAAGATGGAAAAACTGAACGATTATTTGTTGATGTGAATGAAAGATTTGTGGAATTTACAATATAAAACACTACAAAATAATAACATTTACCTTCAGCCATGTTTGGTTAGGTCAGTGTTGGCAAGCTCAAGCTCTTGCTCTTCTCCTTAGCTTCGTAAGAAAATAGTGCAAATGGGTGTCTGATAGGTTACGACTATTTACGGATAATTTTGGGAAAGAAGGTGAATAGCATATAAAATGGGTCCCAATAATCTCAAAACTAGCATAAGGGGTAGTTTGGCCATTATATAAAAATATAATGGTCATGTGACACCCATGACCATAAAATTTGTCTTTTTGCCAAAAATGTGAGTGAGAGGGGGCATTGTGATAAAATTGAAAATCATAGGGGGCAAAGTGAACATAGGATGAGTTAGTTGATTAAATTCAATAGTATAGGAGATTTAGTGAAATTAACCCTTTTTTGTGTTGCGAATTTCTAGATTGTACTCTTAGAAATAAAGAGAATGAGACAATAATGATATTGGTGTAACTAGAAAGAGAAAGCATTGGACAATACATGAAGAGGAGGTATAGTAGTAAGAAGAGAGTCCCGAGAATTTTTAATTTCTCAATCCCTTTTGGAAAAGAACTTGGATCATCTCAAAAATCTCTTTTGAGAATTCTCATCATATATATTGATCATACTGTGATATTAGGGTGAACATGTGGAATGAAGCAAGAGTTCTTATCATTATTTTGACTATGAGAATGATTTAGACATGTAGTAAACCCCACTTATATGCAACATGTTCTGTTGAGGCCCCCTACATTATACCAATAATATGCCACATTAAAACCAGAGTTACTTGCCTGGATCCGATATACCATATATTTTTTTCAAATGTAATTTTAATGAGGTTGTAACATATCTTTCTTCAAATGTAATTTTGTTCATGTTGCATGGTAATGGTGGATGCGGTCCAACTAGGGTTTAAACTAGTTATTAAGAATAGACCCTTACAATGACCTAGTTTTATCATTCGCAAGTGCACGAATCGTATTATAGTATAAAACGGCTTGAGAACAGGAATATCGAACCCACATAGACTTGGATTTATTCAATCTAGTATCCTAACAATACTGAATTATACTTGTAAAAGGGTTTGTTTGGTTTAAAATCTATTTTCTAATTAAAACTAACTAAAGACAAGAATTAAATTGATGTGTGATTCAATGTAGAGAAAGACTAGGGTTTTCATAACCACCATTAACCTCATAATGTAGATATTTACTACTCAATTATAAACGGGAGATAATTTACATGTGAATCAGATTAGAACTACAAATATTCAACTCTAATCCCCAAATAGATACAATCAACCAGATTCACTAGAACTCATCTCCGGACTGATTGTGATTAGTGTATGCAAACTACTTTACTCTAATCTACTCCTACAACACAAAATTAAACTAAAACATGTTTATATCACCTCGCCGAGGCATGGCCTGTGTAAAACTAGGATTTCATATGTTAAGAACCATTGTGTAGAAAATCATGGTTTCAGTATTCGAGTTCTAGCCTATATTGAATAAATATGATTAGTTAAGACAAGAGTAAAATAAACATAGAATCTTGTTTCAAGAATAAAACCGATCTCTCATCTACACAATCATTACATGTGTGTACTTTAGTTTCTCCTCTTTACAATCGAAATAAATAAATAAAACTACATTACATGACTAGGGTTTTTCTAGAAAATCCTAGATATCAGTTTAGATGCTTATGGTGGTGGAAGTCTGCATCGTTGATGTAGAATTCGCCTTCATGGTCTTCTTCTCCGGATCTCGAAGTCTTAAATTGCTTCTCTTTTTTGAATGATGAAAATCTTTAGAGAAAGTGCTTTGAAAATTATATATTTGGAAGCTCCTTAGATCTGGTACAGACCTTGGTATTTATAGAAGAGGTTGAGAAGGTCCCACTTGCATTAGACTTGTCCTACTTTGAGTAAGATTCCTCTTTTATGTGTTTCTCTTCAAATGTGAGCAAAAACCCTTCAATCTGATGTAAATATACATAACACATGTGTTTGGATGTGTTAGAGTAGAGAACAAGTCAAACCGAGTTGAGTCGCATTAAAACAAAAATTTCCAAAATTGCAGGTCTATCATGTGCGCCTACCCTTATGCCTATGCGTAGCCATGTGTTTAGTGTCATGTGCATGTTTGCAAAAAAATGGACTTTCTAGGCACTTTTTCAACACTGTGTCCACTGGTATGCGTAGAAAAAATTAGAAAATCCACTTTTTCCATTTTTCCTTCCATTTAAACCCCATTCACTCCTTTAATATGTTTTCCAAAGTTCGTGACTTGAAAAATGTCCGTTTTTCCCTCTAGAATGTATTTCTAGCTCGAAAACTCCATTTTCCTTCTTTTTTCAATTGGTCACAAGCATAACCTTGGTTAATTCACCAAAGTTAGCTCGTTTTCCTTGTTAAGCTACTGAAACACGCTTAAACACAGAAGCCAGATAAAAATACCAAATAATGTAATGAAAAGACTTAACAATATCAGTTAGGGACCTAGAATGTACAATGATGCGACATCAGGTGTGTAAAAATATGTGGTTAAAAATAACACCTTAATAACTCTAGGTTTTACCCTACGCAAGCACGCGTATCAATTATAGAATAACAAATGGCTTGAGTAAGGGATATCAATTCCACAGAGACTAAGATTATTCACTTTAGCAATTCAAAACACTGAATTATATTTTCTGAGAATGATTTGTTTGGGTGGTCAAAGACTAAATTATCTATTTTAACTAACAATTATCTAGAAAGCAAAGTAAATTGGTTGTGATTCAAATGAGAGAGAAAGCTAGGGTTTTCGTCACTCCACCACTAACCGCATAATATAGTTCCTTACTGTAACAACTGTACGAGGGTGATCCATAACTGTGAATCAGGTCGTACTGCAAATAGCTAAATATGACCCCAAAAAGGAGTACCATCAACTGGATTACGACAACCCGTCTCAAGACTGACCTAACTAGTACATGCCAATTATATTACTCTAATCTACTCCTACAACATGAAAATAAAATATAGCATGTCTATATTAAGTCACCAAGGCACGACCTGTGTCAACTTAGGGTTTCAAGTTTCATTACCACCATTGTGTAGAAAATCATGATTAAGCATCCGAGTTCCAGTTCATAGTAAATAATCATAATTCTGCAAAATAATATATTCATTCCATCTAAGACAAGAATTTAGAACAAACATATAATTTTATATTCCAAATCAGTACGGTCTCTTACCGATTACAATCATCACAGTATAGTCAATAGTTTTCCCTCGTTGCAATTAAAAACAATGAAAGAACTACATTACTTGGTTAGGGTTTTGCTACAAAACCTTAGATACCGAGTTAGTTGGCCATGGTAGAAGGTGACTGCATCGTTGATGTAGAAACGCTCTCTATGATCTTCTTCTCCGGATCTCTAGGTTTGAATATGGTTCTCAACAACAGCAAGTCTAAATGAATAAACCTCTAAAACTCAACCAGCCTCTATGAACGTCTCATAAAACCAATAGCCAACATCTTCTTCTGATATACAATCGTGTATATATAGGCAATGGTATAGAGAGGATCTTTTCAGTCTTTTCACTCTCAACTTGATGCAAACCCTAACTTCTGAATTTATACTTCCTACTCACATGATGATGACCTCGCAACTCGATTTTACAGACTCGATCTTAAATACCAAAATGACTAAATTATCGTCTATAAGTACAAACTACAATTAAAAGTTACTCTTCATCACCTAGTACCAATATTTAACGTCGTTGGTGCGACATTGCTGCCTCTCAATACTCCGGATCAAGCTTATCCAGCTCGGGTGGTGGTTCAGTTAGATCGATCGTTTCTACCACATACTCGGCTGGTTGCACCTCTATGTAACGCTTCATTCTTTGTCCATTCATGACAAACTTATTTCCAGTGTCAAGATCATCGAGCTCCACGGCTCAATGGGGGAAAACCTTCGTAATCTTGTATGGCCCATCCCATCTCAATTGGAGCTTACCAGGAAACAACTTGAGTCTTGAATTAAATTGCCAGACCTTTTGGCCGGGCTAAAAACATTTCTTTCTAATATGTTTATCATGAAATGCTTTTGTTCGATCCTTATAAATCCGAGATTTTTCATACGCATTATTCCTCAACTCCTCAAGCTCTTGAAGTTGGAGTTTTCGATGCGCACCGACTTTGTTTATATCAAAATTCAATCTTCGAATAACCCAATATGCTCGGTGTTCCAGCTCTAAAGGGAGATGACACGTTTTACCATACATAAGACGATATGGAGACATACCAATCGGTGTCTTAAACGCAGTCCTGTATGCCCAAAGTGCATCAATTATCCTTCGCGACCAATCCTTCAAATCCAGACGCATCATTTTCTCCAAGATATTTTTAATCTCCCAATTATAAACCTCCACTTGACCTTTTGATTGGGGGTGATATGGCGTACTAATTCTATGAGTGACACCGTACTTCTCACATAGAGCAGGAAGAAACTGGTTGTCAAAATGGCTTCCACCATCATGATCAAAACTCTTGGCATACCAAATCGTGAGAAAATATTCAACTTTACAAATTCTTCTACCACTTCATGGTCAACACGTTTAGTGGTTATCGCTTCTACCCACTTCAAAACATAATCAACCCCCACAAGTATATACTCATTCTTATCTGCATTTGGAAATGGTCCCATGAAATCAATACCCCACACATCAAATAATTCTATAATCAGAATCGGGGTTAAAGGCATCATGTCTCGTCGAGATGTGGATCCAAACTTTTGACATCGCAGACATGCCTTGCAAAACTCGAAAGCATCCTTGAATATGGAAGGCCAGTAAATTCCACTCTACAACACCTTATGGGCTGTTTTTTGAGCTCCAAAATTCCCTTCACACTCCAACATGTGACAAAATGTCAGTATGTTTTGCACCTCACTCTCGGGGACATATTTTCTGATAATCTAATTAGAGCAATGCTTATACAAATACGGATTATCCCAGATATAGAATTTAACTTGGCTGAAGAATCGGTCTTTCTCATTCTTAGACCATCCTTTTGGGATTCGGCCTGTGGCTTTGTAATTGACAATGTCAGCATACCACGGTATTTGTTCCACAACAGCCACATTAAACAGATGTTCATCTAGGAAAGAATCCTTAAGAGAAGTAATTTCCTTTGTGGATTTGACAATGATTCTCAATAAATGATCCGCAATAACATTCTTTGAACCCTTTTTATCTTTAATTTCCAGGTCAAATTCTTGTAGCAACAAAATCCACCAAATCAATCAGGGCTTACAGTCTTTCTTCGTCAGTAAATGCCTCAAAACGGCATGATTCGAGTAAACAACAACCTTGGCGCCCAATAGATATGATCGAAATTTATCCAAGACGAAGACAACTTCCAGCAACTCATTCTCGGTAGTTATGTAGTTCATTTGAGCTACATTCAAAGTCCTACTGGCATAGTAAATGGCATATGGTAGTTTATATTTTCTATGAACCAACACAACTCATATGGTATAGTCAGAAGCGTCACACACGAGCTCAAATGGTAGAGACCAATCTAGCGGACGAATAATCTGGACTGATGAGAGTTGAGTACGCAGCTCCTCAAAGACATGAAGGCACTCTCCGTTAATGACAAAAGTCGCGTCCTTAGCCAATAAGTTTCATAATGGTCGGGAAATTTTGCTAAAATCTTTAATAAACCTTCGGTAAAACCCGACATGGCCGAAAAAAGAGCGTATATGCTTAACAGATGTGGGATGAGGCAGTTTTGAAATTAATTCAACTTTTGCTTTATCTACCTCTATCCCTCGCTTCGATACAATATAGCTCAGTATTATCCCCTCTTAAACCATAAAATGGCTCTTTTCCCAAATTAGGATTAGATTCGTCTCGTTGCATCTTTTAAGTACCAGTTCTAGATGTTTAAAATAGTCTTCAACGGTTTCCCCAAAAACTAATAAGTCATCCATGAATACATCAAGAAATTTCTCTACCATGTCAGAAAAGATAGACATCATACACCGTTGGAATGTTGTTGACGCATTACACAAACCAAATGGCATCCGTCTATGAGCAAATGTGTCATATGGACAAGTAAAAGTGGTTTTCTCCTAATCAACAGGATCAATCGCCACCTGATTATAGCCGGAATACCCATCCAGAAAGCAATAATAGCTCTGCCCGACTAACCTCTCCAGGATTTGATCAATGAATGGAAAAGGAAAATGATCCTTCCTGATGTTTAGGTTGAGCTTTCTGTAATCAATACGCATACGCCACCCTATGGTCATGCGTTGTGGAACTAGCTCGCCTTTTGAGTTTCGCACCACCGTGATGCCCGACTTCTTCAGCACCACCTGAGTTGGACTTACCCATGTGCTATCAGAAATGGGGTAAATGATACCCATATCTAGCAATTTCACCACTTCTTTCATCACCACCTCTTTCATATTTGGATTTAGTGTTCGTTGCATTTCTCTTGATGGCTTCGCATCCTCCTCAAGATGTATACGATGTATACAAATCGAGGGGTATATGTCTTTCAAGTCAGCAACGCTCCATCCTATTTCCTCTTTGTTCTTACTTAGAACCTCGACTAGGGTCGATTCCTATTTGTTTTTATCAATTTTGAAGATATAATCACAGGAAGAGTCTCACCAGGTCCTAAGAAAACATATTTCATCTTTTCAGGCAGTTCCTTAAGTTCCAAAGTAGGAGGAGTAGTTAAGGATTGAATTGGTGGAGTATTTGAAACTATCGAAAGCGGTTCAACCGGCTCCCGCCATGGTTGAGTGTATAAAGCAGTCTCCGTCTCATCCAATTCTTCATTTTGAGGCTTCCAATGTGACTCTCAATCAGCCACTTCCTTATCCGGCCATTCTCTAGTCATAAATGACTCCAGCTCATCCTTCTCCAAGATTTGAGTGAACAAATTAGCTATGATATCATCTAATTCATCACACTCATTAATCTAGAAACATTTCCCTAATTCCGGCAATTGGTGGCTTCCTTCGAACATATTCATCCTAACCTTCATATTTCTAAATGTCATATCCATAGCTCCGGTGTTGCAATTAATGCATGCATTTATTGTGGCCAAAAATGGTCTTCTTAATATTACTGGAATATGTTTCTTTGAGTCAGGGACAAATTCTGTATCCAGGATTACAAAACCAACCTGAAAATAAAATTTTCCCAATTGAACAATAACATCTTCAAGAACTCATCTTGCATGCTTGACTGATTGATCAACAAATTAAAGTACAACCTCAGTGGGACTGAGCTCACCCAACCCTAGCTGTTGATAGACTGAATAAGGAAGAAACTTAATACTCGCACCTAGATCAATAAGAGCTCTACTAATTTCCTGGTCACTAATGACACATGGAATAGTGGGAGCACCGGGATCATTCCTCTTAGGTGGAGTATCACTTAAAAGCAATTAACTCATTTGCTCAGTCAAGAGTATTTTTGTTGGATTCTTCACTTTGCTCTTTTGCTTCTGGGTGCAAAGATCCTTGAAAAACTTAGCGTAAGGCGGTATTTGGTGATTACATCTAAGAGAAGTAAATTAATCTTGATTTATTGGAATGTTTCTAACATATCAGATTCTTTCCGCTTCACGTACTTGGCCGACTCTCTAAGACGCTGAGGAAATGGAGTTGCCTACTCATAACTTGCCCTGTCTATCTCTTCAAGTAATGTCTGATCGACATTGTCTTCTACTGATCGTTGATCCTTCTGGACTCTTTTAGCCTCTTTCCTTGCAGCCTTCTTCCTCTTCTCTTCTTTAGCTTTCTTTCTCTACTCTTATTCTGCCTCCTTTTTCTTCGTAACCTCTCTTCATGCTCCGCCTCAACTCGACTCTCCATTTCCCTTCCACTTCTCAAAGTCATGATTGCTTGAACAGTTTCATTAGGTTCATTGATAAATGATCCAAGCTCCAGTACTTGTTGTGGCCTTGGGTTAGCGACCAGCTGACTAGGCAATCTTCATGTTTCTCTTACATTCCTCTCATTAGCCATTTGGCCCATCTGCATATGTAGTTGTGCCAATGATTGGGTATGAATACCTAGCTTGTTATGAATATCCAGTATAACTTGCTTTAACCTATTAGTCTGGAAACTGGGTGGAGGAGTTTGGTTTCTTTGAGGCTGGGTTTGGTAGTTATATGGTTACACAACCTGATTATTATTGAATGGCTGAAGATCTTGGGAATTATTGAATGATTGGAGAGCTTGGGAATTATTGGATGTTCTGGGTTTGTAGTTGGACTGAGAATTTCTAGCCATGATTTTTGGTTGTGAGTCGAATGATTGTTGATTCTGTTGGAACCTTGGATGTTGGTTATATGATTATTGTCTCTTAGTGAACCTTGGTTGTGGGTTATATGACTGTTGTCTGTCTATAAATCTTGGTTGTTGATTGGATGATTGCCCTTGTTGGAACTTTGGCGCTACATTGGTAGATTTGTAAGACAGGAGTGAGTGATTTCTGGCATTGGAGGTATATGAATTAATGAAAGGAGCATTATTGGAATAGTTCCATGATGCATTGCCATCAGCTACCATTATCTCCTAACACTCATTTTGTGAATACTCAGCTTCAATTTCAAACATCTCCCTAGGAGGGGAATGACTTCAGTGCATAAACTTTTCAATTCTCTTTAATTTCTCTCCAAACAATATCATGGTATCTCTCACATCATCATGCTCTACAACATAAGATTTCTCAGATCTCATATCCTGTTGTCCACCTCTAGACCTCAACTTGGATTGATATTGAATTGTGTTTTCACTGATATTATCAAATATCTCCAAAATTTCTTTAGCTGGCTTCAAGATAAATTGACCTTTTGTTGCCGAATCTATCAAAGTCTTATGCGCCTCTCCAAGTCCCATGTAGAAATTTTTAATAATATCTTGTTTAGAAAACCTATGGTGGGGACACTTCTACAAAATTTCATTATATTTCTCCCAAGTATCATGAAAATGTTCCCTAGGTAATTACCTAAAGCTTTTGATTGCATCTTGTGCTTCTAAGGTTCTTCCTATGGGATAATGTTTTTCTATGAATTCTCTCTTAAGGGCTTCCCAATCGATTTTAATTTCTTTTGCTAATTTGATGTACCATCTTTTAGCTCTCTCTTTCAATGACCAAGGGAATAATCTCACTCGCAAGTCATTTTTGGGCAAATTGTCATACCTAATAGTAGAGGCTACCTCTAGAAAATCATTGATGTACTGGTATGGGTCCTCTATTCTAAGGCCTGAAAATTTTAGAAGCATATTAATCATACTTGTCTTGATCTCGAAGTGTTTTGCTCCTTCTTCCTCCGGAAAATCAGCATATGAGTCATACGCATCGGTCGCATAATATCCTTTCAGTGATGTCTCTGGTGCCCTTTGTTGTTTGGCTCTTTGGTTAGTCATTGCTTATTCTTACTGACGATGACGTTCTTCAATAGATCAACGTAAACGATGGAAAGTCTTTTCGATCTCAGGATCGTACTCGACTAACGCAGTGCTAAAATTAGAATGAGTCGATCTATCGGACATACGATACTCAAACAACTATTTTTTTTCTTTTTCAAAATTTTTATGAAATAAAATCTAATCTAAATTAACTATTTCTAAATTTCAGAAAATAAAGTAAGAATTAATATGCGAAAATCTAGGTAACTAAAACTCACAAAAGTTCCAGATGCAACTTTAAAAGCTCCATTTTTTTTCTTTTCTGCTATTCAGAGTACTTGTCAATCACACAAAAATTTAACTTTAGCTACAACTACAATAATGCAATGCAAATAAACTACTAAAGCTATTGAACAGTGCTTAGTCCCCGACAGTGGTGCCAAAAACTTGATGCAACATTAAGTGTGTAAAAATATGTGGTTAAAAATAAAACCTTAACGACTCTAGGTTTTACCCTACGCAAACACATGTATCAATTTTAGAATAGCAAATGACTTGAGTAAGGGATATCGATCCTATAGAGACTAAGATTGTTCACTTTAGCAATTCAAAAATACTGAATTATATTTTCTGAGAATGGTTTTTTTGGGTGGTCAAAGACCAAATTATCTATTTTAACTAACAATTATCTAGAAAGCAAAGTAAATTGGTTGTGATTTAGATGAGAGAGAAAACTAGGGTTTTCGTCACTCTACCACAAACCGCATAATATAGTTCCTCACTACATCAACTGTACGAGGGAGATCCATAACTGTGAATCAGGTCGTACCACAAATAGCTAAATACGACCCCAAAAAGGAGTACCATCAACCGGATTGCGACAACCCGTCTCATGACTCACCTAACTAGTACATGCCAATTATATTACTCTAATCTACTCCTACTACATGAAAATAAACTAAAGCATGTCTATATTAAGTCGCCAAGGCACAACCTGTGTCAACCTACGATTTCAAGTTTCATTACCACCATTGTATAGAAAATCATGATTAAGTATCCGAGTTCCAGCCCATAGTGAATAATCATAATTGTGCAAAATAATATATTAATTTCATCGAATACAAGAATTTGGAACAAATATATAATTTTATATTGCAAATCAGTACAGTCTTTTAACTACTACAATCATCACAGTATGGTCAACAGGTTTCCCTCGTTACATTTAAAAATAATAAAAGAACTACATTACTTGGCTAGGGTTTTGTTAGAAAACCCTAGACACCGAGTTAGTTGGCCATGGTAGAAAGTGACTGCATCGTTGATGTAGAAACGCTTTCCATGATCTTCTTTTCCGGATCTCTAGGTTTGAATATGACTCTCAACAGCAGCAAGTCTGAATGAATGAACCTCTAAAACTCAACCAGCCTTTATGAAGATCTTACAAAACCTACAGCCAACCTCTTCTTCTGATATACAATTGTGTATATATAGGCAGTGGTATATAGAGGCCCTTTTCAGTCTTTTCACTCTCAACTTCATGCAAACCCTGACTTCTGATATATATATATATATTAATGTATATACATGTATATAGAGGTCTGGAGTCGCAAGCACGTCTTCCAATCGAACCAGGGGTGAAACAGGAAAATCCATCAAAAAACCTCAAATTCTTACAGCACTTACGCTTGAAGCGTAGCTGGCCTCGCTACAAGCGTTGGTCCCAAGTGTAGAAATGTGATTTCCAACCACTTTTTGAAACTGAAAGCGTAAGTATTTTATGGAAAATCACTTTTCTCTGTGACTGCACCAAAACGACCGTCTTGAACCCACGATACTTTTTGCTGAAGATGAAGGCTTTTGGAAATACCATTTTTGCCCTCCAGAATCCATTTTTTTCTCGACTGCCTTTTTTACTATCCTCTTGGATCGAAAGAACACACTCTTCGGTTAATTCACCAAAGTTAGCTCCATTTCTTCATTAAGCTCCAGAAACATGCTTTAACACGCAAACAACATAAAAATACCAAATAATGGAATGAAAGAACGTAACAATAGTGAGTTAAGGGGTAAAAATGACTAATATTTGACACCTATCATACAACATTCGGTTCTTATCAATGGTCAATTTGATTGTTTCACTAGAGTTGGCCCCTCATTTACCACGATTTATTTTATGGTAAAAACTTCTAAAATTTGGGGTTAAAACGATTTCGCCACGAAAAAGAGTTTGTGGTTATATGTCCGTCACAATAGGTCATTTGGCAACCACTAAATTTTTTCAAGCAAATTGTGGAATATTTTTGTCACGAGTTTAAACTTGTTGTAAAACATTCCCTGTAGCCACAAATGATTTCGTTGAATTTTTTTTTTCTCTCTGTCCTATATTAATTGTGTACTTTTCTCACTTTACTTCTCCCAAATTATTTGTCCAATTTTGAATCCCAATAAAATATAACTTTTACTTTCCTCAATTACATTATTCTATTATCTTTAAACAAAAAACCCGACTCACTAACTTTTGTTTTTTTAGTTAATGGTAAAAGTGAAAAGTTACTTAATATCAATACAATAAAATATAATCTCTTAAAAAGTCAAAAATTCCAACAAGAACAATTATTTTGGGATAGAGAGAATAATATTTTGCTGAACATTAACACTCTTACACTTGGATATATTCATGGTTAAATAAAGTTTTTCGCAACAACTCTAAACTCGTTGATGTGCATCAATAGGGGTAGATAAGTCCACAAAATTACTATTTTTAATGTCAAAAGTAAATCTTTAATTTACCATTTTAGTGTATAAATGTTCTTATATATATATATATTTATTTCTTATAGGTATGAATTGGAAAAGATGAAGAAAATGTATTAAAGTGAGAAATAAATGCACATGGATGGAAGATGAAGAATATAATGCACATGAAGAAAGAAGAAAATGACTTGGAAAACAACAATATTCAAAGAAAAAGAAAAGAAAAGTAGATCTAACTTCACTTTACAAGATGTCATTATATTCCAATTTTCTCTATAAATAGGAGAGTAGTTGAAAATTGTATGGAGTTACATGGTAGAGAGTGAGAAATTGTAGAGAGAATTTAGTCTTGTATCAAGTTTTTATTTTGTTGTAATCATTTTCTTAGTTAATGAAAAAAATTTCTATCATCATGTTTTATTTCTCTATCATTATGTTAGCTTAAACATCTTCTCAAGGGAGTGATGAATCCACATTGGGTAAAATATAAATAATTTTATTTTATTTCTTATTGTTTAATTCTCTTCCCGAAATAATTCTTTCAAGTGGCAAAACCTACAATAGAGGTTAAAAATAGAGGAAGGATTCTCCGTGATTATCAATCAATGGAAATACGGGGAATGTCTACCACTATTTATATTTATTTGTCTTTAAACCAAAATATTATAGGGAGGATTTTCCATGATTACCAATTAATGAAAATACGGGGAATGCCTACCAATATCTATGTTTATGTTTAATAGGTTGGAGGAGAATTTGCAATAGAAATATATAATATTATTTATACCAACCCGGGTGGTGGATTCTCTTCCCTTGAGATTTCTTCCACCATTTGATAATTTTATCTAGTTATATTAGTTTACTATTCAAAAAATCAAGAATTATTTTTAACTAATTTATTTTTATTCTCGAAAATTAAAGTTTTGGATCCAAGTCTCAAACCGAGTTCTAATTTGAGAGTGGTTCGACCATACTTATTGATATACTATTTTAAGTAAAGTATATGTAAATATTATAAATTTTGTTGACCGGAATTTGGTGAAGCAACGACAAATATCAACAAATCACCAACCGTCAAATGGCGTCGTTGCCGCGTCAACATTGAATTTTGAGTCAACGATCCTCATACTAAAAATTTTCGGGAACCCACCCGAACTTTCTATCCCTCCATTTATTTTAATTTTTCTATATTGTTTGATTTAAGTTAATATTCGCAAAAAAACAAAAAACAAATTAAACCAAACTGCAGTATACTCCAGCAGTGTAAGGTTTCATAAAATCAAAATAAAATAAAAAAAACAGCTGTCAAACCGGCCTCTGATTGACCAGAAGCATTTACTGATTTGAAAAAAGATAAAAATAAAACATTCTGGCCTCTGATTTGCACCGGTCCTATTATTTCAATGTCACATATCTATACTCTTATATACTATATGGCGTAGAACTAAGATGCATTTTGAATCAATCTGATTGACTTTATATTCTTCATTTTTATTTTTTATTTTTATTTTTTCCTTTTTCCTTTTTATTTGCTTTCGTTAGGATTGAATTTATCCACATAACTTTCATTCTGTAATTCTCTACTTGAGATTTGGAAAAGTAATCCACAATAAATAAATAATAAAAAAACAGATTAGTATAATTGTTTAATTATTATTTTTTATTCACTCATTTTTGTTTTCATTATTTACTTATTTGTTTATTTTTGTTGTTTATGTTTTTTATTTTGCAGGAGGTACTGTACCGGTTCGTCAGCCATGTTCCATATCTCTAAACCCCCGTTATTTATTTTCCTAGATTAGGTGAAAATTTTGCATGCGAATTCTAGGATATAATAAAATTAGAAATTACCCTAAGTTCTCATCCTTTGTATTTAGTTTATTTCTATTTAATTTTTTATTTTATTGTTTTTAGTTTTTTCTAGACACAAATTTTGCATGCGAATTCTAGGATAGAATAACATTAGAAATTCCCCTAAGCTCCCATTTTTTTTTTACTTTTTTTTATTTCTTTTTCTCTTGTGTGTGTATATTTTAATTAGCATTTTGCATAAGATACTTAAGGGCAAAATTTCCACAAGATATGGTTGGGATTTCATCACTCGTTTCCGTGGCCCACAAATCATAAAATTCCTTGCATTTGTTAAACCATGAGCCTAATTTTAAAATTCTTTAGCAATAATCCAATTTAGGGTTACGAGCTCATAGGCCCTCTAGGAAGGAAGCGGTTGGTAGTCACTCCAGTGAGTCATTATCAAATTGATAAACGGTAAGAAATTATGTCTAAGAGTGTGGTTGACGCGTCATTAAGCAGGTCACGTGTCTCGCCACACTTTCCTGGGAACTACTCTGTTGTTAATTTGATGATCCTTAACTGGTAATCTATCGACTTAATCTGGAATAGAGTAGGAGCTGTCTAACTAGGAGAGAATTAATTTGGACATTATCCTATTAATTATCTACAAGATTATATTTAAAAATTCATCACCCTTGAATTTAAGCTAAAGATAACAAAGCCAAAAACTTTGTGTGATTTTCCCATCATTTAGCCTTTCTAGGTTTCTTTTTGTTTATGCCCTAGTGGTTGCGAGTTAACAAGCGTTTAGGTAGGTTTCCTAGTGATCTCTCACTCTTTGATTTAGAAGAAAAATCAACTACCTTGTTAAATCTCTCAACCACCAATAATTCATCAATGGCTGCACCGAGAACTCTTAATGACTATTTTGCCCCAATCACACCCAACCCACCAAATTGCATTGTTCTACCTGAGAATGATGCACCATAGTTTGAGATTAGACCCGCCACAATCAATATGTTGCCAAAATTTCATGGACTTGAAAGCGAACAACCCTATATCCATTTAGGGAAGTATTTAACAATATGCAACACATTCAAAAATCAAAATTTGAATGAAGAGGGTGTCAAACTGCGTCTTTTCCCCCTGTCCTTAGAAGATAGAGTTGCATCATGGCTAAACTCCATTCCACCCAACTCCATTCGATCATGGGATGAACTTGCAAGGAAATTCATGAGTAAGTTTTATCCCATGCAAAAGACCGAATCAATGAGAGATGTCATTAGTACGTTTAGAAGGAAAATTGAGGAACAATTCCATCAAACTTGGGACCGATTTCATGACTTGCTACTCAAATGCCCACACCATGGCTTTGATAAAGCACAACTAGTCCATTTCTTCTATAAGGGACTTTCACCTATGAACCGAACTATGATTGAGTCAATGCACCAAGGAAAGTTCAAGGCCCAAACCCTTGACCATGCCTATATATCTTTGGAGGAACTAGCTGAAAATGCCAAAAATTGGAATTGGAACCAAAATGATAATGAATTTTCTATGAATGATCAAATGAATAGAACATCTGCTTTTTATGAGATCAAACCTGAAAATGAGTTAAAGTCTGTGATGCAAAGTCTTGCTGAGGGAGTGAAAGACTTGGGCAAAAAGTTTGATGCCTTTGACCTAATATCTACCCCTGCACAATGCAATGTTTGTTATGGTTTATCCCATCCAACAGAGGAATGTACGTCTCTTGTACATCTGAACCTTCGGATGCGCAAGTTTGTGCTTTCAATACCTTTAGGAGACCATTGCCTAATACATTTAGCCAAAGTTACCATCCTGATACTAGAAACCATCCTAATTTTTCATGGAGGTAAAATTTACCTCCACAAAACTTAAGTGGTCAGTCCAGTTTTCAAGCTAACTCCAATAGGCAACCTCAAACTCAAAAACCAATAATTCCTCAAAATCAATTCCCTAGGAATAACTAGTTCAATCCAAGCCGAGATTTAGCAGTTGATCCCATGAACAACTATGTTGCTCCTGTCCCACCGGTCAATAATACTTCCAATTATGAGGATACTTTGAAAATGTTTGCCCTTAATCTTGATCAATCCAATAAGCATTCCAATCAGAGATTTCAAAAGTTAGAAAATAACTTTGATCTCTTGACTCAAAATCAACTGCAATTTCAGCAGTCTCTCCAAAATCAGTTGAGTCAAATCACTGCAGCTCTGTCTGAAAGACAAAGGGGTACATTGCCTAGCCAACCCGAAATCAATCCAAAAAGACAAGGAGTTAATCTTGTAGGGACTCCTTCCACTTCTGACCAATCAAATGCCAATGTAAATTCCATCATTACCCTCAGGTCAGGAAAGAAAATTGGTAATAAGGTTGAGCCATCCATCAATGATGAAATTGAATCATCCAAATCTCTTCCACCCAATTCCCAAAAATCCAAAAAGGATCAAGGTCCTAAGCTTGATGAGGTCATTTCAAAGCCGTTTGTTCCACATGCACCTTTTCCCTCTAGACTAGTAAACAATAAGAAAGATTCTCAATACAGTGAAATCTTAGAGATTTTTTAAAATCTTCAGATTAACATTCCCTTTCTCACTACTATTAAGCAAATTCCTTCTTATGCAAAATTTATTAAAGACTTAGTCAAGAGGAAAACTAATATCCCTAAGGAAGCCGTCATAGCCCAACATTGTTCCTCCTTCCTACAAAACCAAGTTGTGGTTAAACACAACTTGGTGCTAGTGTCAATGTGTTACCGTATTCAGTCTACTTGGATTTGGGATTGACTGATTTAAAGAAAACTGATGTTATAATTCAGTTAGCTGACCGATCCATCAAAATTCCAAGAGGTATCATTGAGGATGTGATAGTAAAAGTTAATGATTTTTATTACCCTGTAGACTTCATTGTGCTAGACACTCAACCAACCCAAGGTAAACAAATTCCAATCATTTTAGGTCGACCATTTTTAGCCACAGCCAATGCATTGATCAATTGTAGAAATGGCAGCATGACCTTAACCTTTGGGAACATGAAAGTGGAAGTCAATGTGTTCAATTTGATGAAACAACCCATTGAATCAGAGTCTGTTGAAGATGTTTGTCTCATTGATTCATTGACCACCCACACCTTTAACCACTCAAATCCTGAGGATCCACTCCAGCATTGCCTAGCCCATTTTGATGATAATTTAGATGAAGTTAATAACATTAGCCAAGTAAATGATTTGCTAGACTCTGCCCCACCCTTTGAAGCACCCAAGTATAAATCCAAATTTGAATCATTGTCCTTGCCAGTTAACACTGAATCTGAAAATGCAAAGAAACCACCTAATATTGAATTAAAGCATTTACCAGAGACTTTAAAATATTAATATCTTGGTGAATCTGAGACTTTTCTAGTAGTAATATCTTCTGAGTTAACTGAGTAACAAGAGTCCCAATTACTTGAGGTTCTTAAGACAAATAGGGAAATCATAGCATGGTCCATTGATGATATCAAGGGCATTAATCCTCTAGTGGTGCAACATCACATTCACTTAGAAGATAATGAGAAAACATGTAGACAACCTCAAAGGAGACTTAACCCCAATATGAAAGAAGTTGTCCGCGGAGAAGTTATCAAACTTCTTGACGCTGATATCATCTACCTTATTTCTGATAGTCAATGGGTAAGCCCAATCTAGGTAGTTCCTAAAAAGTCTGGCATCACTGTTGTGTCCAATGCCCATAATGAGCTTGTTCCTACTCACATTCAAACTGGATGGCGAGTTTGCATAGACTACAGGAAACTGAATAGCGTGACTAGAAAAGACAATTTTCCACTTTCCTTCATCGACCAAATGTTAGAAAGATTAGCTGGTCAGGCCTTCTATTGCTTTTTAGATGGTTATTCTGGTTACAATCAAATTCCTGTCCACCCTGATGACCACGACAAAACTACTTTCACCTGTCCATTCGATACATTCGCCTATCGTCGCATGCCATTCGGCTTGCGTAATGCACCAGCTACATTTCAGCGATGTATGATGAGTATATTTAGTGACATGGTTGAAACGTTTCTAGAAATCTTCATGGATGAATTCTCTGTCTTTGGGTCATCATTTGAGCAATGTCTGGACCATCTTTCTCTCGTACTTCAACGTTGTCATGACAACAACTTGGTACTTAACTGGGAAAAGTGTCATTTCATGGTCCAAAAGGGAATTGTCCTAGGTCATAATATCTCCAGTGCAAGAATTGAGGTAGACAAAGCAAAAATTGATCTAATCTCCAATCTACCTATCCCCAAATCTGTTTGAGATATTAGAGCATTCCTAGATCATGTCGGTTTCTACAGGCATTTCATCAAAGATTTCAGTAAGATAGCTAGACCTTTGACCCATCTTCTAACTAAAGCTGCACAATTTGAGTTTATCGATGCCTGTAAGTCCACCTTTGAGTACTTAAAGTCAGCACTCACTACTGCACCTATCATTCGCTCACCTGATTGGAACTTGCCTTTTGAAATTATATGTGATGCATCTGATTATGCAGTAGGTGTTGTTTTAGGCCAGAAAGTTGATAAAGCACAACATGTCATATACTATGCTAGCAAAACCTTAAACGATGCCCAAATCAACTACTCAACCACTGAGAAAGAGTTGCTAGCAGTCGTGTTCTCCTTTGAGAAGTTTAGAACTTATTTGGTCGGATCTAAGGTCATCATCTATACAGATCATGCAGCGTTAAGACATCTTTTGTCCAAATCTAATGCAAAACCTAGGTTGATACGCTGGATATTACTCCTTCAAGAGTTTTACCTTGAGATTCGAGATAAGAAAGGTTCCAAGAATGTAGTCGCTGGATCTAATGGATCTTGTTGAATCCACTAGAGATTCATATCTCTGATTATTTTCCTGATGAGCAATTATTTGAAATATCTCATGCACCATGGTATGCAAATATTGTCAATTATATTGTGACTGGTCAAATTCCTTCCAACTGGTCCAAACAAGAGAAAGATAAATTTTTGGCCAAGGCTAGGGAATATTTCTGGGATGACCCCTACTTATTTAAATATTGTCCAGATCAGATCATTCATAGGTGAGGTAGACCAAAAGTCTGTCATTTCCTTCTGTCATGACCAGGCATGTGGTGGCCATTTCAGTTCCAAACGAACGACTGCAAAAATCTTGCTGTCAGGATTCTATTGGCCAACCATTTTCAAAGACACCCACACGTACTGTCTAGCTTGTCATAGATTTCAATTGCTAGGTAAGATTACCAAAAAAAACGAATGGCCTCAACAATCGATTCTTATCGTTAAAATCTTTGACGTATGGGGTATTGATTTCATGGGACCATTTCCATCCTCGTTTGGCAATCTCTACATCCTTTTAGCAGTTGATTATGTGTTAAAATGGGTAGAAGCTTTAGCCACCAAAACAACTGTCCATAGAGTTGTGGTGCATTTTTTCAAAGACCAGGTTTTGCCTCGGTTTGGAACACCTTGAGCCATAATCAGTGACAATGGTTCACATTTTTGTAACAAAGTCTTTGGAAACCTATTGTCCAAATATGGAATCAACCACAAAGTGGCCCTATCATATCACCCTCAACCCAATTGTCAAGCTGAGGTATCCAATAGGGAGATTAAACAGATCTTAGAAAAAATAGTTAACCCCACAAGGAAGGACTGGAGTCTTCATCTCCAGGATGCTTTATGGGCATACCGTACTGCTTACAAGACCCCTATAGGAATGTCCCTATATCGATTGGTCTATGGCAAAGCCTATCACTTGCCTGTTCAACTCGAACACCGTGCTTATTGGGCCATCAAGGCCATGAACTTTGACTATGATAAAGTCGGTCAACGTAGGACCCTTCAACTTGATGAGTTAGAAGAAATCAGAAATGATGCATATGAGAGTTCCAGAATTTATAAAGCCAAGACTAAGTTGGAACATGACAAACACATTCTCAAAAAGGAGTTTTTCATAGGACAAAAGGTTCTTTTGTATAACTCCCGTCTTCAATTGTTTCCTGGGAAGTTAAGGTCACGTTGGTCAGGCCAATACTATGTCCATCACATTTCTAGTCATGGTGCCATTGAGTTACAAGACCCTAAGAATGGACAGTTGTTTAAAGTCAATGCTCATCGTCTAAAGCCTTTCCTAGAACTTGAAACTTCTGAAAATGAGGAAATTCTCCTCATTGATCTGATTTATTCGGACTGATCTATTTAGGGGTAGCACATCCGTTGAGTCTGGCTGAAGACGTTAAACTTAGCACTACTAGGAGGCAGCCCAGTCAGTTGTGTAAATATTTTCTATCAATTTTATTTTTTCACTCTATTTGGATATGTTTAGATTTTGTTTGGGGGTAAAGTCTGTCATAATATTTCCAATCACTTGACTTTTCTTTTTCCAAGAATCTTTGCAGGGACTATACTCTAAAAACACCACCTCAATTGCCGTAATTTGTTCCAATTTGTCTCTTAGATGTATTTTTAAACACTAGGGATAGTGTTATTTTTCTTTAGGGGTGAATATCTATTTAATCAAAATAGAATTTCATTATAAAAAAAACAAAAAATTTGAAAATTTTGAAAAATTGAATTTTTTCGAAAAGTTCTTTGTTTTTATGCATGAGTGTTTTGCATTATAAGTTGATTAAGTTTGTGTTTATGATGTATCATTAGTACGTGATGCGATATTCCATCTCATGAGAGTAATTATTAGATTGAGTTAGTGAAGTGATGTGGTTTTACATAGGTAAATGAATTAGTGAAATTGAAACCGAAAAGGACAACTTTGACCTATAAGCACATGCACACATTTACTATGGGAAAAACAGTTGATCTTTGACTGTGTAGTTTAAAAATTAGCTTTGCCGCTATAAAAGGGGAGTAAGGAAATAGAATGGAGAAAATTTTAAAAACAAAATCATTTTGAAAGAAATGCAAAAAGTAGTTCTTCGATCTGAGTAACCGGGCCTTGGTATCACCAATATCATTGTTCGCGTAAAAAGGGGAGAAAACTAATGAGGATAAATCCCATGGAAGAAGTTCAGGCCCAGTTGGTCGGGACTAAAAATCCTCACTGGAAAGTCCGGAGCTTATAAATACAAAAAGGGATGGAAGTGAAATGATGGAAATAATGAGTTTTTATGAAAATATGGAAAAGTTTGATCAATGAAGTAGAAGAAGAGAGATTGACATACCATAGTAGAATGTTCACAAAAACACGGAAGGTTGTCTAGATTGGGAGTAGAGAGTAACAAAATTATTTACTTCAGTGGGGATCATTCATATCATTAGCTTGAGATAGTTATTGTTCGGTAGTGAGTGGTAGTATTTGCATTCATATTATCTTATATATTGTATCCTGACTTGATTAATGAGTATGTGAATGCATGAATGCATGAAAATGAAGAATGGAGAAGTTGTGGGTAATATATTCAACCCTCACGAGGCTATTGCTCGTCCACTAGGGTAACCTAGGGGTTTAAGACCTTATTGCATATGATAAATGCAATCAAAAGCAGCCTGCGAAAGTGGCACATCTTTAGTTAAATTTAATAAAAGTATAATTTTGTGAACTAATCTATTTTGCCCATATTTGCTAGAGGACTAGCAAGAGATTGTTTGGGGGTAATTTGATAAGTTCACAAAATTACTATTTTTAATGTCAAAAGTAAATCTTTAATTTACCATTTTAGTGTATAAATGTTCTTATATATATATTTTTATTTCTTATAGGTATGAATTGAAAAAGATGAAGAAAATGTATTAAAGTGAGAAATGAATGCACATGGATGAAAGATGAAGAATATAATGCACATGAAGAAAGAAGAAAATGACTTGGAAAACATCAATATTCAAAGAAAAATAAAAGAAAAGTATATCTAACTTCACTTTACAAGATGTCATTATATTCCAATTTTCTCTATAAATAGGAGAGTAGTTGGAAATTGTATGGAGTTACATGGTAGAGAGTGAGAAATTGTAGAGAGAATTTAATCTTCTATCAAGTTTTTATTTTGTTGTAATTTTTTTCTTAGTTAATGAAAAATTCTTCTATCATCATGTTTTATTTCTCTATCATTATGTTAGCTTAAACCTCTTCTCAAGGGAGTGATGAAGCCACCTTGGGTAAGATATAAATTATTTTATTTTATTTCTTATTGTTTAATTCTCTTCCCGAAATAATTCTTTCAAGTGGCAAAACCTACAATAGAGGTTGAAAATAGATGAAGGATTCTCCGTGATTACCAATCAATGGAAATGCGGGGAATGCCTACCGCTATTTATATTTATTTGTCTTTAAACCAAAATATTATAGGAAGAATTTTTCGTGATTACCAATTAATGAAAATACGGGGAATGCTTACCAATATCTATGTTTATGTTTAATAGGTTGGAGGAGAATTTGCAATAGAAATATATAATATTATTTATACCAACCCGGGTGGTGGATTCTCTTCCCTTGAGATTTCTTCCACCATTTGATAATTTTATCTAGTTATATTATTTTACTATTCAAAAAATCAAGAATTATTTTTAACTAATTTATTTTTATTTTCGAAAATTAAAGTTTTGGATCCAAGTCTGAAACCGAGTTCTAAGTTGAGAGTGGTTCGACCCTACTTATTGCTATACTATTTTAAGTAAAGTATTTGTAGGTATTATAAATTTTGTTGACCGGAATTTGGTGAAACAACGACAAATATCAACAAATCACCAACCATCAGGGTTAAAAATAGTGCTTAAGAATAACCCCTTATGACGACAAGGTTTTACCTATCGCAAATGCACGAGTCATATTGTAGTACAGTTCGACTTGAGAAAGGTTATCGAACCCAAGGAACTAAGTCATATTTTGAACTCTCGTAAAGTAATACTCTTAAATTACTATAAAAGTATGGTTTGTTGTTTGTGATTTCTAAATTAGTTAACTAATAAAGCAAGTAAAGATAGATTAAGACAAAAACAATAGAGATAAAAACTAAGATTTTTTTACACCACCACTAACTGCATAATATAGTTATCTAATTGCTCAATTGTAAGAGGGCGATCCTTCATCATGAATCAAATCGTACCACAAATAGTCAAATACGTCCCAAAAAGGATATTACCCACCGAATTCGCTACAACCCATCTCCGGACAGAGTGTGACTAGTACATGCTATCTATTTTACTCCAATCTACTCCTACAGTATAAAATTAAACTAAAGCATGTCTATATCACCTCGTCGAGGCATGACCTGTGTAAACCTAGGATTTCAAGTATTAAGCACCGTTGTGTAGAAAATCGCGATATGTTTAATATAACATGATTGGTTGAGATAATGTATTCATTCAATCTAAGATAAGAATTAGAATAAATATAAAATCCCGTGTCCCGAATAACTACGGTCACATATCTACACAATCATCACAGTGTGGTAACAGTTTCCCCTTGTTACAATTGAAACAAATAAATAGAACTACATTACTTGGTTAGGGTTTTGCTAGAAAACCCTGGATAACGGATTAGTTGTACATGGTGGAAGGAGACTGCATCGTTGATGTAGAAACGCCATCTATAATCTTATGCTCCGAATCTCTAGGTCTTGAATGACTCCCTTGTTTGAAAGATGTAAATCTCCAGAGATAGTGCTCTGAAAATTATGTAATTAGAAGCTCCCTAGATCTGTAGCAAACCTTGGTATTTATAGACAAAGCCGAGGGGAACCCTAATTTGCATTAGACTTCTCCTATTGAGAGTATGATTCCCCTTTTATGTGATTCATTTCCAAACTAAGCAAAACCCTTCAATCTGATATACAATACATATAAATAACGTGTATAGAAGTGCTGGATTCAAAGTCAAGCCAAAAGAATTTTAGTTAGGCCAAAATTTTAATTTTACAGCATTACTATGCTTTACCCCCCTACGCTTAAGTGTAGCTGGGAGCTACGCTAAGCGTAGCTCCTTTTTGGGCCACAAACTCCAAGCGTAGCTCGAGCGTAGTTTTAGTACTTTCTAGTCACTTTTAGCTACTGTAAGTGTAGGTCAAGCATAGAAAAATCCTTGGAAACCACGTTTCCTGGGAATTATGCCATTAGAACCCCCTCGACTCCTTTAGTATGTTTCCCGAAGTTACGACTCCAAAAATAACGTTTTTGCCCTCTGGAAGACACTTTTTGCTTGAAAATACCTCTTTCGGTCTCTCTTTGGATAGACACAAGCACTTCCTTGGTTAATTTACCAAAATTAGCTCGGTTTCTTTATTAAGCTCCCCGAAACATGCTTAGACACACAAACAACATAAAAATATCAAACAACAAAATGTAAAGACGTAACAATAGCAAGATAGGGGCCTAAAATAGACAACATTCGGCACCTATCACTCGTGGAAAAATAGAATTTATTGCCAAAAAATATTTGGATTCCTATAGGTTAATTTTTGATCGGCGTCAGAAGAATTATCAACGTTATTGTTCCTTCTGCGGAATCAATCCCGATCGCGGTGATAACTTACACGATGATGATTGTTCTCTACAGTGTTTGCAATCACTTTTCTGACAACAGACGACTGGAGGTATTTTATGTATTTATATGCATTAAGTATTGCGATTATAATAAAATTCTACGATTTTGGGTTCATGTTTTATGATTTGTCCTTAATGTTATTGCATAAATACATTAAAGGAATTTATAATGAAGATAAATCTTACCTGAGATAGTACAATGTAGGTGAATGTGTTGAGTGGGAATAGGAGTCGAACTTGGACTATAAATTCACATAAGTGCTTGTAGGCGTAGGAACAAGAGCAAGAATATAACTAGGAATGGGGACATTAGTGATTGTGGGAGTAATTGCGGGAACAACAACTGTAGTGAGACTAGAAATATGAACATCACTACATGTGGTCACGGATGAATGAACTAAAGAAGATGAACTATTTACAACAACCTTGCGAATTCTCCCAAGTCGTATAGGTTCAGTCACATCAATTTTGTGCAAAACTTGATGAAAAAAGAGTTAAGGTCTTTTATAATGGAACTACATTGAATATTGTTCAAAGTGCAAAGCTGTTTGTCTTAAACAAACTTATTGGTCCTGCGGTTCAGAAGTTGTATGGCTATACCAAATACTTGACCTTTGGGTTATTAGTATAGCCCATGACATATGACTTTTTTTGTTTTCTTCTTAATTGATGTTTGTATGCTCGGTTTACTTTTTTTAAATTAATTTTTATAATTAGAAAGAAGGAAAAAATGGAGTTTATTCTAACCTTCCTAAACATAGGTTAGATGACAATGATATCCCTTTAGATTTTACGACTAACACTTATCCTTTAACATTATAAATATTATTTTTACATATCGTGTTATATAGACATTTCTCAAACAAACAAACAAAAAAAAAAGAATATAAAACATATTCGTTCACATTGTATTTTTTTATGACATTTTTATGTCAATCCTCTCATCCTAGGCATGTTAATTGTGTAGTCACATACTAGGGGCTTGTTTACGAACATGTTATATTTCAAAAACATAAACATAATGAATTTTATCATATTATCATATCAACATTTCATATATATAGTACATAACATTATTTGTATTTACAATATAAGCGGGGTAATATCACAAACCTTCCTTGTAATTATGCTTAACTACACGCGGTTCTCCTAACGTTTGTAAAATCCCACTAACTTCCCTTAACTTCAGCTCCGGTGTAACATTTAGCCCTTTTCGTCTAAAGTCAACACCAGATTTTGAATTTTTGGGTGAATAAAGCAAATATATCAAGTGTAATCCCCAAATTACCTTTAGGATGTATACAATGAAATTTTTGCCCTTATTTTTTCAATAAAGATTACCAAAAAATCCATACAAATTTTTTTATCCTTACGTTTTATTTGTTTATCCTTTTGTTAGATTGTTCTTTTCATTTTTTTTTTCTATTTTTGTTTTTACCATGGTTTAAACCCGAATTCAGACCCACGTGTTTGTGCCAAATGTTGTCCTAGATTGTTGACCTAACCAATACGATTGAAACCCTAATTCGAACTGAAGCACCGATTGAGGCCACTCCTTAACTTTAAAGGCAACTTGACTTTACTCCGGCTCTCCCGCTTTATTTACCTTTGAATCCTTCATTTCAATCTCCAATTCTCAATCCAATAGATTCATCTAATCCAAAACTCTATCAAAATCCAACAATTTGAGTACAGTGACCTCGAAGATGCCACCAATGGCTTCTCCAACCAGAAGCTCCTCGGTCGTGATAGTCGCGACCTTGTCTATAAAGCCATCCTTCGTGGCGGCTGCCTCGTCACCGTAAAAAAAACTATCCTGTACCACCGCCACCTGCGTCATCTCCGCCCCGCGCTCATCCGCCTCCACTGTGCTAGAAAACAAGGCCGAGTATGAAACTGACATCAAGAACAAAAATAGAAAATAAATTCCCTTAATGTTTGGAATCAAACTCTAGAACACCCAATCACAATCATAGAAAATTCTTTAAACCCTAATCCCCAATCTCTTAGTCATTGTTGCCGCCACCAAATTCCCCAAACCCGATCTCCTTCCGGTCCCCCATTCCCCCAATTTCCACCAAGAGATGACAACCTCCACTTCTGGCAGTTCTTGATCGTGCGGCTCCATCAGGCACATAGCCAATGTGACACTCCCTAATTTCCATGCATAGGTTGGTCAGGCCTATACACAAAAATCAAGGAGCATCCGCATATGATAATAAATAAGCACGTAATAAAATACATAATGAACAAATAACCAAGTCACAATTATTCAATTTTTCGTAACTGAAAAGAATGAATAATCCAAATTCTCATAGGGTACAACTTGGGAATCCCATAACTATGAACCCCTAAAACCGTAAATACAAATTACAGTTTGAATATAATAACTAAGAAGAGTTCTCAACTAAAATAAAATAAAAACTGATGAGCTCGAGAATGAATAAGACGAGCCATCAACTCTGTGGTTGGAACTGTTGAGGACGTGATATTAACAATGGTGGGTCAATCCTATGAGCAGGTAAACTCTACATGATCCCATGGAGTACCAAGAACACAAATTCTAATGTCGATAATTATAAATATAGTTACTTTATATATGTACATATATATATACACATCCAGAATGTAATCAAATCAACCATATAGGTAACCATAACCAAATAACTTATATATGAAACCATAAGCACAACAATCATAACAAACGAAATCATATATATACAATAACCAAAATAATCATATGATAATAAACAAGCACGTAATAAAAGACATAATGAACAAATAACCGAGTCGCAACTATTCAATTTTTCGTAACTGAAAAGAATGAATAATCCAAATTCTAATAGGACACAACTCAGGAATCCAATAACTATGGAACCCTAAAACCATAAATAAAAATTACAATTTGGATATAATAACTAAAAATAGTTCTTATACTGAAATAACAAAAAATAGATGAGCTCGAGAATGAATAAGATGATCCCTCAACCCTGTTGTGGAACTATCAATGACCTAATATTAACAACGGTGGGTTAATCCCACGAGCATATAGACTCTACATGATTCCACAAAGTACCAAGAACACAAATTATAATATCGATAATTATAAATATAGTCACTTTACATATATACATATATATACACATTCATAATGCAATCAAATCAACCATATAGGTAATTAACCACAACCAAATAACTTATATATGAAACCATAAGCACAATAATCATAACAAACGAAATCATATATATGCAATAACCAAAGCAATCATATTCAATAGGCAACTTAACTACGTCTAACCATAATCACGTACCCTATGACTTATCCATGTCGTGACTAGTCAAACATGTTACATATGAGACTGCGTTAATAGTCAGTCCATCGTGGTTCCTTCCATTTCATAATTACAGAAAAATTGTAGCGTTCGGTATTTTTATGTGCTAATTTAAAAAATTTATTAATGATTAAATGCATATGTGATTATATGTTTAATGTGATTTTGTGCTTAATATGCTTATGTGCTTAGCATGACTTACATATTTTATGTGATATTAAAAATTGTAAGTTGCATGTTTTATTTTCATTTTGAGAATAATGAAAATTATTTGAAATGATTTTGGGAAAGAAATGACCGAATGGTAAATTGGTATTTTCATATTTAGTGCACTTAGTGGAAAGTGGAGAGATTTGGCTAAGTGTTGGGGTATGAGTGGCATGTTGGTTATTAGAGAGGATGACAGGGGTAAAAGGATAATTAAGAGTCACAACGACACTCTTGTAATTAACCCTAAGTTGAGAAGAAAGTGGTCATTTTACACTTTTATGTGGTGTCTCAATTCTAGCCATTGATCTCATTCTCCAATCTTTGTTTTCAACCCTTGGATCATATGACCTTATTTGGTTGACACTTAAATGCAAGAATACATTATTCTTAGTCTTTCACTTGGCAAGACTTCATGTGAACCCTTGGATCATTTATCCATTTTTCTTGCTTTATTCTCAACCCTTGGATAGTGAGAATTGTGAGTGGAGAATCTCTACAAATCCATAAGTCTTTCATTGTAATATTTTTCTATTTCTCTACAAACCTATTTTCTCTCTACACTTCTTCTTCCCTCTTGCTATTCATCACTTCCTCATTTGATTTCATCTCCTTTCACTTTGAGTTTGAAGAAGTGTTCAACATGGGAATTGCTAGGGATGCTCTCATCTTCCATTTGTTCTAAGTATTAGGGTAAGTCTCTAACTCTTTTGAGTTTTCAACTTCAAACCCTAGAATGTATATTCTTGAAGTTATGTGTTCAACTATTAATTTTTGGTTTCCTTTTCTCTTGAATCTTGGTAAGGACCATAAGTTGAACCTTGTCACCGATTTTCGGTTATTGGAAGCTTGGAGTTCATCTTATAATTTTGAGCTCACTTTTAGATTGGGGACTTTGGTAAGTGTCTTAACTATCTCCTTTATTTTGAGTACCCCTTTTTATGAAGCGTAGAAATCCATTCATTAGGGTTTTAACTTTATCCTTGTGGTTGGAGCCACTTTTGAAATTTTCATTTATTGTTGACACCATAGTAATCTTGTGGTTCATGAATGGTGTATTTCTAGTTGGAAGCTATTCTATTGAACACTTGGAGTAGTATCTTAGGTTAAACCTCTCTTGGGCATTCTTAAGTAGGCTTGCTTGGAATTGAGGTAGGGGAAAAATGAATTGTTTTCGTCTTTGTACGAGAGTGTGTGCGTCTATGTGTATATATGCCATATATATATATATATATATATACGAGTTGATTCTTGACAACTTAGACAATGAACGAGGCTCTTGAAACCATGATTTTGTGATATAAATGCTTGTTGTGATTTATTACTTATAAATGTGAAATTGTAAGCATTGTGATAAATGGAGTACAATATATTGCCTAATGAGAAAAACATGTATTGTGATTGAGCATGTTGTGAACCATTGCTTATAAGTGTGAAATTATAAGCATGATGGTTATATTGAGCACAATATATTGCAAATGAGAAAATCATATATTGTGATGGAACATGATTATTATTAGAAACCTTGATGCATATTGTGTACATTGTGTAGTGTCAAAATCATGGTGTTGGTATATGTAGGTCATGTAATCACGTATGGGTAGTCCTGTTTCGGATCGTTGCAACAACTGGCCAGTGGGTGTTTCACACCTACCAAAATTAGTAAGTCCGAAAACGTGATACCGAGTTAGGAGTCACAAGTGGGCTCCTCTAGTATTCTTGACCTTTGGAGTCTTGGCGCACGGAGTTACAAACAGGGCTCTCATGTAACCGCCTTCCTTGTTGAAAGTGAAAGAGAGAAAATTCGCTTGGGAAGAATCGATGCGGTACTCTACATTTACTTGATGAGCTTGTATCCTTAAAAGTAAAATGGTCAGAGTATGTATTCGTTAACCTGTGTTAGGCAAAGTGTGTATCATGAGGTGTGTTGAGTCGCATTGCATATAAACTGCTATATATATATATATGTGGTTTTGATGTTGAAGCATGCTATAATTGTGAATAATTATGATGTGAGCATGTTGGGGGAATTATTTGTTGGGTTCGATGGGGTTTTGGATTGGCGTGAGAGCCATGTGGAATAAGAGAACGACCTAGGATTAGTAGCATGAACCTTTGGTGGGTTGTACCACTCGGACTACTGAGATTAAGGTGATGACGCTTCCTCTACTAGGCTAGTGAGCTCACCCAATGACATATTATATTTTTCAGGTGATGGTTCTGTTACTAGAGGTCCGTAGCCACTCGATGGATTATGGCATCTTGTCCGTCCTTTGTACTTATAGTGATAGACTTTATCTTTTTGTGAAATATAAGTGATATGTGTACTCACATGCCTTCTGATAGGGATCATATCTCAAACGGGTAAGGAGAAAACTTGAATGGGGATGAAAGATGAACCTAACGGGTAAATATGAACCTGGGGGATAGAGATAAACCCAAGATAAGGATAGACATGTTAACAATCCTTATCTTATACGTAATGGAAAGGTCAAGGAAAGTGAACCCTTACTTGGCTACCACGACCCAAAGCCCTATAAAAGAAGAGTGACGGTCAGCTTGATAGGTACGCAATAATTGCACAATTAATCTGTCTCTCAATTTCTTCCCCGATCAATTTACTAACTTGAACATCGGAGCCTCTTAGGCCGGCACCCCACTAGTGTCTTGCAGGGATCCATTCAGCTGGTTGCGGCGTAGTTGCGGGTCGGGCTTGATTTCTTGCATCATCAATTGGTGCCATCTGTGGGAAATGACAGTTTCTCACCTCTATATCTAATGGTTCATTTACGAAGAAATAGCAAGGTCGGTGAAGTCTCTAGTCAACCCAGAGATATTCCCCCTCCACCCGTCAACCCGTTGCAGCCGAGTGCTCAGGGAGTACTACCGCCCTCTGGGTTCCCCCTGGTGTATCCCCTACGACATGATGTCCAAGATGAAGAGCGTGTTTCCCAAGAGAAGCGTGATGCTGGTGGGGATTAATCACCGAACAACTCTGAAAATCTTTCAGATCCGGACTATACCAGACAACACAATCCCCAAGATCCAGACCTAGCTCAACAAGGCATTGTCGTGGAACGTGTAGCGATGTTAGAGAAGCAGGTCCATGATTTGAATCAAGGCATAAACCAGTTGATCCAGTAGAACATGGCAATCCTACAACGTTTGACTGCTTCTATTCCCCCACCTCCTGGTGGGACCGGGCTGCATAACCTAAATGACGGGGCAGAACATAGTCAAGTTCAGGATCAAGGTAGGACCGTGGTTTGGAGTACACGACAAGGTAAGACTCACCCGGATGCTGAGTACCCTACGTAGGCAACGGGTGTAGATCAATAGATCCAATATCTCAAGGCAAGGATGGAAGACATGGCGCAGGCAATGAAAGGCAAAAGCCCCGCCATCGTGGATGAACTCCTACAAAAGACAAACTCCCCTTTTGATGCATTGGTGATGAGTGTACCCTTACCCAACAAGTTCAAGATGCCTCAGTTGGAGAGTTTTGATGAAGCCAAGGATCCCCTCAACCATCTGGAGACTTTCATGGCACTCATGCACCTGCAGGCTATCCCAGATGATATCATGTGTCAGGCATTCCCCATCACCCAGCCCGTATCTGGTTCAACAAGTTAAAACCAGGTTCCATCCAGGATTTTGATGAGTTAAGCAAGAAGTTCATCGGGTACGTCATCGCCGGACGAAGGCACAGGAAGCCCGCCACCTACCTGCTAAATGTCAAGCAAGACAAGGGAGAATCCTTACAAGAATACATAAGCCGATTCAATGCAGAGATGCTCCAAGTTGATGAGGTAAATGACAACGTTGCTGTAATGGCCTTCATAAGAAGGCTACAGTCTTCTCAGTTCTTGTTTTCTTTGTCAAAAGAATTACCCGAGATTATGGCGGAACTACTTGTCAAGGCCCAAAAGCACATGAATGCGAAGGATGTCATCAACGCCCGGATATGAAGAAGACATGAAGATAAGAAAGGGGAGAAGAAGAGGCCAGTAACAACCACTAAGGAAGAAAGAGAAGCCAAGGGTCGAAAAACCCAACCTACCCATGTCGACAGGTCATCCCAACCCCCCTCGAAAAACCAGGATAGATTAACCACCTTCACTCCCTTGAACAAGCCAATAAGCAAAATTCTTCTTCAGATCTAGGATGATCACTCCTTAGCCTGAACAGCCAGGCTGAAGTCAAATCCATCAAAAAGGGCATGCGACAAGTACTACCATTTTCATCGGGATCATGGACACACCACAGATGAGTGCATCGACTTAAAAAACTAAATCAAAAGCTTGATCCGAAGAGGACACTTGATTCGATTCATGACTAATAGTGACAGAGGGAAAGGACGATAGGACACTTCCCGCAGAAGCCGCTCACCAGAGAAACAACCAATGCGGGAGATCAGGGTGATTTCCGAAGGCTTTGTAGGAGGCGGGGAGACGAGCTCATCCCGGAGGGCTCATGTGAGAAAAATAAGAAGTATGATGGAGGTACAAAAGGTAGATATGTCTACCCCACCTGCCAAGTCTCCTCGACTGGAAGAGCATGTCATTACATTCTTCGATGATAACGCACGTGGAGTTCAACACCCCCACGATGGTCCACTGGTGGTTACTGTGGTGGTGGCAAATTTCACTATATGACGGGTCCTAATCAACAATGGGAGTTCTGTGGATTTGATATTTGACGAAGCCTTCAACAAGATGGGTATAGGTAAAAAAAAATATGAAGCCATCCAAGTCACCTCTGGTTGGCTTCTCTAGAGAGAAAGTATTCCCACTAGGGATAATGACCCTTCCTTTAACTGTCGGGGTCGTGCCAAGACAAATCATGGTCATGATAGATTTCTTTGGGTGGATTTCCCTTCCACCTATAATATCATCCTTGGGAGAATTACCCTCAATACCTTGAAGGCAGTAACCTTAACCTATCACATGCTAATGAAGTTCCCGATCGATCAGGGTGTGGGAGAGGTAAGAGGAAACCAGGCCATGGCACGAGAATGTTACGCAGCGATTCTGAAAGAAAGAAGGTCATGCGAGGCCCTCTCCATCGAAGGTCTCGAAATAGATGAGTCCAATCCGCGGCCTAAACCTATAGAGGACCTTATTGAGGTGTATCTGGAAGAGGGAGAGTCCCAAAAAAAAGTGAGCATTGGGTCATTACTCCCTGACGATATCAAAAATCGACTCATCCAATTCTTGAGGCAGAACCAAGACATATTCACCTGGAGACATCAAGATATGCCTAGCATTGATCCCCGAGTCATGAAGCACCAACTAAACGTGGATCCCACTGCTAAGCCAGTAAGGCAGAAGAAGAGGACATTCGCCCCTGAAAGAAATGCAACCATAATGGCAGAGGTAGAGAAACTCCTAAAGGGAAATTTCATTCGTGAAGTACACTACCCTGATTGGCTGGAAAATGTGGTCCTGGTGAAGAAGACGAATGGAAAGTGGAGGATTTACGTCGACTTCACATACTTAAACAAAGTATGCTCGAAGGATAGTTTTCCTTTACCTAGAATCGATATGTTGGTAGAAGTTATTTCGGAAATGAGCTACTCCGCTTTATGGATGCATATTCGGGATACAACCAGATCCCCATGCACCCTCTCGACTGTGAAAAGACATCTTTTATCACCGATCGGGGCATATACTACTACAAAGTAATACCCTACGGGTTGAAGAATGCCAGAGCAACCTATCAGAGGTTGGTCAACAACATGTTTAAGAACCAAATTGGAAGGAATATGGAAGTCTATATGGACGACATGCTAGTGAAGAGTGTCAAGAAAGATGACCATCTGGCAGACCTTAAAGAAGCCTTCGACGTACTCATAAAGCACCAGATGCGCCTTAACCCAACAAAGTGTGCTTTTGGTGTATCGTTAGGGAAATTCTTAGGATTCATGGTCAGCAGGAAGGGCATCGAGGTCAACCCGGAGAAAATCCAGGTAATCCTGGAAATGAAGTCCCCCCAAGTCAATCAAGGATGTACAAAAGTTGACAGGAAAGGTGGCAGCCCTCAACAGGCTAATCTCTCGAGCTACTGACAGATGTCTTCCATTTTTTAGGGTACGCAAGAAAGCCTTCGAGTGGACCTCCGAATGTAAGCAACTGCTCGTAGATTTAAAGAAGTATCTTGTTTCTCCTCCCTTGTTGTCTCAAGAAGTTCGAGGATAACAACTTCTATTATACATGGTCGTCTCACTAACAGTAGTGAGCTCAGCCTTGATGAGGGAAGAGGCCGGAGTTCAAAGGCCAATTTACTACACCAATCGGGCACTACGGGGATCCGAAGAGAGGTATCCTGCAATGGAAAAGCTCGCATTCGCACTGGTCATCTCCGCCCGAAAGCTCAGACTATACTTCTAGGCCCATACAATAATTGTGTACACAGAATAGCCCCTGCGCCAAGTGTTGCACAAGCTAGAAACATCAGGAAAACTCATTAAGTGGTCTATAGAACTCGGGGACTTTGACATTCAATATAAACTAAGGGTAGCTATAAAAGGTTAGGCATTGGCAAACTTTGTGGCCGAGTTTACCATCGGGGCAGGGGGCAAGCTAACCCAAGCCAACCCGACTGAAGAAGCAACCCAACCAGACAATATGCCACCAGAGCACATCTGGGTCATATATGTCGACGGGTTATCTAATGCCCAGGCATGCAGGGCCGGTTTAGTACTGATCATACCAGATGGGGAGAAGCTAGAATATGCACTGCAATTCGACTTCAGGACCACCAATAATGAAGTAGAGTATGAGGCCATGTTGGCAGGAATAAGGTTAGCAAGTGCCCTGGGTGCAAGGCAATTAAGAGCACACACAAACTCATAACTAATAGAAGGACAAGTGCGAGGAGAGTTTTAGGCCAATAAAGAGAAAATGAAGGCATATCTACACAAAGTTCGGGAGGTGGTAGCTGTTTTGGACCAGTTCATCATCCTCTAAATACCCAAGAGCCAAAACAAAGTGGTTGATGCCCTTGCTCGCCTGGCTACTGCCATAGATCCAGGGAAGGAAGACTCAACCTTAGTGGAGTACCTGAAGGATCCTAGCATCTCACAAGAATTATAGGTTATAATGCAAGTGGCTGAAGGGTTCGAGTGGGCCCAGCCAATCATCAAATAATCAGGGATGGAGAGTTGCCCGACAATCATGTAAAAGCTCACAAGATCAGGGTCCGAGCCAGCCAATATACTCTTATAAATGGGGTATTATATAAAAGAGGACTTTCCCTACCTACCTACGATGTGTATCAACAACAGAAGCACATCAAATCATGAAGGACATACACGAGGGGGTGTGTGGAAATCATGTTGGGGGCAGGTCACTTGCGTATAAGGCAATGCGGCAAGGATACTACTAGCCGACTATGGAACAAGATTCAAAAGATTTCGTAAGAAAATGAGACAAGTGTCAGCGGTTTGCCAATATTCCTAGACAACCTCCTGAAGAGTTGACACCCATTACAAGTCCCTAACCCTTTACTCAATAGGGGATGGACTTGATCGGCCCTCTGCATAAGGGTAAAGGGAAAGTGAAGTTTACAGTGGTCACAATAGACTATTTTACCAAATAGGTGGAAGCAATGCCACTGGCCAAAATCACAGCAGACAATATCAAGAACTTCACCTGGAAGTCAATAGTGTGCAGGTTCAGGATACCACGAGTCATTATCACGGACAATGGGAAGCAATTTGAGGCCTCAGAGTTCCAAGAGTTTTGTTCCAACTTGGGAGTCAAGAACCACTTCTCATCTCCAGCTCATCCACAGAAAAATGGTCAAGCAGAGGTGGCCAATAGAGCCCTGCTTGGTATGATCAAGAAGCGCCTTGAGAAGGCGAAGGGATTATGGCCAGAGGAGTTACCCGGCATACTCTGGGCCTACCGAACTACAGCAAAAACACCTACTAGAGAAACACCATTTCTTTTGGCCTTTGGGAGCGAAGCAGTGGTCCCCATTGAGACTAAGATAGAGAGTTTCAGGACCAGCCATTTTGACCCAGACCACAATAACGAGGAGTTGGCGGTCAACTTGGATTTACTCAAAGAAAAAAGGGAACAGGCTTAAATGAGGACTATAGTGTACCAGCAGGCCATGACTTGGTACTACAATGCCCGTGTGAAGCAAATGAGATTATAACTAGGGGACCTGGTGCTAAAAAAGGTTTTGCAACCATCTTCTGATCCAGAAATCAAGAAGATGGGGAAGCTGGCCCCCAACTAGGAGGGTCCCTACAGAGTTGTTGGAAGCCAAAGGTAGGGTACCTATTGGTTGGAGACAGAGGCAGGGAGGCAGCTCCCTCATCTATGGAATGCAGAGCATCTGAGAAAGTACTACTAGTAAAAGCCTACATAGCTTAATAGGTATTAGTATTTCATTTTATAGATGATTTTTATTAGTTCTTTTTATTCTAGATAATTGTTTAGTTCGGATTCTTTAGCATCTCAATAAGCAGTTCAACTGCAAATTTCAATAAAAGTTGTTGCATTCATTCTTCTACATGAGATCATGATTTTTGATAAATTGCCTGAGAAAACTATTATATAAATAAACAATGTTAAACTCAAAATACCAACATTACCTCTGAAATACAGGTCCCTTCTTAAAAGGATGGGCTAAGTGAAACCCGAGATAATAATTACACCCCCCCCCCCCCCAATGAGCGGGGGTCAATGCTGAATGAAGCCAAAACTTATTAATCCCTCTTCTTAAAGAGGCCTTTCTCAAAGAGAGGGGCAAACTAAGTGAAGTTTGGATAAAACCTTGTATCAACGGGGTAGTTAAACGCAAAATCCAACTTGGTATGCAAAAAGTTCAAATATTTCATTAACAGTCATGGACTACATGAAATGCCCAAGGGCATATAGTTCATTACATGGACAGAGACTACATTCATACTCAATGACATAAAGTTTATTATACAAAAGCAAAGTGCACAAAGGAAAGCTACAACCAAAGTTCAAATACAATAAAGTTTACTACATAAAAGGAAGTGCACAGAACCACCACTACTATGTCTGCACGCTACTCATCATGATCTTCATCATCAGCACCATCGTCATCCTCATTACCATCATTCTGATCACCTTCATCAACTGCATCATCATCAACAACAGGAGGCAGATAAATAACATTGGAGAGGTCACATTCAGGATACAGCCCCATCACTTGCTCCTTGCAGTAGCCAAAGCCGCAAAAGTAGTATTGAGCCATCGAGGTATCAAATCCATCAGAGCATTTATATTCTTCGACAGCGTTGGCAGCACTCAACTGGACAGATGCAAGTTGTCCTAAAAGTAAGTCAACTTTGGCCTTCCAGGCACTATTGTCCCTCTCCGCAACCTCCCTGAGCCCCTGACTTTCTTGCTCGAACTTATAGAAAGACTCTTAAAGGGATGTGACCTCCTTCTTATGCTCATCACCCACGAGTATAACTCTTTTCAACTGATAGCATACAGAGGAAAACATGGTAGCCCCCTGATTTTATAAAAAAAAAAATTAGATCAGAAAATATAAGTGGAGAGTAATAAAGGAAAAAAGAAAAAAGGGGAGTGTCATACTCTAATGTTCACCTGTATATAGCTATGAGGCATCTCTGGCATGAATCCATGTTACTAAGATAGATAAAATCCTCATCCATAATGGCTCTGCACATCCTGTCGTAAGCCACATCGTCGCCAGACATCACTATCCCAGAAAGCTTCAAGGCCAACTCTTGGTCCCTGAAGACCCCAAATCCACATTGTATGGGGATCCCCGACTGCATCACAAAACCAGTTAGGAGTGAAGACTGAGGGTCACCCTCTGGAGCGGGGAGGGGAACACCAAACCCACAAGAAGAAGACGAGGTTGGTCTAGACCCACTTTGTCTACTGGCGAACAAAACACGGTTGATCTGGGGATGGGAGCCTCCTGGATGGTCACAACCCCTCTTCAAGAAATTTCTCACACTCACGAAGTCACGAATACCCTTAACTATCCAATAACAAGTGTAAAGATCTGTTAGAAGCAAGTGTAAATGAAGCGACTATAAGTTCCAACCTACCTTGAGTGGGCGGAGAAGAATGAGACCCCAATGATTTAGGTATGGTGGGGGCAAGAGGAATGTATGGTGCCACAACATCACCGTCATTCAAAATATGACAGAAGTCGGCCAGATTGGCAGGAAATCTGTTTTGTCAGGGAAGCTCATAGCCCGCTGATGCCAAACATACTTAGAGTCATAAATGAAATACCTAATTGAAAATCTCAACTCAAGTATGAAGAATGAATCAAAATAAGAAAATATGAATGATGCTCATGTGGTGATTCATGTAGGAGTTTTCTACCCAAAAATGATTTCAAAATTGAAGCACAAATGATAGATTTTTCATACTCCTATGTCCCTCTTCTGTAACATATTTTTGGCTCATATATGTCATATATATAGCATAATAATCAATATAGTTGTTTGAGAGTTGTGGGGGATGTTTAGGTAATTTTTGGAAGTTCAAAAATAGTCGTTAGAGTTCAAGATCCGAAGCCGGAAGTCGGCTTCCCATTTTAAGCAATCGGCTGCCCAATAAAGACTCAAACTTGGTTTCTTTTGTCCTAAAGAAATCGGCTTCCCAAACACCAATAGTCGATTACCCTAACACCAAGAGTCAACTTCCCAAATACCAAGACTCGACTTCCCAAAGAAGGACTCAAACTTGGTTTCTTTCGTCCTCAAGAAGTTGGCTTCCCAAACACCAAAAGTCGACTTCCCAAACACCAAGAGTTGGCTTCCCAAAGAAAGATTTAAACTTAGTTTCTTTCAACTTCAAGTAGTCGACTTCCCAAACACCGAGAGTCAGCTTCCGAGCCACGAGAAGTCGGCTACCATTTGATGGGCAGTCTGTAATACCCCATAATTTTTATATATTTATATTGGATATATTTAATTTAATTAATTAATTAATTATAAGTTAATTAGTTAGGCTTATTAGCTAATGGGCTATAATATATTTTTGGGCTCATCGGAAGGATTAAATATATATTTTTATAACCAAAATAAAACCCTAAGATAGTCCTACATTTCCTATCAGTTGAATCTATAGAAGGAGAGTAGAGAGAAAGCTGCGTAAAAGAGGAAGGGAAGCAACAATCGATCTGCAGTTGCGTGTGATTTGGTTTTTAAATTAGGCAAGTAGAATTTGTTTCTCATCCCCTTTGGACCTGTAATCACATCCTCTATAAATTATATTTGTTTTTCTTAAATTTGTTTATATATCTATATATTTTTATATATTTGAATATTCAGATCGTGTAGTTTAATCCATATATGTATTTATTGTGTGATGTGCGAACTGCAATGTGGTATATATATATATATATATAAATATATCATATTTTGGTTTTGTGCGCAACCTACATGGGTCATGTACTGATTGTTTGTTGGGGATTATAATTTTAATTCCATTGATTTAGGTTGGGCATATATATATATATATATTAATTGGTGGACTGAGGTATTAGATTTCTGGAACCATTGCCCAATGTATCAAGGAAAAAGGAAAAAAAATAGTAATTGAATAGGAGAGGAGCCTAGGAATGGCAGCTGAGGGAATTAGCACTGTGTGCTTTGAATTATGGTGCAATATATGCCTAATTGTATGTTTATGGGATTAATTAAATGCATATATATATATATGGCTAATCTTGACAATTATTTAGACTTTGTCACGTGTGGGTAAATAGGTGACTTTATATTTATATGTGATTTAGGAAACTTTGACATATGTACAGTATAGGAATATATATAGACATATAGCTTTGGTTGGTCACATTTAATCATTATTAGAGTATTAGCAACCTGTACACCCACCCATTTAAATATATAACTTGAGGATTAAATCAGTTATGGGGCATTGTTTTATGCACGTGAATATAGATATAGTTAGGGAGCTTTGCACGAATTTTATTGTACAAAGAATGTTGTGGCAAAAAAACAGTGAATTAGTTTAGGATTATTTATTTTGGCATTACCCATTTTTATTATGAATCAGTGTTGGTGCCTATTTGACCACTGTTACAGTGATAGTTGACGGGTGAAGCAAATAAGTAACTAAATTATATATTATTTGCGTGGATTGACGTTGAGATCAAACCTAATAAATTCTCTCACACACGAAGTAAATAATATTTTATTATTTATTTTATTTTTCTTTATTGAAGAATGGAGGAAACCACGATGGGCTGACTATTAACGCAATCTCATCTGTACCATGACATGGAGTTCGGGTACGTGGTTATGGTTTGGCATGAGTTAGTTGCCTATGGACTTGTGGTTTAGTAATTGTATTATTTTATTTGTTTTGTCTATTGACTTGTGATTTTATTTTGGTTGCGGTTTATTTGTTTTATCTATCAACTTGTTATTTAATTATGATTGTACCCTATTTGTTTTGCCTATTTTCTGGAGGATATTTATTTAGGTGTGGTACTTAAAGTTATAGGAATTATAGTATTACTCTTTTTTAATATATAGTGGGTATATGATGGGATTATTAGTACTCTGTTTAGGATCATGTAGAGTTTACTTTGCTCATGTGTCTGACCCACTATTGTTAACATTTCAGGTCCTCGGCAATTCCAGTCAAATGGTTGAGGGTTCATCTCGTTTCATCTTAAGTTATTCAGCGTTTCGTTTTGTTTCACTATAAGGACTCTATATTAGTATTTTCTTTCGGACTTATATTTTCGTTTATGATTTTTGGGGTCCATATATATGGGATTCCTGAGTTGTACCCTTTGGGGATTTGGATTTCTTAATTTATTTATTCAAAAAATAAATAAATAAACTTTTGAGACTCTGTTATTTCTTAAATATGTCTTTTGCTTCCATGCTTGTTTATTATTGAGTGTTGATGCGCCTTAGTTTTCGGTATAGGCCTGGCCTGTAACACCCCGTGTTATTTTCCTTTAACCTGAAATTATTTCTGATTTAATTTCGGTTATGACGTCACTTGTTCTTGACGCATTGTTTATTCTTGGTATTTCGCGTATAAATTTTTCGCGTTTAGTTTTAAAGTCGACTGGACGACATTACGGTTTCTCTTGATGACTTCATGGAATTCTTGTTACCGACTACGCGGTTTCGTTTCGACGTTTTGCGTTAGTGCTTCGACTGGACGGCGACACGTTTTAAATTAATCGGGCTTGTTAGGTGTTTCGACGTTTGGGTTCCTACCTCGGTATATTTAATCTAGATTGTTTATTGGGCGTCCCGTTATTATTTTAGGTTTACGAGATTACGTTTGGGTGTTCCCGGTATTTTTTTGGGATTTATTGTATATATATATATATATTTATAATTATATATATATTGTTTTGGGGTTAGTTTGTAATTTCGGATATTAAGAGGGTCACTTTTGCAATGTAGCATATATATGTATATGTGTATACGGATCTGAACCACTCCTGCACACCTCCATCTTCTCCTTCATTTCACGCAAGACTGAACCATCTCCTCTCTTCTCCACAACTGCAGCTCTCCTCCACCTCCTTCATCAGCTTCATCATGCCGAGAGAGAGAGAATCGAGCTGAGAAAGTACAGGGGTCGCTGCTGGAAGCGCGACCTAGAGGATTCGTCGGCTGGAACAGCGGCGACGGCGGCAGCGCGAACTGGAGGAGGCGACGCAGGGGTGGCAAGGTAGTGGCGCTAGTGGTCGCGCAAGGGGGCGGCGGCTACAGCAGTGGCACAGTTCGAGCGATAGGGACGAGGTCGGCCGAACTTCGACCGGCGATTTGATCGGCTTCCCGTTGTCATTTTGGGCCAATTTTTGGTGAGTAACTTCGTCTCTACTTAGTGTTCGTCATACTAAAAATTTTTAATTTTCCGTTGAGCGGTTTGTCGGGAAATTGCGTTTATAGGTTATAATTTTCATTTGGGTTATTTTAGATTTACCCAAATTGATTAACCTATTGTTAATGGGCTTCGTATATATCGTATAGGTTGTCGAGGCGGATGTTTCGGTATATTCAAAATATTATTCAGGTGACTTTGATCGGCAGGCTCCATATACGGGCGCCGGTACTATTCACGGTGGGTTGTTTTGGGTTGTTCTGTAAGCGTAAATTAAGGTGGGAAATTTTATTCTCACTTCCGTATCGTTGACGTGGTTTGGGTGTGCAAACCCGTATTTATTTTAATTTAGATATATTAAATTATGAATTTAAATATGTATAATTGTGTTAGAATCGAAGTAGGACTTAGGAATTAATTTGAGAAATTAATTAAATTATATTTCTACGAAATTAAATAAATTCCTATTTGAATTGAAAGATAATAGGTGGCTTAGTAACCCCTTGGGAATTAAACGGGTTAGTAGAATTTTGTAAAAGTTAGACGTGAACTTAGAACGCTATCTTAGTTCCCTTTTTACTGCGTTAGGCGATATGTGAACGTGAGGGACGTGAAAACTTAGATTTTATGATGGTTCCCCTTATGATACGTGGATTATTTGCTTTAATTGTTTTAAAGGCATGTTAAGAGAAATTGAAATATATTTCTAAAGAATTAAAGAAAATATATTGTTTAAAACATGAACTTATTTCCATGTAATTTAAATGTCTTTATTATATTTTAAAAGCATGTTAAAGGGATTATGATATTCATATTGGTATTTTCATGTGGATATTTTCATAAATATGATGCATTACATATTATGTTGAGGCATGATTTTTATTGAGTACACCATGTCGTGTGAGCACATGGGTGTTGATGCATGTAGTGCATGAGTTCACCTTTTGCAGATAAAAATTAAATTGGTGTGGTTTGCATCCGTTTACGTGTGGTGCGTGTTTAGCCTCGTGCTTGGATCGTCGTAACAACTGGTCAGGGGGTGCTTCTTGCTCCCACAGAACTAATCTTCCGAGAAATGCAGATGATAGGGGGGGACTCATCGTCCAAATCCTATGTGCACGACTGCGTCATGGAGGACGTCTTCCTTGGTTAAAAGTGTGAAGTGTCAAAAGCACTTGGGAAGAACAGTACGATAATCTACATTCCTTCGTGAGCCAGGTATCCTTAGAGGAATGGTAGAGAAAGATCTGTCACCCTTGGGAAGGGTGTGTTTTTGTGTGCGTATCACAGGTGGTGTGTGAGTCACATTGCATTGTATAGCATTTTTGTGATTTCATTTGACATATATATGTGATATTATTACATGTGATGTTGGAGCAGGTTTATTATGTGTTATTATTACATGTGGATTTTGGGAGCATGTTAATTATGAATATTGAAAAATAAATTCATATTTTATAAAATGTTCAACTGAAAATGAATAATGTGAAAACATGAATTAAATGCGGTAATTGTAAAAGTATAATGAGTTATATTCTTATACTTATGATTATATACTTTTGTACCCTTGGGGAAGGTTAAGTAAATTGGCATAGTGACCTCTGTGGTTAGTTGAGGTTAGTGATGGACTGTAGAGTTGATTTTGAGTTGATGCCTCAGAGAAAGTAGTTAATAGTTTTGTGATTGTGGTTAGTTGTGTGACCTCTTTGGAGATTTAAGGTCAGGGATTGATTCAAGTATCAGTTGAGATTGGAGGCCTTAGAGAAGGCGGGTGAAGAGATTGTGAACTTAGTGGATGTTGTTGTATAGACCTTTATGTGCCCTTGACCTTTTGAGGAATGGGTTATCAATTGTATTTGAGATTTTGATTGGGTTAGAAGAGGTTATGGTTGAGGTGATTTTATTAAGTACTTGGAGTACTGTAGTGTTGCTTCTTATGCTTAGTTCATTCTACTAAGCATTTCTTGTACGGTGTTTTATACACTAGTATGTGATCGTTGACTTCTATGTTACTCCTAGAGTTGTCGGTTACGGTGTGGTGTCAAACCTCTTCCTTGTGTTATCATTTGATTTCGTGGGGTTGGAAACGGATAGTTGTGTTTCGTGAACCCAATGTAGTACTCTTCCTTCCTTGTCCTCTTGGAAATTATATGAATCCGTAGAGTTGTGTTCACTTTTATTTGGCTGTCTTTCGGAAACGGTGTTTTCTAAGTCTTAAAATAAACTCTTTGTATTTAAAAGGAAAAACCTGTTTTCGCCTACCCCCGTAGCAACAAAAAGTTTTAGTACTTTATAAAATGATCTTAAGATCTTCTTTAAAAATATTTTCAACTTCTAAAAGTCGATGATGGCAACTGACGGAGACCGAGGGCAAGCCGGTCACTGTTACTGTGTGGTTTCTTAAAAGAAAACTATTTTATTACTTTTCTCGAGATTCTGAGATTTCGAGACTTCTTTCTCAAGATCTCGCCCTGTAGAGTTTTGAAAGGTGTTTTCTTGTTCACCTTTGCTTCGATCATTTTTAAGTCTCGGGTTTGAGACTTGTTGTTGTTCAGTGCACACATATAGTGTTGCCTTTCCTTTCTTCTTGGTTATTTGATGTCACCACCTAGGTGATTTGAGTTTTCGTACGTTAGGGGCATGGATTCCAAATGGATTGGTTCAATTTTTAAAACATTTTTCTTAAAAACTATTGAATCCCTGGGATTCATCTTTTTATAACTTTCACTCTCGGCCATTCGCTTTTGGTTTCCTTGTTCGGGTGTTTTCACTAAACACTTGGGGTGTTCTTAACCTTGACGTTGTTGTCTCGGTTATCTGTTGGTTTAGCATTGGGACTTCTTTTCCCTTGATTTGGTTTTCTTGTTCGGGTGTTTTTACTAAACATTTATGGTGTTCTTAACCTTGACATTGTTGTCTCGGTTATCTGTTGGTTTGGCATTGGGACTTCTTTTCATTTGCTTGGGTTCTTTGACTCCTATGTGGTTGTCATAAGAGTAGTGTTCAGGTACTCTCCGAGATTCGACCGTTTAGTGTTCCTTATCCATAGTGAGAGCATTTGTGACTTATTGACCTTGTTGGAGATAGCTTTTGAGGTTTTCATATGGTGATATGATGAGGTGATTCCATCCTTGAGGTATAGATTTTCTCTTGGAATGGGATGATGCTTCTTATATATATATATATATATATTGTACATATATATATATAGATGACGATTGTGTTAGTACGCAATGATGTGAGTGTTTTCCTCCTGTGTTCTCGGGGAGCGAGTCATGAGTATTCTTTGATACTAGTGGTGGATTTGATCCTTGTGGATATTAGAGGTGAGTGTGTTTTCCCTCTGTTTGGATCTTCTGGTTAACGTTGTGAGCGCTTGATGATTTGTTAGATTGGACATGGGTGTCGTGTACTTTGTACGTTGGTGAGAGTAGTGTAGACTACCGGTGTTGGTACTTGGAGTACGAGTCTTAGTCGTACCTTATAGACTCATGTTGTGTACTTATATATATATATATGTATATATATATATTTATATATATCCCCGATATATACTCGTTATGGTAGCATATGAGTACGTGCCTTGGGTTTTCGTGGCTGGGTTATGTTGTGGGCTATATATATTGCTAGATAGTTTAGCATTTCCTAAACAGTCAGAGGATGTGGTAGTTAGGATATCATTTTCCCACTGAGCTTATTTGCTCACAGGGGTATTTCATCGCCCCCTGGTATTCCCACACCAGGTTGCAGGAAATGTTGCGGCTACGGACGGCATGAAGTGCAACGATAGCTTTATTTTGTTTTCCTTATTACAGGTTTTAGAGTTGCGCAGGGTGATGCGATTACGGTTGCAGCATGACTGGTTTGGGGACGATAGTTATCTGCTGTCAGTTTCTTTACCCATTTTGTATGGGATTGTCAGATATTTCTTTTAGGAGCCATTTTGTTGGCATATCCCTATTGGTGTATCTTTTATTTTCCTATATTTATTATTTCAGGATGTCATTGTATCTATTCTGCACTACCATGTGCATTTCTGTATTCTTATTCGAGCATTTGTGGCTCTGTTGATTATAGAGGGTTGTGTAAGGGTTGGTGGTTTATTTCCACTACCTCGGCCCTAGTAGGATTGATGAATGTTAGGCTTGTGAGCCATTGATATTATCGAACTGTTATTGGCTGGTTATTTTGTTGTGGTTGTGTGTCCGGATGTTCCATTTACAAACGAAACTCTGCCGAATTTTCGTTAGATTTCGCTGCTTTGTTCTATCATTCATTTGGGTATGAAATATACCATTTTTATCATTATTCCATATGTTTTCATGGTTAATGATATCTTAGTTGGTCATTCGTATTAAGGATCACATCCTGTATTCCTTATATGTCCCGGTTCGGGAGTTTTAGGAATTTAGGGGCGTGTCAGTTTGGTATCAGAGGATACTATTGAATTTCTAGTATTCGTTTTGGTATGAAGTATATTTTTCATTGTTATTCCATGTATTTTCTTGTTATTGTTGACTCTAGTGGTCGTTTGACTGACGTCATACCTTGAAAATTCGCTGATTCACTAGATTAGAGTTTCGGGAATTTAAGGGGCGTGAAATGGCCAACCTATGCATGAAAATTAGGGGGTATCACACAGTCGGTTGCCGGTAGATGGGTAGTCTGCTTCCAGAGAGAAAATAATTTCCAGCTCAATATTTTCAGCTTCGACCCAGTTTCGATGCAGTTTATGCTTTTGGTTATAACTAGAGTTATGTAACTTGGATGGAGACGTTATTTAGATTTTTCGAAAGAGGGTTTCAAGCGCTTGATTTTAGGATTTTGAATCACTCCATTTAATCCATTTTTGAGTCCGATATACTCGTTTGAATGTGATGCTTCATTTCAAACTTCTAACCCACTTAACGATTTCTAGTGAAATCTTTTAGGATTTTTCCGAAATGACTTAGACATACTCCTAGGATGTCTTAAAGACTTATTAAGGTCCTTGACATGACTAAAGTCAATATTGGGATCATAAAATATTTTTCCAATTTAAACAAATTCTTAATACTAGACAAAAGTTTTTCATGGTTTAACAATTTTGTTCAATGCTTTAATATGCATCTAGAATTTATTTCAAGTAATATGAGTTAAGTTAATGGTTCTAGAATAACATCTTTTTTGAGTTCTTCCATAGCTTATGAAAGCTTGAACTAACTCAACTTTAGCAAAGACTATACATATAAACGTGTCTTCAATAATGTGCGTAGTCTATTGCTAATGATGCAAGGACTCAAGAATGATATGCATGGTCATATATACTGTATGGTCAAGAGTTGAGATTTCAAATAAGTTATTGTTAGTCACTAATTAACCCTAGAGGGGGGGTAAATAGGGTGTTCAAAAATAATTCTACTCCTTTTCGAAATTGAAACAATATATATATATATATATATATATATATATATATATTCAATACTCAATTTCTTCAATAGTCAAGTGAATAAATTCAATTCAATTTATCTAACAACTAATCACAAGACTAATTAACATACAAGATATTCAATTAAATATAGCATGCAAATTAATGAAATAAAGAGAGATAGATAGAGAGATTGACACCGTGATTTTTCGAGGTTCGGTAACTCCTACTCTTCGGCTCAAGAACCCCTTCTTGAGACTTTTCCCGATCATTTCACTATGGCCCTTCCTTCACAGGTGGAGTGGCAAACCTTTACAATCACAAGCCTCTCGAGCTTGTCTCTCAATCAAGAGAACAATCCTCTCTTGAACAAACGGTGGACTTCACTTGTCCGAGATTACAAATTCGTATGTAATCAATAAAATCACTCAAGAACAAAAACACTCAAAACTCAAAGGTTTTTATGGAAGATAAATCAATATAAGCTCAAGTGTTTTTGGTGATTTTTGAATAGCTCTAGAAATATATTCTCAAAGGATATATCAATGAATAATATTTGGAGAATAAGAAGAGAAACTAGAGTTTTTGATTTTCAAAGATTTTGCAGAAAATCAGATTTTTGTTTCTAGCCTTCAATGGATTTTGCAAAGAAATTTTCTTGTAGAAGATGAAGATTTCTTTCTCAATTTGATTCAACTCTCTTGATCTTCAATATACTCATCTTATTCTATATATAGCATTGCATTGGGGTTAAGACATTGAGTATTGAATTATTAGAGTCAAGAGCCGTTTGAAAACCATTAAGTACGATCCTTAAAACATGGAAAATGTTTTCTGATAAAACTACAGGTTTTAAGGTGCAACTAGTCGACTACTCTTTTATTTTAGTCGACTACAATGCTTCATCTAGTCGACTAGATTGAGTTCTAGTCGACTACATTGATTCATCTAGTCGACTAGAATGAGTTCTAGTCGACTATTTCTTGTAGTCTAGTCGACTCAAAGTTCTTTTAGTCGACTACTTTGATGTGGATGAAAAGCCTGAAGCTACTGATTGTTTTAGTCGACTATTTGAAAATACATAGGGTGATTCTAGTTGACTACAACTTGAAAAACATTTAATAAAAATATTTTTCTTTCCGTTTAAGTTCGGTAAAGCGTTTTCTTTTCATTTGAGTTCAGTTCATTTTATACTTGAGCTTATACGATAATATCGACGCATAAAATTACCTTGTAACAATGATCGCTCCCCGACCTATCTACCCCGAGACTTGAATCTTCGACTTTCGCCTTTGCCGTTGAATTAATTGATTTTCCATTTGCGCTTCAATTTCTTTCATAGCTTTTCGCTTTAAATCAAGCTTTCTTTCCGAGCTTGCTTTTCGAGTCGTTTCCTTTCCGAGTTTGATTTCTGAGTCATTCACCTGTCTTTTGCTGAAAATATAAACTTGATAATTCATTAGTATCAAACAATCTTCAATGGTTTGTTATCATCAATTTTGGAATTGTTTGCCGAAAGTAAATTTCAAAGCCAACAGTTATTTCAAAAATAACTTTACATTTAATCTAGCACTCACTCAAGACTATTTTACCCATTTCTTTAATTTTCAATTTCTTTAAGCTTTGTGTTGATGTCTCCATCCTTATCTTTTATGTCTTTTGAGCTCTAAGCACCTTTACTTAATCTTCTCATGGATTCGCTAGCTCTCTTGAGTTTATCTTGAATCAACAACCTATTAAGCACAACTCAAGTAGATATTAAATTCACCACATTCAATGGTTTGTTATCATAAAAATTTCATGTTTACCCATGGTGATAAACCTTAGGTCAACAATCTCCCCCGTTTTGATGATGACAATCATTGATATGTGCCAATGAACAATTAAGGGCATTTTATAAATGTTCCCCCTATCAATATACAATCAATGAATATAACAATAACGCATATACATAAATTTTGGGATTTCTTCCCCTATCACCATGCTCTAAATGATGTTAACACCTAAACATGTAGCATGTGATCATTTCAAGGAGCAAATCTCCCCCTAAGAATGTGCATACAACCTATACACATCAACTAATCTTTCTCCCCATTTGACATCATCAAAAAGAATAGATATAATCAAGTACAAGGAGAGAATCAAGTTGCATATATGAATTGTGATAATATAATATATCATTTGAAGGACCACAATCTCATATTATCTATACATTTCATGAATATGCTTAAGATGATACCAAATTACAAGCATCGTTTTGCATTCATGATACCAATAAGGACATGCTAGCATATGTAATCAATGATGACTAAATCATTTGCTTGATTTTCATAGACAAATAGGATACATGAACAAAATAGATTTTCATATATGAAGTACATGTATCAAGTGAATGACTCAAATGAAAGTGATTTAATGCTCAAGTGTGTGTGTTTGAATGAAAGTTCAAATCATAAGTATTTAACATACTATATGCAAATGAGAATCACACAATTACTAGATCATTTAAAATCACATAGTCGTGTATGTAGATTCACTTAATATCACATACGACCATTTAAGAACGAGTCAACACCACCTCCATCTCAACCATTTGAAATTCAATAAACACATATGCAAGATCTAATCATAGGATATAATATGAATAAATTATAAATGATGACAAAGAAATGAATATCCTAGAATAAGAAAATGACAAAAACATAAGACATATGCTAACACATTAATATTCAAAGACATTTCCATTTCTCTATGAATTTTACAAAATAAGTTCTCTTGGAGAAATATGGTGAGAATATTGACGAAGAAATTTATAATCATGAAAATAAGCTCAAAAATATAATCATGTCTTTGTAATGTAATGTGATGTCACTGTATGCATTCTTCTCAAGTGCATAAAATATATCTCTTATATATGTGATAAAAATACTTATCTAAAATAATAAAAGATGAACAAGATAATGAATGTATATATATATACAAAAATTAACACATGTTATGCATTTTCATTTGTGTTACTATAAGTCCAAGAATAGTTAACCAAGGAAGCCATATATTCCCAAAACCAAAGTGTCAAAAAGTATTTGAAATTATTTTCATGACATTTAAATGGCATTTACCTAAGAAGGAAATAAGTTCATCTATCATGCTCATTTTGAAATAGTTTGCATGTTTGTGATCAACTTCTTTGCTCAAACATATCAAATATTAGTAAACATAATATTTCAATATAGGTGCAATAACCAAATTTGATAAGTCAAAAATTGACAAACAACAAGAAAAATGTTTATCAATATAGGTTCTAAAATAACCTTCATCCATAAGAAAATCACTTAAAGTCATTCAAAACACCCTTCTAGGAGCATATTTTAAGTTAAGCATGGCTTATGATAGTTTTAAAATCCATTGTCTAAAACTTATACATTACAAATCACTGTGATTTTCTACATGAAAATTTTTCATTATAAAAATATAAAAGAATGCATTAGATAAAAAGATTTCATGCAAAGAGGCATGTGACATTCTTAGAACTTTAATTCCATTCACATGTGCAAACAATAGTCTATATCCTTCTTGGTTAAGATCTTGGAATAATAATGGTCAAAACATTGGGTCACCACTATTAGACTTAGATTGAAACATTATTATGCATTATAAAATATACAAGAGTATGCATGTATGGTAATGATATGAGAGTATAAGATATAGGAGATTAAAAATACTATATATCATTGAGAAAATAATAATAATATAAGATACAAAAACAATAAAAATGGATGTCATTCATGATATATGCACATAAGACACATGATTCATGCTTATCAATACACACTCGAGATAATCACATATAAGCACACTAATGTCCATTTTTTAACATGCTTCCTTTTAAGAATGACAATTAGATCATTTTCCAACATGGAGAAACAATCATAAAATATTTAGCCTCAACCAAATTTTCAACTTTGAAACAACAATGGTTAAACATCATTAGATGACACTTATGGATATCTTTATCCAAACACCTCTAGAATGATCATCAAATAGTTATATAATAGAGGATGGTGAATCATTTATCTACATAGAAGCTCATCACATATTCCTTATCCTCATTTGCATTAGATGGATCATTCAAAGAAATTTTGCTCTCTTGAGGTTTACTAGTTGTGGATTTATTTGACTAAACATATATTCCAAGTCCATCTTAATTCCACTTCAAGTTCAAACACCTCAATTCAATATGCAATATGTCATATCAAGAGGATTTAGATAAAGCATAAAAATCATAAAAGCTCATAAACATATATCAAAAGATAACTACTCAAGTAATCAATCGAGTTTAAATAAAGTAGCTTTGTGAGTCTAGAAGTGGTCATGACTATATTCTTTAAATTTCATGTATGATCAAAAATTTCTTTCATAAAACTAGTCTTTAAAAAATATTAGATCAATTGTACTTGAAAAGACAAAAGACTAATATCATGATATCATATATCCAAGTCACATTTCAAAGCAAGCTACTTTCGATCATCAAAAATCTATTATATAAGCATATTCAATTGCATGTGCCAAGTAGTCAATCACCCTCATTGCCAATTATCAAATTTATTCCATGACATATCAATAAAGATTCAACAAACTTTAATAAGCATATGTATATCATGTTTAATGTATATCATGTTTAATTTCATCCAAGAAAACACATTAGTAGTGGAAGTTAGAAAATGTGTATCATGGTGCTAGCTCTACACATTTTACTTGGAGTTGTTTGTGGATGATGTCATCCACTCATCTTGTGAGAGACCTTGATTTCATCTCCCCTTTTGAGTTGAAGCATTACTATTGAGGAACCAATAGTTCTTGAGTAAGGAATCAATCAAAACCTACAATACACTCAAGTAGCTTTCTTTGGTATCCATTTGTTATTGAGTCCATTTGTATTAGCACAATCATGTGCATAATTCTCTATAATCATATTAGCACAAAATGAGTAATTTTTCTATAATCAATATGCTTCACTTGAATTTATCATTCAAGTAAACTATCATGATGTGCATTTGTCAATTCAAATAGAAAAATATGTTCATAGTTATTTCACAAGAAAATGAACTAATATGAAATTAAAAATAGGAGTGAAACTCTATTTCATATATGAATCATAATAAACAACCATAAGCATCATATATATTAAGCTTTAAGAAATGACAAGAAATCCAAGCTAACTTCCCTATATTGGCAAAAATAAATTATATGCCCTTTTTCAAAAATTGTAAAATTTTAGCACACAGTAAGATTCATTTCTTTTCATTTCAAAATTCTTTTTGAAAGCTTAATGAAAAGTTGTTTTTCATAATAGTCACATTTTCAAAATAATTTCTTTCTAATCCAAGGTGTCACTCTTCTCATGCAATTTCAAGATAATCAAAAGAATGTGATGCATGAACAATGATTATTCATCAATAAATGAATACATTCATAAAGAACATTTATATATCAATGAATATATGAATACAAGTATCAAGTCAATACAATGTATAAATTACCACATTTAACATAAATGTCTCAATCATTGCATATCATCATCAAAATTCTCCTTTTATGACATGTGCATATTCAATGGTCATTGGGCACTATAGAACATCTAAAAATACTTCCCCTTATAAGAACATTCCCCTTTAGCCTTTGTCGGTTAAGGCAAGAATAGAACCGAGACTCCGATACTAATTGTTGGCTATATATTGACACCTAAAGGAGGGGTGAATAGGGTCAATTACAAACTTTGAGATTTTTTTATTTAACTTTATTTTATCAAAAATAATCTTTATAAAGCTCTTGTCAAACACTTAGTGAATAGATGATCCTTAAAGGACTACCTCATTTCATACTTGTACTTATGCAATAATGATTTGCATAATTTAAACATTGCATCATTGATTCAATTGGAATATGAAGTATCATCCAATAACCAAGACTGTAATTCACCTAACCAAATAAAACATGTAATAACAATTTCATCATTTATAAACATTATACATAAAGTGTTATTATCTAGAAAACATTCTTAAAGAGTTTACAAAGGAATGTACACTCTCAATATAAAGGTTAGGATGAATATGCATTTTGTCAAGCACATGGGATTCATAAGGGCATTCAAGGCTTTAGTTTGTTAAAAAAGCATTTTATCAAACACATGTTGTGCAACAAGATTTATAGCAAGATAAATGAGATGATAGTCAAAGATATAATCCAATCACGCTCACAATCCAATCACCTACTTCAACTAACATTTTCTCATACTCCTTATGAATTTATAGCCACAATCAATTTCAAAGCATGACATCAATATGAAGTTCAAGATTGTAAATGACAATTGCTTGTAAAATAAAAAGTTTAAGGGATAGAGAAAATGCAAACCAAGACACCAAGATTTTACATGGTTCAACCAAAGCTTTGGTCTACATCCATGCCTTGAGAAAACCTCTCAAGGATTCCATTATCGTGTTTTTTCTTGCGGGTGAAAAACAAACCCTTACATCCTCCTTCTTCTAGGTGAAGAGTCAACATTGCTCACTCTTGCGGGTGGAGATCCAACTTTCCAACACTCTTGCTTCCGGGTGAAGAGCCGACCTTTGCTCACTCTTACGGGTGGAAAGCCAATCGAATCCTTTCTTTTTAAGGTTGAGAGAAACATTTACAAAGCTTCAACAAGCCCATCCTATAACACCCCGTGTTATTTTCCTTTTTTCCTAAAATTATATCTAATTTAATTTCGGTAATGACGTCACTTGTTCATGACGTATTATTTATTCTTGGTATTTGATACCTGTAAATTTTTCCCGTTTAGTTTTAAAGTCGACTGGATGACTTTACGGTTTCTCTTTGACAACTACGTGAATTCTTGTTGTCAATTACACGGTCTCGTTTCGACGTTAGTTTATTCGACGTTTAATGATTAGTGTTTCGATTGGATGACGACACATTTTAATTGGTCGGGTTTGTTTAAGTGTTCCAACATTTGGGTTCCTACCCCGATGTATTTAATTGGGTGTCTCGTTATTAATCCGGACTTACGAGATTATGTTTGGGCGTTCTCGATAATTATTGGGGTTTACTGTATATATATATATATATTTAATTATATATATATTGTAGTGGGGTTATTTTGTGATTTTGGAGAAATGAAGGGTTAGTTTAGCAATTAGGTCATATATATATGTATATGTATATACAGACCGTATCGGCTCCTTCTCCTTCACGCATCTACACAACTACACGCTTCCATCTCTTCTCTTCACGTTGTCGGAGCTGCGGTCTCCTTCTCCATGGGTGGCGACCACCATGGTTGCCGGCGAGAGAGAGAGAGAGTCGGCTGAAAGGGGAGCTGCGCTCGGTTACGCATGGGCAAGCAGCGACGGTTGTTGTGGTCGCCGAAGCCAAGGCGATGGCGGTTCACGGTGGTGGAGACGGCGACTGGGTGGTGCGGTGGTGGTTGCCATTGAGCTAGACGGTGGCGTAGGAGGTGGTGATGCAAGGCTGGTTCACACAGCAGGGGCTAAGCAGCAGCCGCGCGGCAGTCCCGGTTTTGGCCAGGCTTTGACCAATATTTCGGTCGACTTTCGGTGATCGGTTTGAGCCGATTTTTGGTGAGTAGCTCCGTATATACGTAGTATTCGTTATAAATTAATTTCGTGATTTTACGTTGAACGATTTGCCCGGAATGATTTGCCCGGAAATCGCATTTATAGGTTATAGTTTTCATTTGGGTTAATTTAGATTTACTCAATTTAATTAACCGATTATTAATGGGCTTCGTATATATCATATAGGTTGTCGAGACGGACATTTAGATATTTTCGAAATAGTTTTCGGACGATTTTGGTCGGCGGGCTTCATATTCGGGCGTCGATACTGTGTTGTTTCGGACTGTTCGGTAATGTATAATTAGGTGGGAAATTATATTTCTCACTCCGCATTATTGAAGTAGTTTAGGGGTGCAAAACCCTTATTTAATTTAATATAGATATATTAAATCGTTAATTTAAATATCTATAATTCGTTTAGAATCGGAATTGGACTTAGGAATTAATTTAAGAAAATTAATTAAATTATTTACTATGTAATTAAATAATTTCCTATCTGAATCGAATAGGAATAGACGGCTTAGAAATTCCCTTGAGAATTAAATGGGCTAGAGAATTTTGTAAACATTGGACGCGAGAAACTTAGACGCTATGCTATGTCCCTCTCGTTATACGTGGATTATTTGTTCAAATTATTTTAAAGGCATGATAAGGGAAATTGAAATATTTTCTAAAGAATTAAAGAAAAATATATTTTTGAAAACATGAATTTTATATGAAATTGTTTTCATATGATTTAAATGTTTTATTGTATTTTAAAAGCATGTTAAAAAGAGATTTCGAGAATTATATTGGATTCATGTGGATATTATATATAAATATGATGCATCACATATTTATATTGAGGCATGATTGTCATTTGGACCTGGATGCATATTGAGAATATCATGTAGTGTCAAATCATGGTATTGGTATATGTGGGTTGTGAAATCATGTGGGTGTCTTTGTGTCGAATCGTCGCAACAACTGGCCAGGGGGTGTTCCCATCCTACAGAATAATGAGATGTGAATGGGGTATAGGGTGAGTCGTCTCATTCTCGAAGTCGCGGGTCGTCTCATGCATTCGTGTTGACGAATCTTTGGTCACGGGTCGTCTCGTGCAAACCGTCTTCCTTGTTGAAGTGAGAAGTTTCAAAATCACTTGGGAAGTACCGGTGCGACCCTCTGTTAGCTCATATTTATGGGTAGAGTGCGTATTCGTTAACCTATGATAGGGCAAAGTGTGGTGTTGAGTCACATTATATTTGCATGGAATTTATGTGATTTCATTTGACATGTATACGTGAGATTATTACATGTGTTGTTGGAACAGGTTTAATATGTGTTATTATTGCCTGTTGGATTTTGGAGCATGTTATATATGAATATTGCGAATTTAAATTCATATCTTTGTAAAATGCTCAGTTGATAATGATTAACGTGAAAGAAAATGATTACATGTGGTAATAGATCAAGTATAATGAAATACTTATTTTATACTTGTGAGTATATATATACTTTCGTACCCTTGGGGGAGGTTAAGTATATTGGCATAGTGACCTTTGTGGTTAGTTGCGGTTAGTGATGGATTGCAGAGATGATTTGGAGTTGATGCCTTAGAAAAGGCGGGATTAATAGTTTGGTGATTGTGGTTGGCTGTGTGACCTTGTTAGAGATTGGAGGTTAGAGATTGATTTTAGTATCAGTTATGAATTGGGGCCTTCGAGAAGGCGGGTGATGAGATTGTGAGTTGTAGTATGGACCTTTAGGTGTCTTTCACTTTTGAGGAATAGGCTATCAACTGTAGTTGAGATTTTGATTGGTGAGAAGATGTTATGGTTGAGTGACTTTATTAAGTACTCGAGGTACTGTAGTTTGACAGACTTGGTTCTAGTGCTTAGTTCATTCCCTAAGCATTCCTTGTACTGTGTTTTGTACGCTAGTACATAGTCGTTGACTTCTATGTCATTCCTTGAGTTGTCGGTTACGGCGTGGTGCCGAACCTCTTCCATGTGTTGTCATTTGATTTGGTGGAGTTGGAAACGGATGGTTGTCTTCCGTGAGTCCAACGTGTTGTTCTTCCTTTACTGTCCTTTTGGGCATTATAGGAATCTGTAAAGTTGTGTTCACTCTTATTCTGTTGTCATTTCGAAAACGGTGTTTTTTAAACTCTTTGTATTTAAACGGAAAAACCCGTTTATGCCTACCCCCGTAGAAATGAAAAGTTTTAGTACTTTATAAATGATCTTAGGATCTTCTTTAAAAATATTTTAACTTCTAAAAGCCGGTGATGGCAACTGACGGAGACCGGGGGCAAGACGGTCATTTTTACTATGTGGTTTCTTAAAAGGAAAAACTATTCTATTACTTGTCTTGAGATTATGAGATTTCGAGACTTCTTTCTCAATATCTCATCATGTAGAGTTTTAAAAGGTGTTCCATTGTTTCACCTTTGCTTCCGATCATTTCCAGGTCTCTGTATGAGGCTTTGTGTTGTTCAGTGCACACATATAGTGTTGCCTTTCACTTTCTTTATTGTTGATGTCACCACGTAGGTGATTTGAGTTGTCACACATGTTAGGGGTATGGATACCGAGTGGATTGGTTTCTTTTGTCCAGGTGTTCTCACTAAACACTTGTGGTGTTTTAACCTTGACATTGTTGTCTCGGTTATCTGTTGGTTTAGCATTGGGAAGTCTTTTCCTTTGCTTTGTTTCGGTGACCATTGGGTGGTCGTTCTTGTGAGTTGAGTTTGTGTACTCTTAGTGATTTGATTGGTGGTTTTTCCTCTCCTATAGTGAAAGCGTTAGTGATGTGATTGACCCTATCGATGATAGTATTATAAGGTCAATATGATTTATGGTATGGTGATATGATTGAGGTGATCTAGCCTTTGAGAGGTAGATTTTCCTTAGGAATGGGATGAGGTTTGTATTATATATATATATATATATATATAGACGATGATTGTGTTAGTATGCAAGGACGTGAGTATTTTTCCTCATGTGTTCTCGGGGAGTGAGTTATGAGTATTCCTTGGTACTAGTGGTGGATTTTGATCCTTGTGGATATTAGAGGTGAGTGTGATTCCCTCTATTTGGAGTTTCTTGGTAGCGTCGTGAACGCTTGATGATTGGTTAGATTTGACTTGGGTGTCGTGTACCTAGTGTACGTTGGTACTGGGAGTATGAATCTTAGTTGTATCTTATAGGCTCATGTTGTGTATTTATATATATATGTATATATATATCCCCTATATACTCATGTACGGTAGTATATGAGCACGTACCTTGGGTTTTCGTGGCTGGGTATTGTTGTGGGCTATGTATCTCATGGGTGGTTTAGCATTACCTAAACTATTAGAGGATGTGGTAGTTAGAGTATCCTTTCCCACTGAGCTTATTTGCTCACAGGGGTATTTCATTTGCCCCCTGGTATTCCCACGCCAGGTTGCAGGAAATATACGGCTATGAGCAGGATGCAGTGCAACGGCAGTTTTATCTTGTTTCCGTGTTACAGGTTTAGAGTCGCGTTGGTGATGCGGTTACGGTTGCAGTACGACTGGTTTGGGGACGATAGGTATTTACTGTTAGCTTCTCTCCCCATTGTTATGGGATTGTTATGTATTTTCTTTTGGGAGTCAGTCTGTTGGCATATCCCTGTTGATGTATCCTTTATTTCCTGTATTTATTCCTCAGGAGGTTATTGTATTTATTTTGCACAGCTAGGTGCATTTCTTGTATTCCTATTCGAGCATTTGTGGCTATGTTGAGTTTAGAGGGTTTGGAGGGGTTTTGGTTTCTTTCCACTACCTCGGCCCTAGTAGGATTGATGAATGTGGGGCTTGGAAGCCATTTTGATTATTGAATTGCTATTGGCAGGTTCTTGTGTTGTGGTTGTTGTCCGGATGTTCCATTTACAAACGGAACTCTGCTGGATTTTCGTTAGATTCCGCTGCTTAGTTTATTATTCATTTGGGTATGAAATATACCATATCTATCATTAACCCATATGTTTTCATGGTTAATGATGTCTTAGTTGGTCCTTCATATTAAGGATCACATCCTGGATTCCTTGGATGTCCCTGTTCGGGAGTCTTAGGAATTTAGGAGCGTGTCTGTTGGTATCTGAGGATACTATTGAGTTCTAGTATTCTATTTGGCATGGAGTATATTTTTCATTGTTACTCCATGCATCTTCTTGTCATTCTTGACTCTAGTAGTCGTTTGACTTACGTCACCCTTTGGAGATTCGCTGATTCTCTAGATTAGAGTTTCGGGAATTCTAGGGGCGTGGTAGTAGGGTATCAGAGCGTGTCATTCTTACCTTTTTTGGGTGTTTGATGACTGAATGTCATTTGTTCCAGTTTCTTTTTACTTCCGCATTCACTCCCCTAGCTCTTAGGCTCGGGTTTCGGAGTCCTATGAATTCGGAGCGTGACACATCCCAAGCCAAGACATTTTCTTGGTCTTTCACTCACAAAGAATATGAATTGAATTTTGAGTGTATACAACATATCTCTCAATATATGGATATAAAAATTCAAAGCTCACTTCCTCGCATACTTAGAGTCATAAATGAAATACCCAATTGAAATGCTCAATTCAAGTATGAAGAATGAATAAAAAGAAGAAAATATGAATGATGCTCATGTGATGATTCATGTAGGAGTTTTATACCCAAAAATGATTTCAAAATTGAAGCACAAATGATAGATTTTTCATACTCCTATCTCCCTCTTCTCTAACACATTTTTGGCTCATATATGTCATATATATAGCAAAGGAATTAATAAGCCGTTTGAGATTTGTGGGATATGTTTAGGTAATTTTTGGAATTTAAAAAATAGTCGTTAGAGTTCAAGATCCAAAGCCGGAAGTCGGCTTCCCATTTTGAGCAGTCGGCTGCCCAATAGAGACTCAAACTTGGTTTCTTTCGTCCTAAAGAAGTTGGTTTCCCAAACACCAAGAGTCGACTTCCCAAAGAAGGACTCAAACTAGGTTTTTTTCATCCTCAAGAAGTTAGCTTCCTAAACACCAAGAGTCGACTTCCCAAACACCAAGAGTTGGCTTCCCAAAGAAGGACTAGAACTTAGTTTCTTTCGTCCTCAAGAAGTCGACTTCCCAAACACCGAGAGTCGGCTTCCGAGCCACGATAAGTTGGTTTCCGTTTGATGGGTAGTCGACTGCTGGTAGATGGGCAGTCTGCTTCCGGAGAGAAAATAATTTTCAGCTTAATATTTTCAGCTTCGACCCAATTTCGACACAGTTTATGCTTTTGGTCATAACTAGATTTATGTAACTCGTATTGAGGCATTTTTTATCTTTTTTTGGAAAGAGGACTTCAAGCTTTTGATTTTAGGCTTTTGAATCGCTCCATTTAATCCATTTTTGAGTCCGATATACTCATTTGAATGTGACGTTTCATTTCAAACTTCTAACCCACTAGACGGTTTCTCCTGAAATCTTTTGGGATTTTTCCGAAATGACTTAGACATACTCCTAGGATGTCTTAAAGACTTATTAATGTCCTTGACATGTCAAAGTCAATATTGAGATCATAAAACATTTTTCCAATTTAAACAAATTCTCAATATTAGAGAAAAGTTTTTCATGGTTTAACAATTTTGTTCAAAGCTTTAATATGCATCTAGAATTCATTTCAAGTTATATGAGTTAATGGTTCTAGGATAATATCTTTGTTGAGTTCTTCCATAGTTTATGAAAGCTTGAACTAACTCAACTTTAGCAAAGACTATACATAGAAACGTGTCTTCAATAATGTGCGTAGTCTATTGCTAATGATGCAAGGACTCAAGAATTATATGCATGGTCCTATATACTATATGGTCAAGAGTTGAGATTTTAAATAAGTTATTTAAAAAATAACTTTACATTTAATCTAGCACTCACTCAAGACTATTTTACTCATTTCTTTGATCTTCAATTTCTTTATGCTTTGGGTTGATGTTTTCATCCTTGTCTTCATGTCTTTTGAGCTCTAAGCACCTTTGTTTGATTTTCTCATGGATTCACTAACTCTCTTGAGTTTATCTTAAATCAAAAACCTATTAGGCACAACTCAAGTAGACATTAAATTCACCGTATTCAATGGTTTGTTATCATCAAAATGTCATGTTTACCCATGGTGAAAAACCTTGGGTCAACAGGTCCATCCTTAATTTAATTATTATTCTTAATTGTAGTAAATAATAAATGAATTAATAAAAATAATATCCAATTTAATAAATTTACCTTTATTATTATTTATAATAACGGGGTATTACAACCATGTTTCTTTGACATTATCAAGACCTGAAGCCGGGTAATAGAAAAAGGGATTGAGCAATGGATAATAAATTTTCCTCCATACAAATAGCCATGAACAGAAGGAAAGGAAAGAGAGAAAATGAAAGTCTTAATAGCTTGTTCTTGTATCATATATGTAAATACAGTTTTTATTTGGCAAACCGTAATTTTTCTTACCTAAAAATACATAAGGGCAATAATGTCAATTCACAACACTCTAAAAGATTCATCAAATATCATAAAATATTATAGGGTATTCAGGTCATTTCTTATACAAATCTGGCCGGACCACTTTTATGATGCTATGGAGGGAAGTTAGTGGAATTTCACACACGCTGGGGGTATTGCGTGTAATTAAACCTAATTACAAGGAAGGTTGGTGATATTGAAATCCATGAATCAAGTAAGTTAAAACACCCTTACCTTAAAAAAAAGGGTAAAATGCAAAAATCCCCCCTAAACTATAGTATTTTTGCAACAAACCCCCCTGAACTACAACAAAGCCCCTTGAACTATTGATTTGTTGCAATTTGCCACAATTTCATTACAAAAGACTCTCTTACCCTTCTTATTATATTTGTTAATTCTTTAACTTATCTCAATAATATTTCACTTATTATCCTAGTTAAAAAAATTATTGCAACATGAAATTTTATTTTCATAGAAATATATTCATAAATAACTAACTAATTACTTAAAAATTAAACACCTTTTAATTTTAACATATTATATCTATAAATGTTGTAATTACTTAAGTATTCTAAACTTTTTACTTAGTTTTTATTTGAAAATTTTAAAAACTTTATTTAAACAATTAATCTTATACATTTATGCAAATTTGGATGAATAATATGTCATCAATTTAGTATCAATTATTTTATATTTTATGTTAATAAAAATATCGATTAAGTAAAATTCAATAAATAAATGGTAGTTTGGTTATTTATGAAAAAAATATAAGAAAATGAGGCAATATGCAACAAAATGTAATAGTTCAAGGGATTTGTTGCACAATTCATAGTTCAAGGGGGTTAGCTACATATTTGACCATAGTTCAGGGCGGTTTATTACATTTTACCTAAAAAAACAAAAGCATAGTTCTAGAATTTCATCAGCAAGTTGAACCCGACCCACATACTAGGCAAGAATAGAGTGAATCTATTAACAATCTAAATCATATTTTTTACTCTAAGATACTTGGATAACTATAAGAGAAAGGCAATCTGTATTATGAATAATGTTTTCTATGTTTATGTATTGATTCTGTAAGGGTATATATACAGAGTTTTACAATATAAAAGGAATATAAATCTAGCTAATTAAGCCTAGAATCATGGGATACATAGGAGCTCTAAAAGGATAATTACAATCAAATAAAGTCTATCAATTATACAATCTAAATATAATAGGAAGGTAGAGCTGTTATGATACGGGTTCCTCAATATGCCCCCGCAAGATGTGGCTATAATTGGAGACACCAATCTTGGACCGAAAAAGAGAGAACCGAGGCTTGGCAAGCGGCTTTGTGAGAATATCGGTCAACTGATTGTGAGTAGAGACATGAGAGACAGTAAGCAAACCATGATAATATATATTTTTCACGAACAAAATGGTAATCCAAAGCAATGTGCTTTATGCAGGAATGAAAAACCGGATTAGCACAAAGATAGGTGGCACCAAGGTTGTCGCAGAATAACTTTGGAGCATGTGGAATGGAGATCTGAAGTTCAAGGAGGAGGTTGGTAACCCAAGTTAGTTCGGCAACGGCAAAAGCAACTGAACGATACTCAGCCTCGGTAGAAGACCGAGCAATAGTTCGTTGTTTGCGAGAACACCAAGAAATAGGATTAGAGCCAAGGAATATGATGTAGGCAGAGATAGAAGTGCAATCATCTCTATTACCGGCCCAATCGGTATCGGAGTAAGCAAGAAGATCAAGTGACGACTTCTGATGTAAATAAAGTCCATGATGGATTGTGTGCTTAAGGTACCGAAGTAAACGTTTGGCGGCAACCCAATGGGTGTGAGTAGGAGCATGCATGAATTGCGCAAGCTTATTGATGGAGTAAGCAATATCGGGTCGGGTGAGAGAGAGATATTGTAGTCCCCCAATAAGATTGCGGTAAAGAGTTGCATCAGTCGAAGCGGAACCATCTTGAAGCATGAGTTTTGTGGAAACACTCATTGGAGTGGCAGCCTCCTTGGTACCAGACATTTGAAAGCGATCAAGAAGATCCCGAATGTATTTGTGTTGGCACAAAAAAAACCATCGACTTGAGGAATGACCTCAACACCCAAGAAAAAATGGAGGTCACCAAGGTCCTTAATTGAGAACCGTTTAGAGAGAGAGGCAATAACTGTCTCGATGAAGGATGTAGAGTTTCCTGTAATCAATAAGTCATCCACATAGACAAGAAAATAAACAATGAGAGAGCCGTTAGCATAGATAAATAGAGAAGTATCCAATTTGGAATTAATGAATCCCAAGGTGAGGATAAAATTTTTGAGCTCTTGAAACCAGGCACAAGGTGCTTGTTTGAGGCCATACAAAGACTTTCGAAGGCGACAAACATGAGAAGGGTGAGACGGGTCAATGAAACCAGGAGGTTGGGACATAAACACTTCCTCAATGAGATGGCCATGAAGGAAGGCATTATTAACGTGGAGTTGATGAATGGGCCATGTATTTGTAACGGCTAAGCTAAGGACAACTCGAATGGTGGTGGGTTTGACTACCGAACTGAAGGTTTCATGATAGTCCACACCTGGACGTTGATGGAAACCTTTGGCAACGAGGTGGGCTTTATACCGAGCAATGCTACCATCTGGATTGCGTTTGACTCGAAACACCCATTAACACCCAATAAGGTTATGGTGAGGTTGGCGAGGAACTAGTTCCCAAGTATCATTACAGGTCAAGGCGTTAAATTCATCACACATGGCATTCTTCCAGTTGGGGTTAGCTAGGGCTTGGGTAAAGGTGGAAGGTTCAATGATAGTTGGTAGTGGATGTTTGGTGGCTAAGAGGGAAAGTTTGGATAGAGGTTTAACAATATTGTTCTTAGAGCGGGTTGTCATGGGATGAAGGTTGGGTTGAGAAGATGAAGAAGAAGAAGGATGTGAGGAATCATACCTGGGGGAAGTCGCACCCGAGAGTGAAACAAGAGCATTGTCATTCGATATGGCCGCCGGTAAAGTGGTAGAGGATAGAGTTTGATCATCAGAGGGAAACGTTGACTCGATTGGAGTAGGAGAGAGAGATGGATGTTGAGTGAATGAAGATTGCCCTGAGTGTGGGGATGAGGAGGAATCAGTGGAGGGATTTGAATTTGACGGGTGAGTGAATGAGGGAGTTGACTCATGAGGGGAGGGTTGCGATAAAGGAGGAGGGATCACATGCTGATGTTTAGGAAAAGATTTAGGAGATTTTGAAATCATGGGTTGAGATAAAATTGGAATGGAAGAGATGGTGGAGAGTGGATGAGGTGTAACATTTGAGGTTGATATTTTAGGAAGAGCGGGGGGGGGGGGGGGGGGGGATTTTGTGGGTGAGACGAGTATGGCAAATCTAAATTTTGAAAAGAGTGGACTTTTAAAAATGGAGAAAAGGAATCAGGTGAGGAGGTTTTTGATGAGTCACGACTAGGCCAATTTTTAAGGAAAAAATTCTTGATTTTATCATTTGAATTTTGGGTGAAAAAAGATGGAAATTGGTCATCAATAAAATCAACATGTCTAGAATAGTAAATACGACAAGTGGTAGGTTCAAGGCAAATGTAGGCATTGTGACGATTTGAATAACCCAGAAAAAGACACGGTTTAGACCGTTGCTCAAGTTTGTGACGATTATAAGGTCGTAACCATAGATAACACAAACACCCAAAAATTCATAATTTGGAATAATTAGGCAGAGATAGGAACAAAGATTCAAAAGGTGACTTATTGTCAAGGATAGGAGTGGGAAGGTGATTAATGAGGTAAACAGCAGCATCGAATGCAAAAGACCAGAAGGATAAAGGAAGAGAAGCACGATGAAGTAAGGTGAGACCTGCTTCGACGATGTGTCGGTGATGATGCTCGGCAAATGCAACATGTTGAGGGGTGTATGGGGGTGAGATAAAATGTTGGATGCCATGTTGGTCAAATAAAGTTTTCAATCCTTGGTATTCGGTACCACCATCAGTATACATGGTTTGTATGGGTTTGTTGAAAAAAAATTTGACCATTAATTTGAATTTTGAAAAAATGCTATATATGTCAGATTTGTGAGTCATGGTAAAAAGCCAAGAATATTTAGTAAAATGATCGACAAATATAACATAAAAAGAGAAACCATTTATTGATTGAACAGGTGAGGGTCCCCACACATCGGAATAAATAAGTTCTAATGGACGATGACTCTTTAGACTAGAAATACCAAAAGGATGTTTACGACTTTTATTACATTTGCAAGAATCACAAAATGATAATGAGGAGGAACTAGAGTGGACTGGAAGTTGATGAGATGACATAATGTGTGATAGAATTTATGAGGACGGATGACCAAGTCTATCATGCCAACGATCAAATGTTGTTTTAATGCTAACAAATGCATGTTTCTTTACTGACGGGATTTCCTTGATGTTGGACCATTCATAAACATTATCCTTGCTCCGGTCTCGGGCGAGAGGTGCCCCTGTAGTAAGATCCTTAACACAAAAAGAAAATGGGTCAAATTCAATTGGTGTGTTATTGGTTTGGCAAAATTGATAAACAGAGATAAGGTTTTGTTTCATGTTTGGAGCATATAACACATTTTTAAGTAAAAAGGAATTGGGAGGAGAATAAATGAAATAAGTGCCAGTGTGGGTGATTTTGACACCTGTACCGTCACCGATAACTATGTCATCTGGTCCCTCGTAAGGTTCACGGATGGAAAGGTTACCCATATCAGAAGTGACATGATGAGAGGCTCCGCTGTCTAGGATCCAACTTGGACCTATGGTGCGGTTGTTTGCGGAAGTAGTGGTGTTGTTTGCCCTGGGCGGTATGGGATGGCCCATCATGCATTTTATAGTATGGCAATCGCGGGCAACATGACCTCGCTTGTCACAGAATTGACAAACAAGGTAGGAGTTTTTGTCTCCATTGTTGCTTTGACTGTTGGTGCGTTGCCCATTCTGATCAGTTTTAGTGGACTGGTAATTTGGTTGATAATTCTTTTTCCCTTGGTAGCCATGGTTTGTATTCTTGGATGAAGAATTAAACCTGCTAGAGTTCACAGTAATGCCACCAGTAGTGGCCTGATTTTCCTCTCGCTTGAAAAAAAGCTCATACTCCACTAGCTTGTCATGGAGTTCTTCAAAGGAGATGACTTTATCACGGGCTCTTACTGCAGCAATGAGTTTCTTAAACTCCGGTCCAAGTCCGTTCAGAGTGTGGTTGATGAGATGGGAAAGAGGAACAGGGGCATCAATAAGTGCAAGTTCATCAGCAAGGCCTCGAATGGTACCAAGGTATTCAACGACAGATTGGTTACCTCTTCGTATGTTCGACAATTGATCGGTAAGGCCCATGGTACGAGAGGATGATGCGTTTGCATACAATTTATTGAGTCGGATGTTTGAGATGAGTTGATCAAGGGTCTCACACGGTCCGACAATGAGACGAGAATTCCATGGAAAAGAAGCTTATCTTGTCTTTTCCATAGAAGTGCTTCAGGATTGGAGACTTCCTTGTTGTCCACCATAATCGTACTTGGACGGCATGGTTTGGTTTCATCAACGAAACTGATAAGATCGTAGCCAAAAAGAAGTGCATCTATTTGAGCTTTCCATGAAGGATAATTTGATGGTGTGAGTTTGTCAGGGAGTTGAAAGGAGTTTATAACTATTAAGGTGTTAGTGTTGACTGGAGAAGTGATAGATTCATTGTTGGTTTGTTTGATGATGGAGGTGATTGTGGATTCCGCCATTGCTTTGAGTGCAGGCGTGAAACAAATCAAATGAATCAAATGGGATGGAAAATGCCAGAAACGCTTTGGGCTCGTTGGAGCTATAACAGCTCTGATACCATATAAGAGAAAGGCAATTTGTATTATGAATAATGTTTTCTATGTTTATGTATTGATTCTGTAAGGGTATATATACAAAGTTTTACCATATGAAAGGAATATAAATCTAGCTAATTAAGCCTAGAATCATGGGATACATAGGAGCTCTAAAAGGATAATTACAATCAAATAAAGTCTATCAATTATACAATCTAAATATAATAGGAAGGTAGAGCTGTTATGATATGGGTTCCTCACTAATAACTACTTTAAAGCACTAATAAATATTGCTAATTATATTTTAGAAATTTTGTTTTTTTTTTCATTTTTTGAGGGGTAAAATGATAACTTAGACTACATTAACAACACTCGAAGGACAAGATAAGCTATTTGAGGGTCAGATGATTTCCTAAAAGTTATTCTGAAAATTGGAAAAAAATATTAAGTTAACGTGTAAAAGTTAATAATTATTATTATTAATCACTAGAGAAGATGTACAACATGCGTCAATCCCATAATATATCTCAAATACTAAATTCTAAAAAAAAAAATATAAATTGTGTCTTATTCCGATAGAATGAAATTTGTTCTCTTTTGCTGATTGAATGTGTGACCGAATTTTTTAAAAAAGAAAGATTGACAATAATTTTGTTAAAAGAAACACTAGTCTCAATTTCTTTTTATTTTAATCACATCTTCAAATAATATTAAATCACGTTTTGAAATGATATTGAATCATATTAGTGGAGACCACGAATTTCATCACAATCCATATTATTCATACCAAAAGCCATTTTGATGACCATGGTTAGTAGTGGTGCACACGGTTCGATTTCGACCGAAATCATAACCGAACCGTTATTTTCGATTTCTTAAAAATAAAAACCGTAATCAAACCGTTAGTTAAAGAAACCGAACCAAATCAAACCATTTATTTCGGTTCGGTTTCAATTTTTATAATTACCTTTCAAAAAAATAACAACAACATAACTCAAAAGATAATGTAACTAAAAGCATAAACTAAATTATATAAAATAGTTCATGTTTCAACTTGTACAAACACAAAATCAAATTTATAATTAATGAAATAAAAATATATCGTTCAAAATTACATCTCATACTCGTTATCTAAGATTCTTACTATATTATTAATACATATATAATATAAAATATAATAATATACTTAAAACCGGTTTAGTTATTTAAAATCAAATCAACTGCCGATTTCAGGTTTGATTTTTGTGCCGCGCTAATGGTTGGTGACATAAGTGTGGTTGGTGAGTGACTTTATGATTTATTTCCTAAAACTATTACAACTTATGATATAAATTTAACATTTAGATTCAACAACATAATAGGCGACCGTTAAGGCCACACGTGTAAGTATAACATCCATTAAATTGATAAACACCAAAAAGATGCTGATACTCTTCATATCTGACGTGGCTCAAATATATATATATATACAAAACCATTAAATATCTAAATTTAGTAACATCTCCAAAATACCCTCATTTATCGGCCTCAAAAGGCCCACACTCACAGGGCTAATCCAGTAACTTCACGTCCCGATTTGGATAATCCCAGCTAAAAGTTGCGATTTCGCCGGCATATTATCTTCGTTACGGTCCGAATCTCCTCATTTTTCGTTTTCTTTCTCCTACAATTTAAACACTCACACATCAAAACACCAGAAAAAGATTTTCTCGGGAAAATTGGTGGGAAAGTGCGGGAAAATCTGGGAAATTGGGTAAAATGCACTCCTTAAGCCTCAAGGTTCTTGCGGATTTCTATCCGGGGACCGCAAGGTGTAGCAGACATGGTCGATTGAGCTTCGGAGTTGGGGATTTCGAGGCTGGTACGAGGAGGAGGTGGTTGGATTGCAGGGATTTGGGGAAGAGGACTACGAGAACGATCGTTGCTTGTTCGTCGGAAAGAGTCGGCGGCGGCGGTGGTGCGGAGAGTCAGAGTGCGAGTTCGTTTCTGTCTCGGAGCCAAACCTATGCTATGTTGAAGCAGCAAATGGAAGTTGCTGCAAAATCGGAGGTACCTATTGCTTCTCTCTCTATATATATATGTATATGTGTATGCATTTTTTTATATGTTTATGTTTGTATGTGAGATAAGCTGATGATGAATTGAGTTGAATTGATTAGAAAGTGCTTTTATGGTGTGTTTCTCTTAATTCTCCAGTTTGACATATTTACTGGCAATAGGTAAGTTCAGGATTGTTAACAGTTGGGCTACTTCAATTCTTCTATATATCAGGGAAAAAAATTTCTTATGTATATGGGTTCAATTTAAAGGGTTTTAGGAAACTTCAAGTAACAGAGTAAATTTGGTTTTGTGCATTATAAATTATATTATGAAGGAATTCATGATTGACAAATTGAATGGTTGAGAATATAATGAAAGAATTAAAGGTTGTGCACTATAAATTATATAATGAAAGCATATTCATTTTATGGGAAATTTAATTGTTGGCGAATCTACTTACCTAAATAAAAGTTGTTTATTTATTTTTTACTACTCATAAAGTAGGACATAGTTTTTGGTGATATACATTATGCTTTGCCTTTGCATTTTCGTATTTCAACATTTTGTTACTCTTGTTTTTGGTTTATTATTTGGGCATGCATGTTAAATTAGATGTATATCTTTTTATATAACTTGATCAGGACTACAAAGAGGCTGCGAGAATTCGTGATTCATTGAAATTATTTGAGGAAGAGGAGCCGATTTTGCGTCTTCGGAGATTGCTGAAAGAGGCCATCTCTGAAGAAAGGTTTGAGGTACCAAATTCCAACTCCTTCATGCCATTTTTCATGCCATTTTTGAAAGCTTGCGGTTTATCCTTCTATTAGTAGTTTACATATGAAAATATTGGACTATAATGGTCCACCATCCTTTCTACACTACTGAAAGTAGGCTGCACACTTCTAACTCCTCCCAAACCGTGCAATAGGCTAGCCTTAAGCTGAAGTTTGGTACAATTTTAGACGGTTGCTATGTACCTTGGCGATCTACACTAGGGCTTTTCTTATTGTTAATAAGGCACCAAAACCTGATGTATAGAACAAGGTTTCTGTATGATTCATCCTTGGTCGCTTTCAGTTAGTATTTTAATTATTTAAAACCCTCTAATTGGATGCAACAGTAATCATATCTCAAATCTTGCTCATAATTCATTCCATGAGCTCTACACTCCAATGTATTTTTCATTGGAAAAAGTTTATAGATAAAATAATGATGTACAGAGCACCAACAGAGCTATATATGAACAGAATAGTCCACTGTAAAGACAATGCATTAAATGATGTCCCAGAGTTGTTGAAAGAGGCTCTAACTTTGGGAAGGAGGGGAGAGTATGTACTTTCAGGTGACATTTTCTATTATGAATAGGGAAACAAATAACTGCATTTATCATATTTACTAAAGAATGTATTAATCGGTGCAATGTAATGTTTAAGTCAGTAAGACATACAGATATAAATTCTGTGAGAAGAGTACAACTTCAATGTGAAAAGGTCTTTATTAGGATTATCAACAATCGCATTAAGAACTCCGAAAGTGGATGATTCAATTAAAATGAAGAAATTAAAAGAGAAAGAGAGAAGAAGGAAAGTGGAAACAATAGTTCTATTACTAAAGAACAATATAAAATTAATAGTTCTCTTTATAATGTTTCACCTGCACAGTGGTGCAATAACTTTGAAGCAGCAAGTAAACTCCATCTATACAGAAGTCAGCTGCCTCAATTTTTCATGATGGATCGTATACTCTGATGGCCATTTCTAGTTATGGAAGAGAGAGAGAGAGAGAGAGAGCCCTTTCCTATGCGGTGGTGCAACACAATTTGAAGAAGCAAGTAAAATGAGTTCATATATAGTCAACAGCTTCAATTTCCTCATGATGGATCACATAATGATGGCTAGTTTTTGGTTAAAAATGAAAATGGTAGAAGAGGAAAATGGAGGATAGCGTCTGGGTTTGCGGGAGGAGATCTTGGAAAAATCTTCTGTACCCAGATTTCTGATAAAATAACAAATGTATAATCGCAGTGAAACCTTTATTGAGAGCATATTTGTAGTGTAAGTGCTGAATGGGTTATTTTACCTGGAATAACTTCTTGAAAATTTCACACAACAGAGCCGAGAGAACCTATCTTGATTTTTGGGTTTATCTATTCCGTACTTTGACAAAATAGTGTGCCCTGGTCCATTTCGGCCATGCCAAGACAGGTTTGATGACTTCTTGTTTTACAATTATGGAAAAGGCTTCACTATGTTTTTTTATTATCAGATATTGAGTAAGTTCCCAAATATGGTGCATGTTCTCCATTGCATTGGCTTAGTTTTCCATGGTATATTGCAACTTATTCGCTTTATTTCCAGGATGCAGCTAAGATACGTGATGAAATGAAGGATATTGCACCACACTCTCTCTTGAAATGTTCGAGCGATGCAACAACCTTGGTATGATCACCATTTGATTCTGATGATGTGATTGCATTTAGTTTAACAGCAAAATTCTTTTCACTAGATGATTATGGTAGTTTTGTGCAATTTCGTCTCTTTAATGCATCAAGTGCATTTTACTAAAATTTTGTTTCATAACATGTGTATATATCGACATGTATATTTATATTCCTAAAAGTTAAAGCAAACACATACACTCATAGCATACCTAGGTGGACTTGAAACCTTGGACCCTTTATTGGGGAAGAGAGATCATACCAACTGGGATACTGGTGTGGTGGTGAATTTATTTTATCATGTCTGAAAGCAGTAGTTATATTGTTGGTCAAGCTTATTTTGTGAACCTCTCCTAAATTAATATTTTAAGAAAATGACATGCTTTTAGGAACATGAAAAACAAAGGATTTAAAGAAAATGGAAGATTTGAAATGTGACCAGAAGATTTTGCCTCATACTTTTTACATGGAATGATACAAATTTTATCCTATTCTTACCTCAGTATCGGAGCCCTCATTGTCGTCACATGGGACAATAGCTGACCATTTGCAAAGTCATTTCTTGACACATTACTTTGAGGGCTTCAAGGAGGTAGTAGTTTTATGGCATAATAGATAAGTGCTTAGCCAGAGGATGATACCATTTTATTATAGCCAAATGCACGAGGCTCCTGCCATTGTGGGGTCTGGGGGAGGATCATATGTACGCACCCTTGATTCTGCATGTGGAGAGGTTGTTCCCTTAATCTGAACCCACGTGTCCATGTCCTCCTAGTCACGATGGAGCAACCTTACTGTTGCACCAAGACACACCCTTCAATTCAATCATGTGGAAGCAGTATATTGGAGCTACCTGAGATTGTTTAACCTCTCTTGTGTTCCATGAATATCCAATATCTGGAGGAGAATGAATGGGGCATGTATTTCTCCTTGATTTAAACTATATTGACCACATGTCCCTATCCTTTTTGTCTTTTTTCCGTTCAACATAAACCTAAGCTGCATATTTCGTCTTGTCTATATAAATAGATTTGCCGAATGGGTTCTTACCAAGTGACATTAATCTATTTACATTTTGATGGCTCAACTGGGAAATTCTACTAAAATTGGCACTCTTTCTTCACTATTTTGATTGGGACCTCTAACTGAAGGTCTGAAACCATGTTCACAGATGACATTTCTGCTAAAATAAGTGGATGTAGTTTATATTCATGGAGGAATATCTAGGTGGAGAGAATGAGGTGAAAAAGATTGCTGTGAAGCCAGACTCTATAAACAAAAGGTGTTAAGATCATCAATCTTGTAGTTGTGGTCAGAATATGCTTATGAGGTGCCGTGTTGCAACCGGCATCATGTTGACGTGACACCATACCTAGATTGTTGTCAAGTAGAAAGGAAGATGAAATCAAGGATTGTCAGAACCGAGATCAATTCACTGGGGGATACTATACCCAACTCTTATTCAGTTCTCCTTTCATAAAAGTATTAGGATCCCTTCATGCCACTGACATATCTACGTGCAAGCCCTGCAAGAACATTTGAATGTTGGATGGAAAGCTTTTCATCACATTCTGGAAAGTCAAAAAGCATGTCATTGATGTTCCAACTGTATTTATCACCATCACATCCCAAATGGTGGATGTGATGAATTTAGATGGCTCTTCATCAGATGATGTCCTTCTGCACCCATTCCATTGCTATTTTTTGTTCATTTGTATGGCACACATATTGGTAGATATGATGTTCCTGGCTTGTTTACTGGACTGCCTAAATTTCTGACAAGATACATCACACATGGCAGCAGCTACACTTCAATCTCACAAATTAGCCCCACATCTATAGTTGGTCATATATTTTCTTAATGCACATTCCAAGCCTACATGCAATGCCTATCAAGGGTCACTTGCTATTAACTCTACCCAATCACATTATGGCAATGCACTGCTACCATACCAGCTAGGTTACTACCTTCCTTTAAGAATACACATCGTGCATTATGCATCAATTGCTTTGTCATCTCACAACACTATAAAATCATAAAGAGATACAAACAGAGAACAAAAGCTCTGATATGAAGTAGAAAATCAAAGATAAATAAAAGAAGAAGAATATCAATAATAAATCTGTATTATTGAATGAATTGTATTTTTTGTGTTTATTGTAACAATACATAAAGGGCCTATATATATAGGCCGAGTATACAAACATGTTTAATAAGAAACCGATGTGGGACACACACTAATTGTATTTTGTATATTCCAACAACAACAACAAGTTATTCAAGTACTTTTCTTCTCATGGAGCTGCCTCAGGATTTTCAGTTGAAGTACCAGGGGGCTTACTCGTGCTTCCTTGTGGCATTGTTTGAAATCCTACCTTCAATCTTATTTTTCGGATGACTTGCCATAAATTCATTTCTGTTGAATCTCTCCTACCATGGTCGTGGCTTATCACCAGGCAACAGTGGCGATATTCCCTATACATACATAGGTTGGTATAAGGGGATGTGCGCGAATCATCGAGATTCAATGAAAGACTCAAAAACAAAATATAACGTAGTTCAGCTAAAACCGGCTTACATCCACATATGAGAAGAAATTCCACTATGATTCTTTGTAATATTACAACACTCAAGTATCAACATCGTTTACATGCCTTTTCACCCTGTACAACTTTACGAGTCTCACCGTACATATATTTTAGTACGGGATATCAGCAAGAAGCTAACACCGTGGGTCATTTAACAACCCATGGCTGTAACTTAAAGATTTAAATCTTTAAATAGTCATTATATGATGTCTACCACCGCACGATTGATCACACCAGAGATCCCAGCCACATAATGAGAGGTATCTAAAGCATTTCAGTAGTTTTACTTCATCTCAACAGCGGGTGATTCAATTGGAACCTTCTCACCTAGCCGTAGATAAAAACAGATTGGCAAAACCTGGCCATTCCTTCAACATCATTTGTAAAAGTTCTTTGATCCCATATCATATTACACCTCAGTTATACAATTTACTGATGTGGTTGTATGATTAGTCATACAATTTATTGATGTGGTTGTATGCTGCCATTTGGACATGACCTCAGTACTGTACCAGATGTAGGCTGCTCCTATAATGGATCAAACGCCTACTTTTATGATGCTTATTATAGGATGACTTGCATTTATAGATGACTTGCATTTATAGTTTGGTTCACACACTTATTCTTCTGTCCTCTCAAAGTATGTAGGATCTGTATATGTGGTTTAATTTCTTGACCTTACTTGGTATCTCATCCTGCCACTATTACCTTTATGAGGTTGTCTTTATTTGTAGAGGACCTATCTGTGCAATTCTCAACTGAGTGTATAAATTTATGTCTTTTGGCCTACATGGTCTATGGGACAATCAACAAAGATGTACAAGCACGCCTTTGTTATCCTGCTGCTGGTTCCATGTGTGTGCCATCTATATCTGTTTGCGCCATCTTCAGCATATATCATGATGTGTGTATATACTACGCTGACATACATCTATTTATCTGCATAATATGGGAAATCATGTTTATGTGAAACCATGTACTGTCGAAGGCTCAGTAAAAAAGGTTCCTTTTCTTGAAGGGAAAAATGGTAAGAAAAACAAATAACAAAAAGAGGAAAATTTTCCTTTTTGGCATTAGAAACGTTATTGATGACCTAGCATGCCTTAACTCAATTTAAGATAGATGCCCTAGTGACATTGAAAGGACAAATCTCGGCCACACTTCACCTATTTTCTTACTTTGTGTTCATAGAAAACCTTTTGATCGGAGTGAGTTGTAACAGCCCTAGTTTGACATATAGAAAACTCAAGTATGTGGTTGTTTCTTGTTCATTTTTGACAAAGCTTGCAGGTAATCCCACTATGATTAATTCTGAAAGTGGCATTAACTTTTTAGGGGATCAGGGTTCAAGTGAGGAGTGTATACATTGAAGGAAGAAGTCAGCCTTTAAAAGGCCAGTACTTTTTTGCTTATAGAATAAGAATTACCAATAACTCGGACCGCCCTGTTCAACTTCTCAGAAGGCACTGGATTATAACTGATGAAAACGGAAGAACTGAAAATGTTTGGTAAGTGTGATTTACTAAAGTTATTGAACTTGTTTTCTGTCTAGAAGTCCCGTGCAGGCTTGTGATTGGGTGTAAGTGTGCCATTGTGGTATACAATTGCTTTACATTTGCTCGAGTTATTTATCCACTTCCTTATGCAGGGGAATTGGAGTCATAGGTGAACAACCAGTTATACTGCCCAACACTGGTTTTGAGTACTCTTCTGCATGCCCATTAAGCACTCCCAGTGGGAGAATGGTAAGATCTGAAATCTTTATTTCTACCTTCATCCATGCCTAAGTTTTCTATAATTAATCCTAATAAGGTATTAGAAAGAATGTTTTAGGCTTGTTTGCACCCTTGTTGTGTTCGGTTCAGGGCCGGAACTATTCAGAGCCTAGTGGGGGCCAATGCCCCCACTGAATTTTTCTTTTTTATATCTTATGCTTAAATTTTGTTTAATTTACCCAAAACTCCCCATTAAAATTGCGAAATGCCCCCACTGAAATTACAAAAAATACCCCTACACCCCTCTCACATAAATAAAATACCTTTACACCCCCACTCACATAGTTTTCTAGATTTGTCATTGGTTTGGTTGGTGGGTTTTGTAAACATGTAGGCAATTGGAACTAGAGTAAAGGGAAGAGAGTAGGGATGTGGGATAGTCCCCTTCAAGCCCGTATATTCTTTCCTCCTAAAAATGGGAGAATTTAGGAAGAAAACAACAGTTAATTAGTGATAGTTATGCAGCTTCATTTTACACTAGTAACGTCTTATTTTAACCTTTCTCTTTGAAAGTGAAATATTTCTTCCCATTCGTTTCCAATCAATGCCATACTTTTCATGCAATTGTATTTTTTTGCGGTGTAGTAGTATTTTGGAAACTGCTTTGATGGCTCCCCCACCAAATGCAGGCTTAATTTGACTACTATTACCTTGTAACCAGTTACGTTTGGAGGTTTTTCTTTCTTTGAAGTTACTCATGATGCTGTTTTCTTGATTCATTACCTTGTAGGAGGGTGACTTTGAGATGAAACATATTGATAAAGTAGGATCACAAACATTCAATGTGTCTATTGCCCCCTTTTCTCTGTCCACGTATGAAGATGGAACTGATTCATTTTGAGTTGTGAATTGCGGCACTGCTAATCAGAGATGGAAAATGCATTTTCAAACTGTACCAAGCCTCTCTCGGAGCAAGAGACCAAAAGAGCTGTAATTTTTTAGTGTCGGAGAAGTCAGCATATTGTTGCCTATATATATATATGGACCTGACAAGTGTAAAGTTATTTTTATTTTTGATTTTTCAGTTTTTTGCAAGTTAAAAATATAGGATCAGAATGGAATGGAATTGTACTTGTATGTGAATGTGGAACCTCTTTGTGTATGTAATGTACATATATTACCACAGAATCAAATGGAACAGTGATGACTTTTGCTGGATTGAACTCCAGTAGCCCCAAATGTGGATGCTAAATTTTCAACTGTGATTAAATAATGCCGGCTCTTTCAGTCATGCATCAAGTAGAAAGTTTTTAGTTAACGTTATGTTTATACTATTTCAATCACATATTTCTTAGTCTTCACAGAAGTTAAGTCATCAAGACAGTGCTTTGAAGAGAACATTTCTGCTTTCAAGTACAGTTTTGCTGTGTAAATGTAACAACACCACAACATTGTTTCTCATGAAAAATATCCAAGTGATTGACCCGAGCCCTTTGCTTTTGTTTAAGAATTTGTAAATTGCCTCTTACTTGCAGAACCAGTACGGGTTTCTTCTGTGTCTTAGAATGCCTTCAGAATTTAGTTGGATTTCATTTGCTAGTCAGCTAACATGCACAAAAGCATCCATCAAGGTGCTGGTATCATGGTTCCGGGTGACGGTACCAGCCTTAAAAAGTGAAAAAATTGAGAAAGTGGCTGACGGTTAACAGAAAAAGGTGAAAAAGTGGGTGACTGCTAACAGACTTGGACGATACCACTTAACGATATGAGCCTTAAAAGTGAAAAAGATAACAGCCTTAAAATGGAAAATGTGGGTGACAGTTAACAGACTTGGACAATACCAATCTTAAAATTAAAAATGTTTATGATAAACGGTTAACGGACTTGGATGATACTAGTGAAAAAGTGAGTATCGGGACGATGTCGCGTAACAGTATCAACTATTTTAAAAGCCTTAAAAGTGAGTATCGGTGTTGTATAATGGTATCGACAATTTTTTAAAATTTAGTGATGCGTAACGTATTGGAAGATTAGGCAAACCATGATTATTACTTAAGTAGGCAATGTCCCATATTTCATGGTCTTGTCTGATGCAGAATGATCACTTTAGAACTCGTTTGCACTGTCAAAAAGCCTAACGGAACGGACAGACACAATCTTTCGGCCAGTTTTCACGAATTAAATGTGATTTTTGACACAATAAGACCCTATTATATTGGGAAATGCCCAACTCGGACATTTTTTTTTCCCTTAAAAAAAGCAATAATTTTATAGGTAGTTTTAATCAAGAAACCCGTTCCAAAAACATCCTCAATTTTTATTCCGGTTACAATTACCCTCTTGCCCCAAAAAAAATCCAATTTTCCGGTCATATGGCTTGTGAATTCCCTATTCTGCCCCCGAATCACCTTATTTCATAAAACCCCATGTAGTTTCGAAAAAAATTACATATTTTCGAAAAACAATATATATTTTGAAAAATATATAAATATATATATTTAAAAAAAAGTATATATATTTCAGAAACAATATATATTTTTCCGAAATATAATATATATTTAAATATATATATATTTCATTAAAAAATACATATTTCTGAGAATTTTATTTTTTGAAAATATATTTTTGGAAATATATATTTTTCTGAAAAAAAAATAATATTTCGAAAAAGTATATATATTTTGGAAACAATATATATTTTGACAAAAAATATATATTTCTCATAATATTTTTTCTGAAATATATATTTTCTTCCGAAATATATATACTTTTTTAAAATATTTTTTTCTTTCGAAATATATATTATTTCCAAAATATATATACTTTTTTGAAATATATATTTATGAAAAAAGAATTTCTCAAAATATATATATTTTTCAAAAACATTTCTCAGAAATATGTATTTTTTAGAAATTTATATTTTTTCCGAAATATATGTATTTTTTCGAAATATATATTTCGAAATATATATATTTCGGAAAAATACATATATTTCGGAAAAAATATATATTGTTTCTGAAATATATATACTTTTTTGAAATATATATATTTATGAAATATATATTTTTTTTCGAAAATATATAATTATTTTTTAAACTACATGGGATTTTATAAAATAAGGTGATTTGGGGGCAGAATAGGGAATTTACAAGTCACATGACCATAAAATTGGATTTTTTTGGGGCAAGAGGGTAATTGTAATCGGAATGAAAATTGAGAGATGTTTTTTGAACTATAAGAAATTTTTTTTTTTATTAAAATCCCAAACCACATAGGATTTTATGTAAATTACCCTTTTAATAATTCAAAGTGTCTAACTTATTTTTACACTTAATTGACACTAGACGCATGCCCTAATATATAGTGAACACAGATATAAACATAAATACAAGACAAAAAGTAACAAGGGCTACAAGTTGCTCCGATGACTCCAATATATGATAGTAAATAGGCCTTCAAATGACTAAATATAAATACAGAGATGTCTGTTAGTAATGCTAATCGTTGTTCTGATTTGGAATCTACTTTCCATGTATCTTCAAAAGGATGTAGTAATTATATTTTCTTAAAAAATTGATCTAACATGTTACCAAATGCCTAATGGCTCAACGGTACCTGCCCTTAAAAAAATGCTCTAATATGCTTTCAACCCCAAATATGAGTTGTACGTTTTTGTTTTTTGTTATGTTTTTTTTTTTTGTGTTTTTGGTACTGTTCAAAAAAATATTATTGTAGCGGAGGAAATAAGTGATCAAAACAAAAAACAAAAATATCAGTACCAAACATGTTTTCAGTTTTGACTTATAGCGCTGCACGGCAAAGTATATACTTCTATTTTATAAATTTCACAACACAAAAACAAAAGCATGAATCAAACGTGCCCAAAGAGACTATATACAATAAAATAACCATTATTATACTGATGTACAATTATTTAGAAAAGCCTTTAAGAGATGAAGGACTTCCAAACATGACCCATGCTTGGCCTTTCTTCAATTACATTTTGCCCTGGTCCGTTTCAATATTAAGGTCCGTTCCAATTTTCAGTATTCTGAATGTTTGAAATTAAAATATTTATGAGGGAAAATTTTCAGGTACCTCCTTGGCAATAAGCCAAGACCTCCCCTCCTCTTGTTTCAACTTTGTCACATATCTTCCCTGAGTTTTGCAAAGGTTTTCAAAGACCCTACTTCTAACTTGCCGTTAAATTATCTAACGGAAGAGATAAAATTACATTATTGTCCTTACGCTTTGAAGTGAGATTACAAAACTACCCCTATTAATAGGATGGGTAAATTTCAGGTACCTATCCCTAGTTTTTATTTTTTTTAGTTCTTCAATTTCTACTTTCCCCTCATATTAGCAACGACTTTGCTTCCATGAAATTGGTATATATATATATATATATATGTGTGTGTGTGTGTGATATAATCGTATATATATATATATATATATATATATGTGATATAGATATATATTCAAACATATGTATATGCATATATTAGAAGACAGTGATCGCTTCGAGATTTCAAGATTGAAGACAATGATGACAATCCTTTCAATCGTATAAATTGTTTATATGTATAGATTTACTCATATATATGTTTATATGTATAGTTTTGGTTTCTATACTCACCTTTGAGTATTAGGGTTTTTGAATCCTTTATTTTAATTTCTTTATTTCTGCATAAGCAAAGAATTTAATGGCAATAAAAATAGAAGTGTATTACAAGTTCAAAGGTGCAAAAGATTATGATTCAATTGTTGTTGATAATGCTTCCAAATCAGTCTTTAATTTGGAATCAAAGATATCTAATGCCAAATCGAATCAAGGTCATTTAGGGTTTTTGATTGGTAATGTATATTTTTTTTATTGCAATCCCCAAATCGCAATCTCTTCAATTTCTCAAATCAGAGTCCATAACCAATCACCCTAAAGAAACATATATGAATGGCAGTGCAATGGAGTTGGCGTTTTGTAGGCGATCGAAAAAGGAGAGTGGAGGGTCGTGGTCTGGTGCGCAGGTGGTGGTTCGATATGGCTGGGGGTGTGGCTGTGGCAGCTTGGTTCTATAGGGAGGGATGAGTTTGGCGGTCTTGTAGCCTTTCCTCAATTTCTTCACATGAATCCCTAAATTGGAAACACACATATGAACACAGCTGGGGGGCACATATGTAACTACACATTATTAAAGAAGGATAGTAAAGTCATTTAACTCTTAGAAGGGTATTTTAGGGATATCATATATATTTTTGCCGATGACGTCATCCATTTTAACGGCCAGTTAGTCATAAGGGAGGTTTGTGGTGACGGAAGTAAACCTTAGGGGAGGTATGTGACAAAGTTGAAATAAGAGGGAAGGTCTTTGGCTTATTGTCAAACCTCAGGGGAGGTACCTAAAAATTTCCCTATTTATGATCTTGTTTAAGGGACGGCAATTTGGGGTCGTGGGGGGTGTTCGTTCCAGTTGAGGTATGGGTATTTTATTAAATTAATAAATTCAAACGTTACACGTTTAATATAGTCAAATATGTTAACATTAATCGTACTCATAATTTAAATAGGTAACATGACATGATATACTCTGTTCATGTTGTGTCATATTTTGTCAGCTCTAACCTTGTCAAAATGCATGTTACTTCACAGAAATATTATATGTTCTTGTATTTACCATTATCAAACCATATATATTTATGTACCGAGTAGTTGATCCATCTTTCGTAAAAATTCTGGCACCCTCAATTATAGCCAAGCTATGTTATGATAACTCATGGATAGTGTTACCGACACCAATTATAATATTACGCACAACTAATTAATATATAGTTATATATATATGCATCCAAGGAAGTACCTTATTAAAGAATCATTATTGATAGGGCTGACAATTTGTGTCGTGTTCGTGTCGGGTTGAGATCGTTTCGTATCGAAAAAGACTTGGTTAATATACGTGTCAAATATGCTCAGCCCTAACCCAACCCACATGTTATTCGTGTCAACCCATGTAATCCATTTAGTCTATTTATTATAATTTATTAAATTATATTTGACACAATCCAATACGAAATGAACTATTTAACCTATTATCAACAAAATCAACCGTCGTTTTTTTATGTTTTTTGAGTGAAAAACTATTGTGAGTATTGTTAACAAAATTTTTAAAAGAGTTTTTGAAATTTGGAAGAGCATTTTGAAGAAACTAGTACTAACTTATGTTTATCTTTTTCTTTTATGTAAAAATTGTTATCTATAAAGGGTGACTACTTTGTATTGAAAGTTGTCCCACATCGACTAAAAGGAAAAACCACCTCTATATCATTTCCTATAAATATAGGGCATCTCCTATTATATTGTGTGTACAAATAGAGAGAGAGAATAAAAGAGATACATGATAATATTCTTCTTGGTGAGAATTAGGAATAATATAGACTTATATTATTCCGGTGATACAGGTGTGAGTATACACTGTGTGTGTGTCTCAGTGGACGTACGCTTATTTTGGTCGAACCACTATAAATCTTTGTGTCCATTGTTTAGTGTATGTTTGTGTGCGTTTTCTTATTTGCAGGTACACACGACTTCTAACAGTGTTCTTGGGGAAGTGTAAAAATCCTAATAAATGGTATCAGAGCTCCAGGTTGGAGAAAGTCCCGAAGCCGTACGTTCTGGTCCAGATTCGTATGATTAAAGTGCTCGAAATCATAAACCAACCATACCAAGAGATTTGCCTCGACGAGACGAAGTGAACTGCATCGGCCGCTCATCCACTAGAGCGTCCATGCACCACTGCAAGTTCCGAACAGATTTTTTGGGCTCCACGCGCAGCAGTTTCGTTTTTAGGCTATTTCGCGGAGCATCATTGATCAATACAAGGCGTATAATATATCAACTGAAAGCTATTTCAAAGACAAACGTTTCGGCGTAAAAATCAGCCCCATCAGAGCTTGCATGCATCCCCACGCGCGGTTGGAAGATTCTGCCGGATTTTTCACTTTTCGGCAACCACAAAATTCAGTCCAGCGATGCGCCCGCCAGAGAAGACGCTGGCGTTAGTGCCACATCAACATTTAATTTGACAATTGACCGCCACATCAGCAACAACACCACATCAGCACCAGGTTTATCTTTTAGTGCTGAATTTATTTTGGTCCGTTTGGAGTCATTTTTGACCTATTTTTGACACGGTCAGAGGCGTTCTTAAGGTTTTGGACTGCACCAGACACAACCATGTAATTGGTTTTGCATAATTTGACTCTGAACACCTCAAATAGGTTCAATAGGAGCTATGAGAGAAAAAAATACAGCAATGATCGACAAGTTTGACGGTACAAATTTTGCCTATTAGAAGATGCAAGTTGAGGATGTGTTATTCGAGAAAAAATTGTTATTTCCATTAGAAGGGAAGAAGCCAGAATCGATGAAAGATGAGGATTGGACAATCCTAGATCGAAAGGCTCTCGATACGATCAGACTGAGATTATCAAAGTTCGTCGCCTTCAACATCAAGAATGAGAAGACAACAAAGTCTTTCATGGATAGTCTTTAAAAAATGTACAAACAGTCGTCTTGAGTGAATGCGGTATATATCATCACTAGATTGGCAAATCTGAAGATGTCCGGGAATAGAAAGTCAGTGAACACATTAGTGTTCTTAATGAAATTGTTGACCAGTTGGAATCAGTTAAGATGTCAATCACTAGCAAAATGAAAGCGGTTTTTCTTATAAGCCAATTACCAGAGAGTTAGAGCACCATAAAGGCTGCAATCAGTAATTGTTCAGGGATAAAACTGTTATAGTATGATTCTGTAGTAAGTATGATACTCACAGAAGAGATCAGAAGACAATCAGACTCTTCTAATAGTGGCTCAACATTGAATGTCGACAGCAGAGGCAGAGGTTCGAACAGGAAGAAAGGTGGAAACCAAAGGCATGGCCGTTCCAAGTCAAGACAGGGAAGACCACATGGAAGATCATAGTCTCGAGGTCCTAGAAATTCCAAAAAGATTGAGTGTTGGAATTGCGGCAAAACTGGTCACCTCAAGAACCAGTGCGGATCCCTGTAGAATGTAGCGGAGAACAAGACTGAGACAAACATTGTCTTAGAAGAAGCTGATGATGCGTTGATATGCTCTTTAGAGAGCAAAACAGAGTTTTGGGTCTTGGACTCTGGAGCATCATTCCATGCCACCTCAAGGCGAGTGCTCTTCGAGACCTATACACCTGGAAACCTTGGCAAAGTTAATCTAGGTGATGATCAACCCTGCAGTGTAGTTGGCAAGGGTGAAATACATATCAGACTCAATGGATCGATATGGAAGTTGAAGGATATTAGACACATTCCAGACTTGAGGAAGAACCTGATCTCAGTAGGCCAGTTGGCGAGTGAACGTTATATGAAAACTTTTACTGAAAGAGAGTGGAAAGTTTCCAGAGGAGCTATGACTATAGAACGAGGAAAGAAGAGCGGTACATTGTACACTACCACCAAAGCTAGCACGTTGATAGCAGTTGCAGAAAGCAATGAGGATCACAATTTGTGGCACCAGAGGCTAGATCACATGAGTGAAAAAGGGCTCAAAGTTATGCTTGCAAAAGGAAAGCTACCAGGCCTAAATTCGATTGGTATCAACTTCTGTGAGGATTGCGTATTCGGTAAGTAGAAGAGAGATAGTTTTCAGAAAAGCGACAGAGATCTCAGAAAGGAGAAGCTTGAGCTAGTTCACACTGATGTCTGGGGCCAACAAATGTCTCATCTATTGGCGGAAAGTCCTATTTCGTCACCTTCATCGACGACCATTCCAGGAAGGTATGGATTTATTTCTTGAAACATAAATCTGAGGTGTACGACACGTTCAAGAAATGGAACGCTATGATAGAGAATGAGATGGGTTTGAAGATAAAGAGTTTAAGATCCGACAATGGTGAAGGATATAAGGACATCAGGTTCAAAAACTTTTGCTATGAGAACGGTATCAGATTGGAGAAAACTGTTCCACGTACACCACAGCAGAATGGCATAGCAGAACATATGAACTGGACATTGATTGAGAGAGCCAGAAGTATGCGTATTCAGGTGGGGTTGCTGAAACAGTTCTGGGCAGAAACAGTCACTACAATAATGTATCTTATCAACCGAGGTCCATCGGTACCATTGGAGCACGAAATACTAGAAGAGGTATGGAGCTGTAAAGAGGTAACACTTTCACATTTAAAAGGTTTTGTTATGTTGCATATGTACATGTTAGTGATAATGTGAGGGAAAAGCTTGATCCCAAGTCACAATAGTGTACTTTCATTGGCTGCGGCGGTGGTGAGTATGCTACCGCATGTGGGATGATCAAAACCGAAAGGTGATCCGAAGCAGAGATGTAGTGTTCAATGAAAAAGTGATGTACAAGGATAGACACACAACTACCTGAGAGCCTATAGCACAGAGTGATCCTGTGTGTATTGAGTTAGATGATATTCAAGATAGTGAGAGTACTAAGTTATAAGAACAGATTGAATATGGCACTACTTAACAGGATGATACACTGCAGTCTTCGACTCCTATTCTTGTACCTAAGAGAACTTCACGGCCACATGTGTCGAACAGGAGATACATGAATGCTTGTTGCTCACAGATGGAGGCGAACCAGAATACTATGATGAAGCATGCAGTGCAGCAGATGCGAGCCAGTGGAAGCTTGTGATGGAAGATGAGATGAAATCTCTTATCTCCAACAAGACATGGATGTTAACCAAGCTGCCAGTAAGAAAGAAAGTTCTACATAACAAATGGGTCTATAGGGTCAAAGAAGAACATGATGGTTCTAAGAGGTACAAGGCGAGACTCGTAGTAAAAGGCTTTCAGCAAAAGCAGGAATCGATTACACCGACATATTTTCTCCGGTTGTGAAACTGAATACCATTCGTTCAGTTCTTAGCATTGTTGCAGCAGAGGGTTTGCACCTAGAGCAGTTAGATGTTAAAACTGTTTTCTTCCATGGTGACCTAAAGGAGGAGATCTATATGCAGCAGCCGAAGGTTTCTCAGTGAAAGAAAAAGATAAACTTGTGTGTAAGTTGAAAAAGAGCTTGTATGGTTTGCAACAAACTCCAAAACAGTGGTACAAAAAGTTCGATGGATTTATGCAGAGACATGGTTACAACAAGTGCAACGCTGACCATTGTTGCTACTTCAAAAGGTTTGACACGAGTTACATCATCATTCTACTTTATGTTGATGACATGTTAGTAGCTAGGTTTGATTTTGCGAAAATCAGCAAGTTGAAGAAACAGTTGGCAAATGAGTTCGAGATGAAAGACTTAGGGGCAGCGAAACAGATTTTTGGTATAAAAATTAACAGAGACAAGAAGAAGGGTATTTTGCAGTTGTCTCAGGCTGACTATGTTGAACGGGTTCTAAAGAGGTTCAACATGAGTGATGTTAAGCCGGTTAGTACACCTTTGGCTAGTCTCTTCCGATTATCCAAAGAGCAGTCTCCCAAGTTAGAAGCAGAGAGGAATAATATGGCCAATGTTCCATACGCTTCATCCAATGGTAACTTGATGTATGCGATGGTTTGTACAAGATTAGATAGAGCATATGCAGTAGGAACAGTTAGCAGGTTCATGTCCAATCTAGGGAAGACTAACTAGGAAACAGTGAAGTGGATATTGCGATAACTACGAGGTACCACAGATAGATGCCTTTGTTTTGGAAAAGGTGAAATGAATTTACATGGCTATGTAGATTCAGATTTTGCAGGTGAGATAGACCACAGAATAAGCACTACTGGTTATGTCTTTACAGTAGGTACTACAACAGTCAGTTGGATTTCGCAGTTACAGAAGATCGTAGCGTTATCTACTACAGAGGTTGAGTATGTGATAGGTGTTCAATATTGGTCATTTTTCGCCCCTATCTTGAGTTTGTTATATCTTTACATTTCGTTACTTGGTATTTTTATTTCGTTTGTGTGTGTAAGCATGTTTCAATAGCTTAATGAAGAAATAGAGCTAATCTCGGTCAATTAACTGAGTTCGTGTTCATTTCTATCTCGAAAAAGGAATCAAGAGGTGTGCCAAAGCAAAGAAGATCTATCGGAGGGCAAAATGGTCATTTCCCAACATCGTTATGTCACCGAAGGGCAAAAATATCAGTTCCAGACATTATTACTTCACCCAAAAGCATCGGGAGTCAAAGGTGACCAGTCTAGCTCAAATATGAAAAGACGAGTTTTTACAACAAAAGATGCATAATATCCTACGTCGTCAGAGAGAAAAAGAGACAGATTGGACCTGAGCTACGCTCTTAAGCTACACTTTGGTTTGGACCCTACGCCCTTACCCTACGCCCAAGCATAGGTCAGGAGCATAGTTCCCACCTTGTGGCCACGTGATCCCTTTACGTGCTGAAGTTGTTTCGGAGTTGTTTCAGAATTTTCCAGTTTTGTCCCTACTTCGATATTTCAAGTGATCAATGATTCCAGACCTCTACATACAAGCTTATACACATATTTACATAATATTTTATAGAGATTATTCATGTATTGTGAAATTAATGAAAAGGGCAACCATTAGGGTTTCCCTCACTTGTCTATAAATATGAGAGGGTTAGGTTTAGAGAAGAGGCTAGTTCTAGTTCTAGTTCTGGTTCTGATTTTCATACACATTCATTCATAGAGTTTTCACGTTCAAAGTTTAGAATTGAAGAAAACCATCATTGAAGACCTAGAGATCCAGAGAATAAGGCCATGGAGAGTGCTTCTATACGACAATGCATATTCTCTGAGCCATGATCAACTAATTCGGTATCTAGGTTTTTCTCGCAAAACCCTAGTCAAGTAATGTAGTTCTAATTTTATATTCAATTGTAGAGAGGGGAAACTGTGACTATACTGTGTTGATTGTATTAGATGAAATACCGTTTTTATTCGTGATACAAGTTTATATATTTGGATTGATTCTTGTTTTAGATTTTTTGAATATATTTATCTTACACAATCACAATTATTCACTATAGGCTAGAACTCGGATGCTTAAATTGTGATTTTCTATACAATTGTGGTCATAAAACTCGAAACTCTAGGTTGACACAGGCTATGCCTTGACAAACTGATATAGACATGTTTTAGGTTATTTTCATGCTTTAATTTACTGCTTTAATTTACTTTTCTGCATTTACTTTCTATTAGTAGTTGGCATGCACTAATCAGTTTAGTCTTGAGATGGATTGTCGCGATTCGATTGAAAGTAATTCTTTTTGGGGTCAAACTACTAACGCAGTGCGACCTGATTCACAATCAATGGATTGCCCTCATGCAATTAAAATAGAATTTGAACTATATTATGTCGTTAGTGGTGGAGTGAGGAAACTCTATTTTTCTCTCTCTTTGAATCACAACAATTATTTGTTATTGGTTTTGTTTTATTTTCATTAATATTAGATAATTCACAAAACTAAACTTTTTTTGAAAAAATACAATTCAGTATTTTTAGACTATTGAAGTGAACAATTCTCGTCTCTATGGGATCGATATTCCCCTACTCAAGCAAAACTATTTACAATTGATTTGTGTGATTGCAGAAGGGTAAAACCTAAAGTGTCGTTTTTAACCACATATTTTGCACACACCTGATGCCCACTAGTATGTAGCCGTGACAGAGGCTAGCAAAGAAATGATTTGGTTACAGGGATTGTTGGCAAAGTTGGGATTTGAGCAAGAGAAGAGTGTTTTACACAGTGACAGTCAGAGTGTCATACATCTGGCGAAGAATTTAGCATTTCATTCGAGGACGAATCATATAAATCTTCGTTATCACTTCATCAGATCTCTATTAGAGGATGAAGTTTTGACTCTTGAGAAGATTCTAGGAAGCAAGAATCCGGCCGACATGTTGACCAAAGTGGTGACAACAGAGAAACTGAAGTTGTGCGCAACTTTAGTGGGTCTTCAAGCTTGAAGACAGAAATGAAGGCATCGTACTACACTTATCATTGATGGAATTGATTAATGGTGGTAAAGTCATCAAGTAGGAGATTTATATATATAAAGGGCAACTATTTTGTATTAAAAGTTGTCTCATATCGACCAAAAGGCAAAACCACCTCTATATGTTTTCCTATAAATATAGGGACTCTTCTATTATATTGTGTGCACAAATAGAGAGAGGGAATAGAAGAGATACAACCTAGTATTCTTCTTGGTGAGAGTTAGGAATAATATAGACTTATATTATTCCGGTGATACAGGCGTGAGTATACACTGCGTGTGTGCGTGTGTTTGATCTGCTGATCAACCCTTTGTAATCCTCTCTTTTGATCGAAAGTGAAACGGTACTCTTAGTGGACGTAGGCTTATTTTGGCCGAACCACTATAAATTTTTGTGTTCATTGTTTGGTATGTGTTTGTGTGCGTTTTCTGATTTGCAGGTACACACGGCTTCTAACAGTATTCTTGGACAGGTGTAAAAACTCTAACAAAAGCTGAAGCAAAAACTCTACCCAATATAGCCTAAATGAACAAAATTGAAATAGTTTTATTGTTAATGTATATATGTATGTGTGTGTATTTGATAAACTATATGAGACAGACATATAGGGGCAGATTTAGGATTTTAATTCAGGGGATGCAGTGGCAAAAATTAAAATGAAATTCGTGATGCCTTCCTGGCAAAGAAAGCAAGGTTGCGAGCTTTGTCTACGGAGCAATTCATCAAGACCAATAATGAAACATAAGAGGAAAATATAGAGAAGAACAATAAATAAGAAAGGAAAGAAAAATCAAAAGCATTTAACTGAAAATAAAATAAAATTAGAATTTGATTAAAGAGGAAAATTATGATTTTTTTATGAAACTTAAAACAATCTTCAAAAAACTTAGAAAAGAAGGCAAAGAAGAATTAAATAATTTTAAAAGCAAAATAATTAGAATTTGATTTAAGAAGAAAATTGTGACTTTTGAAAGAAAATTAAAGGAATGTTTTAAGTCTAAAGAAAAGTGCAAGAAAGAAAGTGATAATTTTGGAATCAAATATATATAGAGTTATAGAGACTTTCGGTAAGAAATGAACTAAATAATGTTCCCCTATTTCCCCTCAAGCACACACTGACTCCGCCCCAGCTAAAAAATATGATAGTTTAGTAAATGAAGCAAAAAGAAATTAAATATAAAAGGTTGAACTAATATGTTTAATTAATGGTACAGTTACTGTTATATTATGCAGCCACTTCGATTATAAGGCAATTTAGGCAATTATCTAAGGCTCCAGCCAATAGAAAGGTCCTAAAATTTTGGGGTACATAATTATTTTTTACTAATATATTATAATCATTTTCTTTTTGTATACAAGTCCAATCAATGCTAAATTTATTTTTCTAAAAAAAAATTATCCTTAATTAGATATTATTTTCCTGTATTTTGAATTATATTTTAATTTCTTGCTTTTTAAATTTTCTCTTTCCTATATTACTTTACGGTACTCTAACAAAAATTCCTCTATCATTCTAATTTACATGTTTTCTTTTTTATTGTAATCAATATTCAATACAATCTTCAATCATACTATCAAATTCTTTTAAATACAACTTGAGAGAATGTACTATTAAATTAGGTTCTATTGTTCTTTAGTTTAAATTATATTCTACTTAATTTATTATCTTTTTTAGTAGTAATTTTGCATCTCAAGACATCTCCAAATTTTGGGAAGGATTGAAAATACCATTAAACCGCAAGGTCATTGGTAAAAATGATGATTTTTAAATAAGTGTATTAAAAAATAGTATATTATGTAAAAAAAATGTTATTGTTATACTTTTTGCATAAGACCTCAAATTTCACTCAGCCGCCCGTGATATTATGTTGATATTATTTATTATCCCCAAACAATTAGATGTGTGTCATAATATTTAACCATAATTATAAAAATGACAGAAATTTAATAACAATTATTATTAAAGCGTGCTAGCGATGGACTCGGTATTTTTTTCCGTTCTTTCACCACATTGAACTTTACCATTTTAAATTTTAAATATTTACTTATATGGCAGGATTTTAATAAAGTTTATTACTATGAACTTAATCCTTTTATAAAATAAAAAGAGAAATTTATTTGTGAATGAAATGTATTATAAACTTATAATATTAAACAATTAAAGTTGATAAACGTTCAAAATAAATGCTAAAAAGGCACCACAAATTCTAGGTAAATAAATTATAATGTGGGTAGGGATGGGAAAAAAATTTGTCCCGCTAAAGAACCGTTTATTTAAATGGAGTGATTATGGAGGAGAGAGAAAAAAAATCGGCGATTCTGGAGCTGGGGACGGTTTGAGGGATTTTCCAATCCGGAAACTGCCCCACTTCAAACCGCTTTATAAGTATATATATATTTTTATAATTTTAAATTTGTTTAACTAATCCTTTATGTAGATTCACATAATTTGATGGTTGATTTTAATTGAATATAATGAGATTGATTTTAAATTATTAAATCTATTTTTATGTGTTAGGAATAATTATAAGTAAATTAATTGAAATGATCATGGAGAGAAATTTTTTGGCAATTTTGATTTTGAGAATTAGAAAAACCACCGTCGCATGACCATCCCTAAATTGTGGGCAAAAGTATTGATTTTTGGCTGAGGTCGGCCCCTTTAATAACGCGTGTTAATATCACCCACAGTGGTAGATTGTGGCGTGTGCATTAGGGTTTGCTTAGTGGACACGTTTGCCCTAAATCTTGGCTTGTCTTTAATTAGACTCTCAGTTTTCACACATTAGTCCACATTTGGATGGTCCCTAACTAACTATCACTCCAATCATACGTCTATTATGGTGACTCCAATTGTTTAATTGATTTATCAACTTGTGATATGTTATCTATCTATCTATGTATTTTGTTGTGCCACTCTTTGAACATGCATGTGATATGAATTAAGGCCCTGTTTGGTTGGTGGTCTGGTTCCAGATGATCTGGTCTGATCTTACGTTTTATGGGATCAGACCGTATTTGGTAACATTGGTCCCAAATTTTTGGTTAGACCAAGTAAGACCAAATCAGACCAAAATGGCCTCATTTTAGACAAAAAAAAAAGGTGGTTCCTGGTGGTCCTGTCTGGTCTTATTAATAAAATATATTTATAAATAATTAAAAATGAATAAATAATAATAATAATTAATAATAATAATAAATTAAATAAAACATATTTTAAAAATAAAATATAAATAATAAATAATAAAAAAAATGAAATAAATAATACCATAATAATAAAAAATGAATATAATAATAATAATAATAAATAAATGAATAAATAGTAAAATACATTTATAAATAATTAAAAATGAATAATTAATAATATAAATAATAAATTAAATAAAACATAATAATAATAAAAAATGAATACAATAATAATAAATAAATATAATAAAAAAATGGACTAAATAATAAATAATAATAATAAATTAATAAAATAAATAATAAATTACATCAAACATATTTAAAAATATAATAAAAAAATAAATAATAAACAAAATGAAATAAATAATAATAATAAATAAATATACTAAAAAATAATAAATAGATATAATAATAAATAATAAGTAAATATAATAATGAATAAATACTTCATAATAATAATAAAAATGAGTATAATAATAATAAATTAATAAAATATATTTTTAAATAATTTAAAATGAATAAATAATTTATAAATTAAATGAATTAAATAATGAAATAATAATAAATAAATATAATATATTTATAAATTAATATATAATAATATTAATAATAAAATATATTATAAAGTGAAGAAATAATAAATAAAGAAAGAAATAATACATAAATAAATATTATAATAAATAAATAATAAGACCAGACCGCTTACCAAACAGACTTTTCCATATCAGATTAGACCAGACCAGACCGGACCAAACCAGACCAGACCGGACCGGACCAGAAAGACCGCCTACCAAACATGGCCTAAGTAAGCACACTCTTTGTTCTTTCCACACAAATGTAATGCATACAAGGGGTATATATGATACAAATTTTTAGGCGGGATGTTTCTTTCAAATTAAACAACGTGAATTTAGGAAATTCATTTTGTTAGCTATATACATATATATTGTATGTTTTGTTGTGTCACTCTTTGAACATGCATGTGATATGGAATTAAGCAAGCAATTCTTTGTTTCATTCTTCACAAATGTAATAAATACATGGGCTATGTATATATGATACAATGTTTTAGGTGGATGTTTCTTTCAAATTGTGTTTCTCAAACTAGGTGAATTTAGGAAATTCATTTCTCTTTTCAATTTTTAATTTTGATTTTGTTTGGTTTGTTTTGATAAATAGATAAATAAGGAATAGGGTTGAAAATTTTATTTATTTGAGAGCGGGAAAAATACAAGTTTTAATGGTTTATGTCCAATCTAATATCACGGGTACATTGCAAACAACAAGTTAGAGTCACGTCTCTCAATTCTCACTGTATTCAAAGTGATAACATTTAATTATAATCAATTTTTTTAATTTTAATTAGATGCAAATAATTAGTTAGAATGATATATGCGAAGATAGTTACATGCGATATGGACTTAAGTATGCAAATTCTTTGTTTCTTTCTTCACAAATGTAATACATACAATAATAATATATATATATATGATACAATGTTTTAGGTGGGATGTTTCTTTCAAATTATTTGTCTCAAACAACGTGAATTTAGGAAACGATCTTTTCCCACCATTCATATAACAATTTTTATTTAAGTATTTATTGTTGATGGTCACATTATTCATGGTAATAATCGAAATATGATAAAATATAGTCTCTTTCCATTGAATGGAACACATTATATTCATGGAAGAAATCCTAAATTTGCAACAATATTGTTCACTTTGCTCTCTGAATTTCGAATAAAAAAGAAAAACATTAATTATTGTAGATATAAGTTCATGTCAATTTCAAATATGAAGAGTATTGAGTTGGTGCTCTCTTTACACCCTATATAGTCGGTTTCGATTTTTACTAACATATTTTAAAAATAAAAATACATCAAATTATCAAGTGTCAAATATCAAATAATACCAAAGGACCTAATAGTCCAATAGTATTTCTTCTCCTTCTCAATAGGAAGATGAGGGGTTCGAGTCTATTAGGAAAAAAATTAAGTGTGTATGTGTGTGTCTGAAATTCTTACATTTTAAAAAAAATGTCAAATAATGAAATATAATATGAAATCTTAAAATTAGATTAATTGAACTACTTGAACTCTTACAATCCCCAAAACAAACGAATTCAAATTGAATAACTACTAGTATTTCAGTATTACATTCCATGAACCCATAAATTTAATCCTTTTTTTCAATAAGTAAATAAAAAAGGATTCTTGAAAATAACAAAAAGACATGCTCCAATCACCACAACTTTACGATTTAAACTTTAATTCTAGAAAACTTCAAAATTTTAAATTAATAGTCACTTGACTTGCATATAAAAATTAATTAATTATTAAAATTATAAAAATCGGTTCGGTTCGGTTCCGCAATGTCAAGAAACAGAATAATCAATTCCTTTATTTTGGAAACCGAAATCAAAATTGAACCATTCTAGAACCATAACCGAAATACCGATTTCATATGATTCGGTTCGGTTCGGTTCTTCGGTTCCACCAGTTTTTTTTCACCCCAAATTATACAATAAAACTTTAATTATAGAAAAGTATTTATAATTTTGTAGAACGATTTTAACAATGCTTTCCTCAAATAGGTAATTTTCTCTATTTTCACCCCACCGGTTTATTTATATTATTGGCCCCTCCCAAGCAAAAATATATGAGTCCACTATTTAACTAAACGATTCCCAGTTTAGGACAAAGCAAAAATATTCCCAGTTTGTATATCTTTCTAATTCTTATTTATTTTGGTAGAAAATGGAGATTATTATATTAGGCATCTTCAACAAATCATCATCACAATAAAAAAATAAAAAATAAATAAAACATAAAAAGAAATAAAAAAAATTACTCATAAAGGAGATACTAATAGAAACTTTCAATGGTAATTAAATTGATTTAACAACTTGTTCCAAACTTCCAAAGCAATCCTTTGATGTTTGTAAGAACCAAACAAAACTTTAGTGGTCATAGCCCACAATCTCCGGCGTTGGCCCGCATTCAATTTGGTCCCATTGTGGGGTGCACCTCGTTTGACTGCTGCTCACCTTCTCTATGACCATGTGGGCTCCACTACATAACAGATTTTCATGTCCTAACCACCTATTTTCAATAGTAATAATAATAATGATAATAAGTAAATTAATAAATACGAATTGACTCAAATTGAAAAGACTTATAACTTTGTGTTTCAGATTTTGTGATTTGATAATAGAGACAAGCCATTTATTTAGACATGTCAATCGATAAGATTTTGATCCGAATCTGATTCGATTAATCGGAATGGATTAAAAATAAAATCTGACAATTCTGTTAGGATCTGAATCCGGTAATCCAATTTCTTAACAAATTAGATTTATATTTATATTAATCTGATCCGATAATAATCCGATACAAAATTATAATATATATATATATATATATATATTTGATATTTTAATGTGTCTATATTTAGTATTATACCTGTATATAAATGTTAATTATTAATTATTTATTAATAATGATTGATTTCTATACCACTGTTAAATGTGTGAATAATTTCAGTATTTATATTTTAAATTTATATACTATTTATTAATATATTGAGTTGTAAATGTAATATACTTAATAATGTTCCAATTTCTTTTTCCGTTCTTTGATTTTTATATTTCTTATGAACATGTGTTATAAATATTGACTGATACTTTTGTATTTACTGATTCTTGGAGAACAAGAAATAATCTAAATTTATTTATTAATTTTTGTATTTTTGTATTAGATAATCAGATCGGAATATTGGATCAGATATCAGATAATGAAAAATTTTGAATATGAATTAACTAAGTAAAAAATAGTTGAATTATCGGATTCGGATCGCGGATCGGGAGTTTTCGCTATCCTTATCAGTGGACCTATCAATAATCCGATTATGATTTGAATTCAAGTAGCTGGATATGGATTGAAAATAAAATTCAATAATCCGATTAGGATCCGAATTCGATAATCCGATTTCTTAACAAATTGAATTTAGATTTAATTAGATCCATTCCGAATCTCATCTGTTGACATATCTACATTTAGACCTGTCAATGGATCGGATTTTGATCCGAATCCGATCCGAATCCGATCCGATTAGCCGGATATGGATTGAAAATAAAATCCGATAATCCGATTAGGATCCGAATCCGATAATCCGATTTCTTAACAAATTGGATTTGAATTTATGTCATCCAATCCGATAATAACCCGATCCGATATAAAATATAAATATATAAATATATATTTGATATTTTTATGTGTATATATTTAATATTGTACATGTATATAAATGTTAGTTGTTAATTATTTTATTATTTATTAATAATGATTGATCATAAATACAATTATTAAAAGTGTGAATAATTTAGTGTTTCAGTATTTATTGATTTTTGAATTTTTATATTTTTTTAATTAGATATTCAAATCAGATATTCTATAATGAAGAAATTCGAATATGAATTAACTAAGTGAAAATCCATCGAATTATCGGATTCGGATCGCGGATTGGAAGTTTTTGTCATCCTTATCAATAGACCTGTCAATAATCCGATTGTGATCCGAATCCGATCTGAATCCAATTTTAATCGGATATGGATTGAAAATAAAATCCAAAACCCGATTAGGATCCGAATTCGATAATCCGATTTCTTAACAAATTGAATTTGAATTTAACTGATCCGATCCGATCCGATCCATTGAGAGGTCTATCTATATTTATTAGATCATGGTTTGGGATGAAATTCGAATATTATTGATTTACGTGAAGTGTTTTGCATGAGTTTTGTGAATAATATATACAAAGTCTCGTGACCCCAAGTTCAGAAAAAGATATATATATAAAACTCTGTTAAAAGTTGAGGGTATAAGTCAGTTAATCATGATTGATAAATTATGAGAAATCAACGGTCCAGATGATAAGTAATCAAGACAGAGACATGTCTCCAAATTTGTGGAGTCCAGAATATTAATGTACCATAACATTGCCTTTTACAGCAGTAGCTTTATTCCTTTATTGGAGCCAGAACAAAACATATGATATTTATCTCATATATATATATATATAATGTGCATTCAAAAAGCATCTCCAACTCCAAGCAACCTCCAACACAAATTCCACATTCCAAACAGTGATTGGTTCCCCTTTCTCTCTCCACAATTTCAATAACTAGAAAGACTAAAAAAGACTGCTAATTATTAATATATAATATTATAAAAAAGTGACATACCCAACCTTTATGTCTCACAATTTTATATTTGCATGGCATTATAGAGATTGTGACATGAGACCATACTACCAAATCTTATTGGGATAACAAAAAAAATTATTATTATTTTTTTTTTTTGAGAGAGAGAGAGAGTGAGAGAAAGAGGCTTGTGCTCAAAGCGCACCGCCCTTTTATGTACTCTCTCCAAAGCAAAGAAGCAAAGCATCTCTTCTTAGACACCTCCACATTTGCCTTGCTTTCCCTTGTAAGTATCTAACCTTTCCTTTGCTTGTAATTAACAACTTGCCTTATATCATTCATATATTGTGTATGTATATGTATTTTTATGTGCAAATACAGACCTGAAGTTTGGAATCTTGCTTAGTTTCAGCCATTAATGAGGGTCAAAATCCTATATGAGTTCTGTATTTTTCTCCTCAATTGGTGTAAATTATAAGCAGATGTTCTAATAGTGGTTTTTTTGAGACCCTATTAGTGATTGGGACTTCCTCTCATATATATATATATATATATATATTCCTAAATGTGGTGTCAGGAGTTAGTTCTTGGGTTTTTCATGGACTAGGGTTCTAATTAGTCCCTGAATTCATCTGGGTTTTTGGAATTTTGAGTCTTGCTTTTAGCATTTCATCTTCACATTCCTCAAAAAAAAAGTTCTTCTAGTTTAAATTTACAATATTTGCTTTAACAGTCTTGTTACAGAGCACATTCGAAACTCTGTTTTTGTTCCCAACTCATTCTGTTTTTCAGGTCTCTCATTTCTGAATTTCAGATTTTCTGAGATTTCATTTCCTACAACAATTTTTTCTTTGTTTTTGTTAAATTTTTAGTGGGATCTTTTCCCCCATAAGAACAGAACACACACAATTGATTTTCTTTTCCCATCCTTTATTTCCAATCACAAACCACTAGCTAAAAGTTCTTGAATTTTTTTAATTTTGTTTCAATTTTTTTGGTAGTAACTTGTTCCTAGTACTTTCTTCTCCTATTCCAATTCCAAATCAATTTCCCATTTGAAAATAAATCACCCATTGGAGCAAACCACAGATTGAGAGGCACAATCAGAGGAAGAAATATATATATATATATATATATATATATATATAGTAGTAACATTATGGATTTCTTGACAGGATCATCAAAAAATTCATATCAGCCAGTGATGACTGCTGATACAACCACCTCAAGTTACTGGCTGAATTGGAGAGTCACCCTTTGTTCCATATGGATCTTACTCTCAATGGTTTTCGCTTCGTTCCTTATGTCGAAATACGAAGGCCCGAACAATGCAAGACATGGAAGCAGCAGAGAGGACCGGCAAGAGCCCGCTGGATTGTTGTATGATGATGAAATCTGGAGGCCTTGCCTCACAGGAATACATCCTGTTTGGTTGCTGGCATTTCGCGTATTTGCGTTCTTCGTGCTTTCGACACTTTTGATCATCACTAGTGCTGTTGATGGTGGTAGCATTTTTTACTACTATACTCAGTAAGCAGCTTTTTTATTTTTAGCCGATTTCATATACTAAATGTCAATAGATTGATTAAATATGGGGTGTGAAATTTTTTAATATTGCATTTAGCATGACTTTCTCTTCATCATTCCCTTTCAAAAACATTTCCGATCGAGGTACATTTGACAAATGAATTTAGTTACAGAGTTTACAGAGAAATGACAGCTTTTTGTTGATAGAACCATTATAAAATGCAAAAATTAAACTTTGGCTTCTTTATTATGAGTTTGGTTCAGTCTAAAGATGGAATTTATTATTTCTTATATGTACATTGTAGTTGTACAATTAAAGGAGTTGCTTGAATGGGAAGATTAAATCAAAGTACTTTAAAAACAATTAGCACATGAAGCTTTATGTAATGCCAGTATTGTGCTCATGAAAAAAGTGTGACTTTTTATTTTTATTTTTGTTTTTATTCTATTTTGTTATTTATCTGACAATTAGTGAAATTGGGTGTTGAACAGGTGGACATTTACACTGATTACATTTTATTTTGGGGTATGTATCAATCTTCTCAACAGCATTTTGTTTGATTTTTATTTTTCCTTTATGTTACATGACTTATTTTTTGTATCAGTATACAAGCTTAAAATATGAGTTGTTACTTGTATTTGTAGCTTGGATCTTTGCTCTCCATTTATGGATGTTACCAATATCACAATAAAGCTGGTGGGAATCGGATTGATGCCGAAAATGGCACCTATGCAGAAAACTCAAGTGCATCCAATGCACCAAAGTTCTCGGGCCCCAATGCAGAACATCAAGATCGCCAAATAGCCGGCTTTTGGGGCTATATCTTCCAGATTATTTTCCAGGTGAATTCCTGAAAGCAAGAAATTTTTCAGTTAGTTTGAGTTATGTATCCCCAATTATGATTAAATGTCCCCCTATATATCTATCATTTCTGCTCCCTAAAGACGGTATTTTATTCAACTCGAAGAATTGATTTTTCAGTTTCAGGATTATATATTGGCATATTGCTTAGTAAAATGTGTCTCCTCTTTGTTTAGTTACCCCATCTTTCATGCATCTATATATGTTAAAAAAAATAAAAAAAACAGTGTTCTTTTGCTCCATGATGTTATTCATAATTAGAGGAAAGAGGGGAACCAAACAGGGTGCAGTTGGACTAATTTAAATATTGTACATGTTTCTTGTTACAATATTTTAGAAACTCGTTAATCTTGAAATAAGTAATATCATAGTTTCTTTTTCTTCCATACAACATGTGTTTGATCATAAATCTTTTCTTCTTTCCAATATAGATGAATGCAGGTGCTGTGATGCTTACGGACTGCGTCTTTTGGTTCATAATTGTACCATTTCTTGCCATCAAAGATTACAATATCAATTTTGTGAGTATTCTATGCTGCCTCGAGCGTTTTCAGTTCATAATTATCAATCGTATCGAAACAAGATTCTTGTTAGTAACATAATGCAGAGAACTTCATAGCGTTTCCTTGACATTAGGCTTTACGACATGCCTCTAGATTGATCCTGTCATGTATTAGATAGTGAATCACTTGACTAGCCTAGACTCTAGAGTAAATTCGAATTGTGAAGACTTAATCTTAAACAAATGAGAACGCTTAAAATTAAATGAGCCATGGACCTTTGAGTACATAATATTTAAATTGATCGAATTCTTCTAAGGTTGGACCATCCAGGGACAGATCTATTAAGGGCTTAGAAGGCGCCAATGCCCCCAACTTTTTAATTTCCCCAAAACTCCTCACTAAAATTATGAATCGCCCCCACTGAAATTACAGAAAAATACCCTTATGCCCCCCAACACACACACACAGTTTTCTGATCGGTCACTGGGACCATCCCTATCTTAACATATTTTTAAATTATATGAAAGTAATTTAGAAATTTTCATTACCCAATGTGCTCAATACTTGATGGCTATATGTCCCTGCACATTATGCTGGGGCATGTAAAAAAATACACTTTCACCACATTTATTTTATGAAAGATGTTTGTTCTGAGTCTTTTCTTGATCAATTGCGAAAAACTAGTCAATTCTGATGTTTAAGAAACACCTGTGATTTGTTTGTGAACAATGTATTTTATCTCTGAAATGGCAGTTGATGATAAGCATGCATACGATTAATGCGGTTTTCCTGCTTGGTGATACTGCAATGAATAGCTTAGTAAGTTTGCAGCTTCTTACTGGTTTTGAATTCAATTTCATGTGTTCCAACTTTATTTTATTACTTATTTGATGAATTATTTCTAAATTTCTTTCAGCGGTTTCCTTGGTTTCGAATTGCATATTTCTTCCTCTGGACAGCTTTTTATGTCATTTTCCAATGGATTGTCCATGCCTGTGTCTCACTCTGGTAAAAACTAGTCTATTTTCTTCCTCACTATTCACTAGTATTATATATATATATATATATATATAATGTGTTTCAATCCTCATAACTTTAACAATTTTCAACAGGTGGCCGTATCCATTCCTTGACTTGTCATCTTCATTTTCTCCAATTTGGTATGTTCTCTTGAAATATTATCTTCTTAAGGTTTTTACTGCTTTATTGAATCCATAAGTTTGTATTTACTGCTAATTTTGTGAAAAAACAAAAAACGGAGAAGAAAGAACAGGTTCGACTATCAAATTTTTTACATTGTGACACTACCAATGCCATTTATGTATTTGGAATGGAAATAACATATATTCTTCAAGTGTTAAATTTGCCTCATTTTATTATGCAGTTCAATTACTGCAAATTCAAAAGGTCTAAAGACCAAATACATCATTTTCTATCAATAGACAACATTTTCGTCAAATTCAAATCTTGATGTTTTCCCTCAAAATTTCTTTTGAATTTACATAACCCTAGATATTTTAGTTTCAATTTCTATTCTAAAAGACAAATACTTACCGAATTCCAAGAATCATCCATCACTGACTTTAGTGGTCATCTAAAAGCAGTAAAAACTGCAATTATAACCTTAGGTGCGTTTGATAATGGTGTGATGCGGTGTTAGTTTTTGGTTTTCGGTTGGGTTGGATTTGGTTTGGTGTGGTTTCATTTTATATTGGAACCATGTTTGGTGCAGATGGTTTTGGTGTAAGAAAAAGTGATGCTGAAAAACCAAACCATGTTTGGTAGAATTGGTATGGGTTGAAATTCTGAAACCAAACCATGTTTGGTAACTTGGAATGGTTTCACATTTTATTTATAAATATTAAAATTTATAATATTAAAATATATTTAATATTTAATATATAATATATAATATTATATTTAATATTATATATTAAATATTAATATATTAAAATATATAATATATATTTTAATATATTAATATTTAGGAAATATAATAAAACTATAATATTAAAATATATTAAATTTCCAAAAATATATTTTAATATTAATATATTAATTTTTAGGAAAGATAATAAAACTATAATATTAAAATATATTAAATTTCCAAATATATATATTAATATATTAATTTTTAGAAAATATAATAAAACTATAATATTAAAATATATTAAATTTCCAAAAATATATTTTAATATATTAATATTAAAATATATTAATATGGTGCAACTATTTGGTTTTGGTTTGGGATGAGATGGTGCAATCATTTGGTTTTGGTTTTGGTTTTGGTTACTACAGTACCGCACCACCAAAAACCATCCATTCACATGGTTCCAAATTTTGGCCATTTGGTGCCAATGGTGCCAAAACTGTTGACCCAAAACCATTTTACCAAACATGGGTTGGTACGATTTTTTCATACCAAAACCAAAAAAATGGTACCAACCCATGTTACCAAACAGGGCCTTAGTGATAAACTATAAATTGTCACTTGAAGTCCGACATTAAAAAAAAGAATCGATTGGCTACATCTTAAATCTCCCAATGGAAAAATAAGCTTTTGTGCTTTAGCGTCACTAAACTTTTGCCACTATTGATACATTTTCTCGTAATGCATCTATGTTTAGTTAACCTAATGACCTATTGAGTTGATTCAGTTTGTAGCTTAAGATGATAAAATGACAATTATTTATTTTTCTCTGAAATAAATTTTTTTTTGCAGGTACTCCTCAGTGGCATTTATGCATATACCATGCTATGGTATTTTTGCCTTGATAATGAAGCTGAAGCACCATCTCTTGTCAAAATGGTTCCCTCAGTCCTACCGGTTGCAAAGTAACTAATATACTTGCCTCGGACGCTCCGGTTATCGGAATATATATATATATATATATATATATTTATATGGGATGAATCATAGTCTAGATACAGAACAGAAGAGGAAGAAGTTCTCCATATAGTAAATTAAGAGCATACATGGTTTAAATGTTATGATAAGTTACAGACAAATGAAATTGCTGCAAGTTTTGCTTTGAGGGGTGGTATACACAATTGTTATTCAAAAAAAACTTTCTCAGTTTTTAGATAACCAGTCATGAGGATGTGGCAGTTGTAAATAATACACAGATGCTGTGAAAGTTAATACGAGAAATTCTTTATCATTTTCAGAATTTGAGAAAATATTGATATTTTGTTTCTCCTTCGAATATTCGCGCTAAATATAGATGTTCAAATAGTGTAATCTAGTGATATCTATTCTTATTTCGAAATGAGTTCGATGAAAGGTTCGAGTTTTCCAAGAACATTGTGGAAATTCTTCATACTCCCATGAAAAAAAAACAGGCACATAAAAAAACATATATATATATATACTGTTTCATTATATATTTAAAGTAAACAAATTTTAATATTTATAATTAATTATTCATATAATTATAAAAAAATCACTCATTTAGATCTTAAAATTTATATTTTTCTATACTGTTGTTTTTGTAAGTTTCATATTATTTTCTAATTAATCCATAATGTATTTTTAAATTGCATTAAAGTTTATATTTTTTTTTCAAAAAATTAATTATAAATTACTGTCCCATAATACAGAAGTGTCCGAAATGTGTCTATGGCATGTCCCAACCTTATCCATATTTGTCTAAATATATTTAAATTTCAAAATACTTATATCCGCATCTCTACAAATGTATGTGACTCGGGTACAGTACCTCTACACGAAATAAATATTCGTGATTCATAACCACCAACTTTAATCCATTTACATATTATGATATGTGCTTATGAGTGCTTCATATAATCTCAATTAATATGATTGATTTTGAATTACAAAATTTCATGATCTTGGGCTTTCTCATGATGCTTGGCAACTATTACGAGTGGAACAAATCCTCCTTTCTTGGGTAATCCACATATATATATTCCTTACTTTTTAGGCGGGAGAGGTTATAGTCGTAAATGAGTGGTTAATTCAAGAAAGTGTGGATAACAAAAACAATATGCAAAGGTACAATCCAAGTTGTTAAAGGGATATTTGATGGGCCATGTTTGTTTGTTGCATAAATTTTCCTCTTATTCAATCATGCCTGTGGGAAAAAGGATCCAGTCAAAGACTGAACATTGCTGACTCCTTTACACTTTACAAACCCTCATATGCTAAGTTGCTCACTTTTTGCTGTAATGTATCACTTTAGGGGAATGGTGATAGTAGAACTGACAATTTTTACCCGAACCTTATGGGTTAAACGGATTGATTAAACGGAGGAGGTGAAATGGCGGGTTGGTGACGATGTTGATTCTCTAGCATTCATATATATGATATTGGTTTATTCTGTTTAATAAATTAATGATCACCTTGATCTATCTGTTAGATAGTTTTGGAGGAAAATGTCTCAATTTAGTGCTGCAAACGAACCAAACACTCGATAAGTAACTCGAGTTCGGCTCGATAAAAACTCGGCTCGTGTTTGTTTATTTAATAAATGAACCAAGCTCAAGCCATTTTTTCAAGCTCGTTTCATAAATGAATCAAGCTCAAACAATTACGAGCTCGGCTCGAAAATGTTCGCGAACAAAGCTCGTGAACATTTTCATGAACATGCTCGTGAACAAGGCTCGTTAAGAACTTCCCAACTTATATATATATATGTGTGTGTGTGTGTGTGTGTGTATTATAAATTATTATATTATGTATTATATAATACATAATTCTTACCTATCTAAAGACAAATTATTTTATAAGTGAGTCCCATATTGGATTAAACCCAATTGTGCTTAAGTATTAGTAAACCATATTTCATTTCTTCTCCTTTAGAATCCAAGATGTGTGTATATATACATGAACAATAAATTTACATTATTACTAAATCTAAACTATATTATATAAACAAATTAAAAGACTTTTGTAAGAAAGCTCTCAAGCATGAAAATGGGTAAAGAATGTTAAAACTAAGAGATGGAAATTTTTTTTTTAGCATTCTCGTGTTGTATTTTTAGGCTTTAAATTATACTTTCATTCATAACTAGAGATGAGAACTTGAAATTTGTCCCACATTGATAGTTTAGGAATAAGAGTTGTATGGGTAAGCTTATAAATAAAACTTTATTTTGGCATTTAAAAAATGTGAATTGTCCACTTTATCAATTTTACTTGTCCCAAAATAGTTGTCAAATTTCGAATCACAATACAATATAATTTTATACTTTATCAAATTATTTCTCTTTATTAACTTCAAAAAGCAACGGGTCTCACTAAAACCTACAATTATACTATATTATATATAAAGGGAAAAATAGAAAACCCAAAATAATTAAAAAAACTGTTGAAAAATCAGACTTTGACAACTAATTTGGGACATGGTAGTATTGGATTTAGGTGTATAAAATGGTCAAATACTCTATATGATAATAGATATTTGGGTTAATTCTACCTAGACCACTCTTAGGTTTTCCCTAATCTCCTGTAGACTCCCTCAATTTTTAACATTTCCATCTAAATCCGTTGAGATTTGTCCCGTTGTATCTATTAGGTCTCCTCCGTTAGTTGACTGTAGTTGACACACGAACTTTACTGATGTTATTAAAAAAAACAAATAGTTTATTTGTTCTTCAAGTGTACGGAATGTCTAGGGTCGGCCCTGAACTCTCGAAAATATTTAGAGGCCCTAGGCGAGATCAAATGTGGAGCCCTTTATATGAGCTTTAGCTTTCTTAAAAATTATAAATATACAAAAAAAAAAAATTAAATACATTAAAGGTATTGTTAGAACATTTGTATGTAATGGCATGTTTTGATCAATAACAATGTTGAGTGTGAAGACATCAAAACGACATCGAAAAGCTTCGGTAATCAAGAATCAAGTGTAAAGAAGCTAAAGTACACAAGAGAAGCGAAGTGGAGTTGGACGGAAGTGACATTGCAAAGAAAGAACAAGAAAATTAATATTTGGAAATTTGTACTTCGAAATCTCGAAGTGATTCCCGAGATTTCGAGTATTGGCCGCTAGTGGCTTCACTAGCGAAAAAGTGTGAAAAATAGCCAGAGAGTTTTTGAGATTTTTGTACTACGAAGTCTCGCCCGAAAGTTCTAGCAAATTCCCGAGATCTCGAACAAATTCCTGAAATCTTGTAGTACAAAATCACAAAATTTTCGGAAAGGTATATTCTGATGTTGTTTTGACTCCTAATCACTTATGGATCACTTGTGGACGTGTCTAAGGGTTATTATGGGTATATTGAACCATATTTTGAGGACTATATTGTCAAAAGTCAAAGAATTGAAGGAAAATAAATCTTGACCCTAATTGGAGACTTTTCTCTCTATATTTATGGATTAAACTCAAGAGAAGAGGCGTGGTTATGAGATTGTGATTTTTGTGAGCTTTGTTATTCTTCCATTTATCATATTCATCTGCAGAGAGTGAGAGAAAGAGATTGCTTGATCATCCTATATCAATTTATTCTTTAGTGTTTGAAGATTATTCAATTGTGCTTCAACACATAATATCTTTATGCACAATTGAATGGTCTGATTGCTGAAAAATCATCACACTACCTAGTGAAACTCGGTTGCATCGACCCGTTGAGAAGCGAAGCCATCAGAGTGCGAAGATCGGAATAGGAAGTTTCGTGGTTTGTTGATCCATTGAGAAACGGAGTTGTCAGAGTACGGAGATCGAAGCGAGAGCTGCGTGGAGCGCGAGTGAATCAAGACTACGGACGTCGAGTGAAGAAAGGCAAGTCAGTGCTATTGTAAGTCTAGGGATGGCAAAAAACCCCGCCCCCGATGGGGAACCGCCCCGCCCCGCCCCGCCCCGAATTTAAGCGAGTTTGGGGACCCAATTAAATAAATGGGGGTGGGGGAAAACCCAGATTGGTAATCGGGGCGGGTATGAGAAGGGGTCGCCCCGCCCCGCCCCGATTATACTACTTCTTTTACTAATATACCTTCAATATTATTATATATTATTAATTTATACTCCCTCCGTCCCACAATAGTTGTCCAATTTGGACTTTTTAACATTTTATTGATTTGGATTGACTAGTGTGCAATTTTCAATTTTGCCCTTAATGATATAATATTATGGCGGGGTCCGGTATTTGTTTAAAATTAGTGGAAGAATGGTAGTTGGGAAAAATGGAAGGTTAAATTGCATTGTAATTTGAACTGGATAAGTATTTTGGGACAAGTAAAGTTGCAATAGTGGACAACTAATATGGGACAGAGGTAGTATTCTTTATATAAAATAACTCTTTCATTTTTTTATATTTCACTCAATACTAGTCATCTTATCCTTTCACTCTTTTAATCTTAATTTTATATCAATTATATTAAAAATTACATGGTTTACTTTGTTTGTCGTATTATAATAATATATCCAAAGTATAAATTAAGAAATTACACATTACCTTCATTTGTATAATTTTTTTGAAGTGTGAAAAACCGCCCCGCTCCCCACCTAGCCTTACCTCGCCCCGCCCTGCCCCGTTTAATAATCGGGTTTGGGGTGGGTATAGGGGTAACAAAATTAAATGGGGATGGGGATGGGGGATGCGATCCCCGCCCCGCCCCATTGTCATCCCTATGTAAGTCCATTCTTCATAGAGTCTATATACCATTTGATTCATAGTGCATCGATACTAGAGTGTATCCGTGGTTTTTACTTGGAGCGTTTTTCAAGATTTTCCATATAAAAATATCATATGTCTCTATTGTTTTATTTTCTGCACTTATAGGATTATATGTATGATATAGCTTGTTAGAGAATTGGATTAAATTGACTATTCCGCAATTAAAATTTTAACTTTTCAATAAATCCTTAAAAAGCCTATTCACCCCCCTTAAGGCTTAGTTTACCATATCCTAGGTAATTTCAGATATTGTTGTTGAAAAAATTAAACATAAACTTCATCTTAGTGTTGTCGTGAAAAAATATTGTAGTGTGAGTGCAAGTCGCGTGAAAATTTGTTGTTGACGTGCGAGTACGGCAGTCACGAGAATCCTAAGTGTAGTCTCTAAACATTGTGCGATTGCGACAAGAATCTTCTATCCTTAATCATAATTATGATTTGATTTGGATTAAACTTTAGTTCCATTGGATTGAAAATATATATATATTTTTTTGAATCTATACTAATAATAAGTGAAATATAAAATTTTGGGCCGTAAATTAGGAAATGAGATAAAGATTTAGTACGAATTGAGATTTTAAACAGATTTGTTATTTTTTTGGCCCTCTAGGATTTTTTTTATCTAATAAAAAAATTTGAGGTCGTAAATTGTGTAATTACATTAAGCTTTATTTTGAATTGAATTGAAAAACTAAAACTTATAGAAATATTAATTTCTTTGTAAAAAATTAAAAAAAGAAAAAAATTGGGGCCCCGGGGTCACCTTGCTCTAGGGCCGGCCTGGGAATGTCAACAATGTAATTAAGAACAATAAAGTAATTTCATAACATTCCATTATGAAATCAATCGTCTTTACTGACAAGGCATATAGGTGAAAATATTTAAATCCGAGAGGGTCTATCTAAGAGTAGGGCAAACATCAAGGGATCCAGGTGAAATTAACCCTATAAATTTTTGGATGAAATTACTCCACCCCCAAATATTACGCACAAAATATACGGGTCACACAACCCGTAAGAATGTATACGGATCATAACTAGCTTAAGCCCTGTTTGGTTTTTGTTTGTATTTGTTGTTGTGGAATTTAGAAAAACACAAATACATGTTTGTGTTTGTGGAATGCTAGAGTCTAAAACAAATGCATGTTTGGTATTGATGTTTTTGCTGTAAATATATATATGGAATGGTGGTGGTGGTGGTGGTCGGAGGTGGTGTAAATATATACATATATATTTTGAGTGAATAGTAAAAAAAATACCTTTTTTGGTTTGCAAAAGGTGGTCAAAAAACACATTTTTTACTATTTAAAACAAAACAAGAGAGCCAACACATGTTTTAGTTTGAAAAACTGTTACAATAATAAACAAAAAAATAAAAAAAACATCAAACAAAAATCAAACAGAGCCTTTAGCTATACAAAAGTCAAAATAAAAAGTCTCATAAGACTGCAATGAAGAGGCAATAATTTTGAACTTCATGGTGTGTGTAGGTTGGGTTAATTCTGGTGGTTGTTTTTTCCTTTCCTCCGTCCTAATAGCACGTTTGGTACGGTTGAATGGAATGAAATGAAAGTGGGAATGTAATGAGAATGAGAATGGAATGGAATAACCATTATCATTCTATTGTTTAGTTGTAAATATGAAACACATTGTGAATGGAATGAACTTGAATTTTTTTTCTCAAAAATGCCCTTCTTAGTATTAAATATAAAATTAAATAAAATAATACTATTTTTTAATTTTTTTTTCAAAAAAAATGGTAAAACGTAACGGGAATAGTAATGACGGACAATAAAGGTGGCGATGGTGGTGGCTTATTTTTTTGAAATGAGAGGGTTATTTAAGTAATTTTATGTTTTAAAAGCATTCCTAAAGGAATGGAATGATCATTCCATAACTTTAGTAATGGAATGAAAATCCATTCCCAAGAATGAATGTCATTCCTTGGGATGGTCATTCTCATTCATTATGTTGTACCAAACCAAGGAATGGAATGAATGGGCATTCCATTCCATTCCATTCCAACGTACCAAACATGCACGAAGAATTCTGTGGTTTGTCTATGAAATGGAATGGTGAGTAAGAGTAATGTATATCCCAGTATGGAGGACATATGTGTATATCCATAGCGAACCTTGGCCGGCAGGCAATAGATAAAAACAACATATTCTTTTGGACTTGCCCCCTTTCCACTTCTCCAAGGCACTTGCTCACATTACTTATGTATGTTCTAACAAAATATATACATATATCATTCCATGGTAAAGGAAGAGAGAGAATAAATGGGTCACCACTTCTTTATTCAATAGGATTTTTTAAAACAAGTCGTTGCATTCACCACTGTCATTCTCCACCGGACCACTGCCGCATTCACCACCGTCATTCTCCAGATCTGAGTTGTGATCTATCGGAGCAGCGATTCACACTCGGCACCCCACCACTGCCACTTCTTCTCACGCAGCCACCGCGGTTTCAACATATATAAAGATGTAAGGGTTGTAACTGAGAGGTATAGTAGGATGACCGACTTCTATATTTTTTTGATTTGTTCCATCTGTTGCTATAGGCTTTGCTTTGAGGGGCATGGCCCTTGATATCCGATGTGATGTTTGTGAAATTGCCAAGCTGAGTTGTGGGTCCTCACCTTAACAAGCTGCAGGAGTTAGATGGCTCGCCCCCCTCTCCCCCCCCCCCCCCCCCCCCCTCTCTCCTTCATCCCCCTCATTCAATCTCTCTTCCACTATCTTCACGCCACTAATCTAGACCAATTTCACACATTCTCAAACCACCTAGACCACAAAAAAAATTTCACTATTTCAACTACCATTCATCTCTCCAATAGCAAACTTTCATCTTCAATCGCCTCATCCTCTTGCCATTCCTTACCACCCACCATTTGTTCACCCAACAAACCGCGCCCACCATCTATTACGCACAAAACTATTGATAAGGTAAAAAGAGCACTTCAAGAGGATCATCTTCTTAATCCTTCTGGAGTGGAGATCAATGATATTACATATTTGCCTCATGGCATTGAGACCACCATTATAGATGCATCCAAGTTTGAGCTCATCGAGCAGATTTCTAAGCTTAGGAATTTAATTCAGAATGCCGAAGCAAAATCCGACCAATCACCATTCACTTCAATGAACCACTCACAAGTTGGTGTCACAAATCTTGAATGCAATCAGTCCACATTTGCTAAGCTCACAGAGGAGCTAGCAACAGCACGATCCACCATTGTTCTTCTATCTGAGAAGATCAATTCCCTTTCCTGCCCACCGCAGCTTCAAATTTCAAATTCACTCTCCCATTCCATTTTGGGCATTGAGTCAACCCATCTTGTTGTTGACAGTACTTTACCCATTACCTCTAGCACTATTATTCCTACTACGACTCTTTTACCCAATGAACAATTGCACTCTTCTTTTTTACACACTGGACCAAACAAGTTGTGTCACACAAAAACAAATTCATCTAGCCCTATCCTTGATCAACCTCTTGCCCCATCCCCACCACCAGAACTCAACCCTCATCACAATCATGCACTATCTCCACCAACTGATCCTAAGGGCCTGTTTGGTAGGCGGTCCGGTTTGGTCTTATCTGGTCTGGTCTGGTCTTATCTGGTCCGGTCTGGTCTTATCTGAGTGGTGTTCTGAAAGTTTGTTTGGTAAAACTGTCTGGTCTTATGGTCTTATTCAAGTTGTTTGGTCTTATGTTTGGAAAATAATAAAAAAAATAAAAATATATATATATAAAATTCAAAAAATATATTAAGTATGAAAAATATAAAAAATTTGAAAAAATATAAAAAATTTGAAAATAATATAAGAAATTCAAAAATAATATATATTTCAAATTTTATAAATTATTTTGAATTTTTATATTATTTTTTGAATTTTATATATTATTTTTGATTTTTTATATTATTTTCAATTTTTTTATATTTTCTCAAATATATATATATATATATATCTAATTTTGTATATAATTTTTGAATTTTATATTTTTTTCAAATTTTATACATTATTTCAAAAAAATTATATTATTTTTCAAAACTTATATATTATTTTTTAAATTATATATATATATTTAAAATTTTATATATTAATTTTGATTTTTATATATTTGTTTCGAATTTAATACATTATTTTAAAAAAATTATATTATTTTTCAAATTTTATATATTATTATCAAATTTTATACATTATTTTTTCTTTTTTGTATTATTTTGGAATTTTTTTATTTTCCCAAATTTTAAATATATTTTTTGCATTTTATATATTAATTTTGAATTTTATATACATATTTCAAAATTTATACATTATTTCAAATTTTTTATATTATTTTTTTAGTTTTATATATTATTTTCAAATTATATATATATTTTAATTTTATATATATATTTCAAATTTTATGGTCCCATGTGTTAAGACAATTGTATATAAGACCACTTGAGACCATCATTTTTGGTTGTCTCAAATTACCTCTTTTGGTCCTTGTTTTTTTGGAACCGTGATGCCAAACAATGTCCAATCCCAAAAAAGCCATTATGAGACCGGACCACATGGGACTGGACCGCGAACCAAACAGGGCCTAAATCTCATCAAACATTCTGCACCATCTCAACCATTGGACCTGAATTCCTCTTATCCACCTGCACCATCTTCACCATCATATCCTAATTTCCATCACCCACCTCCACTACCTAATCCTATCCCCCATCACCCACCTACACCATCACCATCACCATCACCACCAGTTATATCATCCATTGGCTTACAACGATATTGGGCTGACATCGTTCTTTCACCACCCCCGCCCTTAAGGAAAATGACCTTTGAATACATCCAGCCTCTATGCACAGATAACAACATTGTTGAACCTCATATTGAAATTGAAAAGGAAGGGATCGATTACTGGAAATCTTATTTGGTTGGATCATTCACTCATAGAAAATTACCCTTCTAGATGGTTCATGATATAACAATGAAGTTATGGAAAGGAAAAGCCTCCAAGAAGTTCTTGCTGATGGCAAAGGAAAATTCTATTTCAAATTTGAGAATCTTTCAGTTACAGAGTCTCTGATTATTGTTGGACCATGGAACTTTTCTGGAAAACAGATGATCCTCACCAAATGGAACCTTCATTAACCACCACCAACTCACCTCATTCCACTTCCATTTTCCTAATTTGGGTCAGATTTTATGATGTACCACTGCGTTTCTGAATTGGAAAAGGCCTAAGTTATATTGCGAGTAAAATTGGCAAGCCACTTCATGCTGACAAGCCTACAGAGTTGAGGCAAAAATTAAGGTTTGCAATGATCTGTTTGGAAGTTGATGTGAACTCCCCTCTGCCTGATATTATTAAACTCAAGGTTAGTGATGGTTCTATCATTGATATCAAGGTGGTGTATCAATGGGTCCCATTATTTTGCTCCCACTATAGGAAGGTTGGACACTCAATTAGTACATGCAAATCCCTCATCAACCGAACAGATATGTCCAAGGCACCTATTCCCTCTTCTGAATAGAAATTTGTGTCCTACAACAAGAGATCTATTAATACCCATAGAGCCACATCTTTAGGTGTTGCAACCTCTCCGCTGTGTAAGCAACCAAAATTACCTTACAATGAGATTAGTTTCTTGTCTAAACCATCTTCATCATTTAACCAACCCCTAATATCACCATATTTACCTCCATCTTTCCCATCATCACCTCCCCATCTATTACAACCTACCACTACAATCCCACTCCATAATAGATTTGATATTATGCTTGACATGCAGCCTTCAATTCCTCACAATGTGACCTCTGATTGCTTTGATAATGACTCTCATGCATCTATCTCATCAACTACTATCTCTACCTCCAACTCTACTGTAATTGCTGCTAAAGTATTGAAGAAATCTCTCACCAAGAAGATGAAGGTTAAGAAGTCTACTCAATCTTTCCCTATCCCATTCAAGGGCTTAAGACTTCTGAAGCACACCATTAATATTTCTTCCCAATGATGAATCTAGCAACTTGGAATATAAGAGGCTTGAATAGTCTCTCAAAGCAATTGGAACTTAAAAAATTTATTGCTTCAGCCAATTTGAGTTTACTTGCAATCTTGGAAACAAGAGTTTGTGTGGGAAATATTAGCAAAATTCACAACATCATTGCAAATCAGTGGTCTCTTTTGCATAATTACAACCATTCTCCATTTGGGAAGATTTGGATAATGTGGAATAGTGAAAAGATTACCCTCTCACTCATTCATGAGTCTAGGCAGGCTATGCAATGTCTTATTCAGATCATTGGCACCAATAACAACTTCTATGTATCTTTTGTTTATGGAGTTAACATGGCTGCAGATAGAAAATCCTTGTGGACGAATATTGATGATCATGCTTCCATCACCCCTTCCTCACCTTGGCTTCTCCTAGGCGATGTTAATGTTATCTCATCCACTCAAGATAGACATGGAGGTTCATCTAGGTGGAACTCTGCAATGGATGATTTTAACACATGTCTCTACAACTCCAATCTGGATGATCTAAGGTACAGTGGGATTCAGTTTTCTTGGAACAACAAAAGCTTCGGGCCTGCAAATATTGTAAGGAAGTTGGATAAGGCATTGATCAATGATAGATGACATCATTCTTTCCCTCAAGTTAAATGTTGTTTTCTTCCTCCAGGGTTGTCAGACCACAGCCCTATTCTGGTCAAGTTAAACAACAATTTTGTCAACCAATTGGTCCATTTTAGATATTTTAATTCTTGGGCCACAAATCCACATTTTTTACCTACTGTCTAACAGGTGTGGGATATGGAGATTAGTGGATTTCTCAAATATCAAGTGACTCGGAAGCTTAAGATGCTCAAGCCCAAGTTGAAACTCTCTTGCAGAATGAACATTTCTCAAGTTTCAGCCTATGTGAAGGATGTCAAACAACGTCTCTCGGAGTATCAATATCTTCTTGATTCTAACCCCATGGATCATTTTCTCAGAGAGCAGGAGAAAGAGCTTATGGCTCTTTATTCATCAGTTTTACTTGTTGAAGAACAATATATTAAGTAGAAATCAAGAGTGAAATGGATCAAAGAAGGGGATTGCAATTCCAGTTTTTTCTTCAATGCATTCAACTCCAGAATCAACAAAAAAATTATCAGCTTGCAATCCTCAACTGGTGCTACCATTGAAGGTATTGATCAAATCGAACATGAGGTACTCTCCTATTTCTAAAATATTTTCGGTAGTGTTCCTCCACCTTATCCGGGCAATGATGTTCTTCGACCATTCATTACAAAGTCAGTCCCACCACATCTTCTACCTTCCCTCCAATCCACTCCCACTTTTGATTAGATCATGACCTATTTTCTCTCATTGAGCAAGGATAGGTCACCCGGACCTGATGGTTTTAATGCCCACTTCTACCACAACTCTTGGAACATCATAGGCAATGATGTTATTAAAGTAATCCATGACTTCTTCATCACTGGTAATCTCTTCAAAGTAGTGAATAATGCTTATATTGCATTAGTTCCAAAAGTCCCAAACCCCACATCCTTCAGTGATTTTAAGTCAATCTCATGTTGTAACACCATCTACAAGTGTATCACCAAACTTGTTGCCAACAAGCTTAAGAGTGTCCTACCCCATATCATTGACCCTTGTTAAAGTGCATTTATTCACGATCGTAGCATCAGTGATAATGTTTTATTTTCTCAAGAGTTATTGCAGGGCTACCACAAGCATATGACTCCACCAAGATGTGCATTGAAAATTGATCTCATGAAAGCTTTTGATTCAGTTGGTTGGGATTTCATCCTGGACAAACTAACATTATCGCTTGGATTAAAGCATGTCTAACCTCTCCCACTTTCACAATCTCACTAGATGGATAATTTCTTGGCCACTTTAGGGGCACAAATGGCCTTCGTCAGGGTGACCCGCTATCACCATCACTTTTTGTCATTATCATGGAAGTGTTTACATCCATTTGCAAACACACAATAGCTTCTAATCACTCTTTCAAATTCCACTGGAGGTGTAAGAAATTATCCATCTCTCATATTATCTTTGTCGATGACCTACTTCTTTTCTCTCATGGTGACATCAACTCAATCTCCATTCTCAAACCTGCTTTGGATATTTTTTCATCACTCTCTGGCTTATCCATTAACCCCTCAAAAAGTACACTCTTTTGTTCAAGCCTCAATCCTGTCACCTTAGATGTTATCCAGAATTTGTTTGGGTTTTACATTGTCTCATTACCAATAAAACATTTGGGTGTACCTCTCTTATCCTTGCAACTTAAATCCATTGATTGTAAGGTCTTAGTGGATAAGATCACAAAGCGAATCACCCATTGGTCTTCCAAACTTTTGTCATATGTAGGGGGAGCCCAATTAATCCAATATGTTCTTCAGGATATGCTATTGTATTGGTCAAGCCACTTTATTCTTCCTAAATCCATACTAACAACAAGCAATTGTGTTATGAGAAATTTTCTTTGGTCAGGGACAAAGTTTAAATCTTCTGGTGCAAAATTTGCTTGGATTAATGTCTGCAAGCCTAAGAATGATGGAGGTCTTGGATTTCAGAATTTAGAGATCACCAACAGAGCAGCAATTTTGAAGTACATATAGATTCTGATGTCTAATAAATCCAATAGCATTTGGGTGACTTAGGTGAAAACTCACCTCATCAGAAATAGGATCTTCTTGACCATTAAAGCTCCTAAAAAATGTTCTTGGAACTGGAAGAAACTTCTACAGTTAAGAGGTACAACACGACAAATGATTTGTCACATTATTGGTGATGGTTCAAGCATTTACTTACTAGAGGATATATGGTTACAAGGTGGACCTCTTATACATAGAATTGATGATGCAACTCTTAAGAATGCACAACTGGGTCGTAACCAAACTCTCTTTTCATTTACCAACAGCAATCAATGGTCATTTCCAGTAGCTCTTCTAGCAAAAGTCTCTGAACTTAGCTGTTTGCAACCTCCTTCTCCATCACTTGAAGACACTGCCCAATGGATCCCATCACCAGAAGGAGTGTTCACCCTCAAGGACACTACTCAATGACTTGCTCCCTCCTTCATCAAAGTCCCGTGGTCTCATATTGTATGGAACCCATTGTCTATCCCATCATGTAGATTTACTCTTTGGCTAGCAGTACAAAATAGACTACCTACACTTGACAAGAAATTCATGGCTCATCTCCCCAACACTTGTCCTTTATGTGAATTGATGCCCAAATCACATTCACACATTTTTTTCCGAATGCTCTTTCTCAGTCCCAATTTGGCGATTTATTAAAGAGAAGTGTCAAATGCGATCTGTGCCAAGTAATTGGGATTGCTTCATTGCTTGGGCTTCTACAAAGTGGGCTCCAAAATCTCTCATCAACTCAGTGAAGAAACTTGCACTCTTAGTTACCATCAACAAAATTTGGAAAGAGCGCAACAACCGATCATTTAACCGAGGAAGATGTTCCCAAACTATAATAGTGAACTCGATCCATGTCACCATTAGGAACAAGCTTATATCCTCACAGATGACGGATTCCTCTCTTGCAAGGCAAGTTATGCACTCATGGGACCTTGATGACTCCGTTATTAGACCGCCTCCACGCCCACCAGATGTATAGCTTTGGATAATGCATAATGCATGCTCTAGTCATAGACTTGGTTTGTAAGTGACCTCACTCATGTTGGACTATTTCGCTTGATTTCCTTTTTGGGTTAGATGATGGTTTGCCAACTAATACTTTTTCTTAGTATGTTCTCCATTAATCATTCCACTCTTTTGTATGTTACATGATTTGGAATAAAATACTTAATTTCCGAAAATAATAATAATAATAATAATAATTTTGAACTTCACAAGGCCGGTTGCAGCCACCTGTAGTCTTCTCCAATACACGCAGCACAACCCCAATTCCAACACCTGTTGCCCCATATCACCCACTTTCTCTCTCTACAATACGCACACCGATCACATATATATATATATATATACATACAAGGCTATGGGATCTGTATTCAGTTCAAGGGCCTTTACCAAAGAAGAATTGGAAATGGCTCTCTCCAAGGTTAAACAGATCGTTTCCTCTAATCCTGTCGTTGTCTTTAGGTACTTTTTCTCTCCCTCTATTTCTTTCTCTTTACCAAAAACTTGTATGTATATATATATATATATATATAACCTGGAATTAATTTAATTAATCACGAGTGATTGAGAAATAGCAAGAAAATGATAAAATTTGGAATGAAACATGCACCCCCAAATCCTAAATTTGAATAAATTCTAGAAAGCAAAGTTAGTTTGTTTATTGAATCAATCAAAATTAGTTTATTGACATGGTGTTCTTGGTGCATATGTTATAGTATCGTCATCTCCTATGCCATTTTTCTTCTTACAAATTAACTCAAGTTTATTTATGTGTATATCTTGCCTATATATATATGGTAAATTTGACTGTTCAGCTGAAATTAGAAAAAAGTGTTGCATTTTAAAACTTCAATGCCCTGTCACAATGTCAATATTTGGCTCATGCTATTTGAATAAGGTTCTATAGCTCTAACTGGTGTAAGGGGTTTTTCTGTTTTAATTTCTATTCCAGTCTCATAAACAGAATATAGTACAAATTAGTAAAACATTTAAATTAAAGGGTAAATTACACTTTGACCCCCTCTAGTTTGGACAATTACAGTTTGACCCCTCTAGTTATGGATATTGGTTACACTTTCCCCCCTCCCTCAAGCTTCCGGCACAGTCAACACCGGTCAACGATGACCTCATCTTATTTTTAGAGGTGAAATGACTATATTGTACTCCAAATCATGTAAAAATATATTTGCCCTTCCTAAAAGAAGTAAAAGGACATTTTTACCCTCCCTTTATATTTTTTTATAGACAAAAATGTCCTTGTGGGTCTTCTTCTTCCACCATGTGATCCTCCCTCTCATCTTCTCAAATAATTTTATTCCAAAGTCAATGGTTTCAAAAACTCAATCCTCCATGGACTCAAATGATCATACCCATACCCAAAATAAACTCGATTGATTATATGTAAAAGGAATCTTCAAAACCTAAAAGATGGAACCAAGTATATAAATCCAAGTAAAATTTCATCTCCATAACATGCTCATGAACATTCCTACGGTCCTACCAAAATCAACATCCATGCTCACTTGCAAATACACACATATATACATCACGTATATATACGTATATACATATATATATACACATATAGGGTAAAAATAAGTCTTCAATAATTTAGGATTTTTTTAGGGTTAGGTTAGGTTAGGTTTACTAAAGGTATATTAGTAAAAACAATATATCAACTATTTTGGAATAAAACTAGAACAAATTATTGTGGGTAATTAGGTAATTTTCTGTTTTCGACCACCAGATTTAAACCTTGATGACTTTGAGGGGTGAAACTGTAATTATCCAAATAACATGGGGGAAACTGTAATATGTCCAAACAACAGGGGGTGAAAGTGTAATTTACCCTATGTTAAAAGATACAAGTAAACAAACTTTCGGTCTCTTTAATGAAGAGGTTGAGGTGCCCTTACTTTTAGGTTTCAACGGACTGTGATTCCGAGATACAATTATAGTATCCTCTTATGTGTCCCCTTTACGTATAGGTTTCAATGACTGTGACTTCGAGATACAATGGTAGTGTCCTCTTATGTGTCCCCTTTACGTGTAGGTTTCAATGACTGTGACTCCGAGATACAATTGTAGTGTCCTCTTATGTGTAACACTGTAGGGTATCAACGGATTGTGACTCCGATATACAATTCTAGTGTCCTCTATGTTCAAGTCACGATCACCAAGTCTTCTGAGTGTCAAAATTTCCCCAAAATTGGAATACAAGTGATGATCACCAACTTTTCCGTTTGTTACTCTCTCCTTACCTAGTTTCTTCAATTAAGAGAAAAGTGACAAATAACATACACTAAGATCTTATCTTGAATGTGTTTCATCATTTCGTCATGGCTAAGGCAAGAATAAATTAGCTTTGACATTGGCTGTTGATGTAAGCTTACAGTAACTGGTATTTAATTTATTTCCCCAAGTCATTGAAGCTAGAGTTTGGCATCATACACCGAATGCTTGATGTATGTATTGCTCATGATTGATCTTTCATGGGTAACACTTCTTTGTCATATTTTTTAAAAGAAATGAAATGAAGATGACTAATGCTCATGAAAAGTTACAACGACGACAAACATACTAGCAGAAAGAAGTGATAAAATTCTAGTGTATCAAATTTAGGGCTTATCATACACAGATCCCCAAAATAATCTCAGATTCATGAAGTAGGTATGATATACTAAGTTAAGATGCTCCCATAATTCCGAATAAAGTATATCTACATGACTAGACCATTTTGAGCATTACGATCATATTGCGAATTGGGTCTTCTTACCTATTTCATGAATCTGAGTGTATTACTACTGCCAAATGAGATTGGAAAGTCTTCATTGTGCTTTATAGCTCGCAAAGGTCAAGAGTCTCGTGTACTGGGTTAGGCCTATGTTTTAATGTTTTATATGGCCTTGGTAACCAGAATGCTACACCTCATATAAGAAGTTAGATTGTATTTTACCTTTTTTGTTATCAATGTTAATTGCAATCCCAGTGAAAATCACTGGAAGATTTAGTTGGCTAATAAATTGGTCTCAACTCGTCAGTCATTTAGACAATGTTTCCAATCTATTTAGTATGTTGTGTATTGACTATGTTGAAGGTGTTCAAGTTGCAGAGTTTCATGTAAGGCAGTTCACTTCTCCAATATGACCATTTTAAGAACTAAGAACTATTTTCTTTACTTATTGTTCTATCCTTGTTTCTGGAGTTTTGATCAGTTTTAATTGTCTGTAGATATCCAGAGCCATCTTAACAAGGGGTTGTAACTTTTTTATTTCGTCTTTATTATTGAATAAATAAGTCTAAGAAGGGGTAGTAACTTGTTGTTCTGTTTTTGTATTTCAATTAATTAGTCGGTTACTGTTTGAGTGAACCTATAGCGTGCTTCAACATACTTTTTGCTCTTCTGTAAACTATATATTTTTGCTGCGGAAAATTTACATTTTAATACTTCCTACTTGCAGCAAAACTTATTGTGGATACTGCAAGAAGGTCAAACAATTGTTCACACAGCTGGGTGCAAATTACAAGGTTGTCGAATTGGATGTGGAAAGTATGTACTCACTATCAGCGACTAGAACATTAATTTAGCAGTATTATCATTAATTAATTGCTTCATTGTCGAACTGCAATTTCTAGTTTGGATTCCAACATGAGACTCTCATGGCGGAATACTTTTTAACTTGCTTCATACTTTATAGGTTTGGTCAAAATTGTGGTCAGCCTCCCCTAAAAGTGGGCTATTATTACCGTAAGGTTTCTGTAAAGGGGGTTAATGGATTCTGTTGTAAATGCCGGAAACTCCCTACCATGTAAGGAAGTTACAAAGTCCTCCCATGAGTAGACTGAAATATCAGATATGGGAGCTTCATCAGTCAAAGCAGATTGTCAGATATTCTGAAAACCCGAGTCTCCAAAATGCGTCTGAAAACCTAGATCCCATCATAGGGTTGTATATATCTGTTTCATATCAATAACATTAATGATCTTTATCTTGAAAGGTCTATTTGATGGGTTTATTGATATGAAATTAATACCAAGTTTGGGTCGTTCAGATACAGTAGTACAAGTAGACTTTTTCATGGCTATATCACCATTACTGATGTACTGGTTTCCTCCATGTTACCATTCGATGACCAAAGAATTAGTTTTAGAGGATAAGACTGGTCTGTAAAGAACCTACTGATAGCTCTTGTTCATCTCATTTCAGACTTTGAGCCATCTGATATCGTGCTCTTTTATGCTCTTCTCAAACTAAGTATCATTAGATATTCCTAACGAGATACTTAGGACACTTGGTTTCTTTAAGACAGCTTTGATTGAAGCACCGAATTATGAAGTAGAGAGGGTCAAAATTGTCACTGGAGATGGCATCAACTTCCGAAGCATAGAATTTGGGAATGGAACCAATTTCAAAATATGCTGCCACTGAAAGTAGCTGTAGATTTTGATTCAAACTTGGCTCATCTGCAAAAGATCTACCCTGTCTGACTACCACCACAACCGGAGCCAAACTCACAAACCCTTTTTGGAACCTTACCAGTGTTCTCTCTTAGCTTGACCTCTGGGTTTTCTGTATTAAGAAAGCAGGATTTGATCTTCAGAGGGAAAGAAAGAGAGCATGAGTGCACATGTGTCCGTATTGAATTTGATGAATACGTCATTGGTTGTCTCGGTCTTCTGTATATTCCTGAAAGTCTATTGTTGGCATGCCAGAATTTCAGGTTGCCATTAAGTCTAAAATGTTTTGGGTTCAATTTTAATGGGAAGCTCTTACATTTAATGAATTACGTTCAATGAGCACATGTAATCTGATTAGAAGGTATCGGTGTGGGGGCCAAACCGTAGAGGTCAGGGTGTTTTACCTTAATTTATTTTATTGTATGACCCGAAAGACTGGGTTTGCCTCTAGTGGGTCTAGTTGGTTGAGAATCCTGGACAATGGTCTCTAATATTTTTACACGTCATACCGTGTTCAATTATTCCTTGAAGCTATTTATTTTGTGCGGAGGGCTTGAGGAAATTTCTGGCAGACATCTCTTTTTAGTGATTTACCCCAAAATGTATTTACTGGTATAGGTATTGCTTGTTATTTGTTATGCAGCCCCTTATGGGAGGGGGAGCCGATTTCAGCTGATATCAATTTCATGCTTGTGACTATTTTTTAATCTCAATTTTCTTTTCGATTGTTGGGAGTAGGATCTATTACACCAGCTTTTCATAACCAGGCAGCATAGCTGATGTTTTATCTGAAATGAATGAGACTTTCATTGCATTTTTGTGGAGAATTTGGAGAGAATGATGCAACAGAAAAACTTCATAGTGATACACTCCTCTTTAATCGGCAGCCAAAAGTTTTGCTGATGTTCAATTTAGAATGAGCATGCGACCCTTGTTTATTTTATTTCCTTGCTATAACATTTAGTTCTTTCCACTGCATTTTACCAGTTGTAAAATAGCCAAGTTATAGTGTTCCTCTCAATATTCTATCTTTCCATCTTTTCCCAGCAGCAGAAATAAAATTATATCTTAACCAGTCATTATTCAGTGCTTTAACTCATTGTGTAATTACATTTTTTAGGTGATGGTCCTGAAATTCAAGCTGCTCTAGCAGAATGGACCGGGCAGTCGACTGTACCAAACGTGTTCATTGGCGGGAAACATGTTGGTGGTTGTGACAGAAAGCCTAATTCTCGAGCTCCTCTCATATTCAGTTTTCTGCTTATTTTTGTGGTCAAGATGAGATAAAAATATGTATTTTTTATTTTATTTTTGGATATTGTAGTGGTCATGGCAAAGCATCGAGAAGGAAAGTTGGTGCAAATGCTGATAGATGCTGGTGCTATAGCAACCAACTCCCAAGTTGTAAAATGAGGTGGAGAAGCCTGTTTTGCACCAATGTGATGAAATAAAAATATAGTATATATATTGTGTAATAAGTGCTTGTAATATATATATATATATATGTTGTTGAACTTGGCTTGTAAAATCTTCCCATAAATCTACCATTTTCTACTGTGCTGTTTCATTTTTCTGTTGATCAACTATTTTCTGCCAGGGCACCGGTTTGCAATATGTGCTTGGGAAGGATATGGACCTTGTTATGTTGTACTTATTCTACAACATTTGGAACCAAATCAAATTAGGTAATCGGTTCAGTTATAGGTTTTATGGTTCTCAAATTTTTTTTTTCTCTTTTAAGTTCTTATTTATTAGGATTATTTATAGTGACACCCCCTGAAGTTTGCTTAAATTAAATGCAATTTTTGCATTTTGCAAATGATTAACCCCCTCAGGTTTCAATAAGTTGACAAAGAACTCATAGTGACTTTTAGGTCCAAGAATTGTCATTTTTGTCCTTGATAAATTATTCAATTAGTTGATAATATATTTTATCTTTAAGATGATTGTAATGTTCTTCTACTTACATTTGATAGTGATTGTAAAAATCAAATTCTTATTTATTTTACACTTTTTTTGTAAAGAGAAAATTTATTTGTAAACTAAATTCATGTGTATATATATTATTATTATTAAATTAAAACTAACTGATGATGCGTAGAATGGTCGGGTAAAAAACGATGTTGTTCTTGTCAAAAAGAACAAACAGTGACCGGAAGAGGTACCGGTGGAGTACCGGCCAAATAGACTCCGACGGTCAAGTTAGAACTTGGATCGTTCAAAGAAATATAGCGGAGTAATGATGGGTGATTATTGCATACCTCTTTATGTTGACCCCGACCCTATATTTATAGGGTCTTTAATGCGGTGATATTGATAGAGTTATGTCCCTGTAGATATCTTGATAGTTACCCGTAGATATTCTGATAAGATTGTGATAGCTACCCGAATTATACTTATCAGTTGCCCCTTGTTCTCAAATTTGCTTGACGGGTTTAGGGAACAAAATCTCCTCTTTTTGGTGAACTATTGCAATTTTCTCATACATATATATATGTATATATATATTAAAGAAAAGTAAAAAATTGTGGGAAAAGTTTTCCCCATCTCCAGGAAACCTTATATATATATATATATATATATATATATATATATATATATTAAAGAAAAGTCAAAATTTGTGGCAAAGTTTTCCTCACCTCCAGGAAACCTTACATATATATATATATTAAAGAAAAGTTAAAATTTGTGGGCAAAACTTATGGTAGGCTGGCGTGACACGCCCGTAGGAGAGAGAAAAAAAACTTTATTTTGTGGGCAAAGTTTATGGTAGGCTGGCGTGACAATCACGCCCGTAGGAGAGAAAAAAAAAACTTTATTTTGTGGGCAAAGTTTATGGTAGGCTGGCGTGACAATCACGCCCGTAGGGGCAAAGTTTATGGTAGGCTGGCGTGACAATCAGGCCCGTAGGAGAGAAAAAAAAACTTTATTTTGTGGGCGAAGTTTATGGTAGGCTGGCGTGACAATCACGCCCGTAGGAGAGAGAAAAAAAACTTTATGGAGGCTGGCATGACAATCACGTCCGACAGTGGCCAATACATGGAGCTAGTTGATGAGTTTGAATGGCCCAATTTCAATTTCAAATGAATGAGCTGCAACAGTCATGTATTGGGCAACGACTACTTTATTTATTCTCTCTATAAATACTAATATGGTAACACCTCCAACTCATAACTCTTTCTACTAACTTCCTTTTATCCCACTTCTTAAATTGCTTTGTTTGCTCTTATCAGTTTCCATTTTCTTTCTTTTTTGTAGTTTGCATCTTCCTCTTTTTTGGTCTATTTTTTAATTTGCCCAAATATTTTTATAAAAATATTCTATGGCACCAAAAAACGTAGATGACGTAATTTTCACTGTCCATCCAACCATGTTTGATAAGTTGAAGAAGGAATTTGTATTTCCGTATGAGGTTGAGCTAAATTGTCCGGGTCTAAATCAAAGGGCGCATCACTCCCTTCCACATGGGATGTTTCTCTACACCTCATATTTTGATGTTGGGCTACACCTTCCGCTTCCCCGACTGTCGAGAGAGATCTTGGACCATTTTGGTCTTCTCCTTTCCCAGCTCTATCCGAATGCCTGGAAGACTATTCTAGGGGCTCCTCTTCTATGGTGCCTCTACGGGAATAGATCCATGTCTCTTCAAGAGTTTCTCTCTTGCTATTACATCCAGCGCAATGGTGCCTGAGCCAATTTTTTAACTGCAGTAAAAGGCTTCCCACAGGAGACTGGTGACAATCCAAAGCTTTGGTGGAGTCATTTCTTTCACGCTAAAGGCAACGGATTGGAGTTCCTGGACGCGATCGAAGGCGAGGACAATGGTTCGTCCATTCCAAATGAAGCGGGTAAAATTTTTATTTTTTATTTTTTATTTTTTTTAAACACATCTTATCTTATCTTCTGTAGCGAAAAAGAAGCTATCCATTCTTTCACCGGAAGAGAAAAAACATATGAAGGAGAGACTGAAGAGGGCAAAATTTTTCGTGGCCCGGCATAAGGAAGAGTCTTTTTTTTATTCAAGCGCTTTGTCGGGATATTATCTTGACCTTCGTGGAAGCCCTAATATCCCACCCATACCTCCTTTCCCTGACTCTTCGAGTGGGAGCTCGTCAGCTTCGCCATCACATTCAGAGCTTTATTCTCCGGCATCTGAGCTCCATTCTCCAGCATTTGGAGGATGTCAGGTAACTGTTGACTCTGATCAGACCTCCCCAGCTCCTCCGACGACTGACAGTCGGGCATTCTCCAGTCCTCCCCCAATTTCTGGTGGGAGTCAAGCACTTTCTACTCCTGGAGATCTTAGTTCATCCCTGATAGTTGGCGGGAGTCTGGCACCTTCCACCAGTTCCAGTGCAAGTATCATCATTTTTCGTTTTTATTTTTAGTGTTGCTTATTTGTTTTGTCTCAAATACCAATATTTTATTGTGTACACAGAGGGATCTCAGTGGTTTCCCCAGGATGTGCTTGATAACTTTTTAAACAAAAAGCGCAAGACAGGTTTGTCGCCACCGATTCCCCGCTTCTCCTCCTCCCTGCCTAACCAAGGTTCTTCTCCCTCTTACCAGATGATGGCGAGAGCATCCTCTGGTCCCGTTAGGACCTTGGATCTTGATTCAAATACTAGGAGCATGGGGCCTGCCGTTCAGACGGGGTTTAGCCAGTTCTCTGGACCGCCTACTTTCGGACAGTCTCCGCGACCTGGGTCCATTTTCGGGATGTCCGCCCCTGAGTCCAAGTCTTCATCGGGTGATACCGTGATGTCAAGCGTGTAGGTAGCAACTGAAAAGCTCATGGGCGCTTTGATGGATGAGGACCTTCGGTCATTGGAGAATGAGAATGACTCCATTGTAGAGGCTTATCGGAGATCTCTCCTTGATGCAGGACTAACCCTGCATTATTCATGGTCCACTTTTTATATTTTATATGTTGACCCATTTTTCTTTTTGCAGAATTTGACCCGAGGCCGGTACATAGCCCATAGATGCATGCGAGCTGAGTCTGAGAGAGATCATATGGCTGTCGATCATCAAGCGGAGATCAACAAGCTTCGGGGCCACTATGAGCGTCAACACCAGCAGCTTGAGACTGCCCGACTGGAGGAGATCAACAAGCTAAAGGGGACTTATGAGTCTGACCTCAAGAGGGCTGAAGAGGAACATGTCTCTCTTTTGGCCCAACAGTTGGCCGAAGCAAGGATTGATGCAGTTGAGGAATTCAGACACTCTCCTGAGCTCCAGGAGCAGCAACTGGTATATTACCTTAGTGGTTTTGAGGATCTCCGCAAGTAGGCGACTGCTTTTTATCCAGCACAGGATTTCACTAGATTCAATCCTAGGGGATGTCGTAGGCATTAGTTGTTTCTTTTTCTTTTTCCACTTTGAAATCTTGTAGTGTCGCTGTGATGTTTCATTTTCTTTCATTTTCATTTGATGTACATTGAAAGTTTATGAATGAAACGATGTTTATGGACCTTGATCCTTGATTTATGTAGGAAAAATTTGACATTTCATATTAAGGCAGTTTTTGTGAGAAAATGAGTAGTAATTTTACTTTCTTTTATTTATAGGATTTGGGCTTCACTCAACCAAATCCTTTCAATAATAAGATTATAACCCCGAGCTTCACCTAGCCCCCCCCCCCCCTCCCCCCCCCCTTTTCTGTTAGGGGACCCATTTTTTGGGTGGAAGAATATGTTTATGATAACACAGTAAGTGCTCAAGAATTATAGAAAAAGAATTCTCTTTATTGATAATTGGCGGGATAACCACTCTAACAATTAATGTAAATTAAATAACTTATATTGTAGAATGCTCGATGGTTTATTGCAAACTAAATCTAAGTAAACGAAACTACTCAAAATGATGTTAAAGTAAAGAAAATAGAGGGTCGCCTGGACTGACCCTGATGCTACCTTTCCACTTTTACTGGTGATACTTCCTCAAGTGTTGCGCATTCCAAGGACGGGGTAGTTGCTTCCCCTAAAGGGTCTCTAGCCAGCATGCCCCCTGCCGGTATGTGCGGGTTACCCTGTAGGGGCCTTCCCAGTTGGGAGCCAGTTTTCCCATTTTCATAATTTCACGGTTGCTGGTGAGTAGGGTGACCTCCCGTAGGACAAAGTCTCTTGGCTGAAATCTGCTATGTTTTACCCGCGCATTGTAATATCGTGACATTGCATGTTGGTAGACAGAAACCCTCATCCGGGCTTGCTCCCTCATTTCCTCAATCAGATCTAAGCTGACTTCCAATTCATTTTCATTATGTTCTGAATCGTAGTGACTTGTCCGGTAACTTTCCAACCCGATTTCAACTGGGGTCACAGCCTCACTACCAAAAGCAAGGAAAAATGGGTCTCACCCGTGGGTGTTTTGGCCGTAGTCTTGTAAGCCCACAGTATATCGGGCAACTGTTCAGGCCATAACCCCTTGGCTTTCTCCAGACGCTTTTTGATCATTCCAAGAATCATTCTGTTGGTAACCTCTGCCTGCCCGTTAGCCTGCGGGTGTCTAAGAGAAGAGTAGTGGTTTTTTTATTCCCAGACCCGAACAAAACTCTCGGAATACACTTCCCTCAAACTGTTTTCCATTGTCAGACACTATGACCCGGGGGACGCCGAATCTGCAAATGATTGACTTCCAGGTGAAGTCTTTGACATTCTTGACAGTGATTCGGGCCAATGGTTGTGCTTCTACCCATTTAGTGAAGTAGTCAATCGCTACTATTGTAAATTTGGTTTGACCTTTACCCCGAAGCAATGAGCCAACCAAATCGATTCCCCACTGACCGAAAGGCCATGGCCCAATCATGGGTGTTAATTCCTCCGCTGGAAGTTTAGGGACATTAGTAAATCGTTGGCACTTGTCACATTTCTTCACGTACTGTAATGCGTCATTTTCTATTATCGGCCAGTAGTACCCTTGTCTTATAGCCTTATGGGCTAGATATCTGCCCCCTGCATGGTTTCCACATAAACCCTCATGAATCTCTTTGAGGATGTAGTTTGCCTCCGTAGTAGAGACACAACGCAAGTATGGAAGAGAAAGACTCCTCTTATAAAGAACTCCGTTGATGATAGCATATCTGGTGGCACGAAGCCTTATCTTTCGGGCTTCCATTCGGTTTTCTATTAATTCCCCATCCTGGATATACTTGATGATAGTTTGTGCCCATTCCATACCTTGTTCGACTTGCATGATCATTGTAGTTTCCTCCTGGTGAATACTTGGTTGATGTAAATGTTCAAAGGGAAATATATCATCTTCTGGCTCAATAGCTGTAGCTAAACAGACAAGGGCATCTGCATGACCATTCTAATCTCTTGGTATTGGGCAAATTACGCATTTTCTGAATTGACCAATCAATTCATTTACCTTCAGTAGGTAAACCTTCATTTTTTCTCCTTTCGCCTCATACTCCCCATTGACCTGGCTTGCAACCAGTTGGGAATCGGTGTTGGCCTTCAGGTAGGGTGCCTACAAGGTTTGCGCTATTCGGAGTCCTGTTATCAAAGCTTCATACTCTGTTTCATTATTGGTAGCTTTAAACTTGAACCGGAGGGCGTAAGGGAATCTTTCTCCCTCATGAGTGATTAAGAGCAAACCTGCCCCGTTCGCCTGAGAGTTGGATTAACCATCCACATATAATGTCCAGAGCACTTCCGGGTCTATTGGTCCTTCTGCCTCAAGAATGAGTATTTCTTCAGCAACTTCAGGGGCTTCTTTTAGAGAATAGGTGAACTCCGCCACGAAATCTGCAAGTGTCTGTCCCTTAATCGCTGCTCTAGGCTTGTAGCAGATGTCGAACTCTCCCAACTCAATCGACCAGATGTTTTCGGCTTGTGGAGCACCTGCTTGAGTGGTTGATCAGTAAGGACTGTTATCGTATGAGCCTAAAAGTATGGCCTTAATCTCCTAGCATAAATAACCAGGGCGAATGCCAACTTCTCCATTACTGGATACCTTTCTTCTGTTCCCCGTAGGGCTCGACTTGTGTAGTAGATTGGTCTCTAAATAGACCCATCGTCTCTCATCAAGGTAGAACTTACTGCCGTTAAGGAGACAACTAAGTAAAGTAGAAGTTGTTCCCCTGGTACTGGTCGGGCCAACAGGGGTGGAGAAGCGAGATAATTCTTCAAATCCACAAATGCTTGTTCGCACTCAGGGGTCCACTCAAATACCTTTTTAAGCACCTTGAAGAAGGGAATACATATGTCAGTAGCTCAATAAATTAGCCTATTGAGGGCAGCCACCTTTCCCGTCAACCGCTACACATCTTTGGTTGACTGGGGAGACTTCATGTCCAGGATGACCCGAATCTTTTCTAGATTGGCCTCAATGCCTCTTCTACTGACCATGAACCCCAAGAAATTTCCTGATGATACACCAAAACGGACTTGGTTGGGTTAAGGCGCATTTGGTGTTTTCGAAGCACCTCAAAAACTTCTTCGAGGTCCGCCAGATGATTCTCCTTTTTGACACTCTTAACTAACATGTCATCTACGTAGACCTCCGTGTTCCTTCTAATTTGATCTTTGAACATGTTGTTGACCAATCTCTGGTAGGTAGCTTCAGCGTTCTTTAACCCGAAGGGCATGATTTTATAGCAGTAAATGCCTCAGTCAATGATGAAAGATGTTTTCTCACAGTCAAGAGGGTGCATGGGGATCTGATTGTAACTCGAATATGCATCCATAAAGCTAAGTAGTTCATTCCCTGAAGTAGCTTCTACCATCATGTCAATTCTTGGTAACGGAAAACTATCCTTTGGACAGGCTTTGTTCAAATCTGTAAAGTCGACACAGAGCCTCCATTTTCCATTTGCCTTATTTACTAGGACCTCATTCGAGAGGTCCACTACCCCGACTGGTTATCGAATAAGTTGATCCTTAACATCATCGGGGAGCAGAGACCTGATGCTTACTGTTTTTCAGTTCCCGCCCTCTTCCAGGCTTACCTCTATGAGGTCCTCTACTGACTCTGGTCGGGGAGTATTTTGACTTGAGACTGATTCGATACATTCGATAGTAAGTGATTCCCGCGACCTTCTATCTCTTAGAGCGGTTGCATAGCATTCCCGTGTCATAGCTTGGTCTCCTATTACCTCTCCTAGACCATGATCAGTTGGGAACTTCATTAGCAGGTGGTAAGTTGAAGTTACTATTTTCAATGCATTGAGAGTTGCTCTTCCGAGGATGATATTGTAGGTGGAAGGGCAATCCACTACAAAAAAATCTACCATGATGGTAAGCTGTCTTAGAGTCACCCCTACAGTGAGAGGAAGGATCACTATCCCCAGTGGAGAAACCTTCTCTCTAGAGAAACCGACTAGAGGCGATTTGGATGGCTTTAACTGGTCTCTTCCTATACCTATCTTTTTGAAAGCTTCAGAGAATAGCAAATCCGCATAACTTCCATTGTTGATCAGCACTCGTCGGATAGTAAAATTGGTCACTGCCACGGTAATCACTAGTGGGTCATCATGGGGATGTTGTACTCCCCGTGCATCATCGTCGGTGAAGGTAATGACCTGCCCTTCTAGTCGTGGTGATTTGGAAGGTGGAACAGAGGTATCCACCCCTTGAACCTCTATTATATTTCTAGCCCTTCTCGCATGAGCTTTTCGGGATGAGCTTGTTTCCCCACCTCCAGCAAACCCTCCAGAAATCATATTGATCTCCCGAACCGGCTGTTTATCTAGTGTGCGACTTCTTCGGGGAACATCCTGTCGGCCTTTTCCTTTATCGCCATTGGTCATGAACTGGCTCAAACGCCCTCTCTGGATCAGGCTCTCAATTTGATTTTTAAGGTCGATGCATTCATCTGTCGTATGCCCACGGTCGCGGTGAAAGCGACAAAATCTATCGCGTGCCCTTTTTGATGGATCCGACTTCAGCCTGGGTGGCCAGGATAATGAATGATCATCTTGTATCTGAAAAAGGATCTCGCCTATCGGCTTGTTCAATGGAGTGAAGCTAGTGAACTTATCCTGACTCTTTGCAGGTCGAGATGATCTGTCAACAGTTGGTTGGGTTCTCCGACCTTTAACTTCTCTCTCGTCCCTGGTCGTTATTGTTGGTCTCTTTTTCTCCACATTCTTTTCTTCAGTCCCTTTTCCTTTTCGGGCATTCATGGCATCCTCCATATTCATATGCTTCTGGGCTTTAACAAGTAGTTCTGCCATCGTCTCGGGCGGTTCTTTTGATAAGGAAAAAAGAAACCTAGAAGAGTGTAGTCCTCCCATGAAAGCTGTCACTGCTACGTTATCATTAACCTCATCAACCTGGAGCATCTCATTATTGAACCGACTTATGTAATCTCGAAGCGACTCTCTTTTATCCTGTTTGACGTTTAACAAGTAGGTGGTGGGCTTCCTATGTCTCCACCCGGCAATAAAGTGCCCGATAAATTTCCTGTTTAACTCGTTGAAGTCACGAATAGAACCGGGCCTCGGCTTATTGAACCAGACCCGGGCTGACCCCTTTAGGGTGATGGGAAAAGCCCGACACATGATAGCATCTGGGACAGCCTGTAGATGTATGAGTGCCTTAAAAGTCTCCAGGTGGTCAAGAGGGTCCCTGGACCCATCAAAGTTCTCCAATTATGGCATCTTGAACTTGTTAGGTAGGGGAACACTTATCACCAAAACATCAAAGGGGGAATTAGTCTTCTGTAGGAGTTCATCCACAATAGCGGGGCTTTTGCCCTTCATTGTCTGTGTCATATCTTCCATCTGTGCTTTTAGATCTTGGATATATTGATCCACACCCACGACTTTTGTAAGATCATCGGGAGTCCTGCCTCGTCCGGTGCTCCGAATCACTGTCCTCCGTTGATCCTGGTTGTGGCCATGCTCTGCCCCCTTTTCCAAATTATTATGTCATGTCGCATCCGGGGCGGGAGGAATGGGACCAGCCAGTCGTTGAAGAAGCAAAGCGTTCTGCTGGGTCTGCTGGATCACTTGGTCCATCCTTCGGGCCAGAGCTTGAACATGTTGTTCTAATACCGCCACACATTCTGTAGGATCGCTTTGTCCGACTGGGTCTAAATTTTGGGGATTTTCAGAGTTGTGTGATGACTTGTCATCTCCAACTTCTTGCTCTCCCAGAGAAACACGTGCATCCTCTTGGCCATCAGGTCGGGGAGGATGCACTGGAGGTAGACCGGTATGGATCGGTGGTACTCCTTGGTTGGTTGGGAGCAAGGGATCACCCACCCTACTTTTGCTTCGTAGTTGGACCATTCTAACGCTTTCTGGAAGTAAGAAGTTGTCGTTTCCCACATACGGCGCCAACTGATGATGCGTAGAATGGTCGGGTAGAAAATGATGTCGTTCCTGTCAAAAAGAACAAACAGTGACCGGAAGAGGTACCGGTGGGGTACCGGCCAAATAGGCTTCGACAGTCAAGTTAGAACTTGGATCGTTTAGAGAAATATAGCAGGAGTAATGATAGGTGATTATTGCATACCTCTTTATGTTGACCCCGACCCTATATTTATAGGGTCTTTAATGCGGTGATATTGATAAAGTTATGTCCTTGTAGATATCTTGATAGCTACCCGTAGGTATTCTGATAAGATTGTGATAGTTACTCGTATGTATCCTGCTGACAAGTAGAGTACTAATAGAAATTAGCCGGTTGACAACTCTTATCTCCACATGGAATACAAATTATACCTATCACTAACTCAAATAAATTAAAATTGAAATGTTCATGTTACACTATATTATTAATAATGTTAAGTGTTAAGTGTTTAGTTAAATCTCAAAGCACTCCGCATTTTAGACTAACGTTAATCAATAATATTTTTACAATAGTTTTTTTTTTTTTTTACTATTTTAATTTTTATAGTAAGTGTATGCTTATTAAACGACAAAAAATAAAATAAAAATAGTAAGTGCTACTAATGTGTATATTTGCATATATCTAGAAAAAATATTACTTTTTATTATTTTGTTTTTGGGCAAACAACTGGAAATTATTTTGAAACCAGTTTTTATTTTTTACCTATTTTTATTTTTATAGTAAGTGCATGCTTATTAAACAACAAAAAAAAAATAGTAAGTGCTACCAATGTATATATTTGCATACATCTAGAAAAATTAGTTTTTTTTACTGTTTCATTTTTTATGGTAATTGCATGCTTATTAAATGACCGAAAAAAACTATTAGTTACATAAAAGAAAAATATAAAAATATATTGATTAAAGTTAGTCTAGCATGCTGAGTGCTTCAAGATTTAACTAGACACATAACAATTAACATTATTAATAGTATAGTGTAACATGCACATTTAAATTTAAATTTATTTGAGTTAGTTTCAATTTAATAATAATAATATATATACATATATGTATAGAGATATATGAATTTAGTTTACAAATAAAATTTATCTAAAAAAAAAAGTCATCTCAAAGATAAAATATATTACCAACTAATTGAGTAATTTATCAAGGACAAAAATGACAATTCATGGCCTAAAGGTCACTAGGGGGTTCTTTGTCAACTTTTTGAAACCTTAGGGGGCTAATCGTTCGCAAAATGCAAACGTTGCATTTAGCTATAATTTAAACAAATTTTAGGGGGTATCACTGTAAATAACCCTATTTATTAATTGTTCTATGGTAGAAAATTAAAAGAGAATACATATATAAAATAGTATTTATATATTTTAACATTTTCCTGCTCAAGAATTCAAATATTATATTCTTGTTTTACAAATTATATCAGTAAGCTACTTTTGTGTAGTAGCCATATTTATATCGTATATCAATCCAACTCATATTGCATGTTAATTTAGGGTTATATTAATGGGGTTTGTCCATAATTTATTTATTTAATCTTTAACGGTAGGTTATATGTAGATATCATACTTTACGTCCTAGTGGAACCAACCGTGTCCAAGTATGGGTCTGTTTCATTTTTGTTTTACAAAATTATATTGTGTTCATGACACTAAAATGCTACTTTTAAGTGTTACTGAAAATATATATTTATACTTAAAATACACCAACTCTTGAGATTAATTCACTTACACACGGATGTTATGTTTTTAACTTTATGATATTAAGTACACGTAAAACCTATGAAGCATCGACACGGACATGACACTTGGACACGGCAAATTTCAAAAAATTGGACATATTTATAAAAATATATTTTATATATATACATATTATATTGCACAAATACTTTATTTATTACTTAAATAATGCGAACCAAATAAATTTGTAAACAAAAAAAACAAATGGGTTAAATAAAATATCTGACATGTTCAAAATTTTTCATTTCACTACATCTTAGTTTTTCTCTCGTTATATTGTAGAATTTTTTTTTTGATTGAAGACAAAGATTGGAATGTAAAATTACCAAATCTTCAGTTCTTTGTGATGTTATGTTGTTCTTGTTCAAATAGTGGATAAATGAATTGGTGATCCAATTCCTCTTATAAGTTCAAGTATTTTCAAAACTAAAGATTGGTGTTGAAGTTTCGTAAAGGATTATTATCAAGAAACCCCCTAGTGGTTTCAAAAAAGATCAATTTGTCCCCCTCCTATACAGAAAACCTCCCTGACGTTAACAAATTTGATAAACTTTCCCCCTTTCCTACAATTTCGGACAAAATTGCCCCCAAAACTAAAGGAGAGTTTACTGATAAACGATTTTTTTTTTATTTATGCCCAAAAAAAAACATTAATGCCAAAATAAATAAAAAATTGGAATTACCAATTAGGGTAAAATATAAAAAAATTAAGTCCAAAATATAAAAAATATTTCGAACTACAAATGAGATATTTTTTTGTTTTGTTTTTAAAATTGTTTTTTTTTATATTTTATTATAAACAAAAAAAAATTAATTTATGCTGAAATAAAAAATTAATGCATCAAAATTTTTTTTGAACTACCAATTAAGATAAAATATATATAAAAAAAATTATGTCCAAAATATAAAAAAAAATATTTCGTACTGCCAATTAGATTTTTTTTTCATTTTTAAATTTTGTTTTTTATATTTTACTAAAATATTGATTTATGCCAAAATAAAAAAATTAATGCCAAAATATTTTATTTTTGAACTACCAATTAGGATAAAATATAAAACAATTTAAGTATTAAATATAAAATATATTTTTAAAAGTTTCAAATTAGATATTTTTTTGGCATAAATAAATTTTTTTTTTGTTTATTAAAATATATATATATATATATATAAAATTAAAAACGAAAAAAAAAATCTCATTTGTAGTAAGGGCAATTTATTTTTTTTATATTTCGAACTTAATTTTTTTAATATTTTATCTTAATTGGTAGTTCCCAAAAAAATTTGATATGGGGTTTTTTGGAGGGGGGGGGGGGGGGGTTTGATCTATTTTGAAACCACATCGGGGTTTTCTGATAATATCCCTTCCATAAATGATCCACCAAATTATCGACTTCATTAGTCCTCTATCTTTCATGGAATCAACCGACCCACCGCGTGTCCAATATAAAATTATTTCAGGACACGTTTTTGGCGTGTCGAACATGTATTTTTAACGTGTCCGTGCTTCATAGCGTAACACTTATAGTAAATTAAGAGATAACAAGTATATTATGTTTGTGTTTATTACATTGAGTACAACTACCACTCATAGTACACTATGAGATTTATAAGTTGTGGTATGAAATGTCATTTTTACCCATATGAATTGATTTGTATTTAAACAAAAATTATTTTGATATAAATTGTCCTTTATGCATGAGAGAGTTCTTCCTTCCAGTCGAATTCCATTGAAATTTTACTCATCACCACAAGCAGACTACTGACGATCCTAAAATATGTTTGATTCTCCCACAAACAACATCAAAGGTGCTCACAACAACAGTCACCTACCATAAACAAATTATCTCTCTTTGGGCTCCGTTTGGTATGTAGGAAGGGAATGGAATGAAAGTGGGAATGAAATGAGAATGAGAATAAAATGGAATAAACATTCTCATTCTATTGTTTGGTTGCAAAATGGAACACATTAGAAATGAAATGAACTTAAATTTTCCCTCCCAAAAATACCCCTTTTTAACAATGAATACATTATTCTAATAATATAATATTATTTTATATATTTGAGAAAAATAGTGGAAGATAGCAAGAATGGTGGTGGCGGACAATGGATGTGGTGGTAGTGAAAATTGATAATAGTGGTTGTAACGATAATGGTGGAAGGTGGTGATAGTGGATGAGGGGGCGGTGGTGAAAGGTGGTGATGATGGTGGAAGACAATGGTGGTGGTGGTGTTGTGTTGGTAGGTGACAATGGAATGTGAAGGTAAATGGAAATGGTGGTGGTGGAAGGCGGTGACGGTGGTGGTAGTGGAGGAGGAGGTGAAAGGCGATGGCAGTGGTGATTATTTAGTTTAAATGTGCAAGGGTGTTTTGATAATTTTATGTTTTAAAAATATTCCTTAAGGTATTAAATGATTTCCTTATGTTATGTTTGGTATGCAGTAATGGAATGGAATGTCAATTCATTCCATTCCTTTGTTTGGTATGTTTTGTTGAATGAAAATAATCATTCTCAAGGCATGCAAATCTATTTAATTAGTAAACTTATGGAATGGTCATTCCATTCCTTGATGAAAGCTTTTAAAATATAAAATTACTAAAATAACTCTTTTACATTTCAATTAAACAAATCACTCTTACGTCATGTGAACTTCTGCTACCGCCACCGCCATCACCTTCTGCCGCCTCCACCTCCACCACAACCTCTATTATTGTTCACCACTATTATTGTCATTACCTTTCACCATTTTATTAATAAAAGAAATTATGAATTAATATTATTTGATTAAAATTATATAATTATCACTAAGAGGAGTATTTTTTTAAAAAATTGTTTTAAGTTCATTCCATTCCTAAATTGCATCATATTTACAACCAAACAATAGAATAAAAATAATTATTCCATTCCATTCGCACTCATATTTCATTTCATTCATGAACATAACATTAAGGAATAGAATGATCATTCCATAAGTTTACTAATGAAATGAATTATTCCAAGGAATGAAATAGTCATTCTCATTCAAAGTGTCACACCAAACAAAAGAATGAATGGAATGAATCCATTCATCCATACCAAACATAGCATAAAACAACATCAAAGTTCGCCTTAAGCATAATAAGAAGGGATTGCACAATATAATGGATGAAAACGTAACAATAATAAGTGATTGAATCAAACCAAAGTACCTGTGCGCACAGACTAAAAGTTTAACTTCTTTCGGTCAATACATAACCTCAAAACATCTGATACAAATAGGCGAATTAACTTCTGGAAGGAGAATACGGGTAATAGAAAATATTGTTTTCCCGCACAAACATCAACGTGGAAACTTGCAAAAGAAATATTTAAGCACAAAAAGTAATTACATACTTGAAGTATGACTAAGTCGAAGCCAGTTAACCTTGCAAACAGAACAGTAAATAAGTCTCAGATCAATTTTAAACAAAAATTATCTCTTTTTTAAACCCCCAGTCATAGATCTCACTCCCTTCCTTTCACAGTTCCCCACCAGCTTTCCTAGATTGGAGTTGAGCATTCCTATATTGGAGTTCAAACCTAGCAGCTGTTCTTTTTCTTTGCCTGTTCCTCATTCGATTCTTGGATTTGTGAGATCATCTTCAGATATTCCTCCTAGATGCCTCCCATAACATAATAATTCAAGATAGTTGCAGAGCCATGGTCTCCATGTATGGCATTGGCGGCGAAACACTGAGGTTGAGGTTGAGGTTGAGGGTCTATGAGGGGAGCGACGGCGTGAGGATACAGAAAGGCGATCGGGATGGGCACCGGGTTCGTATATCGCCGAACCCGCCATACTAAAAAGACCACCGAGAGCTTCCTTTCCAGCTTGCTGGAAGACCCCCTGGAGGAAGGAACCCCCAACACTAAGCAAGAAACCACCAGTTTTCTGTCAAACTTTCTTCACACCATGTTCTTTTATGGCACGGAACTGGAACTGGAACGAGACAATTACAATTGAGTTGGATCTTTGTTGCTCAAAGGGGACAACTCTCTCCCCATCTTTCTCGCGGTAAAGTTCTGCCAAACTCAGTTCCCCGTGGCCGAGAATCCGCTGATAGTCACGCACAACAATCCTCATCCTTGAGTCCTCAGCAACAGGCTGTGGATTTGCTGTGAGATCATCTTCAGATATTCCTCCTCGATGCCTCCCATAACATAATAATTCAGGATAGCTGCACATGCGAGACAATTGGTGAGGGCCATGGTCTCCGGCGTCCCACCAAAAACTAGAGCAGCACACCCTGCTTGTGCCTATTAATATATACCTTAATGTTACCTATTAATAAGACCACAATGTTTAGTGTGTATTGAAGCTCCTGAAATACAAATAGAAGATGAAAAGGGATACGAGTTGCCCATTTCAGGAGCAACAAGACATGATGAAAAAAGCCAAGTTGGTCCCATTTCTAATAATCTGAAATTTGGTGGCTTTTGTCGTTCTCTTCTTTCTGTCCCACTCCCACACCCTTAAAAGAAGGTTTTAATCCACATCTTTTTTACTCAAAAGTACTAATAAGTTGGTCAAATAATTAAGTCATATCCATATATATATATATACATACATATATCAGTATTTTTTTATTTCTTTTTGGAAGGTAAAGATGATGTAAATTAGCAAAAAGAAAGGCTAAAAGCCATACAAGAAACTAAGGGCATACCCCTGAAAACCAATAACACTGTGGTACCCAAAGGACCACCAAAAGAAAAAACACAGACATCTACTAAGCCAAACTACAGCTTCAGGATGGCAATAAAGCGTCCCATAAGAAAATAAAACAGAGCCATCTTGACTATCAATAGAATGAACAAAAATTCCAGGGCCACAATGCAGCAGAGGCAAATGAACTCCCCATTGAAACCAGAGAAAAAAAATGACAAATGCACAGCTCATACACATTATGAAGACAAAGCCACAAAAAACAGACCACATCATCAACAAAAAGCACCATGTCCATTGCAAGACTGGAATGCAGTAGATGAAAAGCATAGGCCACATACTCACAAAACCATGCCTGACCAAGAACCAGCAGACATTTCGTAAGTAACCTACATCCAACCATGCCACAACTGCAGATAACCCGTGTATACAAAGCCGAAAGAGACATAGCAAACAAAAGCCACAGCAAAGCATACGCAGAGCAAGCTGAACATGTGAGCAGATTCAAGATAGGGACAGTACAGACCAACATACAACCTCCCTCTTAGGAGAGCAGAGCAGAAAAAATCAATCATTAGCAAGAAGTGAATCAGGGAGGTCCCAATGTGAACTTTAACCATAAGCTTCCTACACGGACCACAATGTGAACTTTGACTTTCACTCACCTCAATCTTATTTGCCAGCAACCATTTATAAGATCATTTGCAGACATTTACTAATTTAATGACAAAACTTGGATTGCTCATATGTCTTCTGGGTTTGGAATTATAGAAGTAGCCTAATAAACAATTAATACCACATTTGATACAACATGTCCCAACTTATGCAAGTAGTTACAAACAAGTCACATAAAACCAAAGCAAGTACAGATAGGTCTTGTTTTTAAGAGTAATGAGACCATTGTATAATAATCATCCCCAACTAAAAATTAGGTTAGTAGTGAAATAAAATGGCATCGCCAACTATAAATTAGCTGAAAACCTAACAATGGGTGAGTACATGAATGGCTTGGACCATTCATCCCTCAAACACATTTGCTCAAACCCCACCAATGGGCTCAAATGTGAATCAGTTCTTAAACAGATATGAACATATATATACATATATATAATATATACATATAAAACTAAGAAAATACATACATCAACATAACTATAGACTGCAGACAACAAATCTAACAGAATGGGCATTAAAAGAAAGATAAAAAAAAAAGAAGATAAAGTTAACAAGCTTACTAGCAAAAATCGAACCCCAAAGACTGCTGCCTTTCTTTCCGGTAAACTTGCCCCAGAAACCTTTCCCCTGATTTTCTCAAGCGCCGTTCTCCATGAGTGATGAGTGAGAGAGAGAACCGACAGTGTTTTACGAAATGAAACCCTAGAATGTCGTTGCTGCTCATTCTATGTATTTATATTTACAAAATATTCATTACTTTTGTACTATTTTAATATAATTAATTAGTAATTGGTCTAAAGTAATTATTTTTCTCTTCGTTTCTACCATTGCTTACACGCTAGTACTTAATTTGGGTCAAAAACAAAATACTTAGGGCCTGTTTGGAAAATGGTCTGGTCTGGTTTGGTTGCTAATCTGAAACTCTGTTTGATAAACAATTTGGTTTGGTTCCAAATTTTATTAAATATATATATTCAATTAAATTGTATATATACACACGCATATATACCATCACATTAAAATTAATGTGGCGCCGGTGGAAGTGAAACAAAATCACCAAAAATCAACTTTTTGTTGTTTTCAAAAATCTGGTTTTTGGGAGTTTTGGTCTTGATGGTTTGGTTTCATTTTTAAGAGACCAACCTTCCCAAACATGGTCTGGTCTAAAAAATATGAAACCAAAGCGCAAACCAAACACGCCTTAAGTAAATTTTTACTTTTTTGTTTATTGAAAATTATTTTATTAATTATTTAGACAAACTGGCTTCCAAATTAGGGAGTAATTAGCTCTTATAAGTGGACAACAAATGAAAAATTTAAAGTAAAGCAATTACCTTTTGTTTCCAAACAAGAGGCTATTTGAACATTTAAGGGTAGTTTAGGTATTAAATGAAAATTTGACAATGATGTCATGCCTGATTATACTTGAAAGTGACATTAAGGGTGTAAATGATGTGTCAGAAAAAGCAAGGGATCTGAATGAAGATTTGCAAACCTGAGGGGGTCTAATTGAAGTAAATCTAAACCTCAGGGGTGTAAATGAAGTTAAGCCAATTTTTATATATGTTTCCTCAAAAAAGAAAATAATAATAATTAATTAATAAACATTATTAGAATAAAGACATAAGAAAAATAAATTAAGTTACTATGTATACATAGTGTAACTTTAATGGGTATTCTAAAAGTCATAGGGTAAAATAAATTATCTATCTATCTATCTATATATATATATACTACTTATATATAAAGTCTGAGGGTGTTGATTATATCTATACATTAGTCATTTTACCAAACAAATAAGAGCAGGCCATACCAATGTATGTACACAGTATACTGTAATGAACAAATCATGTAGCAAAGGAGAAGAAACATAATACGTGGCTTTATGGGTATGCCACAATTTTCAATTTATTTCGTTTTCTTAACGTTAACAACAAAAGGCCCTTAGTAATTACTAAAGGGTCTCTTGTCATCAATTTATTTCAACTTTAACAACAGAAGACCCTTAAGTAATTACACTTGTAATTACTAAAGGGCCTTCTATTGTTACAGTTAAGAAAACTTAATAAATAGTTACTTAAGGATCTTTTAACATCGTCATTCATAACATTGATTCTAAACTAGCAGATTTTTCCCCTTTTTGTCACGTGCTTCAGAGGTTTAGCATACAAGCGTTAAATGTAAGTTTGGTGTACCATGGCAAGAAACACTTGCAAACACAATTTGCCTCTATGGGGAATTGAAACCTTGGCCTTCTACTTCGAAATGAGAGGGAGCACCATTAGGCTACTAGCCCTAGTGGCACATGCCTGATGGATTATAATAATCCTAGTACCATAGGTCGTTCTTCCCACATGCACATAGTAATAAGCAGTTCGTCTTTGGTGGCTAAGTAGGAAGCTATTCATAACTTTTAACATATGGGCATATATGTCAGTTACAAATTGGCATTTTATGTGTAACCAATCCTAGAAAGCATTAAGGTCTCATTGCTTGATTGCGGGATTGTACATATATATATATATATATATATATATATGAAGTTTCCTTTTGTCTTTTCTAGAATCCCATGATGTCTTGTTCAACTGGAGTTTCAAAGTGAGTTGAAACTTGAGTTGTGGTACAAGGATGGTGGTTGCTCCATGGTGCTTGATGTGGAGAATTTGGAGGGAAAGAAATAGAAGAGCCTGAAAGACTAGACTCCCATTCATAAGTAAAAAAATTATGATGTCAAAACTCTTTTATCATTTTGTTCTATATCTCCCTCCCATGTTTTCACAGATTCATTTCTATGCGTGTCATGTTTGTAGATTGATAAGGTCATAGGAGTCATAAACTAGTAAACTTAGTACATGCTCTTAGGTTGCGAAATTATCTTCCAATCCCTTTCACTGCATATTATCTCTTGCTTATGAAAAATGCATGAGGCATCCTCCCTATGGAAAGAAAAAAGAATACAAGGCGGGATATCAATGGGGCAGGTTCACGACATATTGCCTCTAATCAAAACCTGCCCCGAATCACAGTTGGGGCAGGTTCAGGCCCTTCCATTACTCATGCTTTTTCAAAACAAATCCAAACTTTTACAAGAATCTAAAAACATGAACAAATACTTGCAATTAACATTATCGATTTTCTTAATTTGTAGTTAACATTACATATTATCATATAAAAAAGGCTAGTTAATTTTAAACATGAATTGTTGGGCTTTTTTCAACTCACTTCCCAAACTACCACTTACTCGACTATAATACAACCACCTTGTAATATTAGGGCCTGGGAGGATTAAATTGACATTCTTCGATGAGGCAATACCTCGAACATCGACAATTCAAGGGTGGCAATTTGACCCTATCCGACAATACAGAAGCTACTAGACCAAAGCACTTGACAAATTATGTTTATGTAGATCACGACAAGAGATCCATTATATTTAACCTAATAAAAGAAAAAGTAAAGGGAAAACTAAAGTAGTTGTTGAGCTACCTATCTATTAAACCTAAAATCCAAACAATCAATTTATAATGACATGTAGGACAATCTCTCCTAAGCATGTGTTTTTTTTTTTAATCGGCATGCTCCTGCCTCAACTACATCTTTGATGTCTTTTTTAATTGTTTATGATATCCACCTTTCCTATCGAGACTTATCTTTATTTATTGTTTTCAACTGCGCCCTCTAGCTGTATTATTAATTAAGTAAAAACAAGAAAAAAGGAGCAGCAATAAGGTCCTAAGAAAACCGTGCTCTGCTTGATTGTGCAAGTTGAAGCACTCAAAGAACCTTCCATACTGTGTCAATTGAAGGTATCAAAAATATTTTAAGACACGATTAGTTAATAAGAGCTCCAAAATAGTAAAGCAAGATTGTCGCTGAGCTCAACCAACTAGATAGAATAAGAGACTCATTATTAGATGTCAAAATAAATGTATAAGCCAAAAACTCAGTATTGAATCATACTCAGCCTATGACAAATTCCCAATCAAAAAATTTTATCACGTCAGTATCCCTACAAACTCAAAATCTCTGGATGTAAGACAAGAAATTAGGCCTTCTTAAACGCATTAGAGAATTCGAGGAGGCAAAAAAATGTAAAATTCAAAATTTAACTAAATATAATACACACAAACATGCTCATCAGTTGAAAAAAAAAGTAACTAAAAGTATGCTAACACACTTGCTGCAAAATAAATTTATACTAGTCAAAACCAAAGCCATATATATATAGGTCACAAAATTAATTACTTAATTCTTGACTTCAGTAGTCGGGAAGTTCTTTTCCACATTAATCATAACACATATATGACATGCAACTTGTAAGTTATTTTGCAAAAATAAGAACATCATGTAACAGCTAGCATATATAAAAACTTAAAAGAAACAATTGACTTTTCTCCTATCTTTTTTTTTTTTTTATAACTAAAATAGAAAAAATCAAAAGGCATTTGAAAACATCTACCTTATCTCCTCTTTCTTTTCCTATTCCGCCCAAACCAATTGACTTCCCCGTCATTGTCTCTATCTCCATCATTTGTAAATAGCGTATAACCTAAATAATAAAGGTCAACAAAATATATTATGATATAAATAATTCTACAAATATGTAATAACAATTTAACAGTAAAATGAACACGAGCTTACTCTTGCTCTACAATGGAAGTCACAAAAGGCCATTGGGATTCCAACTGCCCAATGAGCTTACCTTTGCAAAATCAAGCAAGAAAACTCAAAATTTTCGTACCAATAATCAACTGCCCAATGACACAGTATCAAAATATTCGTACCCATAAAAATGCACAATAAACTACAACAATCTATAATTTTTATAATGAAAAAAGTTTAAATTTTCTCACAGAAGATTATGGCCGAATAAATAAAATAATTGAACTATAAAAAAAAAAAAGGAAAAGTAAATCCGATCAAAGTACATTATATGTATTACATCCCAGAACCTAGAGAAGTCTTATATGTTGAGAAAAGCGAAAACAAGAAAATAACCCGCCAAAAATGTAGATCAGGTATCTTACCTTTGGAAAACCAACCAAGAAAGCCAGAGAGAAGTAGAGGCTAACACGCGCCAGTGAAACCCTAAAATGAAAATCAAAGACAATTTTAGAAACCCTAAAACGCGAAATTAACCAACGAATAATGAAGATCTGCTATCTATTTAGCTATCGCACAAATCTTTTGTAGTTGAGAGGAAACCCTAGCCCACCTTTCATGTTTTATATTGGCTTGGAAGAGAGAGAGGAGTGATATGGGTAGTTGAGTGATTAAAGCTTCATTAATGTCTGTGAGAGAAAAGACAAGACAGAGCCAAGATAGATCCGGATCGTCTGGTATTAATCACAGGTGTGATAAGTCAAAACGGCAGCGTTTTCATAAGTTAGGGAATAAATAAAAAAAAAAAAAGGCGCCGTTAGAACCGTGTATATGCCCTAACGTCGTTCTTTATGTCCATCTCCAAACCCTAGTGTGATTTTGGGATCGACCTCGTCCTCTCTGTGACGGAACTTGCTGTAATTAATTGCCGTGTATTGCTAGGGATTTTCTTTCTCTTTCCTCCCTTTCACTCTCTCTCTCTCTCTGAAATTGTAATTGAAGATGGTGGATTTGGCTCTTGAACAAAATAAGCTTCAAGAAAGTAACAGAGACTTCAATGTTTCTGGCATCAACATCAATCTCAAAGGCGACAATCTCACCCACTCGATCGGCAAAATCCCTGGACGGCGGCATTTTTGCCATCGATATCATTTTGCCTGGTATAGATACATACATATAGATATATATTTATATACCCATGTTCGCACTTTTACTTTTTCTTATTACATGTCTATAAATTTAGGGCTTTAATTGAATTTTTTTTACATGTCTACAAATTTTGGGCTTTAATTAAATTTTTGTTACTTTTCTTGTTTCTGTGTGAATCTTTTATATTCGATTGTAGCTGGGAATTCTAGGGCTATGCTAGAATTCGCTTTCTTTGGGATTTTTTAGTTAATGACAATTGAAAATTGAATTAATTTTGATTATCATTGATGAATTATTGACGGGTTCATTTGGGTGTGATTCGATATTATATCTTCTTCCCTGTGTTTGGAATAACCACAATTTCATCTTCTCTCTTTTTAAACCATAGAACTCCAAACTTCTTGGTGACCTATATCTCTTCTTCCCTTAATTTGTTTGGAATACCCACAATTTCATTGACGCGGGTCTTTCTGGACTTCATTTTGTTTTGAAATACCACAATTGCCATCATCTCAACATCCACAAACTCATATTGTTCAATCAGTTATCATTTACACTCTTGTGAAAATGAGTAAAAAATATTATCAAAAGAAAGCTTATATATATATATATATTTCAGAATTGGGTTTAAACAAATTTGAGCAATGGATTTGGGAGATTAGAAACTCTATTGTCAATGTTCAATTTATCAATTATCAACCACTATAAGGTATATTAGTAATTTTAGAATTTAAGTGGACTGATACACATTATAGCCAACTGATTAATGAGTTGCTTGGGCCCGTTTGGAAATCATGTTTTTTTGTTCTGTTTTTTGTTTTTGGCACTGTTCACAGAACAAAACATGTTTGACAACCATTTTTACCGTTTGTTCTATTCTCAATTTGAAAAATGATTTCGTGAACAGTAGAGAAAACATGGGAACAAAAAAAAGCTATTTTTTTGTTCTCTTTGTGATTTTTCCAAAAAAAAAAAAAAAGGCTGGAAATCTACACGAAATGGTCTATGCAACACCTTTTACCCGCACCACCCCTTCACCCTCACCCCCACCACCACCAATAACAACAATAGTTTTGACCACCTTCAACCACCAAATTGAACCCATACACACATATATATATACAAACACACACCACTTCAACCCCAATCGACACCACCCACCTTCACCACCATCTGATTGTTATCGTTGTGATCGACTCTCCGAACCCTAAATCGATTGGACAAACCCTAAATTGAACCCCTCTCCACCATCTGCAACTGCAACCACCAATTGACCACCTTCGACCACCAACTTAATCGCCACCCCCAACCACCTTCGACACCACAAACCCCTAATCGACCATGTGTGTGTGTGTGAGAGAGAGAGAGAGAGAGGGAGAGGACCGTGTATTTGTGTGTGAGAACAAAAATATGGTAAGAATTTTGATCTCAAACACTACTTTGTTTTTGTTTCTTAGGGTAAGGAAATAAAGACAAGAATAAAAATGATTCTTGTTTTTTTGTTCCCAAACGGCCTTGTTGTTTTCATTAATAAGTTTAATTGAGCATGTGTTTCTTATATAGTTGACTCTCCACTTTTACCCAGTAAACTTATTTTATTGCTAATCAATTTTTTTACTTGATGAATTGAGTTATTTTTAATTTTTTTTATCTATTATTGTTTTAGCTTCTCATAAAAATTCCTTTCTTATATAACTTTAATATGTATAAGTTCATTGACCTATTGCTTCTGAATTTAACAACATCCCAATTGGTGCCTAATTTTATTATTTGTAAAATTATAATGATGCAAACTAACAATAATTTTTCAGGTGAGTGTTTTAGACAAACGTGAGGGCGTCTGCAACTCGGCAGGAGGAGACCTTTTGTAGGTGTAAGTCGAGTGCTATTTGGTATCTAAATGGTTATTTTGTAAGTTACTCTACTAAAGTAGTATTACAAGTGGAAATTGAATTGAAAAATAAAAGAAGTTGGGTTATAGCATAGCATGTAAAGGAGAATTCCAATTCTGGTGGAATTTGCATTAGGATATTAGGTGTGATTAAATATGGTGAGCGATAGTGGTACTGTACGCTTTAAATTTGATAAGGTTAATTTTATTTTTATATATGTAAAAAGGATATTAGCACTGTTGGTGTCAATTGTAGGTCAAATGTTGACTTCAGTCAAATGTTATAACAAATGTTTGGTTTTGGGGATAGACTTTAAGGTCTTGCTTGTGCTTTTTGGATGCATAAGGTTTCCTGTATGTATATGAAAAATATTATTTATAACATAAAGTTACAGCATGAATAATACAAAAATACAGCACATTTACTACTGAAGGCAACACTAGTTGTACTAATGGCAGCGATAAGTTTCTGTTGGTACTGGTGTAAAGCCAAAATAGTGAACCGATTAAGTTCATGAGTCGACTGAAATGTCAGAAACAATAAAATAATTAATAAAGATAATTAATTAAATAATAATAAAAAATAAACAAAAATGTATGAATGAATAAAATATTAACTAAGTAAATAAACTGGATTAATAATTCTTGGGATTTTGTTCCATATTTTTTTATAATTTTATTTATTAATTATATATACATACATAACTTATTATTTATTTATTCTATAGTAAAAATTATTAACTCATTATTAGTAATTATATAAACATACATGACTAATTTTTCATTTATTTCATATATATTTTAGGCTCACGAGCTTTTAACTCCCTATTTATTCTATATTAAGAATTACAAATTTATTTTTTTAAAATATTAAAATTATTTTGTTTAGAAAAATAAGTGGATTTTTTCAATTTTTTTATTTTTATGTATTTATTTTATTTCTTTATCATTTAATTAATTAGTTAAATTAATATTTATTTATTTATTCATTTTATTTATTATATTATATTATATTTATCAATTATTTATTTTTATTAATTTATTTTTTATTCATATAATATCTATTCATTTTATTTTATATATTTATTTTTTTATTTTAATTTATTATTATTTATTTATTTTATTTATTATTTATTTGATTTTTATTATATATTATTTATTATTAATTCAATATTTGTTATTTTTATTAGGTTAGAAGGGGTATTTTGGGAATTTCATATCGTTTTGGAGGTAAGTTGCAACATTTTTTAAACATAATGGATTTATACACACATTTTTTAACAAATAGGGGTTTTGCGCACCTAGTATGAAACTACATGGGATTTTTCGTAGATATCCCTATATTTTAACTAACTGAAATTAATTATTTATTTATTCTTCTTTTAATTAATTTCTAGTTGTTTTAAGATTTGTTTATTTAATTTAATTAATTATTTATAAAATTTAGTTTAATTAAGTGAAATTGAGTAAATCCCCAATTCAATTAAGACAAATTGAGTTCAATTAGTGAAATTGAGTAAATCCTTAATTTAAAGTAGTGAAGTTGAGTAAATCTCCAATTCAATGTAATGATATTAGGTTTAATTAAGTGAAATTGAGTAAATACACAATTCAATTAAGTCAAATTAAGTTCAATTAAGTAGAATTGAGTAAATCCCCAATTCATATAAGTGAAATTAAGTTAAATTAAATGAAATTGAGTAAATTCCCAATTCAATTTAGTGAAAATAAGCAAATCCTCAATTCCAAAGTATTGAAATTGGGTTCAATTGAGTGAAATTGAGTAAATCCCCAATTCAATTGAGTGAAATTGAGTTCAATTAAGTGAAATTGTGAAAATCCTCAATTCAAAGTATTGAAATTGGGTTCAATTAAGTGAAATTGAGTAAATTCCCAATTTAATTGAGTGAAATTAAGTAAAATTCTCAGTTCGAAGTAGTGAAATTGGGTTCAATTAAGTGAAATTGAAAAAATCCCCAATTCAATTAAGAGAAATTGAGAAAATCCTCAATTCAAAATATTGAAATTGGGTTCAGTTAAGTGAAATTGAGAAAATTTCTAATTTAAAGTATTGAAATTGGGTTCAATTAAGTGAAATTGAATAAATCCTCTATTCAATTCAATGAAATTGAGTTCAATTAAGTGAAATTGAGTAAATATCCAATTCAATTGAGTAAAATAATAGAAAAACAAACACAATTCCAGATAACGAGGTATCAAAGAACTACTATGCACTATATCGATATCACATGTAACAAAATGCATCTTACACCCCTTACTTTGCATTTTGGTCAAATTGACCCCTAACCATACTAAAGATACCCCTAAACTATTGATTTAGGAAGGATTAGTTCACAAATATATAAATTTTCCAAAATGCCATTATTTATATATATTCTATGTTTATTTCATTATTGAAAAATATTTGTAAAATAACATAAAATGCCCTTTAACTTAATTCTATGTTTTAAATGTATAACTACATATTTTATACTGAACCCTAGCACATCCACCATCCTCACCACCCAGTCGAAACCCCATAACACAAACACTGAAACACTGGTAACAACCACCACACCCCGTGGTTCTCATCATTTCAACAAAATTTATATCTTTAAAGTTCTTTTACCATCACCACCAACCATCACGACTGTTATTGACTACAAATTTTACACATGCATGGAGATTTAATATAAACAAAGACGTAATGGAATAACACTATTTGAAGTCTTCCTAAATTACTTGTTTTTCTACTTTCACGATGACGAGTACACCATCTAAAAGTGAATGTATGAGGATAATATATTTCAAAGTTTTCCATTAAATTTCATTTACAGTAAAGTAGACTGTGTAGACTCACACGAGTCCGATCAAAATTCCCACGATCATATTATTAAGTTTAATCGTGTCATATTGTACCGTCTAGATTATCAAGTCCACTCACCAAGATGAGCTGGGCCAACCCCATCCAGGCTTAGCCCAATCCATCTATTCAGTCCAAAGAAGATATGTTTTCATCGCATACAACGAGGAGGGGTTCCAGCTTACACAATGATACTACGTGTTTGGCTCCCTTCACCATTTAACAAAAGAAGATATGTTTGGACCTTTTTGAATATTTCCCTCCTTAATTGATGGGGAAGATTAAGCTCAAATAATTACAGGAGTTATCCTGAATCCCTTCAATCATAGGCAATGATGAGGCCAATCTAAATGATTGGAAAATCAAACTTAATGAATTGTGTATAAATATCACTTGTTCCATCTTATTGGCGCACAAGTAGTTTCCACCGATCTTTTTACTTGCGCTAGTGCGTATCACTGCCTTCTCGTGCACTCTCGTGCTTGGTGTGAAGCTCAACAAATGCTTGCTTGATGAAGGAGGTCTTGAGCGTTGTGCAAATTTTTAGCATTTACCGACACCATTTGTGGGAAGCGAAAATAATTTTTCCGTTTTGCTTTGATATTCAAGTTCGATTATTTTATGAAATCTGGTAGGAAGATGGTGGGAACAAGGTCATAAGGGAACGTGCCTCTGGCCAAAGAGGTTTTAGAGGGGACATCTCAGCAACACGATCAGATCCTATAGGAGGCCCTTGAGAGGCGTAATGAACTCCTGGACAAATGAACTCTTGATGAAATAAAATGCGAAACTTACTCACATACTAACCCATATACCGATCCTAATGAATAATTCAGCTCCGCTAGTTGTCATGGACCAATGCCAAAGGCAGGACACCCTGGTAGGACACTCATCAGACGATGCGAGATGGATCGATCGGCGGGTCCAAAGGAACCCATAAGGAGCAAGTCGAGTCTTCCCATCATACCATCAAAGGGGCCGATCATACACCAGAAGGGCCGCCCAAGAGAAGATGTCTACCATGAAGAACTTGGACGAGATGATGGTCCGAACCCCATCAGAAGCAGAGGTGTTGTGGCACCATAAGGAAACATATTATTGCAGATGAGATACTGTTAACGCCTAAATGATGCCCAAGCCTTTAGGTCACATGATTATGATTTGAATGATAGTTTGTAAAATTAATCCATGATCTAATTTTCAAACCATGTCCATGAAGGTTCGGGTTAAGAAACCACTGGAAGAAAATATTTCGGGTCACAACGATTGAAAACGAATCCATGACCGATATTACTCTAAAGGTCATAATTGGCCTAACCATTTTCAGTCTTAGGCCAAAAAAGTGATTTTCAGCCACCATTGGTTTTTAAAATAATTTTCAATCCCTCCCTTTGTCATTTTCAGCCTAAGGCTGAAAGTATTTTAGCCACTTTTGGCTTGAAAGTCTTTCAGTCATTTTTCTCTCAACCACTTCCCTCTCGACGAATTTTCTCTCGATGAATTCTCTTTCGACGAATTTCTTCTCGACAAGTTTTCTCTCGACGAATTCCTTCTCGATGAATTCTCTGTCGACGAATTTCCTCTCGACGAGTTTCCTCTCGACGAGTTTTCTTTTGACGAATTCCTTCTCGACGAATTCATTCTCGATGAATTCCTTCTCGACGAATTCTCTCTCGACGAATTTCTTCTCGATGAATTTTCTATCTTTCACTTCATTATCATTCACAACCTAAGACCGAGTCTTTTAGTCACTATGCCTAAAAGTGACTTTCGACCACTTTTCTTATCACTTTAGGCTTAAAAGGACTCTCGGCCAAGGAAATTAGCCTATAAGTAAGCTTCTTGATGAATTTAATCATGGAAATATTGTCATCAATGGCCAAGGTCACGAGAACCGCTTGTAGAGATCGAGACTACAAAGCCTAACAAATCAGGTCTGGAAGATTGGAGAGAGCTTAGGTTGGAAACTACGACCTGATCGAGATAAAATTTCAACATTCCAAAACCACAAATGGAAGTTTTTCAACTACACGTCAGAGTGCGTCAGTAATCAGAAGATTCCTTGGTCAAAGTCAGGTAAAAGAGAAAAGAGAGCTGAAAGTAGTAATGGTTAAAGTGGGCAAGTCTAAAAGGGCCATGTTCTCTAACTAGATTTGTCATGCCAGATATGATTCCATCACATGTGGTTGAGAGTAGATCCAACTAATCCAAGTAGCAGCTCAGCAAGTGGTTGGGAAGCTATTTTCAACCTGCAAACAATTAATGTTTATAATGGCGAGTTGAAAGGGACATCATCAGATAAAGACCCTCTATAAATACTCCTTCAAGACCCACAAGCAAGAGGTCCATGACCATTCAAAGCCTTACTCTTTACCATTTATAGCTTATCATTTAGCTTCCTGATCAGTCATAGATAGTTTATCACTTAGCTTTTATTGCATTCCTAGCCTAGCTCTTAAATTCCTTAGCTTAATATTTATTTTATCCTCAACACTTAGATCTTTAGTGTTTCATTTTCAGTCAGAATTTGTGTTTGTACTTCCTTTATCATTGTATCAGTTCCTTGTTCAATGAAGAAAAGTTTTCAAGTTCAGGTATATTGATTATTCTCTCTTAACTTCTTTTCAATTACTACCTTTATATATTTGAAGTCCTAACTTAGGCAATACAGAACCTTAAGGAGAGGGTCATTCCTACTCTTTAACTTTCGCCTGAACCAATCTTGGTTGGTCACCCGACCCGATATGAATAGTTTGGTAATAAATCTCTGAGTCCACATTAGGATTCTGGCACGCCCGCGTTTAAGGTCGACCAACTACTGGTTAACGACCTCAACCCCTTTGTGAGCAGAACAATTTTGGCACGCCCGGTGGGACTAGTGTCATATTCGTGAATGGTCGTTCAGACTCGATCACAGTCTCAAAATTCGGCTGGACAAGCCGAGTTTCCAAGGGACGATCAAGAAGAAAACCAATCCGCTCCCATCATGCAAGACTCTGGGTCTAAGCATGAAGATGGGCATCAAGCAAGCCACCAAATGGTGGCTGAGAGTGTCAGTAACATGGTGTCACGTTTTGGAAGTAGAGTTGAATCTTACCAACGCCAAGTTTCTTGGGAGTTCAACAAAAGTATGGAGCTGCTAGTAGCTTCATCCCATACGACCTATAATCAACTTCAACAACTGAATGAGGCGATTAATGCTTTAGTAACTCGCATAGATAAAAAGGTTGTTGGTCAACCGCCTAGGGTCGAGAATCAAAACGATAGGTTAGGGGAGCAACTTCCTCCTCAACAAGTCATCCAACCAGAAAGAGGTGTTCCACCACCTCCTATCCTCAATGGTCATCGACCAATAGCTCCCATTCCGCCTCCACTGATTCACCATGTAGAACTGGGAATGGTAGGCCAACAACAACCACGATGGAGGAATAATGAACCACCTAATGGTCGTCCTCCTAATCCTCAACCTCAAGTGGTGCCACCTCAAGCTATTAACCCCGGGGGCCAAGAGGGATACATCCCTTGGCCAAATGCACCCTTTCAGAACCAAGCCCCACAAATGGTTATGAATCAGGAGCAATTAGCTGAGGTAATACAAGAGCAATATGGACCAGCATTGAGAAGGGCAACTCGACCAACATTTAGGCACCCATTTCCTGATTGGATAGATCGAATGGATCTACCACAAAACTATCGAGTGCCAAATTTTACAACATTCTCAGGGGAAGGCAATCAGTCTACCCTTGAACATGTTGGTCGATTCACTATGCAATGTGGGGCACTTAGTGATAATGAGATGTGTAAGATGAAATTATTTTCCAACACACTCACTGAGACTGCTTTCAAGTGGTATCTAAATCTACCACCAAATTCCATACATACTTGGCAACAAATGCAAGAAGTTTTCCATGACCAATTCTATAGAGCTAAGCCATAAGTCACTATGGCTGATTTATCTAGGATTCAACAATTACCAGTTGAGGATGTTGAAACATTCTTGGCTAGGTTTAAGAAGGCACCGAACCGGTGCCGAATCAGTTTACCTGAGATAGAATTTGTAAATTAGCCCTTAGCGGTCTAGATTTCGAGCTACGAAAGAAATTCGAAGGGACCGAGTTTGGCGATTTATTCCAGTTGGTTGAGAGAGTCACAAAGTATGAAAAAATATTGAGTGAGGAAAATGAGAGAAAAAATTCTTCTCGAGGGACATTCTATAAGGATCCTAACTATGAAATCCATATGGTTGACACCGTATATGAAGATTTAGAGGTTGATGCTATAGAGATTATTTCAAAAAAGCCATATGTGTGTAAAGCTTTGGCTAAACCAACTGAAACACTAAGTGGTGTTCAACCATCAACATCGTCTGCCAAAAGAAATACCTTTGAGGCTGGCAAACAATACGCTTTCGATATAACTAAGGTTGAGCAAATTTTCGACCATCTTTTGACTGATAAAATTATCAAAGTCACCGGGGGGCAAAAATTTGCCTCGGTTGACGAAATCAATGGTCGAGAATATTGCAAGTATAATAATTCCTGGAATTATACAACTAATAATTATGTTGTTTTTCGTAATCTGATTCAGGGATAGATCAAGAAAGGACCGTGGAAATTCCCCGAGAAGAAGAAAGAAGTGATGGGAGTTGATAGTGATCCTTTTCCAGCTTTGGTCAGTAGCAACATGGTTGAAGTCTCGATGGTCACTAGACCATAGAGGAAGATTGACTTGGAAGATACCTCGGCTAGTAGAAAGAATAAGGCCGAAGGAAATAAGCCAATAACCGTCGAAACTCCAGTGCCTAATGATGAGTTAGCAAGAGAGTTAAGAGAGGCCCAAATGGCGCTGATCAACCAGGGGTTATGCCCAAAGTGCAAGGTGGAGGCGCGGAGAAGTCAAGAGCTGCTTCGTGGAGACACTCGAAGCTATGGCCGGAGCTCCCATCATGGAAATAAGCCAAGGTCACCCTTGCCTAGAGTGCCTATAACCAATCGACTGACATGGCCTGACAAAAGGCCAAATGTAGATGAATATCCTAAGAGAAGACGGGAAATGAATTATAATCATGCAAACAACTCAACTCATGCAACTTGGAGGCCTAAAGAGCCAAAGATATATGAGACTCGTCATGTTGAGACCTCGACCAAGCATCCATACCAGAGGCCAAGAATGGTCAGACCACCGATCACCTAGGAAGGTCAATGGGCGAGAGTGCGCCACCCTAAATTTCCTAGAGCTGAGAGACCACCGCCTTTCATGTCTCGTACGCAAAAGAGATAATGGCAACAGATGAAAATTGAGTTACGCAAAAAGGAAGAAAGGTAATCGGTGCCCCAGTTCGGAAAAGTGACTTTGCTCAGAAGGGAATCAACCGATCGTGAATCAAAGAGCAACTTGGAGAAAATATCAAAGGGAGGAAGTCCAGCTGAAAAAAGAGTCACTGAAGAAAAATGTGGATCTTCTTCTATGAAAGAAGTTGATGATGAAACAGATTTTGGTGACGATGAGTTTGACATAGATAGGGAAGAACCTGGGTCGAAAGGAATCATATTTGGTTCTTTCGAAGAAAACGTGAATTTCAACATGGTTTTAACCTTGCCTCTCATTTTCGAGGCTAAAGCAGACCAACCCTCAGTCATGGAAGGAGATGTCGAGATAATTGATAGTGAATGCCAAGAAGTTCCTGAAATCATAGAGAACCCATCAGAGTCAATCATTTCGAATCAGAGGCAGAAGGTTGTCGTGATAAGAGCAAGGCCAGATCTTGAAGATTTGGTGACAAGTAGGAATGTTCAAGCAACTAAGGTGATCTTTGAGAAGCCTCCTGCAGGAATGTCACAATACTTGAAACCACTTTACATTAGGGTATTTTTGGAAGGAATGTCGATCTTTAGAACGTTGGTCAACAATGGCTCTGCAGTCAACATTCTTCCAATGAATACCATGAGACTCCTGCATAAGACAGAAGATGACTTGATCCCTACCGATTTAACGGTTAGTAATTTTACTAGGGGCAAGGCAAGAACAAAAGGAGTGGTTACTTTAGAGATGATGGTGGGAAAACGAAAGACCATGACCACCTTTTTCGTGGTCGATGCCGGGTCTACGTACAATGCATTAATTGGGTGAGATTGGTTACACCCACATTTCTGTGTTCCTTCCACTCTCCATCAATTCATGCTCTTTTGGGATGGAGATGAAATACAAGTTGTGTAGGGAGATAATAAACCGTTTGAAGCTCGGGTCCATATGGCTAATGCTATTCTATATGAGGAGGAAATGGGGCCAGTGAGACTCATTGGTTGTGACAAGTGTGGTAAACCCAAGAAAGCAACCATGCGTAAGAACCTTACTGAATGTGATATATCTGAGTTGCTTAATGAACTATCAAGGCCAAGTGTTATTCATGAACCAAGGCCGATAGTAGAGATTGATGATCAAGAGGTTGTTAATGGATCAAACCCAATTGAACAAGGTGAAAATGTTATCCTATAAGGCTAGCATAAAGCGGCTGAAAGCATATCTCGCCGAAAAAAGAGCTATGATCTTTGGTGATGTTTCTGCTAACATGGCCGAAATTATAGAAGAAGATGAATCTGTTGATGATGAGCAAGACATGATCAAGTTGGAAGAATTGGACGCAGCCCCGACTAAGTTAGAAGACTTGAAGGCTGATGTTCAAGATCCATTACTAGAAATTAATTTGGGGTCAGAAGAAGATCCTCGGCCAACCTACATCAGTGAACTGTTAGAACCTGATTTTAAGGCCGAATTGATCTCGATGCTTGAAGAGTATAAGGATTGCTTTGCATGGAATTACACCGAGATGCCAGGGTTATCAAGACAACTAGTCAAGCATTGACTGCCGATTAGAGAAGATTTCAAGCCTTTGAAGCAACCGCTTAGACGCATGTCAACTGAAGTAACTTTGAAGGTGAAAGAAGAAATTGAAAGGCTGCTCAAGGCAGGATTTATCCGAACTACAAGATATTGTGAATGGCTATCTAACATTGTTCCGGTAGTCAAGAAGAATGGAAAGATAAGGGTATGCGTAGATTTTCGAAATCTCAATTTGGCTACCCATAAAGATGAGTATCTGATGCCAATGGCCGATCAACTTATTGATGCGGCCGCCAAGAATGAGATTCTATCATTCATGGACGGATACTCAGGGTATAATCAAATATTCATAGCTGAAGATGATGTTTCAAAGACGACATTTAGGTGTCCAGGTGCTATAGGTACCTTCGAGTGGGTTGTGATGCCTTTCGGATTGAAAAATGCCGGTGCCACTTATCAGCGAGCTATTAATGTAATTTTCCATGACATGATTGGAAAATTTATGGAAGTATACATTGATGATGTAGTAGTAAAATCGTCGACCAAGGCTAAACATTTAGCCGATCTGAGGAATTCTTTTGAAAGGATGAAGTCACATGGCCTGAAAATGAATCCACATAAATGTGCTTTTGGAGTGACTGCTGGAAATGTTTTGGGGTTCTTGGTGCACCAAAGGGGGATAGAGATTGACAAGAATAAAGCTAGGGCAATTGTCGATGCTTAACCTCCGCGGAGTAAGAAGGAGCTCCAGAGGCTGATAGGTCAGATTAACTTTTTGAGAAGATTCATCTCAAACTGTGCCGGAAAGATCCATGTATTTTCTCCTCTATTGAAGCTCAAGTCAGAAGAGGTCTTCAGATGGGAAAATCATCACTAGCATGGTTTTGAAGCAATCAAGATGTATCTTTCTAAGCCTCATGTTCTCATGCCACTAAGAAGGAAACGACCATTGAAGTTGTATATCTTAGCTGCCGATGAGTCGATTGGAAGTCTTTTAGCCCAAGATAATGAAGTAGGAAAAGAACAGGCAGTGTATTATCTTAGTCGTATGTTGACACCGGTTGAGCGTCAATATACGCTAATCGAAAAAATGTGTCTTGCTTTGTATTTTGCAGCTTTTAAGTTGAGAATATATATGTTCCCTGTTTTAGTTTACGTGATTTGTGCAACTGATCTGATTAAATACATGCTTTCTCGTCCAATAATCTCCGGATGAATCGGCAAGTGGTCACTGGCGCTCATGGAATTCAGTTTTAGGTACACACCCCAAAAGGCCGTGAAAGGCCAAGCGCTTGCTGATTTCTTGGCCAACCATCCATGCCTGGACGTCGCTCTAGAAATCCATGAAGCAGAAGAATTATGTGTTATTGAACTAATCCCATGGACTTTAATCTTTGATGGTTTAAGCACAAGTGATGTGGGAGGGGCTGGAATTGTAATAATTTCACCAAATGCAAGAAAAACTACATACTCCTTTTTCTTAGACTTTAAATGTTTAAACAACCAAGCAGAATATGAAGCATTGATTATCGGTCTTGAGATACTCCTTGAAATGGGGGCAACGACCGTTAAAATTATAGGCGACTCTAGTCTAGTAATTGGACAATTGTCTGCAAACTTTAGGTGCCAAAGTTGGAACCTCAAACCTTTTCATTCCATATCTATGCAATTATTACAAGATTTTGATGATGTAAGGGTAGAACATGTCTATAGGTCACATAATAAAGAAGCCAACGACTTGGCTCAAGTGGCATCGGGCGTTCGAGTGCCAGAAGGAATAGTTGAAAACCTAATCAATATAAAGAAAAGATCCTTTCCATCAGTCGAAATTAGGGAAGGTTTGTCGGTTGAAGTCTTCATAACTAAAATAGAATAAAGAATAGAAGAGGATGACTGGAGATCACCAATCATTCAGTACCTTCAAAATCCACACATGAAGACTAACAAGAAGTTGAGAATTCAGGCATTTAGGTTTATTTTGTTAGATAAAGAGGTTTTTAGAAAAAGTATTAAAGATGACCTACTCTTAAGTTGTATCGGTAGGAAAGAGGCCATGAAGGTAATGGCCGAAGTTCATGAAGGGATATGTGGTGCTCACCAGGCTGGGATTAAAATGAAGTGGCTGATCAGATGATATGCCTACTATTGGCCTGGTATACTTAAAGATTGCATCTCATATGCTAAAGGGTGTCAAGCCTGCCAAAAGCATGGACCAATCCATAGAGTCCCCGCAGTCGAAATGCACCTAATTATCAAAGCATGGCCATTTCGGGGATGGGCTATGGATTTGATCGGGAAGGTTTATCCACCTTCTTCTGAGCAACATTGTTTTATCATTGTTGCCATCGACTATTTTACTAAATGGGTCGAGGCAATACCAATGAAAGTGGTACACCAAACAGACGTGATATGTTTCATCAAGCAATATATTATCCATAGATTTGTAATTCCGGAGTCAATCACGACAAATCGAGGCTCCGCGCTTGTGGGTAAAGAAGTTCAAGCATTCGCAGTGGAATATGGGATTAAACTGCTGAATTCAACTCCACACTATCCTCAGGGGAATGGGCAAGCTGAATCATCCAATAAGACTTTAAAAGGCATCATTGAAAAAATGGTCGAGGATAACCCAATGGTATGTCATGAACTTCTTTCTGAAACACTTTGGGCGTATAGAACCTCTCAACGGTCAAGTACGGGTGTAACCCCTTTTATGCTAACTTATGGCCACGATGCGGTTTTGCCTATGGAAGTCACTGTGCGGTCTATGAGATTTGCTTTGCAAAATAAATTGACCCCTAAAGAGTACAATGAATCAATGTTGATAGAGTTGGAGGAGTTCGATGAAGTGAAGTTAAGGGCTCTCGATCACATTCAAGTCCAAAAGAAACGAGTCACAAGAGCATACAATAAACGTGTTAGGGCCAAGGCATTTGGAGAAGGAGACTTGGTCTGGAAAACTATTCTCCCAATCGGTGTGAATGACCGAAAATATGGGAAATGGTCACCAAATTGGGAAGGTCCATTCATGGTGCATAGAGTTTTGAAAGGGAGTGCCTACCACTTGAAATATTTGGATGGTGAAATTCATCCTTGACCAATTAATGGTCGATATTTAAAATTCTATTATCCTACAATGTGGGAAACAATAGAAACAAAGATCGAAAATAATTAAAAGATAGTGCTGCAGAGGCATACATTCGATTCATAATGAGTCAGATACAACAAGAAAGGAAAATGCCGCGGGGGCATACATTTAATTCATCATCGACCTAGTAAAAAAAAACCACAATCATCCACATGATTGGCAACATATCAATTCTACAGGTAACCAAAGTAACCCTTGAGCTCATCCCACTATTTCTGGAAATTGACAACATGTTTGTCCTCTTTAGCCTTCTCGGCCTTCAACTGAGGAAGGTCTGCCAAGATGGAAGACTTCCTTCGATCGACCTTCTTGTTATTCTGGACAATCTCCTTCATAGTGCCATTGAGTTATTTTTCAGAGAGGGTGGTACCAGCTAGCTCTTCCTGAAGACGGAATATTTCTTTCTCAATCTCAACTATTCTCTCACGTGTCTTGGTATGGGCCGATCGTGTAGAACGATATTGAGAGACATTATCTTTTGCCTGAGTAACTAGCATTTGTTATTCCTCCAATGTCTTAGTGATGCAGATTGAAAGTTCTTGAGCCTTTTCCGCGGCCGTCTGAAACTTTGAAACAAGAGCTGAAAAACGAGCCTTAATCGACCGAAGTTGCTCAACCTGATCCTGAGTTAGATCATGATTCTCCATCAACACCGACAAGGCATTTGATATGTCGGTGGCTAAATTCGGTACTTCAGAAAAGTCCATGAATGCAACTGCAGCCAAAAGTTTCTTCGCTCCCTCGATGGCAGAGGACAGGGATGAGGCCTTTGGCTCCGAAAACGAATTTCCCATTGGGTAGTCGGAATACATCCCGGCTTCAACTTGGGAAAAATAGGCATCAAAGTCTTCAACTGTGTCATAATATTGAGATGTTTCCTGCCTTGGAGCACTTGAGCCCTCCTGATATAAAAGATGAGTTAGTGAAGTCATTCAAGACTACATCGTGGAAATAAACTTTAGATAGTAAAATTTCTCACTCCGGCCTATGGGGGATAAATCAAGGTGCCGAAATTGTTATCGGCAGTGGTTATATGCGCTGATTGGGTGCTAGGAGTTCTTGGATAATTAATTAAAGCACCCTGCAAGAGATGACATTTAGAATGTCCAATGAAATGGTAGTGCAATAAATATGAAGTTCAAAATATCCCTGAGTTTACCATGGCTTCATTATGAGGGCTAGTGGCAAGCAAAGTGGGGTTAGGAGCCGACTCAAACGCCTGAATCATGATAGGCTGGGTCTTGTCAACACCTGGAGAATAATACTCAATAACCATGTTGTCTTCTGCGGTATGAATCTCACTTCTCCTCGATGGCTTGTTGGAATAGGTATATCCCTGCTCATAAGAATAGTTATAATCGGCCGACTATGATAATGTACGTTTGCATGGTTATATCTTTACCTCACGGATATCGGAGTGCCTAGTATTAGCTGAATGGGCCAGAGATAATAACGGGTCAACCTTGTCTTCGTTTCCCTCATTTTATTCGTCGACCAGTGACAAGGGACTAGCAATGTCCCTAGGAGAGGAAATTGCTTTCTTTCCTTTCTTTGTTTTTGCCGCCTGGAATCGGATCAAGAATTGATATAAGATAGCTGATTGATATATTTTTCAAAGAAAACGTGATTGATCAAGACCTTTAGTCTCTTGGTATGTTTCTCATTCTCCTCTATCGATGCTCCAGCCTCATGGTCAGATATGCCCAAAGGATCATGAGCAGTAATAGCTGTACGATGCAAAGTTTGAGCCACTGATAGTAAAAACGAAATATAAGATATGGCAAAGAAATAATTTGCATATAAGGATTTTTACCTTCCTTTGATGGCTTTGATTTTTTTCTTTTTGGGTGGAGAATCGCGGTTGGTTGTATTATCTTCCTTGGAACACTTATTTTTAGTCGGCGGATTTCGGAGCTTGGGAATGAAGGAAATAATTTTTTCAACCACTACTTCTGCGTCCTCGACCATAATTTTCTCAATATGATTTTCTGTAACTACTTGAATGAAAAAGATCTTGCAAAGACCAGCATAATAGCTAGCGACCTTTCGTACCATTTTGTCTGTAACAAATGTCTCCCGATCAAGAAATGTTGCGTTGAGGGATCAAAAAGGCGGGAGTGGAACAAGCTGAGTCATGCCAAACTGCCTAATAAATTGTGGAGGGTTATAATACTCCACCCCATATTTACCACTGCCAAGATTGGAACACCTGAAATGAAGATCTTTAGCAATCAAATAGCTAGCCCACACCTTGTCATGAGTATTTTGGAAATCCGGAGCAAAGCCGGGGGCATAGGTGAGCCAATAAGGTTCTCGCGGTCGAGGCGCGAATGGAAAGAAAAGATAGGGAGCTCGATCGGCATGGAGATCATAGAAGAAGGAAAACATGAATCTGAAAGACCTTTTGTTTGGTATCATAGAAGCATATCGAAAACCCGGGACATGGACATCAACTGAGTCATCGACATCATCTTGAAGTTCTGGGAAATAAGCATTGGTCCAAAGTTGCAGGAGCCAGAAAGGGCCTGAACAGGTTCTGAAGTTGGAATTTATATACTCGCCGATACCACGGTAAAGATAAGAAAGCACAAAGGGAGCAAGGGCAAGTTTGTCGCCGGCATGAAGGCCATATGCTATGCGAGTGAATTCTTTGGTCACAGTGATTGAAGAGACGCAGAACAAGAACCTGTTCAGCTAATATATAAGAAAGGATATATGCTCTTCAGCAGAAACCACAACCCCATTGCCTTTGCTGGCTTTGATGAAAGGCCCGTGAGTAGTAATATGCTCGGAAGAGTCAGGCTTGGTCGGGTAGTCATAAGTTGGTATTGAAACGACAAGACAAGAATTCACCTCTTCATCGTAGGGTCTTAGCCCAGTAAGGAAGCATACATCCTGCACGGTCGGGCTAATCATTCCGCACCAAAAATGAAATGAATTGGTGGAACTAGACCAAAAGAAAAGCAACGAGACAAGGTCCTCTTTATCCATGTGGATTCGTTTTTTCGAAAGAAGGATAGCATTATGAATGCCCATTGATTTCCATAACTTTATATCTGAGGCTCGACACGGTTCACCCAATCAACCCAATCTTGCTGAGCAATAGGCCAATTCTTGAAAAAAATAATATTTTGTAACATAATATATAATTTCTGTACATAAATTTTGTTTTGGAAAAAATAATATTTTTCGAAATATATATATATATTGAAATTTATAGTTTTTACGAAAAAAATTATATATTCCGTTGAAAATTCCATGCTATGGTTGATTTCCCTAAACCCCCTTATAGTATTAAGGGAGGGTAATTTTGACATTTTTACTCCAACTGTGAGGTGGACGGGGCATAGTGATGAAATTGGATAGTATAGGAGAAAAAGTGGACACAATATAGATTAGTTCATTAAATTAAATAATATAGGAGGGTAGTAGAATTATTTATTTATGTAAATATCAAAAATAAATTACTTCATTCTTAAATATCATTGACATTTTTGGAACTCCACAAACTTATATAATATACATATATATATATATATATATATATATATATATATATATATATATATATATATCAGCTTCAATTACGGTAAGAGAGTAATCAAAGACGAAAGCTTCCCTCTCCAAATTTCCTAAAATTTCAAAATTTTAAATCTTCTCAAAGTTAAATCACAATTTCCCTCGAATTTCCTTCACTTTTTCCCACCAAAATGAAGATATACCCCATGTGGTTTGAACATTGTCTATTTCTTATTTCAGATTTTCAGAGAGAAAGAGGGAGAGAGAGTGCTTCGTTCGAATCCATTGGTGTTCTGTAAGAAGACGGAAGATCGAGTAGGGGTGTTTATGAAGACTGTTGAAGAGCAAGCATCGTTCGTCGTCGTGCTGTTCTGGTTGCTTCATAGTGGAATGAAGAAATACTTGTGTATTAGGGTTTTAAATTGTTCTTCAAATTTGGGTAAAGGAGGGACCAATTGAAGATAGTTTTGTTGAAGAATTGTAATAAATATTCTCATGAAATTGGGTGGTTTGGGTCTTGGAATTAAAACCCAGCTGTATTTTCGGGTATTCAAACAGAGTCGGCCTTCTTTGTTTGATGTTGTTTGTATTTTTCAGTTTCAGTCTTTGAATTAAATCCCAGAATTTAATTTGGGGTTTTCAAAGACTTCTGGAATTCTCTGCTTGGTTGTGTTTGGGCTTCAATTTCATCTTCAAAAACAATTGCTTGCCTTTGAAATATTACGTCTTTGGATTAAATCCCATTTTTAATTTTGGGGCTTTCAAAGATATCTGGTATTCTCTGAAATTGGTTGGCTTCTTTGTGTTGTGATTCAATTTCATCTTCCAAAAGAAATTGCTTGGCTTTGATATTGTCTTTGGAGTATACCCAGATTCCAAATTGGGGCATTCAAAGACTATGAACCATCATTTCCAGGGTTCAATTCAATTTGGGGCTGAAATTGGTTGGCTTATCTCTTTGGGCTTGAATTTCATCTTCAAAAAAAATTTCAGGAGCCTTAATGTTGTCTTTGGAGTAAACCCAGATTTCTTTTTCGGGTATTGAATTACTACGAAGCATCATTTTCACGTTTCAAATATTTCAATTTTGTACTGGTTTCTCTTATATTGATTGCATATCATTTCTGCAATTCTTATGCTACTATTACATCTGTTGTTATTTTTATTACTAAACATATAGTATGATATTATGCTACATAATCGTCAGTTTTTACAAACTTATAAGAACATGTTATGGACTATCACACTGTGTCGCCTGAATGAAACAGTGACACTATGCAGTATCGTGGAATATTCATAATTCATAAAGTACAATGATACTACCCCTGCGAAATAATAGCTGCTTATTATTTTGAACCATCATTAAAGTATTATTTACAGGAAAGTTATGTGAATCCTTGTAGTAACCTTACATTCGTTGGAATTGTTATATATGATGTTGATTTAAAATATTCACGGTGAATTAAATCCCTAATGTCTTGTAACTTGGAATGTTGCTGCAATTTCCATATAGATGACAACTTCGTGTAGTATGAATGAACGAGATCATCTTCAACGATGGATGTGATTATGAAATAATTGTGTAATAATAACATGAGTCAAATGTTTCGATTACTTATAAAATGCATAATTTAATAATTGTAAATTTGAAAGATGATATGCTATTTAAGTACAAATACGGAATTTATTAAAGCATTGACTGAATTAAGATAGACCCGTAGTGAACAACCCATTGTATGAATTAATTCCATATGTATTGATGTATATATCAATGCTGTTCTGACCAGTTAACAATTGAGCAGTGAGAAAAAAATCTGAGCAATTTACATTTCACGCATATATTTGTTTCTTTTGTCGTTTTACAGTAGTTTACAATTGGGTGAATCAGTGGTAACTATATACGGAGCTCCTATGTTGAGGATATAGGTGTGGTCATTCACATATATTTGATTGTTTTGATCTTATATGGTACAATATATATTGGTTTATTATGAGGTATTACAAATTAGTTTGACACATATTATGTCTTATTTGAAGCATAAACATTTATTCGTTTATTCTGTTCTTGGTATTTTACGTCCACATAGTCTCTGTGTTTATAGACCCACACGTGTCCCTTAGCTTTGACATTCATAATACTTTACCATATTATGTGTAATAACTGTTATTGTAACATGTAAAAAAGAATTTATTATTTTATTAAAAAAGAATTCATTCTTCCTCTGTGACCTTCATTTTAACATAAAGATATGAATATATAGAGATATGTTATAATTTATTACGAATTTCACGTTGCGATAATATGCCTCTTAACAGGTAGCATGATATGCCTTTGTGTTGTTCAATTTTTTCCTCTCCATTTGGCACAGCATTTTGCGATAATGCTTTGCTCATAACATAATTAATTTCGTATCTGCCAAATTAATTTTTGGTTTTGTAGATTTATAAGGTTTTCATGGAGCCCGAACTTGTAGTCCCTATTTCGGACAGTGTATCAGACACTGAATATGCCAGCTGTGAAGACAGTTGGATTCCTTGGCTGAACATGCATTTTGATTTTGAAGAAGACGCTTACAATTACTACAATGCCTACGGCTTAAGGCTTGGCTTTGGCATACGGCGGGAGTACAAAAACAATAGCCGTGTTAACAACAAATTAACCTCAAGAATGTTGGTGTGCGCCAAAGAGGGTTTTAGGCCGAAGGACAAGCGTGACTTCAAGACGAAAAAGGCACGGGCAGAAACGAGCACTGGATGCGAGGCTCGCATGAAAATCAAATACGACCCCGCCCTACAAAAGTATTTTACTACAAAATTGCATCTTGAACACAACCATCCTTTGGTGGCATCGGAATGCAGCCACATGCTGCGATCCCAGAGGCAAATAACTTCTGTCAACGACATAGATGTGGAACTTGTTGCAGATTCAAGGATTCCAGTGTAGCAATCCTACGAGTTGAATTCACGTGAATCCGGTGGAAGAGAAGCTGTTGGTTTCATGAGAGCAGACATACAAAACCACATTCGCACGAGAAGGCAGCGTGAGCTAGAAAGGGGAGAGGCTTCGTGTCTAACCGATTACTTCCAGGACCAAAAATGCGAGGACCCGCATTTTATACATGCATTTCAATTGGACAGCCAGGAGCTTATTACCAATGTGTTTTGGGTAGATTCAAAGATGCTGAGTGACTATAGAAACTTTGGGGATGTGGTAACCTTTGATACCACGTACAAATTAGTTGATGGCAACCGACCGTTCGGTGTTTATCTTGGTTTGAACAACCATCGAGAGACGACAATATTTGGAGCTGTATTTATGTACGACGAGACCGCCGATTCCTTTATGTGGCTGTTCAAGACATTTGTTAAGTCCATGCAAAATCAATACCCGAAAACGATCTTCACGGACCAAGATGCAGCGATGGCAAGGGCTTTGGTTTGTGTAATGCCCGACACAAAACACTTATTGTGCACATGGCACCTGCTTCAGAATGCCCAAAAAAATTTAGGCAACCTGGTTTATGAGAATGTGGGAATTAAAAGTGTTATCTCCAGGTTAATGTACACAATTGAAGAGGTTAATCAATTTGAAATACAATGGAAAAAGATGGAGGAAAATTACAAAGTCCAGAATAATAGTTGGCTGGCTACTTTGTTCTCAATGAGACATATATGGGGTTTGTCATATATAAAACATGTATGGACTGGAGGTATCCGCACCACTCAACTTAGTGAAAGCTTCAATGCTAGTCTGAAGCAATATTTAGTGCGGCAATATAAACTCCCTGACTTTTTCAGGCATTTTGAAAATTTATTGCATGACAAGCGTTATAAGGAATCACAAGCACAATATGGTCTAATGCAGAAGCTCCCAAGGTTAAAGCACCCTTGCCCTATTCTGAACCATGTTTCTTAGTTGTACACTGCCAAGATCCTTGATCTTTTTGAGTAAGAGTTATTATTTTCCGGGTTAAACGAAAGATTGAAAAGCTCGACCCAATTGCCATCCGGTATTTGGGTATACGAGGTCGGCACTGATGACCAGTGAATGCCGTGCCGGGTGACAAGGACTCCTGACGAGCAGCTACTATGTACATGTGGTAAATTTGAAAGGGTTGGCATACTATGTAGACATATCTTGAAGGTAATGAAAGACGTAATGTTTATTGACTTAATACCAGAGCGGTACATACTGAAAAGGTGGACCATCAAGGCAACGGAGGGCATATCCGATATGGTACCCATACGTGACTAAGTTGTTGACCCAAGACTCAAAATACGTCAACGTCACAGTAGTATGTGCCGCTACATGAATCAAATTTCATCGATTGCTAGTTGCAGCGAGGAGGAATATAAGAATGTTATGTGCCATTTACATAAGTTGAAAAAGATTGCAGAAGGTTTTGTACCTTCAGTTTCAGAGGTCACACCTCCTCCTCCAAAATCTCGCACGAGGACATCGACGGTTGTTTCAGACGATGATGAAGATACGCATGTCCTAAATGCTGATGGGAAAATGCCCTACGGTTTTGCCAAGAAGGACATTTCAAAAGGACAGAGGCGAAGGCACACGGGTCCAATGTCGAAAGCGGTAGCTCGTACGAAGAGGGCATGTCGTAGTAAAAAGGTGTTATACAAATCTCTGGTCACACAATATTACACAATTGAGTAGTTTATTACTCTTATATATACTTTTACTTGATGGGTTTTACGGTTAATATATATGTATGTTGTTAATTTTTATTCCAGATTCCCCCTCCCAATACTACCAGTGTCATACCCAATTCGGACGATCACGGAATAAATCCGGCACCAAACTTCAATGATGTGAGTAGTTTTATTCATTACAAAATGAGTATAGTTGTGTTGTTATTGTTGGAAAATAAAAAATACTCACGCATAATGTGACTTCCCATATTTATGTGATAGACTTGTGAACAACGAGAACAAGTATTGGAGCGAATTCGTATTTTCGGTGGAGATGTACCCCAATCCTCCGAGTGCCATTTACGGAGCGAGGATGACTTTTCTTTGAATCTATCTTTCACTCCGCCGGGAAATTGTCCCCAGGTTTGTTATTTGTGATGTGCAATTGTGCGAAATTTAAATAATACAGTACCATATCTTTTAACCATGTCCTTGCATTCAATATGTAGGACATAAACTTGGAACCGCAAACATTTTCAACTCGACTCTTGAACACGTCTTCTTCTTATTCTGGATCAGCTTCTGCATCTCAATATAATGTATGACATAATAATTTAACAATCCATTGCAATTATTTAATGCTTCTTTTGTTGGTTATGGTTCTGGAATATTTAATTTCTCAAAGTAGCCGTAATTAAATTTATTATCCTTTTTGATGATTCCACAAATATTACGGCAATCTGTCTTCACGTTTGAGCCCTCGCCGACTACGCCAATGCCTTCTAAACAAGGCCCAACCTCTTAAGGTTTTGTTCCCTTTCGTCTATTTGACGACTAAGGATTTTGTTCTTTTAACTTAATTATAACATTCAAGGGCTTCATCCGGCACATGTGCCTTATTTTTCAACTTTTATATAGACTTATCACCAGGTTTCCGAACACGTGCCTTAACGAATTCTACACCTGTTTTTTGTAAATGGAGTAGTATTAAGTTATGTTGTTTGAGCCGTTATCAGTTTACAATTTACGTACTGATATTTTATGCTAAATGAAACTATTACTTTTACAAATCCAGCTGCAGATTAATGGGGATTTGTATACAACTACTGTTTAGGCGCATTTGAGATAATTAAAACAACGTTTCATACATGATTTGAATTGAGCACAAGCTATTATACTAATGAAACAGGAAATAACAACAATAAGCCACAAAATAACAACGAAAACCCACACAAAAACAGAAATTGGTAATGACATATAATGAAGTACTGCATACTACGATTGCATAATTTCTCCCACTTTATGTCAGCACCGAGGGCCATGCCAGCGACGGGGGGCGAGATCAAGATGAAGCTCATCAATTGACCATGTGAGAGCATTGATACGGCCAGAGATTTCTTGATCATATTCATGAAGCTGCTCATTGACCTTTTCAATAGCTGCCGTATTCTTGGTGACAATATCATCTAGGCACTGAAGAAGTTGTTCCTGTTGCTTAAGTATGTCTGCATTGCTCTTAACAACCCTAAGAATTTGGTTGAGAAGAACAACATGAACACTATTCTCGAAAACAGGTGGAGCAGAACCACTGTGCAAAGGAGGAACCGAGGAAGAGGCTTCTAGGCGCGGTGCAGAAGTGCCTGTGGCAGGGCGCAGACGAGGAATAGGCATACTATCGGCAATTAAATTTCCTTCCGCATCATAGCTAATTTACATATGCTTGAGATGAGTAGGGTCGAGAAAATTAGGATGATGCTCGGACACCTCATTGGGAAAAGAAAAGTCGTCCTGCTGAAGTAGATATGTAATATGGGCTGGAAAGAAAAGCGGACCGGATGGTTTATGCTGACAGGTAAGAATAACAGAGCGGAATATAGTAGCTAAATCAACTCTTTTTCCTGTCATGATGCAGTAGACAAGAAACACCTCCCTCCGCGACACACTACTACGACTACCAATTTTAGGCAAAATAGAATAAGTAATGACATTATGAATTAACCTTGCCTCGGGTACGAGAAGGCAGGCTGTCTGGGTGGTCTGTTTGTCAATGCAAATAGTCCGAACAACCTCAAGACAATCGAACCCATCACTAGAGTACCAATCCTGGTTGGACAAATGGCAGACACCGTCTTCAGGAAGTGAAAATATGCGATTGATTTCACTGTCGGGATAAGTCACTTCACAACCCTTCAAATTAATCCGAAGATGTGGGAGAATGTAATCCTTGTGATTTTCTAGAGAAACATAAAAAGCTTTGACAACACGAGTAAAAACCGAGATGTCGAGGGAAATGAAGAAATCCCAACCAATTGCTCGGAACAATTCGAAATTTCGAGCCCCAATTTCATTGCAGAGAGCTTGATTGACGATTCGGCAGAGGGTAGGAGGACGATGATCAAATGTGGTGGTAAATCGAATTCAAACAGTTTCACCTACAAGAAGATCCTCAAGGACCAGTGGGGCATTTGAGTCTTCTTCCTCTGTAGCAGGTGGTATACGTGGAGTGGTGGGGCTTTGGCCACCTTCAAATCGTGATCTTTTCCGGTTCAAGCCACGAGTTTTGGGTGCCATTATAGAAGAGAGGGTTCGAAAATAGATTTATATATATATGTATTGATATAAAGTGGTGTGTATAGATATATATATATATATATATATATATATGAGAAAAAAAGAATGGGAATGAAGAAATTGGGTGAATAATTTAGGGAAATGGATGGAAATGCGAAATAAATGAAAAATACAGATGGAATGAATGTGGAAATGAGGGTTTCAGAGATATAGAAAGGAAAGGGAATGGATTTGGTGGAGGGTTGTGGGAGAGGCGAATGAAGAAGATGAAAAAATTGGGTGAATAATTTAGGGAAATGGATGGAAATGCGAAATAAATGAAAAATACAGATGGAATGAATGTGGAAATGAGGGTTTCAGAGATATAGAAAGGAAAGGGAATGGGTTTGGTGGAGGGTTGTGGGAGAGGCGAATGAAGAAGATGAAGTGGAGGCTAGGTTAACTAGGAGGCTATAAGGATCCCTTAGTGGACTAAGTCTTGCTGTTTAGTTGACTAAGTTTGAAGGCCATCTCCAATTAAAGGTGTATAGTCGACTAAATAACTTAATTTAGTCGGCTAGGAGAGGAAAAGGTCTGGACCGAAATTAGTCGACTAATTATTGGGTTTTTGTCGACTAATTCTTTAGTTTTAGTCGACTAATTCTTGGGTTTTAGTCGACTAAAAGAGGACGCAGGGTAGTTGTGAAATGCAGTAGGTATTTAGGTGTTTAGTCGACTAAGTATTGGGGTTTAGTCGACTAAAAGAGGACGTAGGGTAGTTGTGAAATGAATAGGTGTTTAGTCGACTAACTATTTGGGTTTAGGTGACTAAGTAATTAATTTAGTGGACTAAGGCAAACCTAATTTTGAAAAATTATTTTTAAAATGGTGAAAATGCGTGGGTTTTCTTGTACTACAGTATATGGTAATCTTTATTACATAAATGCATATCGCAAATTACAGACCCCAATTGTAACCCCTAAGCGAAAAAACTGAAATATTTTTTGCTTCATTCAGTACACACCAAACACAATGTTAATATTTAAGCAACAAAGTTTGACACGCTTAAAGCATACGTAATTTCTGTCTTAATTCCATATTGGGCTGTCATTCAGATACATAGAAAACTTACGCAAAATATATTACAACTGTTCCACGGATAATACATACCATTACATAGTCTACGATCGATAAACTAAAACGTAACCATAGGTTCGTTTACACTAAGATACATATTATATCGTAATATAATATCACCCAAATTGGCATGCACGTAATCATAGTCTACTAAAGGATTTCCTTGCACACAGTCCTGCACGTCCACAAAACCACGCTGCACTATAGCATAATAATCCTCCATGTCATGGCAATCCGGCATGCCCCATTGATTAACAAAGCATAGCATAAGAATATGGCAGTCTATAAGGCAACCGTGGCAGAAGCCTTGGACCATTACCAAAGGTTCAAGGGAATGGGGAAAAATTAAATGAGTGTCGGTACACACAAAGTTTAATGGTTCGAAGAGATAATATATCATAAGTTCTGGAATACAACTGACCATAATAGCCTCATCATTAAGCGGTAAACTTTCACCTCGGGTATGGAATGCTCATGCATAGTAGTTAGGGTTTCGATCGCTTCCTGAGTCCACCACTCACCCTGGAACAAACATGCAATGGCCCATGCAAAAAGACTCGGCCTATGACCATCTAAACGCATCATGTCAAGCGTAGCAAACCCTAACTGTTGCACTAGAAAGTCGGTGCTCACAAAATTTGACACAACCCTGATGTACGCAGCGCTGGGGTTTCCCGATGCAAGTATGGAGTCGAATAAAGGCCGTTGCGCTTCTAATCGACTAATTCATAGACAAGCAATGAAGGAAAATGCATTATGAACTGTTGGGTGCGAACCATGTTCGTATAGATAGGGCAAACTATTAAAAATAGGAGAGGTTAGAAAAGAAAACTCGCAATAGTATCTCAAATACGGAACATAAGCAACCAGTATAGCTTACCACAGTCGGAGGCTGGTAAGGCTCTTGTATGACTTTGCAGCCACCTTGGACATGATTAAGCGCAAACAATCTTCTGGTAAAACATCCATACCTGGGAAACTAAAAAACAGAGATATATAGGTTTGAGAGAAGGTTAAGTCCCTCAGCCCCTCCTATAATGTTTAGTATCATCCCAACACTCTTGAATTTTTATAGGACCATAAACGCTTAAAATAAATGATATTCTGGATTAGGACAGTTTACTGTCATAATGATGAAATAAAAACAATTTATATATTCCTTAAAATGGTTTGAAAATTTTGTTACTTACAATAATATTTAAGCAATATATATGTTCACCAATTTTCATATTGGAATGTGCCCAAGTCCATACAAAACACAATAAGATAAACATTTACTTAGCTTACCTTCCATTGAACATGTCAATGTTAGTAATTGGGCAAACCAAGCGCAATTATGGCACTTTGGACAGGCCTGAAATTGCTTTGTGAAAACGTAATATAGCCTTATAGCTTCAGTTACTCACGCATAATGTTTTGATCACCACAAAAAATGTTATCAGGCATGGTGCATTTGTTCCCCACGTAAAGTTTCTGACATGATAGATATTGTATGCCGAATAAAAGACAGTGAAAGGGTTTCATGGTCAAAAAGTATTAGATGTAGATATATTTAGTAGTATCAAAACCTCAATGAAGTAGTACGCAGGAATAGAAAAGGAAAAAACAATAAAAGCCAAGATTTTATTGGACAAATAAAATCAGAAGCAGATAGATTAGGTAGATATCTCTGCACTAAAGTGGATTCAGACATGGTACATTGCGTCTGTAGATCTCTATAGGATAGGGTGACGTATCGTGAATAGTAGTATAAGTAGATATGGGTTGCAGTATGAATGACAAGAGTATATAGTAGTATGCATGAATTATGCTGAGAAACAATTAATCACCTTGTCTGTAGATCTCTATAGGATAGGGTGACATATCGTGAATAGTAGTATAAGTAGATATGGTTTGCAGTATGAATGACAGGAGTATATAGTAGTATGCATGAATTATGATGAAAAACAATTAAACACCTTCTAAAACCACTCGTATAAAATATTGGTCCTTATGAACATAAATGCCTTTGGATCATGTCATGTATATATAATCGTAAACACGAAATTACCCACGTGTCGATCCATGTAATCCATTTACCGTATTTATTAAATATATTAATTTAAATTAGACACAATTCAAAAGAAAATGAATTATTCGACGTCCCTCTCCACTTATCTGTCAATATGTATAGAATTTTATCCCCCAAACAATAAAAATTATGGCACTTTTAAAGTAAGATTTTCCTACAATATACCTAACATTGAAGTAATTGTTCAATTAATTAAGGGTAAGTAAATTAAGAAATATGAAATAAATAATTGCGACATGTTCTGTGATGGAGTTCTTTCAAGAAAACCCATTTCAACCCGACACGTTGTCAACCCAACGCGTTATGGAAATATGTACACGAATTGCCTTCCCTAGTTACTAGGTGAAAGTGGATGTTACTGGTTGTAATTGTAACAATACAGTAATTGTAATAAGTTTGGAGGAGTGAAAATCTTTAAACAAATCTCCAGGGCTATATTATATATATGGGTTTTAATGTCTTTTGTGTTTCTACTTCAGCACTCCTCCCACATTGCAGTAGTAGGGTTATAGCAGATAAAGAATTCTCATCTTTACATGTCAAACTCCAATGGAAATGGTCAACATGGTGGCCGCAATGGTGTCTATGGTGGTGGAAACCTCGACCAACAACATCAGCAGTCCTTGGATGCCCTGTAGAGAGAGATAGAGGCACTTGAGAGTCGGTTGGCCACATTGGAGCTGGCGGTGTGGGATCTTGTCCGGCGCATCGACGAGCTTCTCCCCCGAACTCCCGCCAACTCAGCACCACCCGAGACACCCGGGGACTTTGATGAAGGGTTGTCTCCCGAAATATGAGCTCTGAGTTACAAAGATGGTCGCCTTGTTATTTGTCTACTGTTGTTGCATGACGCACTCACTTATAATTGGTTAAATATGGTATAAGTCCGTTTATTTAGTACTTAGGTGTTACGTGTTATTCTGTTAAGGCGTGTTATTATGTTAAGGCGTGGAGGGTCAGTATGTGTGTAATCATCATCTATCATGAAGTTTGTGTTTGGTGTTTGCGTTTGTTTTTATAATGTTATGTTGTAACGGCGTTAGTATACACCTAATGAGGCGTTGTAATCAACTAAATTTTGTTGTAAAGGACTTAATATCCGACCAATGTTATGTGTTTTCGAACCAAAAATGGTTTATAGTCTTATGAATGGAAGTTAAAAACTAAAACCTGCAAACCAATTGCTTTATATGTTCAGTAATATAGTTGTATATGGATACGAATACGAAGGAAGTTTGTAAGTATAAATAAAACCATAGTACATTCAGTTGAAATATTTAGAATACAACATACATTTCCACCATAACGCCCATCCAAAATGTATCGAAGTTTCAAACAAACAAGGGCTACAGGGATCGGGAATTACTTGTAATAGTAGGGATACAGGGCTGGGAATTACTTGCCATAGTAGACCATGTATTAGTGAACCTCAGAAAAGGGCAATCGCGGTTAGAATTATCGTCTTCAGAATCGTCGTCGTCGGAATCGAACACCTCGTTCAGGATAGGGTTTCCTTCCCAGTTCTCAAGCCAATCAACAACCCCTTGTTGGACGTGTTCACAAAACTCATGTCTGTATTCGAAAGAGGGCAAACCCCAGAAACCAATACAAGTTAATGACCAAACATGGTAATCTATAAGGCATTTACTGCAATACCTTATCTTAGTTACCTAAGGGTCAATGAAAGGTCCATCATATTGGTGAAGACCACTTCCATCACAGACATTATTGAATCGGCTGAACTTCTCGACAACTATCAACCTATCATTGAGGCTCACCATTGATAGACGCAACATCAAACGATATACTTTAACTTCATGTCTCGAGTAAGTGTCCATTTCCTCCAATACTCTCACAGCCTCCAGCCTATTGTTGCTGTAAAACAATGATGCAATGGCCCATGCAAATAAACTGGGTCTGTGACCTTCATTCTTGAGCCTCTCAAGCATACTATACCCATGATTGGATATGAGATTGTCCAATGAAACAAAGTTTGCACAAGCTGTCAAGTACAAGGCATTAGGGTTTCTCGACGCCATTACTCGATGAATAAAATCTCCATTGGGATCCTGGCATACAATGTGTAGGCATGCAATGAAGCTAAGCTTGTACAGTACACGAGCTTCAAGGCCAGTAGTGTACAAGGTCCAAGAACTACAACAATAGAGAGAAATATGTTATAAGTCACAAAAATTAACCTAGCAATTGGTGACAGATGGAGTGACGTTAAGCTCCTATATGACGTGCTTGCCAACTTTGCCATAATTGTTGTCAAGCAATCAGGTGGTAAGGTATCCATGTGGGTGGAAATCGATAACGGGGAAGGATTGTGAGTGATGGAGATGATATGGGTTTTGGGGAAAAATAGAGTATTGTTTTGCAGAGTATAGTATCAAACTACTTACACTTGAGCCCGGTTTATATACATCATTCTGCAAGCAATAACTATGCTGATTTGCCAACCCATAAGCCTTACAAGGTAAAAGTATAAAATATCCACCTGTAGTTGGTAAAATCCACTTCTGGCCCACTTAAGTCACAATGACTGTAGGTGTTCAGTATGACTGTAGGTGTTGAATTTTTAGGATCAGTTTTATTAAAAAATTCCAGTAAGCAAATTTATGAAACTACTGTGAAACGTGGTGTCACTGAAATATAATGTTTATGTAAGAAAAGTATGATTTACCTGAGTTAAAGTTGTATATTTTGATCTACAGTCGGTTAAGTAACAATTTAGTGATTGCATCATAAACTGGTTACAAAGGCATATGATAAAGCAAAAACGCAAAACATGGAGTACAAGTTTACATATAATGGGGTTAAATTTATATAGTTAATGAGAAAGATTGTGTCCACATAGGAGAAAGCAAACACAATTTAAGCCCTGTACAAAAAGTAATGAAGACTCCGAATATGAAGTAAAGTGTGAAATTTTTACAAAAATAACCCGTCAACCTTAACCGCATGCACCTAAGTCTTCACTACAGAAGACCCCCTAGAAAGGCTGTTAACAATATTATGAGCTTAAGGCCTTTAACATAATTGTTGGAAGAGTCCCATAATGAGGTAAGGTAGGATCAATTTATAAAAATTTGGAAAAACGTCTAACAACTCTTCAGTACCCAAAAAATTTGCGAATTACCAAAAGATTGCATCATACAGTGGAATTCATTGCTGGGACTTTCATTTGGCCGCATTAGCATATAGTTCAACCCGGAGACGGTTGGTTGGTGATTCGAGAAGTTCGAGAATTAACTCTGACCTTAGGGCCTTAATGTCTTCTGATCTTACCTGTGAAACATAAAAGTTTTTCTCCATTGACATTGAATCAACATCAGTACATAACATTGCAGTTAATGTGGGGGGAAAGGGCTGCACATACTTTCATAATCTGTGGTCGAAGTTCGTCACCCGTCCACCGCTGCATGAATTTTATTACAAAAACTCAACAAGCCACACTGGTGACATGACAAAAAATAGTATATTTTATAAATACTGCTATTACTATAGCAGGGAAATAAATGATATATATTGTTAAAGTTAGGGGAAAAAGAATATAAGGGTTTACCCATCGGGCTACGTAGGTATGTTTGTGGGGTAGTGAGGATCCAAAGTGCCCAAATCCAATCCAAATCCAAATTCAAGGAACTGCTTCTGCGCAGAAGCAACAGAAAAAAAGTTAAAGCGTAATGAAAGTTTCGATAGTTTAGAGGTCAAAGAAATTAGGCAAATATGCACTTTGTAATAGATACTAAACATACTAGTAGAACTCCCATGTATTTCAGCCTGTATGGCTTGCCAAGCGAGCAAAGGTAGTCAATTCTGTTGCGAGCGACGTTTACTACGAATACAACCCAATGATCGTTGATGCATCCCGGGAAAAAAAACTGTCATTAACCAGTAGGCAAACAAATGTTCACTTCTATTACAAGAATGCCAAGCCAAAAATGTTGACTAGATGAATCAAATATGTTTCTGATATGATACCAGTTTCTTTTCCCGGGCCCCATTGCAGAGTTCGCATCTAACCACCTTCTTGTAATCATTCCAAATAGTTTCAATCATCTTCTTTTTTTCTGCCGCTTTAATTGGCTTGGAGCCTATTTTGTTGTCAAGTAACTGAATAACCTTAGTACTAAAGTAATAGCTATCAGAGGACTCAACATTCTGGTGGTTAAGCATTGTCCCAAACATGTTAATTACCTAGGAGAAAATAATAATTAGATGAATCCTAAATATATGCAAAAAAACATAAACTCCACATTAAGACTTTGGATTAGGAATAGAGGGTTGAACGAATAAGGAAAAATAAATCACACCGGATCTATAACGTAGCCTGGATGAAACAGAGTTTGGAGATGACACCTTATTAACTCCACGTCATAAGCAATAACCATGGACTGATCACTGTAACAAGTAATTTTTGTGTCAACACGTGTAAGAAGCGTGTTAATGTAAAATGAATTGAACGAATAAAGTTCTTACCGGGGTCGCTTATCTTCCAGCGCAGCATACTCCAACAATCTAATCTGGTTTTCCGAAAGAGACAACTTGTTCTTCTCAAAGCGTATCCAAGGGGAAAACGCGTACTTAGAGGGCTTCACAACCCTCGTCGACTTTCCTCGCTTCTCTGCTTCAACAACATTATATGTTGGTTCACTCTCATCATTACCAAGGTCTTCTGTTGAGACAGCAGTAGGAGTAACCTCAACAATAATAGGAGTAACCATTGCAGAGGGTGTTGTGGTATCACCAAGCTCCTTGGCAACAACAACACCTACTACAAAATCAATTGTAGTAGAGACATCATCACATATCAATTGCTGGCGGCTTGGTAATACCGATGGAAGGACACTATTAGCTAGTGTTTGTTCCATTGCAAGGGGGCTGAAATGTGGTCCATGTTCTGGAGACAACAACTTTTCAGTACACGAATCCGTACGAAAAGAGTCATTATATATGGTACCCACCGCAGCTACCCAAGAAGAATTTTTTGTTAGCCAATGACTACACATTCAAAGGGAGTTAACGGTGTGAGAATATATAATATATATAAACAAACACACTTTGATTAAATAGGATCAAATTTCAAAAATTAATTAAAATTACATATGTTCATATATATTATTGTTCTTGTATGGTTGCTCAATTTGGTTGGTCAGTAAATAATTTGTGTTAACTACTTGAGGAAACATCTACTCCCAAACCTCATTGAGATAATTAACTGAAATGTTATATTTTAAGATAACCAATTGCATTTACCTACCTACGCTCTTTTTTGTTCTGCCCTCCTCGCAACCATCATGAGTAGACCCTTTGCTCGCATACATCTATGCTCCTCCGTATCCTTCTTCATCAGTCCCCTTGTCTTGACTGTAATTACATTCAGATGCATGTGGCATGCTGCGGTCGGATTCGGGTGACTTGGAATCAGAAGAATCATCACCGTCCACAATTTGTTCTTCCTCCCTACTGCTATGAATTGAAGCATCTTTTGATTCCATTTCTTCTTCTTAATCAGAGGAGGTTGCAGAGTGAACTGCCCGAACGCCGGTGATAGCTTCAACTCCTGAGTTGTGATGGCAATTGTCCGAAGGCCGTTGAGCTTGGTGTTCTCTATTCATTCCCTCAGAGTCACCATCTCCAACAGCTGACTTACTCCTTTGTCTGTTGCCTTTATCATCATTTCCTTCCTCAATAAGTGCAATATCACATTTAACTCGCGCTGCGTATTTTTTCAGTGCTTCAACGTCACTACGCAGCCTCTTCAGGTTCAGCTGTTAGGAACATCAAATGTTGTATAACATATAAATATAAGTACAATAATAATTGAAACTTTTCATGTACGAAGAATAGAGCAAGGAGCCAGACCATGGAAACATTTGCATCTGATGATTCATCAACATGAATTGAGCAGTTTGGGTAGTATAGATGGGGACGGATCTCGACTAACTGGATGTGTACGGATTAATAAAAACATAATAAAGTTTAGTATTCGTGGCATTCATGTATAGGCAGTATGTAAAGGCTGTATAAGTAGTATGTAAAGCTAATTTTTAAAATAATACAATATTATACCTTTCCGAGACCAAACCCTCCCATCTGCAATTCCATTGTTAAACGTGAATGCACTACATCCGACTTCCAAAAACTCAGTTCGTGCTTATTACCCCGTGTAGAGCAATCGAACCATATATATGACATATGCATCAAGTAGAAAATCTGGAAATAAAACTATACCACCCACATAAGGTAATTATTCATAGTAGATTGAATTATTAATACGCCTAGATTCTTCATAATTAAATTATGAATTACATAACGATTGCTCACCGGAAGGAATTCCATACAACCACCATAGGTTCTTTTAACATTTCCTTCACGGGCTGCTTCAAAGTCTTTATCAAGCAGTTGGCAACGTAGGCACACCAGTTGTAGGTCAAAATAAGCTCCACATTTTCAACGGCTGCCAACAATCCGCGATGGCATTCACCTTTTCCATTCGGAGACAATAGCTGCACAAGCGAATAAGATAAAGGCACGCTAGAAGTCCACACCAGCCTCAAGGTTCTCTACCAATGAAATAAGATGCTCAAGCTTCAAGTCGGTAGTTGCAGTATAACCTCCTTCGCCTATCCACGCTGCTCGGGTGTAGTGGACATTGAAAGGCAATTTGGTAGATCCAGCAGGGAGACGCAAAATTGATAGCACATCGTTCCCGCTTAGAGGTAAATATCCACTGTTTATGAATTTAAATCGGCAGTGAACTGGATCAAAATTATATATGAGGAAGGCAAATAAATTTGTTGATAAATATTCACATTTCAGGTTTAGAAGCTGAGAAAACCCCATCTCCTTCACTACATTTTGCTTCTCAACATCAAAATTCCCAACAACTTCAATGAACTTAGAAAGTCCATTCTTATGCCATCCACCGACTAACTTCACCGACAACTCCCAGGCACTGTTGTGTTTAGCCTGCAGATACACGGAATGAAGAAATCAATTCAATTGCAAGAATAGTTAAAATTGGAAAGTAAGAACAATTACATAATAAAATATCAAAGTTCACCTTCGTTCGATGAGTTTCCAACTTCCTTTCAACAGGTAGGTTATTATAAGCAACCATATCAGTAGCACGCTGCTCGAAAAAAGGAGCTTTCTCCTCCTTTGTCATTCCTTCCCAAGTACTTCTGGCACTCGACATTATGCCTCTATACTTGGAATCAGTAGTTCTGCTGTGCCCGTATTTCAAACGAAACTCTTTAACCAAATGAGCCCTAAATAACAACAAAACAAAACATGACATATAGTCACAAGATTCTTCCAAAATAAGCTTTAAATTCCTCCAATATTGGTTGGAGTGATAGAAAATTAATTTCATCTAATGATTTATCATGTCAACGAAAAAGTTTTATGGAAGTTGTTACATAGGAAGTTAATTAAATAGGATTATATAGCAACAAAAAATATACAATAAATTCACCGGACGGATATACCCCATAAGGAATTTAAATCTTGTGATGGCATAAATCAATTTACAAATCTAAAGTATGTATTTACGGTTATATACATTCATTCCAGTTAAGTCATAAGTTATGTAATGAAGCCAAACAATATAGTATGCAGGGGAGAAAAGTCCCATTAGGTGAGTCAAAATTAGTTTATGGTACAATGAATGAGGACCAAAATTATATATAAACATGCCATGAAAGATAGATATATGCAATTTTTTTTTCAATCAATAAAATATATATACGTGTCAGTGTTAAATTTGCAACATAGTCCAAACAACATAATATTTATTTTTGATGCATGTTCATGAATGTTTGCGTTAAAATTGGGGGACAAAGATCCTTCATTGATGGTGCCAAATACTTGAAAGATATAATTTTTATATATATTGAAAAGGGTTGTAGCTATACTACTTTAGAGAGAAAGAGAGGTGAGGACATAGGATTTGGAAAAAAAAACATTATATCACATATGGTAACAACCAATACAAAACAACTTAAATACTGAAATATATATGTAGCCATATATATTATAAATCACAATAACACTTCTCCAATGGTAGATGGGATTTCATAATCATAACTTAACCTTATGGTGTCTTTACATGACTCACTGTCAAGAACAACCACACATATACATATGTAGGCATCCAAGTTCAAATAAACTTTATGATTTATCTAGCCCTATCACTTCATGTATGATATACAACACAATAGAATATACAATTACATTAACCACGAGATCTATGTAGCAATATATATTATAGAACACATTAAGACTTCTCTAATGGTAGATAGGATTTCTGAATCATAACTTAACCCTATAATGTTGAATAATCCATCACTGTCACGAACAACCACACATATAAATATATAGCCATCTAAGTTGAAATAAATTGTATGATTTATCCATCCCTATCAGTTCATGTATGATATAGAACACAATAGAATATACAAGTACATTAACCAAAAAAAAAAAATTGCCTACATTAACCAAATCAGCAAAAACAAATTAAACATATATTGTTTTAGCTGAAGTGTCCACGGTAGTTCACTTTATGCAACCAACAACACAGGGACTCATGAACCCATCTACAAACAAAACACCGGGATGGGTACAAATGAAAAGATTACATATTCTAGGATGGGTAATTGGAGAGGACTTGTACAGGAGACTTGTGCATTCATAAAAATTTATTAAACAAATTAATGATTACAAATGAAACCTATATTGTTTTATCTTAAGTGTCCATGCTAGTTCACTTTATGCAACCAACAACACAGGGACTCATGAACCCATCTGCAAACAAAACACTGGGATGGGTACAAAAGAAAATATTACATAATCTAGGTTGGGTAATTGGAGAGGGCTTCTACAGGAGATGCGTGGATGAATAGAACATTTTTAAACAAATTAATGAATACTTTCTTCAGTCGTATCAACATTCAAAAGTCTTACTTTTTCTCAATTTACTTTATACATTTATTGATTCATATTATACTTTTAGCTGGACCAATGCGATTTGGCAACCAACTAAACTCATATAATCTTTAAGTGAATATATGGATTACCAGAAACACCTTATAATCATATCTTAGAAAGGTATCTACCTAAAAATTTTAAATTTATAATGAATATTTCAATCAAATAGTGCCAAATTTTTTAGTAAACTGGGCCTATTATGCTGGATTTATATTTTTAATAAAGCCCAAGTCTCATTGTGAATATTAGAATATATATATGCTTCCACTTTAGAGGATCAACTACTCCAAATGAAAGTCTCAATAATCGGTCAGGCCGGTTACATAATTATATTCAACCTAATTTGATGACATTCTCAACAATATAGTCAATATAACTATAAATATACCCTATCTATAACACTAGTGTAGATTGAACCAAAGGAAGCACCAACTTCATGTATGGTTGCGGTCACGAATCTAGAAATTCAAGTGAGTGGGGGCATAATTACCATATTCAAAATCTAATGGAGGCTTTAGGGTAATTTTTAAATAATTTAGTGGGAGCACTAATGAAAAATTCTAAAATTATAAATAATTTTAGGTAAAAAGACATTTCCCCGCTTAAATTTTAGAATTACGGGTCAGTGAGGGCATATTTATCATATTAAAAATTTAGTGGGTGCTTTAAGGTAATAATTTTAAAAATATTCAATGGGGCACTAATGTAAAAATCTAAAATTTTAAATTAAGTTAGGTATATAACAAATTTCCCTACAGCATAACTATTATGAAAACAATCCAATTATATACATTATCAGATGTTTATCGCAACATGACCACGTGAATTCTCTCAAAGTATATGAGATTTTTAAATCACTAAAACATAGATACATGTGAGTGTAAGCATAACTATTATGAAAGTACCCCAATTATATACATTATAGATGTTTATGGCAACATGACCACATGAATTCTCTCGAAGTAGAGGTAATTTTTAAATCACTAAAAGATTGATACATGACCATATGATCAACCCTTTAGAAGGTTCTGATGCTAAGAGGTCTCGAAGTTCTTTTTCTATACAGTGAATTAGTCATCCATTTTAATGTGGTTTATTATTTGCTTTAAAGGATAAGGGCTCATCGAATGGTGACTTTGAGTGGATGCTTAGTAGGGATTGATTGGGCAGCATTATAAAGAAATAGTGGAGTACTACAATAATAGGATTGTTACTCAAAATGACCAATATGCTAAGCTGTTGAAAGGAATCCACCAGTCTTATGAGCACTTGTTAGAATCGGTTGATACACTGTCGAAATACAACTTAACAAAATAATGAACAACTTTCGGAAACTTCCACCATTTGGTTTATTTATTTCATCCTTCACAAGCTCAAGGGATGACTGTAAAATTATAATGTCAACTTCACATGTTGACAGGAGCTGACAAAAGCATTGGTCTTTTGTTTTACAACAGAAATGGCATGGCATGCAATAATGCTTACAAGTTTGGGACTCTATATTGGTCTTTGGCTGTATAGGAATGCGCTCACAAAAATATTAAATAATTCCCTTATTATACAAGGGATGACTTCAGAATATTGAGGATAATCTTAATCTCTTTTTAAAGGGACAAACTCACAATGCTGAGGAAATTCAATTAATCTCCTTCATAAAAGGGACGAGTTCAAAATATCCACGAGGGTCTACATCATTTTTTAAAGGAATCAGAGCTCATGAAGCTTGAAAATCTCAAGCCTTCTTATCAAAGGGTTGAACTAGAGGAAACCCTACTCCCTTATTAAATGGCGAGCTCACGAAGCTCGATAATGTCAACAACCCTATATCAAAGGGATGAACGAGAGAAAAATTTACCCAATTACTAAAGGGCGAGCTAACAAAGCTCTAATATAGCTACCTCCATTACGAAAGGATGGGCCTGATAAAATTCTAAACCCTTTTTAAAGGACAAGCTCCAAAAGCTCAAAAATATTTACTTCCCTTTATCAAAGGGACGATAACAAGGCAATTCCACTCCCTTATTAAAGGGTGAGCTCACGAAGCTCAAAAATATCAACTTCCCTGATTAAAGGGACGGGTTGAGTGAAGCTCGTAAAATATTTCTTCCTAATTAAAGGGGGGCTGAGTAAAGCTCGGAAAAATATACGTCGCTTATGAAAGGGACTGAGTGAAGCTCGAGAAAACTGTACTACTTATTTGAAGAAGCTAAAAAGACTACTTCCTTAATAATGGTCAGATTAGAGGTACTCATTTACTAAAAAGGGTAAGATTGTCACACCCCTAATTTCCTAGGACTCCAAAACCCAAGCCTAAGAGCTAAGGGAGTGAATGCGGAAGAAATAAAAATGAAATAAAATCCATTTCAGTCATAAAATACCCATACAAGGGTAAAATAGACATAAAACATCTCAAAGATGTCAAAAAGATCACACGGGATCGAAAAGGAGGCAAACCGAAACACTCGGTACCTTGATCGAATCATTCTGACCCACCATGTTCACCCAAGGGTAAAATGGTCAAATCAGGGGTAAAATAATAATTTCCAACTACAACTACAAAATTTGTACCTAAAACTAGCAATACGAACAAACGGGACCTAATTTGAAGCCACGAGGAAGGAGATATGAATTTTCAAAAGTGGCATCAGACAACACCGACTTAAAACTAAAGTTGAAGTACCCCTCTTTCACTAAGGGTAAAACAGTCATTTCAGGATTAAACTGGTCCTTTCAAATTTTATCCCGATAATTTGGACGTAGGACAACCCATAGAAACAAACGGGGGTCCATTCCGAGATGCAAGGAGGAAAAAACGATTTTTCGAACATCGGACATTTCATGCCGCTGCAGCATGCCATGCTGCGTGCAGCCCTGCACGCTGCAGCGCACCGCGCGCGCGCACAGCAGCCATGCGCGGCCTGCTGCGGCTGGCATGTCCAAAACCAAAAAAATGAGATTTTTTTGGAAAATCTAAAAACTGAAAAAAATTTCTAAGTATAGAAGAGTGAAGCTACTGCCCAAATCTGCACTTTCCTTAAAGTTTGAATATGCAAAAACGCGAGATTTTGCGATATGGCTTTGTTTTTTGCGCCGTCGGTCCTGAAAAATCATAAATATTGGAAAAGTGAGTTTTTCCTTGGCGGAACCCAAAAATAGTTTCTGAGACCTCGGGAAACGCGTAAAACGTAAACTTAGCAAAAAAAATGATTTTTTTATAAGTTTTCATAAAATCTTCCGTCTTGCCCCCGGTATCCGTTTTAACTACCGCCGGTTTCTAAAGTTGAAAATATTTAAGAAAATGAATTTAATTAAATCCGTTTCTAAAAGCAAGGAAATTTACCGGGGCTACGGGGATAGACGAAAACGGGTTTTTCCATTCGAATAGAAAAGGGTTAGTTTGAAAACCTAGAAAAACGCTGTTTTCGGCCAAACACCTAATACTCGCAATTCATGGCAATTCATCCAATTCACATTCATAACTCCAAGGAAAAATATTCAATAATGATATTAAAGCGCTCTAAGGCGAAACATGCTAGAATTTGTTTAAAATACACAATCCAGCACCGAAGTACACCAAAAGAACACAATCCTCGCGCATAGCGCTCCAAGGGATAAACATGGACTATACCACCTCGGCTAACATGTTAGCCGGATCAAAATAATATATTTCAACAAGTTTGGTTTACAAGGGAAAAATGAATATATTTATCGACCTAATTCCCAACAAAATAAAGTGTGGTCCGCCTCCCACGCATAAAAGGGCGGACATACATCCACACGTCCACGGAGAGACTACGGAATTCTCCCGACGGGGTCATCACCTGAAAAACATTTAAGGCGTGGGTTAAGCTCACTAGCCTAGTAGAGGAAGCGTCATTGCCTCGATCTCGGTAGTCCGAGTAGGACAACCCACCCATGGTACATGCAGCTACTCTTAGGCCAGTCTTTTGTCCCACATGGCTCTCACCCCAATCCGGAACCCCTTCGAACCCCACAATTAAGTTTCCCCAACATGCTCACAACACAATTCTCTACAATTATAGCATGCTTTCATAATAACATCATAATCACATATATATATATATGATAATCTAAATGCACCATGACCCGACACACCCCACGAGACACACGGCGCCCAACTCAGGTTAAGGGATACATACTCTGTCCAATTACTTTCGAGGATACAAGCTCAAAAAGTAATTGTAGAATACCGTACCGACCCTTCCCAAGTGATTTTTCTCTCTATCACTTTAATAGGGAAGGCGGTTGTATGAGAGCCCAACTTGTAACTCCGTACGCCATGACTACACTGGAGTCAAGAACATGAGACTCTACCCGGACTCCAAATTCACATTTGCCGGCTTTTTAGTTCCGTAGGCGTGATACCTCCTGGCCAGTTGTTGCTTTGATCCGAACCCGACTACCAACACATCACTAAACTACCCGCATATTCCAACACCATAAATTTGACATTACATGACGTACTCAATATGCACATACGATTTGTTTTTCATCAACCGTACTTCATCATAATATATGCTTTTCTCTATAGGCAATATATCATGTCAAACTTTTCACATGCTCATAATATTACAATTATGATAAATAAACCACAACATTAATTCTTATCACATTTATAATCAATTAACAACAATATGAATTTATATCACATAATCATATTATCAAGGGCCTAAATCATGGTCTAAGTTACCAAAACCAACTCGTATATATATATACGGCATATACACACTTAGACGCACACACCCTCTTACTAAGACAAAGACAATCGTTTTCCCCTACCTCAATTCCAAGCAAGAGCAAACAAGAACAAGTAATGCCACCAAGAGTGATTCGAATCCACCCAACCTCCTCCAAAGCCAACACTAAGCTCTACCCAACCGATAGCTAAGCTTCAATGGAGTTTCAAGCAAGAGTTATAAGTAGACAACTCCATAAACCAAAAATTGAAGACAAGAATCCAATAATAGAAGCTAGGGTTTGAAACTAGAAATTCCAAAGGAGTAGAATTTACTTACCAAGATTTGGCTCAAAAGAAAGCTTGGAGCACCAACATCCACTTTCATGCACAAACCTTATTCAGATTCTCATCCTAAGGAAGAGAGAATTTGACAAGAAGAAGAAGAAGAAGGAGTGAAATGAGGGAGAGCAAGAGAGAAAGAACCGTGTGAGAGATAGAGAGATATTTGTGGTGTATGAGAGAAGTCTTGCAAATGAGAGAAACTCATAAGTGTAGAGATTCTCCACTAACCCTACTCAAATCCAAGGGTCCAAAATGAAGCTAGGAAAGAAAAGAATGAATCCAAGGGCTAGGAATAAGTCTTTCCAAGTGGAAGACTTATTACACAAATCACAAAACTCATTATTTTGCCAAACAAGGCCTTATCATCCAAGGGCTTAGAATAAGGATGGGAATTAACAAACCATCCAATGGTTGAGAAAAAGTCTTGTCAAGTGGAAGACCAAGAATAATGGATTATTCCATTTAAGTGCCAACCAAACAAGGCCTTATGATCCAAGTGTCTAAAACAAAGATGGGAGAATGAGATCAAGGGCTAGGAATGAGACAACACATGAAAAGTGGAAATGACCAAATTCATCCAAAGTTGGGATTAATTACAAGAGTGCCATCAAGACTCTTAAATACCCTTTTACCCCTTGTCATCCTCCCTAATTACTAAAATGCCATTTTTGCCCTAATTTCTACATTTTCCACTAATTGTTCCAAATGTGAAATTACTCCTTTACCCCTCGGTCATTTCTTTCCCGAAATCGTTCTCAATAATTTTCATTAATTTAAAAATGAAAATACAACATGCTACGTACAATTTTTATAACACATACAACATGTAAGGAATGCTAAAACAATTAAACACATTAAGCATTTAAGCACATAATTGTTTAAATAAAATTTTTAAATTAACTCGTAAAAATACCGGACATTACAAAGATAATTACTATCTTGTTAAAAGATCGACCCACAAAAGTTAGAGCTTCAACTTCACCTATGATAGATATTTCCGAGCCAAATGATATACTCTTAAATCGAAAGGTGCTTGATTAATACAACCCGAGCAACCACACTACTACAAAGGGAACTACTCAAAAGGCCCAAGTTGGTATATAAAATGATCTCATAAAAGAGTCATACTACTCCAAAGGGCAGTATCCAAAAGGCCCAACTTGGTATATAAAATGATCTCATAAAAGATTATATTCTGATGCCTCGACGACGTGTATCAAATAATGGGTGAGAATTGATGTCAGCATACGACATAGGAAAAGCTACAACATTAACATTTCCTAAGTTTGACAAGCAAACCCGGAAATGGGGGGCTACTGATAGGGGATATTTAAACTCATATGAAGTCCGAAGAGCAAACTATTGAAAGGAAATAGATAAGCTACTCTTAAGAGATAAGGACAACCACCTTATCACTATATTTTGATATTTGTTCTAGTTGAATAAAAATAGGTAACTGAATGGGTGTCCAATTTGATCACGGATACTAAATCTTTTCCTATAAAAAGGAGTAGGATGGCACATCAAAGGGTATGGCACAACCTATCACCAAAATCTCTACTCTTTTTATCGGTTAAATACTTACTTCACCGTCGGAGTGACCTCAATCGGCACCATGCCTTGGGTCACTTCTTTTATATTGTTTTGCAGAGATGCTCCCGGCTTTCGCTAGCTAGGATGGATACTCGGCTCGAATGGTGCGAAATTTTGCATCAACAATAATATTTATTTTTTATGCATGTTCATGAACGTTCTTAACATTAGGGGACAAAGGTCCTTCATTGATGGTGCCAAATAATTGAAAGATATAATTTTTATTTTACTGACAAATAAATTATTTATATACCAACAACTTATAAATTTGAGAATTGGCTCAAGAATGTCATACCAAGATGTTATATATATATATAGAATATTCCAGATGCTAAAAAATCAAAATATAATATTGCTTGTTGTTGCTTAATTATGTTGTACAATTATTGAATTTTTAGGATAGATCATATTTGGACTAATCATATTCAGGAGAAATTACCTGTAGTAGCAAAACACACCAACTGGGCGTTTGGCAAGTTCTTTCGTGGGGGGTTTAGAACAGCTGCCATGGATTTTGTTTTTCCCCTTACGCTTATTTTCAACTTCAATCAAATTTGCTTTAGGTTCCTTGGTTTTAGAACCTTTTTTTGGAGGGGCCATCTAATAAGGAATGCATGGACATATAAAATTAACTGTTAGTTCCTAAACAAAAAGACATAACAATTTTTTCAGACTAATGTATCATGTTAAAAGGTTATCATACAAAATAGATCCATAATTTGATTACTATTTGTACTTTATAGGACAAATTGGAAATTAAATTAAATTTTCTTTCACATTGGTTTGTTATTAGTACCGATATATTAACATCAGTAGAACCATCAAAGTTGTTTCATCTACTTAGTTATCAAACAAAATGATTATGACACGCCCCAAATTCCTAGGACTCCGAAACCCGAGCCTAAGAGCTAAGGGAGTGATTGCGGAAGTAAAAGGAAATGAGAACCAACGAAATTCAATCATCAAATACCCACGAAAGGGTAAAATGATCTGATACCACGCTGTCACGCCCCTAAGATTCCCGAAACTCAAATCTAGAGAATCAGCGAATCTCCAAGGGATGACGCTAGTCAAGCGACTACTAGAGTCAACAACAACAAAGAGACACATGGAATAACAATAAAAATATACTCCATGTCAAGTAGAATGCTAGAAACTCACTAGCATCCTCCAATACCAACTGACACGCTCCTAAATTCCTAAGACTCCCGAACAGGGACATCCGAGGAATCCAGGATGTGATCCTTAATACAAATGACCAACTAAGACATCATTAACCAAGAAAACATATGGGTTAATGGTAGAAATGGTATATTTAATACCCAAATGGATAATAAACAAAGCAGCGAAATCTAACGAAAATCCGGCAGAGTTCCGCTTGTAAATGGAACATCCGGACAACAACCACAACACAAGAACATGCCAATAGCAATTCAATAATCACAATGGCTTCCAAGCCCCACATTCATCAATCCTACTAGGGACGAGATAATGGAAAGAAACCAAAACCCCTCCAAACCCTCTAATAATCAACAGAGCCACAAATGCTCGAATAAGATACAGTAAAGCACCTAACTGTGCAGAATAGATACAATAACCATCAGAAAGAATAAATACAGGAACTAAAGAATACATCAACAGGGATATGCCAACAGACTGGATCCCAAAAGAAAATACATAACAATCCCATAACAATGGGTAGAGAAACTGAAAGTGGATACCTATCGTCCCCAAACCCAGTCGTGTTGCAACCGTAACCGCATCACCCAACGCAACTCCAAAACCTGTAACAAGGAAACAAAAGAAAGCTGTCGTTGCACTGCATCCTGCTCATAGCCGTATATTTCCTGCAACCTGGCGTGGAATACAAGGGGGCGAATGAAATTCCCCTGTGAGCAAATAAGCTCAGTGGGAAAAGATACTCTAACTACCACATCCTCTGGCAGTTTAGGTAATGCTAAACTATCTAGCAAGATATATATATAGCCCAACTAATCTCATCCACGCAAAACTCAAGGCACGCTCATATACTACCGTACATAAGTATATAACGGGGATATATATATATATATACACGTATATATATATAAGTATAAATACACAACAAGATTCTACAAGGTACGACTAAGACTCGTACTCTAAGTACTCATACCGGTAGTCTACACTACTCTCACCAACGTACAGTAGGTACACGACACCCAGGTCAAATCTAACAAGTTCTCAAGCACTCACGACGCTAACCAGAAATCTAAATAGAGGGGAAACACACTCACCTCTAATATCCACAGGGATCAAAATCCATCACTAGTACCAAGGAATACTCATAACTCACTCCCCGATAACACAGGAGGAAAAGTACTCACGTCCTTGCGTACTAACACAACCGTCATCCATATATATATATATATATATATATTGTAAATGTACAATATATATATATATAACAAACCTCATCCCATTCCTAAGGAAAATCTACCTCTCAAAGGCTAGATCACCTCAATCATATCACCATACCATAAATCATATCGACCTCATGATACTATCATCAATAGGGTCAATCACATCACTATCACACTCACCTTAGGCGAGGAAAACCACCCAATCAAATCACTAAGAGTACACGAACTCAACTCACAAGAATGACCACCTCAGGGTCACCAAAGCAAGGCGAAGGAAAAGACTTCCCCATGCTAAACCAACAGATAACCGAGATAACAATGTCAAGGTTAAAGAACACCACAAGTGTTTGGTGAAAACACCCGAACAAGGAAACAAAAGCGAGGGGAAATAAGTCCTAACGCTAAACCAACAGATTACCGAGACAACAATGTCAAGGTTAAAACACCACAAGTGTTTAGTGAGAACACCCGGACAAGGAACCCAATCCACTCGGTATCCATGCCCACAACATGTGGAACAACTCGAATCACCTAAGTGGTGACGTCAAGAAACCAAGAAGAAAGGAAGGGCAACACCATATGTGTGCACTGAACAACACCAAGCCTCATACCCGAGACTTAGAAATGATAGGAAGCAAAGGTGAAACAATGGAACACCTTTCAAAACTCTACAGGATGATATATTGAGAAAGAAGTCTCGAAATCTCAGAATCCCAAGAAAAGTAATAAAATAGTTTTTCTTTAAGAAACCATATAGTAAAAATGACCGTCTTGCCCCCGGTCTCCGTCAGTTGCCATCACTGGCTTTTAGAAGTTCAAAATCTTTTTAAAGAAGATCCTAAGATCATTTTATAAGTATTAAAACTTTTCATTTTACGGGGGTAGGAGAAAACGGGTTTTTCCTTTTAAATATAAAGAGTTTGTTTCAAGGTTTAGAAAACACCGTTTTCGAAATGACAGCCACATAAGAATGAACAACTCCACGGATTCCTATAATGCCCAAAAGGACAGTAAATGAAGAACAACACGTTGGACTCACGGAAGACAACCATCCATTTCCAACTCCACCAAATCAAATGACAACACATGGAAGAGGTTCGGCACCACACCGTAACCGACAACTCAAGGAATGACATACAAGTCAACGACAACGTACTAATGTACAAAACACAGTACCAGGAATGCTTAAGGGAAGGGACTAAGCATAAGAATCAAGACTGTCAGACTACAGTACCTCGAGTACTTAATGAATCCCTAATCATAACCTCTTCTCATCAATCAAAATCTCACACAACTCATCACTCGCCTTCTCTAAGGCCTCAATTATCAATTGACACAAAAATCATCCCTAATCTCAAATCTTCAAAAGAGTTCACACAACTAACCACGATCACCAAACTACTAACCACAATCACAAGGCTACTAACCACAATCATAAGGCTACTAACCACAATCACAAGGCTGCTAACCACAATCTCTAAGGCTAGTAACCACAATCTCTAAGGCCTCAACTCAAGTCAAGCCTACGGTCCACCACTAGCCTCCGCTAGCCACATGAATCACTATGCCAACACGCATAACCTCCCCCAAGGGTACTAAGGTATACAACAACAAGTATAAATATATTCGTTTTATTTATACTTATTAATAATTACCACATTTAAAGTCTTGTTTCACATTATTCATTTTCAACTGAGCATTTATAAAATATGAATTTAATTTACAATATATTCATAAATAACATGCTCCAACATCACATGTAATATAGCACATATACATGTTAAATGAGATCACATAAATAACATGCAGTGTAATGTGACTCAACACTCCCCGTGATACTCACGCACAACACACCCTTCCCAAGGGCAACGAATACAAACTCTGTCCACTCATCATAGTGTAGAGTTACCACACTGACCCTTCCCAAGTGATTTTTCTCTCTATCACTTCAACAGGGAAGGCGGTTGTACGAGAGCCCAGCTTGCAACTCCGTACGCCATGACTACCCTTGAGTCAAGAACATAAGCCTCCACCCGGACTCTTAACTCACATTTGCCGGTTTTTTAGTTCCGTAGGCGTGATACCTCCTGGCCAGTTGTTGTGATGATCCGACACAAACGTCTACTCGTGCCCCACGCACAAAGGAAGTATACCACACCAAATGAACTCTCTCTGCCAATGGTGAAACCGTGCACTACATGCACCAACACCCATGTGCTCACACGACATGGTGTACAATCAAATCATATCTCAATCATAAATATGTAATACATCATATTTATAAAAATACCCACATGGTAATATAAATCTCAAAATCTCTTTTCATGCTTTAAAATACAATAAAGCAATTAAATCATATGAAAACAGTTTCATATAAATTTCATGTTTTCAAAATATATTTTCTTTAATTCCTTAGAAAATATTTCAATTTCAATTAACATGTCTTTTTAAAATAATTTAAACAAATAATCCACGTAACAAAAAGGGGACCTAGAATAACGTCTAAGTCTCTCACGTCCAACGTTTACAAATCTTCTAGCTCATTTAATTCTCAAAGGAATTTCTAAGTCGTCTATTCCTATTCAATTCAATTATGAATATATTTAATCTCGTAGGAAATAATTTAACTAATTTTCTTAAATTAATTCTTAAGTCCAATTCTGATTCTAAACGAATTATAGATATTTAAATTAACGATTTAATATATCTATAATAAATTAAATAAGGGTTTTGCACCCCTAAACTACTTCAATAATGCGGAGTGAGAAATATAATTTCCCACCTAATTATACGTTACCGAACAATCCGAACAGCACAGTACCGGCGCCCGAATATGAAGCCCGCCGACCAAAATCGTCCAAAAACTATTTCGAATATATCGAAATGTCCGTCCCGACAACCTATACGATATATATGAAGCCCATTAATAATAGGTTAATTAATTGGGTTAAATCTAAAATACCCCAAACGAAAACTATGACCTATAAATGCGATTTCCGGGCAAATCGTTTAACGTAAAATCATGAAATTAATATATGACGAATACTACGTAGGTACGAAACTACTCACCGAAAATCGGCCCAAACCGATCACCGGAAGGTCGCCAAAAAATTGGCCGAAGCCTGGCCGGATCGCCCCTACCACGCGCGTCACCCCTGCTGCGTGAACCAGCCGCAGCTACTCGCTCCTCCGTGCAAGCCGCCGCCAGCCACGGTCGCCGTCCTCCGCCATAGCCGCCCTCCCCTAGCTCCAGCCGCCGTCGACCGCTGTGCACCAGGTCGTAACTCACTGGCCGTATTCCACAGTCCGGCGACCACCATAGTTTCCGACCCTCTATCTCTCTCTTGCCTGACCGGCGACCATGGAGGATGGAGACGTGAGGGAGCTGCTTCAGTCGTGGAGAAGAAACGAAAGAGATGAAGAGAAACGGGAGTGGTATCGTGTAGGAGAAGGAGTGTTTCAGCAGGTTTGTGCACGTGCATATACATATACACATGTATGACCTAATTGCACAAGCAACCCTCAACTTATCCATAATTGCGAAATGACCCCACTTCAATATATATATAATTAAATATATATATATATATATATATATATATAGTAAACCCCAATAATTATCGGGAACGCCCAAACATAATTTCGTAAGCCCGAAATAATAACGGGACGTCCAATTAATTATATCGGGGTAGAAACCCAAATGTCGGAACACTTAAACAAGCCCGACCAATTAAAATGTGTCGTCATTCAATCGAAACACAAATCATTAAACGTCGAATAAACTAATGGCGAAACGAGACCGTGTAATTGACAACAAGAATTCGCGTAGTGTCATCCAGTCGACTTTAAAACTAAACGCGAAAAATTTACAGGTATCAAATACCAAGAATAAATAATACGTCATGAACAAGTGACGTCATAACCGAAATTAAGATAAATATAATTTTAGGAAAAAAGGAAAATAACACGGGGTGTTACAGATTACCTGTACGTTGTTCAATCAATTGCAATTTAGCGGTTAGTGGACAAAAGGATCGCCGATACAGGACGAATAGCTTTTTGCACGGGGGCGGAGATTAGGGCTTCGTCGAGCCAACTAGGGAGGAACGCTGCGCCGATCTCTAAAGAACATTCCAAGATTTGAACAAATTGGGTTCGAAATTCAGGGTTTTGTTTTGGGGTTTAGGGAGGTTTCGTCGAACCATCAAGCGCAATGGTTGATGATCATGGTCTTCGGGCTTCGTCGAACCACGAACACTGCGACGAACATGCCAAGATTCGAACAGATTGGGTTCGAAATTTAGGGTTTTCTTTTCGGGTTTAGGGAGGCTTCATTTGGTTTGCTTTTGGGGCAAAAAAACATGAAATTTATTTCATGTATAGGCAGATTTCGGAGTCCTTTCCGGAGACAGATTTGGGATGTATATGTATACTTATGTCTTTATCTATCACAGTATATATATATATATATATATATATAATATATATTTAAATACATATAAGCCTTAAAAACATGAAATGTGGTAAAAAAATTGAACAGAGCTCAGTTACATTTGTTGACTTTTTCCTAATCTTACTTCAGGACACGTGCCTTGTTCCTGGCCTTTGGATGCTAATTGGAGAGGCCCCGTACAGTAGACGAATTTTGTTCGAGTGTGAGAGGGTATGATGGTGATGTAAATTTATCTATCAAGTAATTTATAATTTATATTATATATATAGGGTAAATTCCTTAAAACCCCTCAAGTTTACTATCTTTCTCTATTATACCCCCTCAACTATGAAATGAGCTTAGAACCCCCTAAAGTTTCATAAAATGTTGCACCATGGGCTTTCCCTCAAATATATTTACCCTTTTACCCTTCAAACTTTTTGTATTTCCACTTTACCTTTAATCCTATCCTTACTATTATATTTCTTAATTCTTTAAATTACAAAAATATTATTTCTTTTAGTTAGAATATTAATTATGCCATTTACCTTTAATGTATTAGATTAAATATACTCTCAAATGTTAAATTTTTTTTTTGTAAGTTTTAATTATTTTATATCAAAATCAATTAACTAGTTATTAAATTTTAGTTTTATTTAAATCATAAAACTCAATCCTAATTAATATATTCATAAATAAATCTTAATTTATGAATATTTTTTATGAAAAGAAAGTTTCATTTGGCAAAAAAAAAATATTAATTAGGATAATGAGTTTTATGATTTAAATCAAATTAGGTTTTATTGGAAAATGATATATATTTTGGAATATATATATAATTCGTCAAAAATATATATTTTTTGAATTGTTTTAAAAAAATATGAATGTTTTTGGGAAAAATATATATTATGTTCCAAAATATGATTTTTTCCGAAAAATAATTTTTTTGAAAAAAATATATATTATTTTCCAAAATATGATTTTTTTTCGAAAATAATATAATTTTTTTCCGAAATATATATATTTTATATTTTAGAAAATAATGTATATTTTTCATAAAAAAATTCATATTTTCTAAAACAATTCGAAAAATATATACTTTTGACGAATAATATATATATATATATATTTTGAAATATATATCATTTTTCAATATATATATATTCAAAAATATACATATTGTTTTGAAAAATAATATTTTTGAAGGTTTGATTTCACTAAACCCTCCTATACTATTGATGGTAGTTTAGGTATTATAACTTAAAATCATATTTTGGAACATAATATATATTTTTCTCAAAAAAATTATTTTTCGGAAAAAGTTCATATTTTTGAAAATAATATATATTTTTCTCAATAAAAATTATTTTTCAGAAAAAATCATATTTTGGAACATAATATATATTTTTCCCAAAAAAAATATTTTTCGGAAAAAATTCATATTTTTGTAAAAGAATTCGGAAAATATATATTTTTGACGAATTATATATATATTCCGAAATGTATATCATTTTCCAATATATATATATATATATATTTTCCGAAATATATATATTTTGTTCAAAATATATATATATTGTTTTCATAAATTGTGATTTATTTATGAATATATTAATTAGGATTGAGTTTTATGATTTAAATCAAACTAAAATTTAATACCAAGTTAATTGACTTACAAATAAAATAATTAGAACTTACAAAAAAAATTAACATTTGAGAGTATATTTAGTCTAATACATTAAAGGTAAATGACATAATTAATATTCTAACTAAAATAAATAATATTTTTGTAATTTAAAGAATAAAGAAATATAATAGTAAGGATATGATTAAAGGTAAGGTGGAAATACAAAAAGTTTGGAGGGTAAAACATTTGAAAGTAAGTCCATGGTGCAAGAAAATGAAAGTTGAGGGGGTATAGTAGAGAAAGAGAGAAAACTTGAGGGGAGTTTTAAGCAATGTACCCATATATATATGACTGTGTGTTATGGTCCGATTAATGTTTAGGATATGCATTCAGTCAGGTTACTCTCTGACTGGAACGGACCAGTCAGCCCAGTCAGCAGCGGTGGGTCTCACAAAGTGCAGCTTGTTTTGTATAATTTCTATATCCTTATAATTGAACAGTATCCGTATAATGAAATAGTGAAAGTCAACTTAGACCCACAAGTGCAAAACCCATTCCCGGTTTGAATTTAAAATTTCAGAAAAATTCAAAATTCCCCCCAATTTGAGATTTAGGTCAACAGTGAGGAGGAGGAAATAAATATATATACATCTCTGAAAAATAAAGAAAAAACTTTCTCAACCAAAATCCAATCCAGGAAGAATCAGATCCAATGAAATCCAAACTTCATGAAAGTTGCAGATGAGATTCATAATGCCCATTTTCGGACTCTTGAGACATTCCAGTGAAATGGTTGCCACTTTCCCCAATTGGTTTATGCTAAAAATCAATAATGGATATGCATTCAGTCAGGTATGATTCTCTCCACCATACCCATTTGAAAAATTCGGGTTCTGCTGTTTTTCTTCGTCCTCCACTGTAATATTATCTGAGGGCAAATCTGTCCCCCAGAATTCAGCTACACCATACCCACCAGAAAGATTCCCAATTTGTTCAACTAGGTTGAGCTAAAATTAATTTATAGGGTTTTGTCCACCGACCTCGGTAGAGCTTTGCCTCAACCCAGTTGAATTTCCTCCATAAAATCCATCCGGGTGTGGCTGAAAATCTTTATTATTGAATATATTACCCCAATCTCGAGCATACCCATTTGGTTTTTGATCCAAGTCTATTATAGGGTTCTGGTTGTGAGCGTAAAACTGAGTATGGTTTTGCTAATATTGTACATCAGGGTTTTGGAACATATGAGTGGAATCTATACAATATTAGAAAAGAAGGAGTATCGACCTAGCTCCTAATGAGAGATGAGATTCGTCAAGTTGCAAGCTAATATGAGTATGGAGTTTGGTTAGTTTTTATTTGTTTTTGTAGTGCAATTAAATCCTTGCAGATTGGGTTGCAATTAATTGATATTGTAGTTTAGGGTTTTCTTGTAGATTAGTTAATTGGTTTGTTCATGAACTCTTCACCCCTAATTATATTCTTCTTCGTTTCAGATTGATGTTATATATTTTTTATTGAGAGTGTAGAAACTTGAAGGTGAAAAAGACTAATAGCTCATTATATTACAGAGGGATAAAAATTATTCTGATAACATTGCACGTATAATTTACAGAAGTTGTTCATTTTGTACTACAACTTTACACAATCTAATTTTTCAATAGTGAAATCTGTATGTTCTTTGCCTATTGATTTGAATTTGATAAATGTTGTGTGTTATTACGTTTTTGGGTTACTTTAGGGTTTGTTTGGTTAGTGTGATCTAAAAATTATTGTCGAAATTTTTTAACATATAAAACCATCGATAATTTCACAATTCGTTGAAAGTTATCCATTTTGAAGATGAATTTACGCTTGTGAGCTTAGTTACTTGTTTATATAATGTTGGATTCATTCAATCGTAGAACATCATGGAAGTGAAAAAGAGTAATACCTCATTATGTTATAGATGGATAAAAATTATTCTTGACGTTGGAATTATGTACAACCTAACCCACGAATGTTATTTTATTTTAGGTATTTTATACCCTTAGTACACTCTTCGACATTAACAAATATATAGTAACCTGAGTGGCTGATTACTTTTAGTTATATTGTATTTTATCTTTAGCAATTCGAGGCTTTATTTACATGTTTATTTCATCTAAATATATATAAAAAGCTATTATCCGCTTTGTTTTTAGGAAATTTTTTTTAACTCATACATATCATATATAATCTGATTATTCACATACAAAACCCTCGAAAATTTGACTATTTCATGAAAGTTATCAATTTTGAAGATAAAGTTACGGTTGTGAGGTTAATTACTTGTTTATATAGTCTTGGATTCATTCAATTGTAGAACATCATGAAGGTGAAAAAGACTAATATCTGATTATGTTGTAGAGGGATAATAATTATTCTTATAAACAATGTTATTGACGTTAGAATTATGTACAACCTAACCAACGAATGTTATTTTATTTTAAGTATTTCATATCTTTAGTACACTCATCGACATTAACATTCATATACTGAATATACATTCAGTCATGTTACTCTCTGACTGGAACTGCCCATTCATCCAAGTCAGCAACCCAGTCAGCATTAGTGGCCCCACAAGCCAAGACTTGGTTTGTATAATTTCCTCTTTAGTATAATTGAACAACTTAATGTATATCAGAACAGTAGTTGTCAACCAAGCCGCGTGCGCAAAACCCTTCCCAGTGTCAATTTTAATTTTCGCCCGAAATAAAAAATCACCCCAATTTGTGTTTTAGGTTTAGGGTGATGAGGAGGAAATAAATATATATACATTTATGAAAATTAAGGAAAAACCTATCCCAACGAAAATCCAATCCCGAACAGTCAAATCCAATCCAATCCAAGCTTTATGAAGGTTGCAGATTCGATTCGTCCATAAATTAAGCACATTGAATGGAATCTATACAATATTGCGGGAAAAGGAGTATCGACCTAGAGCCTGATGAAATTCGGCAAAGGATTAGTGTTTATTTGTTTTTGTAGTGCAAATAATTTCTTGCAGATTTGGTTGCAATTAATTCATAATGTGGTTTAGGGTTTTCTTGCAGATTGATTTGTTTCTGAACTTTCACCCCTAATTATATCGTTCTTCGTTGTATGAAGGCGTTATCTATTTTTGATTGAGAGTGATTGGTGTTATCTAATTTTTATTGACAGTGTAGAGACGTGAAGTTGTGGTATTTAGATTTGTTCCAGGTACTGTTATCCGTTTGGTTTATATGGTTTAGGTTTTACGTTCTGCCTCATGATTCAAGTGTTTGTCCTAGTTTGTTGCATCAGTATGGATTTTCATTTGTTGTAGAGCAGTTGGTGTTGAATATGAATATTAGCGCTGCCTTATAACATTGCACGTATAATTTACAGAAGTTGTTCATTTTCTTTTACAACTTTACACAATCTAATTCTTCAATAATGAAATTTGTATGTTGTTTGCCTATTGATTTGAATTTTTTAAATGTTGTGTGTTTTTAAGGTGTTTGGTTACTTTAGGGTTTATTTGGTTAGTGTGATGTAAAAAATATTGTCAAAAGTTTTTTACATATAAAACCATCGATAATTTGACCATTCCTTGAAAGTGATCCATTTTGAAGATGAAGTTATGCTTTTGAGCTTAGTTAGTTCTTTATATAGTTTTGGGTTCATTCAATTGATAAAATACGTCATTCTTGATGATTCAAGTGTTTGTTTTACTTTGTTTGATCTGTGTGGATTATTATTTTCTGTGTATGGTTGTTGTTGAACATGATTATTATTGGTGAGCGTCGTTCTGCCTGTGGTAGGTGTTGAATATGAATATTAGTGATGCATGTATAATTTAGAGAAGTTGTTCATTTTTTATTAAGGGGGAGTTTGGTTAGCGTGATCCCCTAAATGCTGTATAAATTTTTTGACATATAAAACCCAAAACAATTTGACTCTTCCTTGAAAGTTTTCCATTTTTTAAGATGAAGTTATACTTGTGAGCTTAGTTACTAATTTATATAGTCTTGGATTCATTCAATTCAAAAAATACGTCATGCCGGATGATTCAAGTGTTTCTATGTTGATTTGTTTGATCAGTGTGGGTTTTTGTTCCTTGGATCTATGGTTGTTGTTGAATATGAATATTATTCATACTGAATATGAATATTGTTGATGAGGATCATTCTGCCTATGGTTGGTGTTGAATATCAATATTAGCGATGACTTATAACATTGGACGTATAATTTATAGAAGTTGTTCATTTTATATTACAACTTTACACAATCTAATTGTTCAAAAGAAATATTTATGTTCTTTTATTTGGATTTCTTAAATGTTGTGGGTTTTTATTTTTTTTGGTTACTTTAGAGTTTGTTTGGTTTGTGTGATCCCCTAAAACTGTCAATAATTTTTGTCATATAAAACGCATGAAATTTTGACTCTTCCATGAAAGTTATCCATTTTAAAAATGAAATTACGGTTGTGAGCTTAGTTACTTATTTATATAATCTTAGATTCATTCAATTGTATAACATCATGAAGTTGAAAACGAGTAATATCTCATTAAATTACAGAGGGATTAAATTTATTCTTATAACATTGCACGTATAATTTACAGAAGTTGTTCATTTTCTATTACAACTTTACACAATCTAATTCTTCAATAGTGAAATCTGTATGTTCTTTACCTATTGATTTTAATTTGTTAAATGTTGTGTGTTATTACGTTTTTTTGGTTAGCTTAGGGTTTGTTTGGTTAGTGTGATGTAATAAATTCTGTCGAATTTTTTTTACATATAAAACCATCGATAATTTCACCATTCCTTGAAAGTGATCCATTTTGAAGATAAAGTTATGCTTCTGAGCTTAGTTACTTGTTTATATAGTCTTGGATTCATTCAATTGTAGAACATCATGAAGGTCAAGAACACTAATACCTCATTATGTTGTAGATGGATAAAAATTATTCTTATAAACAATGTTATTGACGTTAGAATTATGTACAACCTAACCCACGAAAGTTATTTTATTTTAGGTCTTTTATAGCCTTAGTACAGTTTTCGACATTAATAAACATATAGTAATCTGAGTGGTTGATTTTTTTTAGTTATATTGTATTTTATCTTTAGCAATTCGAGGCTTTATTTACATGTTTCTTTCATCTAAAAATTTATATAAAGCTGTTATCCGCTTTTTTTTTTAGTAAAATATTTCTAACTCATACATATCATATATTATCTGATTAGGGTTTATATGTGCAAAAATTAATGACTAAAATTAATTAATTGATCATGTATATAAAGCCTTTATCCTATTATTGTCTTGGTTTTGAGGAAATTATTTATATGACTTATACATGCTTATGAGATATATCTGATTACAAAATATATGTGAAAAAATTAATCAAGTAAATGTATTACTTGAGCATTCAATAAAATGATTTTGTACAAAAATTCGGAATAATATAGTGCGTACTTTAAAGGGTGTTTTTCATATGTATAATCATTTTGTTTTCTCTTTTATGGTATGGAAGACAAAATTAAATTCTTACTGGTTCATTGCATTTGTTTCCATTTAATCTAATGAAATACATGCTGGAAAGTTAGTTTTCGTCTTGTTTTCGTTAAATTTTCCAGTTTTACTTTCCATCATATTTCCGTCTATCAAACGGACCCATAAAATTTTAAATTAAGCTTTTCTTTCCTCTAGAGAGCGATGGTTTACCTTTATATAACCTCCCATTTACCTACCTCTTTTTCTTATTATATATATTGCTCCTATATTCCGTATCGAAGGTGATCAATATATGTTGACATATTGAGAATATACGGATATTGATTTTTGTACTCCAGTTGTAACTAATACGGTTATAATTGATTGTTCCTGGATGAAAAAATGGATGATCGTGGCCGATAATAATTGGTTAATGGATGAAAAAATAAACATAAGATTTTCATGCCTTCAGATTAAGAATCTTGTACCTCTAACCTTTTCTTTCGGCCACTCATATTCCCTGTATGCCTTTTTCTTTCGCATTGTTAAATATACTTTGACAATATTTATTACACGTTAAAATTTATTGCACTTTTAGTTGTAACTAATATGATTTCAGTTATATATTTCATTGTTGCAGCTCCTAATTTAGAAAGGATGAAGAAATATGAGTATTGTTGTGGGAGATAAGAGTTGGATAATGGATGAAGAAATCAACAGCCAGGTTAATGTCGTTCAACAAGTAAATGGGGCTGATCTTCTGGATGGTAAACCATGCATCGGAATGTGCTTTGATTCCGAGCAGCATGCATATGACTTGTACAATGCTTACGGAGGTAATATAGGATTTAGTGTATGTCGCAAGTGGGGCGATCCTAGTAGGAAGGCCGAAGATCAGGGGCCACAATCTGAAAGGAAACTGACTTCAAGGTTATTTGTATGTTCAAATGAGGGTGTAAGAAGAAGTTTGAAGGCACGGAAGAAGAAGAGTCTTAGAGCTGATACATGAACGGACTGCCTTGCACACATGGGTATAAGCTGGGATTCTAGTTTAGGGAAGTATGTGGTCCATAAATTCATTGAAGAGCACAACCACGATCTCATACCGAGCAATTTGACCCACATGTTGCCCTCTCAACGGAAAATCAATAGTGTGCAGGCAATTCAAGTTGAGATGGCTGCTGATTGTGGTATACCCTTACGACAATCTTTTGAATTATCGTGCAGACAATCGGGTGGGAGAGAATATGTGGGGTTTTCCAGGGTTGATGTCCAAAATCATTTGAGGACAAGGAGGCAGAAGGATCTGGAAAGCAGGAAAGTTGGTTGGCTTATGAAGTATTTTGAAAAGCAGCTTGTTGTTGATCCTAGTTTTGTGCACGTTGTCCAGGTCGATGTTGCTGACATGATAACTAATAATTTCTGGGTAGATTCGAAGATGGTATCCAACTATGCTGCTTTTGGAGATATTTTGTCCTTCGATACCACATACAAGATTGTACAATGTAACAGACCATTTGCTGTGTTCATTGGGTTAAATCAACACCGTCAGACAACAGTTTTTGGTGTTGCATTGATGTACGACGAGACGGTGGATTCCTTTTCGTGGTTGTTCGCTACATTCTTGCGGTTCATGTGCGATAAAGCTCCGAAGACCATTTTTACCGACCAAGACGCAGCAATGGCCAAGGCATTGTCACAGGTCATGCCCCATACCACCCACCTTCTTTGTTGTTGGCACCTCATGCAAAACGTACACAAGCATGCGAGTGCGAAACAGGTGGATAAATTTACGGTTAAGGGGACAATTTCTCATTTAATCTTTGGGGTGGAGGATGTCAAGGAGTTTGATGTGAAGTGGGATGTGATGGTCAAATTGTTTGGATTGCAGAACAATAAATGGATTGCAAATATGTAAGATTTGAAGCATGTTTGGGGAAAGGCATATGTAAAGGGTGTATGGACTGCCGCAATGCGTAGTACTCAAGTTAGCGAGAGTTTCAACCGGTAGGCTGAAACAGTACCTTGCTCGGCAATATGCGTTACCCGAATTCTTCCAACATTTTCACACATTGTTGTATGACAAGCGTTATAAAGATCTGGAAGCAGAGTATGGGCTGTTGCAAAAGCTTCCCAACATAGCAAATCCATGCATGCTTCTGACTGAAGCAGGAAAGGTGTACACGAGTAAAATTTATGATAGAGTCGAGGCAGAATACATAAAGGCTTGCATGAATGCTCAGATTGACACTGCGTTCCGCGATGACGAAAAAGGGTGTTATCTTTATGAAGTTGGTCAATCTAATAAACCAACCAAACATGTGGTTATGAGAATTCTGCTGGATGACCACCTGACGTGTTCTTGCATGAAATTTGAATCCGAGGGTATTATGTGCATGCATACCCTCAAAGTGATGAAAGATATACTGAGAATGCATAAAATTCCATAACGTTACATTTTGAAAAGGTGGACCAGAAATGCGAAGGAGGGCAACCTACAAGAACTCGTTCGAAATGATGTTTGTACCGATGAAAGACTGGAGAAACAAAGAAGGCATAAAATCCTTTGTCGATCTATGATTGAAGTAGCCAACATTGCCAACGTATCATCCAAAGCTTTTGAAACTGTTATGACCTTGGTTTTTAAGATGAAAACAATTGCTGAGCAAAGTCTTGTACGTCGCCACACCCACCCACTGGCCATTCCACCCACTAATGTTGGTGTCAACATATCCGAAAATTTGCCTGAGAATTCCCATGCCAATACTTCCACCGTTGCTAAAGCGAAGGGTATAGCTGTCAAAGACAAAACTAAAGGGCAGAGACGGAGGCTAATACCTACCATTGAGAAGGTTATGAAGAAGAAAAAATAGCCCGTAGCAGCAAAGGTACGTATTCGGATCTTATTGCATGAAATTGCAATAAAGTCGAGTATTAGTAGAGGGAAATTGTCATTGTCGTTTAAATATCTTTTGTAAATGGTAATTTGCGAATGTGGATTTACGAAAATTGGTAATTATATCCAGGGTTTAGTATAACATGCTTAGTTATTTTAATTACATCCATTATTTGCTAAAATATAATCCTGTTGCATCAGATATCAAGCCTTGACATCACTTCCGGCACCTCAGATTTCTTATCCAGCTTCAACTCACCATCATCTGAGTTCACAAAACTTACCAAAGTAATTCTTATATATTCCTTCTATGCATGTCAGACCTCATATTTATTGCTTGCATTATCTCGGTTCATGTAGTCTCGTAGAAAATATTTCCCTCTGTAATTATGTTGAGCTTATCTTCTTCCCCATTTTAGGTTACGGAGAATCCAGATTATTCATCTGACCCCTTTTTACAATTTATGGCCTATGGACTTCCTTCTTTTCCACCTACTCCATCGGACGCTCCCATCGATGAATCAATTCCTTTAACCACGAGACAAGAGGTGTTTTTCAATAATGTATTGGTTTCAATTTGTATATTATTTATAGTGGCATCACTTACAGATTGTACTGTTTGTTTTCTCATTTTTGCGTCATTGTTTTCCCTTTAAGGTCAATGATAATCATGTTAGATCACAAAAACGTATGGAAACCAATTTCCCTCTTGCTGTTCATGCCCCTTTAGCCCCTCCATCGTGCGTTGCTGTTTTGTTATCGGATCACTCAATTGCCGTACCAGTTGGAGTAGAGGTAGTATTTCCTTCTGTCTCTTTCACCATATGCTTTGCTCTACATATATGCAATATTTTCTTCTTCAACTATGTTTGCAACCCAAATTTTTATGACCTTCAAATTTTATCGCTCTCTGCTGTGTTTCAGGAAACCCAATCTCAATCCAATTCAAAGCAATTATTTGGTGGTGGGTTTCGAAGCCCTGGCTCCAATGGCACAAACATTCCAATTCTTTTTACTGATCAGTCAATGGGCGTTAACAACCTGCATCAGGTATTACCGCCATTACATTTCATGTTTGCTTATTTCTGTTCCTTCACGTTTTATATGAAGCTTGTCGTGCTGCTCTACTGAAATGATTTATCTTGTATTTTTTTAAAAACTAATTCAGGCTGCATCTTCTAATTTTTTGTGTTGTTACAATGAACAGCAATCTTCTTTAGGATTGAGCCTTCTAAGCACTCCCTCTTCTTTCGAGGGGTCGACAACCCTAAAACATGTAAGTAATTTCAATCAGATAATTTTCTGTACACAGTCCCCTTCGAAATACTAGTATTTTCTACATCGACTCCCAATCATATCTGTGGATATTTGTTTCGTCCAGGGTCCCCTAATCTGAATAACCTTTGGCAGTAAAACTTCAATTTTTCCGGACACCATTATCATTCACCCAACCAAAATTCATGTGAGTAATGTGAATCCGATACTTTACTATTCATAATTCCCTCCAATATACTAACTTCCTGTAACACCCCGTGTTATATTCCTTTTTCCTCAAATTAATTTTAATTTAATTTCAATAATGACGTCACTTGTTATGACGTATTGTTTATTCTTGGTATTTGGTACTTGTAAATTTTTCTCGTTTACTTTTAAAGTTGACCGGATGACTTTACGGTTTCTCTTTGACAACTACGCGAGTTCTTGTTGTTGACTACACGGTATTAGTACTTTTACTGATCCGGTGTGAAGCGTATTAAATTACCTTCTTGGTGTTCCGGTTGTTGGATTTCTAAACCGGTATAATTCTTTCGGACTAATTTGGTAAATTGGTGTCCCGTGTAATTACCAGTTACGTAAACTACACTTGGGGGTTGGTCCGTAATAAATTGGGATTTATTATATATATATATATTTAATTATATATATATTGAAGTGGGGTTCATTTTGCAATTATAGAGAAGTTGAGGGTTAGTTATGCAATTAGTATATATATGTATATACATGTACGCATATCTGTTATCTTCTCATTCTCCACATGACGACCTAGCTCCTCCTTTCTCTGCAGCCGACCACATCTTCATTCACTGCTGCTCTCCATCATCACCATATTCGCCGGTCAGGCGAGAGAGAAAGGGAGAGAGAGAAGCGGCGAGAGAGGGTCGCGCTGGTGCAGGCAACAGGTTGCCGCAGCAGCAGCTGCGGCTGGAGCCAGGGTCGGCGACCTGGAGCGGCGGCGACCGGGCTGGGCGGCGATGCGGCGGCTACGGCGTGGTGGTCCGGTGGTGGTGGTCTGGCAGTCGCGCATGGTGGCGCCAGGGACGGCCAGTGCTGTTCGCGCGAGTAGTGGCGACTTCGGCTGGGCTTCGGCCAATTTTTCGGCGACCTTCCGGTGATCGGTTTGAGCCGATTTTCGGTGAGTAGCTCCGTATATACGTAGTATTCATCATATATTAATTTTGTGAATTTAGGATGAACGATTTGCCCAAAAATCGCATTTATAGGTTATAGTTTTCGTTTGGGGTATTTTAGATTTAACCCAATTAATTAACCGATTATTAATGGGCTTCGTATATATCGTATAGGTTGTCGAGACGGACATTTCGATATATTCGAAATAGTTTTGGGCGATTTTGGTCGGCGGGCTTCGTGTTCGGGCGCCGGCACTGTGCTGTTTCGGACTGTTCGGTAACGTATAATTAGGTGGGAAATTATATTTCTCACTCCGCATTATTGAAGTAGTTTAGGGGTGCAAAACCCTTATTTAATTTATTATAGATATATTAAATCGTTAATTTAAATATCTATAATTCGTTTAGAATCGGAATTGGACTTAGGAATTAATTTAAGAAAATTAATTAAATTATTCCTACGAGATTAAATATATTCCTAATTGAATCGAATAGGAATAGACGACTTAGAAATTCCTTTGAGAATTAAATGAGCTAGAAGATTTGTAAACGTTGGACGTGAGAGACTTAGACGCTATTCTAGGTCCCCTTTTTGTTACGTGGATTATTTGTTTAAATTATTTTAAAAAGACATGTTAATTGAAATTGAAATATTTTCTAAGGAATTAAAGAAAATATATTTTGAAAACATGAAATGTATATGAAACTGTTTTCATATGATTTAATTGCTTTATTGTATTTTAAAGCATGAAAAGAGATTTTGAGATTTATATTACCATGTGGGTATTTTTATAAATATGATGTATTACATATTTATGATTGAGATATGATTTGATTGTACACCATGTCGTGTGAGCACATGGGTGTTGGTGCATGTAGTGCACGGTTTCACCATTGGCAGAGAGAGTTCATTTGGTGTGGTCTACTTCCTTTGTGCGTGGGGCACGAGTAGACGTTTGTGTCGGATCATCACAACAACTGGCCAGGAGGTATCACGCCTACGGAACTAAAAAGCCGGCAAATGTGAGTTAGGAGTCCAGGTAGAGGCTCGTGTTCTTGACTCAAGGGTAGTCATGGCGTACGGAGTTGCAAGTTGGGCTCTCGTACAACCGTCTTCCCTGTTGAAGTGATAGAGAGAAAAATCACTTGGGAAGGGTCGGTGTGGTAACTCTACACTATGATGAATGGACAAAGTTTGTATCCGTTACCCTTGGGAAGGGTGTGTTGTGTGTGAGTATCACGGGGAGTGTTGAGTCACATTACACTGCCTATTATTTATGTGATCTCGTTTGACATGTATATGTGTTATATTACATGTGTTGTTGGAGCATGCTATTTATGAATATTGTAAATTAAATTCATATTTTATAAATGCTCAGTTGAAAGTAATTAATGTGGAAGAAAATGATAATATGCCATGATTAATAAGTATAAATGAAACGAATATATTTATACTTGTTGTTGTATACCTTAGTACCCTTGGGGGAGGTTGTGCGTGTTGGCATAGTGATTCATGTGGCTAGCGGAGGCTAGTGGTGGACCGTAGGCTTGACTTGAGTTGAGGCCTTAGAGATTGTGGTTAACAGCCTTGTGGCTGTGGTTAGTAGCCCTGTGATTGTGGTTAGTAGTTTGGTGATCGTGGTTAGTTGTGTGAACTCTTTTGAAGATGTGAGGTTAGGGATGATTTTTGTATCAATTGATAATTGAGGCCTTAGAGAAGGCGAGTGATGAGTTGTGTGAGATTTTGATTGATGAGAAGGGGTTATGATTAGGGATTTATTTAGTACTCGAGGTACCGTAGCTTGACAGTCTCGGTTCTTGTGCTTAGTTCATTCCCCTAAGCATTCCTTGTACGGTGTTTTGTACACTAGTACGTGGTCGTTGACTTGTATGTCATTCCTAGATTCCTTGGTTACGGCGTGGTGCCGAACCTCTTCCTCGTGGTATCATTTAATTTGGTGGAGTTGGAAACGGATGGTTGTCTTCCGTGAGTCCAACGTGTTGTTCTTCCTTTATTGTCCTTTTGGGCATTATAGGAATCCGTGGAGTTGTTCATTCTTATGTGGCTGTCATTTTGAAAACGGTGTTTTCTAAACTTTTTGTATTTAAAAGGAAAAACCCGTTTTCGCCTACCCCCGTAGAAATGAAAAGTTTTAATACTTTATAAAACGATCTTAGGATCTTTCTTGAAAAGATTTTCAACTTTTAAAAGCCTGTGATGGCGACTGACGGAGACCGGGGGCAAGACGGTCATTTTTACTATGGGATTCTTAAAAGTAAAACCATTTTATTATTTTGCTTGGGATTCTGAGATTTCGAGACTTCTTTCTCAATATCTCATCTTGTAGAGTTTTGAAAGGTGTTCCATTGTTTCACCTTTGTTTCCTATCATGCTTAAGTCTCGGATTGAGGCTTGTTGTTGTTCAGTGCACACATATAGTGTTGCCTTTCCCTTTTCTGGGTTGTTGGTATCACCACCTAGGTGATATGAGTTTTTCTTACGTTAGGGGCATGGATACCAAAAGGATTGGTTCGAGTTTAAAAACCTTTTTCTTAAAAACTATGGAAATCCTTGGGATTCCTCTTTTAATCACTTTCATACTCGGCCATTCGTTTTTGGTTCCCTTGTCCACTTGTGGTGTTCCTTTCTGGTTCATTCGTGGTGTTCTTTCCTTGTTTGGGTATTCTTAACCTTGACATTGTGTCTCGGTTATTTGTTGGTGTAGCATTGGGACTTCTTTTCCCTTGCTTGGGTTCTTGGCTCTTACGTGGTTTTTCTTATCCTTGGTGAGAGTGTTGGTGATTTATTAATATTGTTGGAGATAGCAATTGAGGTTTGTTATATATATATTGTATATATATATATATATATTGATGATAGTGTTATGAGGTAAATGTGATGATGTGATTTATGGCATTGAGTAAGAGATATGATTGAGGTGATCTAGCCTTTGAGAGGTAGGTTTTCCCTAGGACTGGGATGAGGTTTGTCGTATATATATATATATATTGTACATATATATATACATATTGAGGATGGTTGTGTTAGTACGCAAGGACGTGGGTGTTTTCCTTCATGTGTTATCGGGGTGTAGGATTTGAGCCTTCCTTGGTACTATTGGTGGATTTTGTTTCCTTGTGGATATTAGAGGTGAGTGTGATCTCCTCGGTTGGATCTTCTGAATTGTGTTGTGAGTAATTTGGTGATTTGTTAGACTGGACCTTAGTATCGTATACCTAGTGTACGTTGGTGAGAGTAGTGTAGACTACTGGTGTTGGGTACTTGGAGTACGAGTTTTAGAGACTCATGTTGTGTATTTATATATATATATATGTGTATATATATATATATATATATATATATTCCCTATATACTTATGTATACTCGTTTACGATAATATATGAGCGTGTGACTTGGGTTTGCGTGGATGGGACTAGTTGGGCTATATTTATATCTTATTAGACGGTTTAGCTTTACCTAAACTATCAGAGGATGTGGTAGTTAGGATATCTTTTCCCACTGAGCTTATTTGCTCACGGAGGGAATTTCATTTGCCCCCCTGGTATTCCACGCCAGGTTGCAGGAATTATACTGCTATGCCCCACTGAGCTTATTTGGGGACGGTAGTATTCTTCTTTCAGCTTCTTTACCCATTGTTATGGGATTATCATGTATTTCTTTTGGGAGCCAGTCTGTTGGCATATCCCTGTTGATGTATCTTTTACTTCCTGTATTTATTCTTTCAGGAGATTATTGTATTTATTCTGCACAGCTAGGTGCTTTACTGTATTTTTATTCGAGCATTTGTGGCTCTGTTAATGTTAGAGGGTTTGGAGGGGTTTTGGTTTCTTTCCACTACCTCGGCCCTATTAGGATTGATGAATGTGGGGCTTGGAAGCCATTGTGATTATTGAATTGCTTTGGGCAGGTTATTGTGTTGTATTTGGTTGTCCGGATGTTCCATTTACAAACGGAACTCTGCCGGATTTTCGTTAGATTCTGCTGCTTAGTTTTATTAGTCATTTGGGTATTAAATATACCATATCTATCATTAACCCATATGTTTTCACGGTTAATGATGTCTTAGTTGGTCATTCATGTTAAGGATCACATTCTGGATTCCTTGGATGTCCCTGTTCGGGAGTCTTAGGGATTTAGGAGCGTGTCTGTTGGTATCTAAGGATACTCTTGTATTTTTAGTATTCGTGTTGGCATGGAGTATATTTTTATTGTTATTCCATGTACTTCTTTGTTATTGTTGACTCTAGTAGTCGCTTGGTTTGCGTCACCCTTTAGGGGCGTGACAGCATGGTATCTAGGCATTCATTGCAACCCTTTGTGGGTGTTTGATGACTGAATGTCTTTTGGTTCTCGTTTCTTTTTACTTCCGCAATCACTCCCTTAGCTCTTAGGCTCGGGTTTCGGAGTCCTAGGAATTTGGGGCGTGACACTTCCACATTGACTCCCATTTATTATGTGTTCATATTTGTTTTCAGCGAGGGTCATGAAATCTCAACGGCCTCCGGTGGTAAAACTTCAATTTATCGGACACCATTATAATTCACACAGCGGATGACAACTGGGAGCACAAAAATAGGCAGAATAAGGGTTTGATTCACCAGATATATGAATATATAGCAGTTCTAATGTAACAATTTACTATAAACTATCATGTCCCTAGGTAGCCATGAGTTGAATGATTTAATAAATTTCAATCATACCTGAAACATGACCTAGGAGGATTGAAGCTTTCATAAAATTTGTACCTTGACTTCTCTGTAAGGTTTGAATTAACTATTTATTCAGTACACATTGGGTTTTATTCAGTACACATCTGGTTTTGGACAGCCACATTCTACGGAACTGCACTAAGAGCGGTTCCAATTAAATTTTTATGAAGGCGAGTATATAAGAACGATTGATAGTCTTCAAATAATTGCCTACAAATACCATATCTCATTAAAATTGTTTAAGGAATCTATGACCATATATTATTCTCAACACTATACCGTTATCAATCACTCAAATTTGTTTTTGCAACTACATTTGTTTCAACTTGTTTCTTCGGGTTTTCAGTTTCTCTGCATTACATGTTACACGGGGAATATTTAAATAATGTTACAGTGGACGCAATTTGATTTATATTTTTTAGGGTAAATGGCTTCCGAATTCCCCTTTTTCCCCAGAATCACCTTATTTCATAAAACTAGCAATAGTTAAGAATATATATACATATATATATATATATCATAAATAATGTATTCTTGGGAAAAAATTAAGTTCTATTTCGGAAAAATAATAGATTCGGTAAATTAACAGTTACTCATGACAAATATACATATTTTTCCCACAATATATATTTTGGAAAAAATTTATATATTTCAACAAATATATGTAATTTGAAAAAAATATATATATTTCGGAAAAAAATATATATATTTCTCCTAACTATGTGTTCTTTTCCGAAATCTATATTCTTTCCGAAATGTACATATTTTTCCTTCCAATATAGATTTCTTAAGACAATATATATACATATATATATTTATTCGGAATTATCTTCATTTTGTTCGAGATATATATTTATTTCCTGAAAAATATGTTTTTTTAAAATTTATAAAATTGAAGTACGTTGCAGTCAAGTTTTTTGTTTTACACAATATTTACAAAGAATTCGGAATTATTATACAGTTATTTTAATTACAAAACATATATATATATAATTAATTATGATTAATCTCGATTTACTTAAATACATGAAATAAGATTAAGTTGAAATTACAATTACGATAATATTTACACTTGATAGATAATTTATAACAATTCTAAAATATCTCATAATAAGTATTTAGGAAACTATACTATGACTATTTATGAAGATCGATTAACACTGTATTAATTTTATTTTCATTCTTTGTTGTGCACTTGCGCGGACACTATATTGCACTGCAATAAATGATATTGCTTACAATATTTCAAATATGTGATGCAGAAAAGGGAAAGCAAAATTGTTTCAGTCTTGGGTACGTGGGGAGAAATCTGAGTTACAGACATATGCATGGTGTTCTGAAAGTCTGTTTGGTAAGGTGTATTTTCATTCTGGTCTTATTCAAGCTGTGTGGTCTTATGTTTGGAAAATAATACAAACAAATTAAAAATATTATATAAAATTCAAAAAATATATTAAGTATGAAAAATATATAAAATTTGAAAAAAAATAAAAAATTTCAAAATAATATAAGAATTTCAAAAATAATATTATTTTCAATTATTATAAATTAGTTCGAATTTTTTTATTATTTTTTTGAATTTTATATATTATTTTTGAATTTTTATATTATTTTCAAATTTTGTATATTTTCTCAAATATATATATATATATATATATATATATATATATATATCTAATTTTCTATATTATTTTTGCATTTTATATTTGTTTGAATTTTATACAGTATTTCAATTTTTTTATATTATTTTTAAAAACTTATATATTATTTTTTAAAGTATATATATATATATATTAAATTTTATATATTAATGTTGGTTTTTATATATTTGTTTCAAATTTAATACATTATTTTTAAAAAGTTATATTATTTTTCAAATTTTATATATTATTTTCAAATTTTATACATTATTTTTTTTTCTATTATAATGGAATTTTTTTATTTTCCCACATTTTAAATATATATTTTGCATTTTATATATTAATTTTGAATTTTATATATATATTTTTCAAATTTTATACATTATTTAAAAAAATTATATTAATTTTTTAACTTTGTATATTATTTTCATATTATATATATATTTTTAATTTTATATATAGTTTTCTAATTTTATGATCTCATGTGTTAAGACAATTGTATATAAGACCACTTGAGACCATCATTTTTGATTGTCTGAAATTACCCATTTTGGTCCCAAGTGGTCCTTGTTTTTTGGGAACCGTTTTTTTGGAACCGTGTTGTGAAACAGTGTTCGGTCCCAAAAAACAAATTATGAGACCAGATCACATTGGACCGGACCGCGAACCAAACAGGGCCTAATATATTAATTGTCATGTTATTAGTGTACTGTATTGTAATACTTGTGGGGCTAATATTGGACATGTGTATGCTATTGTACTATTTTTGGGTGCAATGTTCTTTTATTTCCGGAACAATATATCACAAGATATCGTGCATTGTACTAGACTAGAGTTCTTTTCATCGTTTTATGGTTAATATAATTCCATTTCTTTTAATTACACTGTGTAAATAATTTTTACCCTGTGGTCATTTGGTCAGGTGATCAATACCAACGTCATTAGGTAGGGCATTAGGTCATTGGATATGGTGCAATGAAGTATGCAGAAATATGGAAAGATCTTATGAGTTATCATCACTACCAATGTATCAGTTGAAAAGATATGTCATTAGATTATGTTGGCCCAAATCTGGAGACAAACTTGTGTTGTCGTTTTACATGACTGGATGGCCATATATAGCTATAATGTGGAATAAATCATTACCTATATATAGTAAGGTAATGATTGTAAAATTTACAAGTATCAGATATTTGATCTTAGTTGCACATAAGACTACAGTTTTTAAATGCTAAAAAATCTATATTAGGATTTATAAAGCAATGATAAGTAGGTGACATCTGCAAACCAACTTCTCCATTACATTATCGTGGGGCAAGAAAAGCACACCCTACATTTCATTACACTACATTACTAGCTTCTACATTACATTACATGACCAAAAGATACGGCTAGAAAGCCACTATCCGGTAAGAAAACCACAGAAAGAGACTTCAAGGTGCAAGAAAAGCATAACAAAAAGAACACCACTTGACAGTGGAGAAACCCAACCCCAACCTAGTCACCCTTCATCATATGGGCGGATACACTATACGCACCATAAAAGGTTCAAAACAGGTGCCAAATAACCGCCCCGCCCCCCTGAACAGCTTCGGGGACTTCATCGAAGTTCGTCCGACCCATCATTATCAGAGCTATCAGTTAGATGATGACGGTACCGGAGTCCTCGCCATCGGTCTCCTCGATGTTCCTTCGGCTTTGGCCTGCCACATTTGGGGGTTGTGTCCTCTGGATGTGCTGGTTGAGATGTGTTCCTATGTCTCTCACTTCCATACTGAGCCGCTGGAAATGGATATAGACCTCCGCCATCTGCTGCCGGTTGCGCTCCTCAATTGTCGCGACTTGCCTTCCAAGTACTTGTACCTGTTGTACAAGGTCATTGTAGGAGGGCAAGGCTGGAGGGGGAGGCATGGGCGCTTATGGAGGAATATTGATGGATATCCCACCATGGCTTCTAGGTATTGGGCTTCGCAGCCCAGAGCGTTGTAGGACTTGCCTGCGAATGCTGGAAGAACCTCCGGAATTTGACCCAACTAAACTTTCCATAACTTCGGAACAAAGCTTGAAAGAGGCTATAACATAGTAAAACTTCCCATAACAAAAGCAATGACTGTTTTATATAGGAGTAAATTAAAATGCTTCAATAATATAATGTGCTTGGAAGTGGTTGTTACGTCATTTAATTATACTTAAATTTCATGTGAAAAGTAAATATAGTTATCATCATGGTAAGTGGAGGTTAGATTGCACTTATTATGCAGTGGAATATTATGTGAAATTGTGCAACTATATAATCGTCTGGTGGTTAAAACAATTTTTTATTCAACAGCCTAAATATTTAAAGGACCCCTCATCACTATATTTATATGTGCGATTTAACTAGAAAAAAGTAACCATGTAAGATAAAGTTATAGTACAATGTAAGATAAATATGTCAGCCATAAGTATACAAATATGTTGACTCTTCGAGCCATTAAAATGAAGAGATGATATTTTATTTCCAATTATTGTATATGAACGTTAAGCTCGATATTTCGAGAAACAATAACAGTGAATGTGGAATTATTCGTCAATGTTTGACTCATCATAAAAAATCTTTAAACCTGCAAGCATTATTCTATTTATATGTGCAATGTAAGTGTACAGGAATAAACAATGTTAGATACATTTGTTGTGCATTGTTTTCGGGTCTATACTCGAGCCTTCCCCCACGTACCGAATATACATAGAGGACAAATGTGTGAAGGAGGGTACATGGGAGCGGCAAGGAGGCTTTAACCATTTGTCCTATTGAAATATGTTGAAGATTTTGTAACACAAATATGTGAGGCATGAATAGAAATAATTAAGTTCACCCTTGGACCAAATAGAAATAAGAGAATATGTTTGAGGTGCCGATGATTGTAGAGGAACCTGTATGTCCATACGTCCACTAATTGAAAGAGTGAACGTGGAATTAATCAATCGACAAAGTTTAGTATTTCTTGTAAATATATGTACTTGCAACCATTTAGTACAATTTAGGTGTGCAATGTAAGTGTATAAGAATGAGCAATGTTACATATATTTTAAGTGCACTGTCATTGGGTGTATACTCCACCCTTCCCCCACGTACAAAATATACATAGAGGACAAATGTGTGAAGGAGGGTGTTAGTCACTAATTAACCCTAGAGGGGGGGGGGGGGGGTGAATAGGGTGTTCAAAAATAAGTCTAACTCTTTTCGAAATTGGAAGACACTATAATCAAAAATCAATTTCTCAATAAGCAAGTGGATGATTCAATTTAAACTTTTATAATAATTAATTTCAAGACAAATTAGCATACAAGATATTCAAGCAATTATAGCATGCAAATTACTCAAGTAAAGAGAAAGAGATAGAGAGATTGACACCGTGATTTTTTCGAGGTTCGGTAACTCCTACTCCTCGGCTCAAGAACCCCTTCTTGAGACTTTTCCCGATCCTTTCACTATGGCCCTTCCTTCACAGGTGGAATGGCAAACCTTTACAACACAAGCCTCTCGAGCTTGTCTCTCAATCAAGAGAACAACCCTCTCTTGAACAATCGGTGGACTTCACTTGTCCGAGATTACAAATTCGTATGTAATCAATAAAATCACTCAATAACAAAAACACTCAAAACCCAAAGGTTTTTATGGAAGATAAATCAATATAAGCTCAAGTGTTTTTGGTGATTTTACAATAGCTCTAGAAATGTATTCTCAAAGGATATAATCAATGAATGATATTTGGAGAATAAGAAGAGATACTAGAGGTTTTGATTTTCAAAGAAACTTGGAGAAAATCAGATTTTCAAAGCTTGGTTTCAATGGCTTTTGTAGAGAAAATTTCTGCAGAATTTTTGATAGCTTTCTTTCCCTTTTGTATTTCAATCTCTTAATCTTCAATATACACATCTCATTCTATATATAGCATTGCATTAGGGTTTTGAAGAGTGATTATAGTATTTGAAAGACAAGAGCCGTTTGAACACCATTAAACACAATCCACAAAACATGGGAATTGTTTTCTGAAAATCTGCAGATTTTAAGCAAATTCTAGTCGACTACTTCTCTATTGTAGTAGACTACAATGGACCATCTAGTCGACTAGATTGAGTTCTAGTCGACTACTTTGGACCATCTAGTCGACTAGAATGAGTTCTAGTCGACTACAATGAGTAGTCTAGTCGACTCAAGCTTGTTTCAGTCGACTCTTTTGATGTGGATGAAAAACCAATAGCTACTGATTGAAATAGTCGACTACTAGAAAATACACAGGGTGATTCTAGTCGACTATAACAAGAAAAACATTTAATAAAAATATTTTTCTTTCCGTTTAAGTTTGGTAAAGCGTTTTTCATTTCATTTGAGTTCGGTTCATTTTATACTTGAGCTTATACGATAAAATCGACACATAAAATTACCTTGTTACAATGATCGTTCCCCGACCTATCTACCCCGAGTCTTGAGTCTTCGACTTTCGCTTTTGCCGTTGAATAATTGATTTTCCTTTTTCGCTTCAATTTCTTTCACAGCTTTTCGCTCTAAATCAAGCTTTCTTTCCGAGCTTGTTTTTCGAGTAGTTTCCTTTTCGAGTTTGATTTCTGAGTCGTTCACCTGTCTTTTATTGAAAATATAAACTCGATAATCCATTAGTATCAAACACTCTTCAATGGTTTGTTATCATCAATTTTGGAATTGTTTGCTGAAAGTAAATTTCAAAGCCAACAGAGGGTACAGAGGAGCGACAAGGAGGCTTTAACCGTTTGTCCTATTGAAATATGTTGAAGATTTTGTAAAACAAATATGTGAGGAATGAATAGAAATAATTAAGTTCACCCTTGGACTAAATAGAAAGAAGCGATAATGTTTGAGGTGTTGATGCTTGTAGAGGAACATGTATGTCCATACGTCCACCAATTGAAAGAGTGAACGTGGAATTAATCAATCGTCAAAGTTTAGTATTTCTTCCAAATATCTGTACTTGCAACCATTTAGTACAATTTAGGTGTGCAATGTAAGTGTAAAAGAATGAGCAATGTTAGATATATTTTATGTGCATTGTCGTTGGGTGTATACTCCACCCTTCCCCCACGTACAAAATATACATAGAGGATAAATGTGTGAAAGATGGTATAGGGGAGCGGCAAGGAGACTATAACAATTTGTCATATTGAAACCTGTTGAAGATTTTGTAACACAAATATGTGTGCCATGAGTAGAAATAATTAAGTTCACCCTGTGACAAAATAGAAATAAGAGAATATGTTTGAGGTGCCGATGATTGTAGAGGAACCTGTATGTCCATACGTCCACTAATTGAAAGTGTGAACCTGGAATTAATCAATCGTCAAAGTTTAGTATTTCTTATAAATATCCATACTTGCAACCATTTATTACAATTTAGATGTGCAATGTAAGTGTATAAGAATGAGCAATGTTACATATATTTTATGTGCATTGTCGTTGGGTGTATAATCCACCCTTCCCCCACGTATAAAATATATATAGAGGACAAATGTGTGAAGGAGGGTACAGAGGAGCGGCAAGGAGGCTTTAACCATTTGTCCTACTGAAATATGTTGAAGATTTTGTAAAACAAATATGTGAGGCATGAATATAAATAATTAAGTTCACCCTTGGACCAAATAGAAAGAAGCAATAATATTTGAGGTGCTGATGCTTGTAGAGGAACATGTACATCCATACGTCCACCAATTGAAAGAGTGAACGTGAAATTAATCAATCGTCAAAGTTTAGTATTTCTTCCAAATATCTGTACTTGCAACCATTTAGTACAATTTAGGTGTGCAATGTAAGTGTATAAGAATGAGCAATGTTACATATATTTTATGTGCATTGTCGTTGGGTGTATACTTCACCCTTCCCCCACGTACAAAATATACATAGAGGATAAATGTGTGAAGGAGGGTATAGGGGAGCGGCAAGGAGGCTATAACCATTTGTCATATTGAAACCTGTTGAAGATTTTGTAACACAAATATGTGTGCCATGAGTATAAATAATTAAGTTCACTCTATGACCAAATAGAAATAAGAGAATATGTTTGAGGTGCCGATTATTGTAGAGGAACCTGTACATCCATACGTCCACTAATTGAAAGAGAGAACGTGGAATTAATCAATCGTCAAAGTTTAGTATTTCTTGTAAATATCTGTACTTGCAACCATTTAGTACAATTTAGGTGTGCAATGTAAGTGTATAAGAATGAGCAATGTTACATATATTTTATGTGCATTGTCGTTGGGTGTATACTCCACCATTCCCCCACGTACAAAATATACATAGAGGACAAATGTGTGAAGGAGGGTACAGAGGAGCGACAAGGAGGCTTTTACCATTTGTCCTATTGAAATATGTTGAAGCTTTTGTAAAACAAATATGTGAGGCATGAATAACAATAATTAAATTCACCCTTGGATCAAATAGAAAGAAGCGATAATGTTTGAGGTGTTGATGCTTGTAGAGGAACCTGTACGTCCATACGTCCACCAATTGAAAGAGTGACCGTGGAATTAATCAATCATCAAAGTTTAGTATTTCTTCCAAATATCTGTCTTGCAATCATTTAGTATAATTTAGGTGTGCAATGTAAGTGTATAAGAATGAGTAATGTTACATATATTTTATGTGCATTGTCGTTGGGTGTATACTCCACCCTTCCCCCACGTACAAAATATACATAGAGGATAAATGTGTGAAGGAGGGTATAGGGGAGCGGCAAGGAGGCTATAACCATTTGTCATATTGAAACCTATTGAAGATTTTGCAACACAAATATGTGTACCATGAGTAGCAATAATTAAGTTCACCCTGTGACCAAATAGAAATAAGAGAATATGTTTGAGGTGCCGATGATTGTAGAGGAACCTGTACGTCCATACGTCCACTAATTGAAAGAGTGAACGTGGAATTAATCAATCGTCAAAGTTTAGTATTTCTTGTAAATATCTGTACTTGCAACCATTTAGTACAATTTAGGTGTGCAATGTAAGTGTATAAGAATGAGCAATGTTACATATATTTTATGTGCATTGTCTTTGGGTGTATACTCCACCCTTCCCCCACGTACAAAATATACATAGAGGACAAATGTGTGAAGGAGGGTACAGAGGAGCGGCAAGGAGGCTTTAACCATTTGTCCTATTGAAATTTGTTGAAGATTTTGTAAAACAAATATGTGAGGCATGAATAGAAATAATTAAGTTCACCCTTGGACCAAATAGAAAGAAGAGATAATGTTTGAGGTGTTGATGCTTGTAGAGGAACCTGTACGTCCATACGTCCACCAATTGAAAGAGTGAACGTGGAATTAATCAATCGTCAAAGTTTAGTATTTCTTGCAAATATCTGTACTTGCAACCATTTAGTACAATTTAGGTGTGCAATGTAAGTGTATAAGAATGAACAATGTTACATATATGTTATGTGCATTATCGTTGAGTGTATACTCCACGCTTCCCCCACGTACAAAATATACATAGAGGACAAATGTGTGAAGGAGGGTATAGAGGAGCGGCAAGGAGGCTATAACCATTTGTCATATTGAAACCTGTTGAAGATTTTGTAACACAAATATGTGTGCCATGAGTAGAAATAATTAAGTTCACCCTGTGACCAAATAGAAAGAAGAGATAATGTTTGAGGTGCCGATGATTGTAGAGGAACTTGTACGTCGATATCTCCAGCAATTGAAACTGTTCCTTGGAATTAATCGTCAATGTTCACTCCTCATCCGAAATCTCTAAACTTGCAACCCTTTTTCTATTTAGATGTGTAATGTAACTGGATAGTAATTAACAGTTTTACATATATATATTGTGCTTTGTAGTTGGCTCTTTCATCGACCATTCCCTCATGTACAAAATTTACATATAGGACAACTGTGTGAAATAGGGTATAGAAGAGTGGTAACGGGGCTACAGAAAATTTAACAAGTAAAATATCTTAAAGATTGTTATTCCGTTTTTTTCCACATATCTAAACCATGAATATATATTTTAATTGTTGGACAAAACCTGTAATAAGAGATAAGTTATGAGTTCCGAACATTGCATAGGAACGGTTACCTTGATATTTCAAAAAAAACATAAAACTGAATGTAAAATTATACGTCAGAATTTTTTACAGCATCCAAAATGGTTAAACTATCAAGCCTTTTTTTTTGTCGCAATATCTGCTTCAAAGGAATTATCTTAAGAAGAAACAAATATTGTGTATTGTAGTAGTTAGCTGATAATTTTTACAATATCAACACTTCAACCGAGTCGATTCACGCAATTATAACAACTGTGGTAATGCCTCAGATCTTTAAAAAGTAGATCATATCATCATTGTGCTTTCTATATCAGACTTCACATAGCATCCGGTTTGTAATAAATATATCAAAACCCTAAATCAACATATATGGAATGGGAAAGAAAATTACTTGCTAAAGACTAAAATTACGTTGCCAACCAAAATTATATTAACACTACACATTAGAGTCACAGAAGAAGGAACCCCAAAGTTTTACAACCGCTTGTGAGCTCAGAAAAAATAATTGTTTCTGGTTACCGTCAATACATTTCCTTTAACTTAGTCCTTAAATATTCCATTTGTTCGTTGCTGGGGTCGTCCATCAATTTAAGTAGAAATTCCGAACGCAAGTAGACTGGATCGATCTGTATTCATTAAAAATAAAGATGTTAGGATCGAAAAATAGAGGGGTGATGGAAGGGTATAGATTTTTGTGGACAATTCTGAAAACTCACCGAGATCAAGTCTCCAGCTAAGCATTGGCCGTTCCAAGCCTCCATATTTTGCATTGCAAAGGTACCACATGAGGACCTGGTCATAAGAGTGTATTACGTTGTGCATTTGTAAACTTATTTAACCATATAACTCAAGGGGGAATACAATAATCGGTTGCCTCTTACCCGTCCTTTGATATGGGTATGTTTTGGACCTTTGTGTAGACGTAGTTGGTGAAGTCCTTTCCGAATACAAACCCCACAAACTCACACTAAGAGGTTGTTTTACATGAGACAAGAAATAATAACGGTTGTACCCTATATATAAAATAAACCTTTTAAAATTTGTTCAAAGGTACCAGTGTTTTCATACCAGTGTTTTCATCAACGGACGGTATCTGAATTGTTTTCCCCTAGAGCAAAGGTAATCGACTGATTTGCATCATTGGTTAAGAACTAATAGAAACCAATGCCGATCTACGCATGCTGGGAAAAAAATCTTAAACAATAGGCAAGGTAAGCAAAGATAATAAAATGAGATGAATGAGTAATATGAAATATTAAATAGTCATGGCAATTAAGAATCATAATGTACCAGCTCGGCATCATTCACATTATCCAAATAAGGACATGGTGAGACTCTCTTATAGTAAGTAAACAGCTCTTCAGGAGTCATTATCGAAGGGCGAGCTTTTTTCTTCCTACCTCAACCGCCCATTGCTTCTATCTTCGCAACGACTTGGGATTTGAAATAGTATTTCCCTCGTCTTTCTCCTTTTTCCCTCTGGTTCAGCTTCTCAGCAAATACATTAAGTACCTGTGTTCAATCCGAGAGTGGTATATTTAAAAAAAAAAAAAATTAAACTAATCATGGCCCATCCCCAAAAATATTTCACTTGCATTTAAAGAGTGTAATATCAATGGAGAAATTGTTATGTGAATTATTCAAGGAAATAATGAGCGATGACGAGGAATTAATCACCGAATTATTGTAAATTAAATTTAAATTATTATGAATTACAAATCATTAGTATGGAAACCGTTACATAATTTTCGCATATGAATTTCATGTAAATAAAATTAGTGTTCGCATCACTCCATTTTTCCAAGACAAATTTCTGATTAATCAATTGGTATTTCCTTCTATGAAAGTCATTGGGAATGTACGCATTCACTTACAGTGTCAACCAGCCATTGTTTTTCGAAGAGAGTATGAAGGTGTCGGCGCTCCACGATTTGGTTTCCATACTTGACCAAAATCTCTCTGATATAACAAAAATCAATACTACGATTATTAGTCGGCAACAAAGTAGTATTACAATGTACAGAAAAAAACAGAAAATGTTACCAGTTTCCTCACACACCTTTCATCGCAACCTTCCATCAAGGCATATTCCATGGAGGCATAATGGAGAAGATCCAACTGGTAATCGGAGCGATTGGTTACTTCCTCTACAGTTTGAATCCATGGCGAGTACGCGTAACATCCAGGCCTCTTGCTCCTTTTTCTCTTACCGGCGTTTTAACAATCTATCATCTTCCTTTTTCCACTACCGACCCCTTCTAAGATTGTCTTCGCTGATGAAAAGGATACCCGTCACGCCTTCCTAGGCGCTAGAGTAACTTCAGCTGCCACCATTTGATATTCCTCTTGGATGGAATGTCCAATGTGTTCTTTCGCCAGACTATACACAAGGCCTGCAAGTTGACGATCTCCATCTGAGTTAGTGGCTTCTGCTGCTACACCTTTACCTTCTGTATATCGTTCACCTATCCCATCATCAATATTGGCCACAACCCTCGTTGACATTACTGCTTCTCAATTTCCTGTTGCACCATCGACTTTTTTGTTGCATCTTCCTTCTCCTACAGTCATTTGTCCTCCATATACAGTTGTTTCTTCTTGTACATTTGATTCCAGTACACCTGCTCCAAAATTTTCAGACCCCAGGGCCTCATATGAGTTTGCTTGTAGGGGTGTGTGTTCTCCCCTGCTTTGTTCTTCTTCCACTCCTTCTTCATCCACTGATAGAGCCTCTCCTCTTGGCAATTCTTCATCTTCTCTATACTCTTCCTCTTAATCATTTTCTTCCAAATCAGAATCAGATTCAGAGTGGGAATCTCTATACTCTTCCTCTTCTTCTGTTTCTGAATCGTCGGACTTTATTTTTGCTTCTTCCCTTACTTATTCAACAACACATTTGCCCTTTCCCTTGGACATATCTCTGACCTCGGCACTCACCATGGCTGCCGTCCTCCTTTTCGGTCGCTCAATAACATTAACCTCAGTTCTGCCATCGGCCTTCTTCTTGTTCTTCTTGCTCTTCAGTTTCTCAAGCTTTGAAGCTTTACTTCTCAGTTTTTTGGCCCACTCATCGGCAGTAGCTAGAATCTGTGAAGCTACATACCTCATGCGATGAATTACTTCCTGCAAATAATTTAAGCAATAGCTTAGGAAACATAAATACTAAAGAAAATGGAAGATAAATATGTAGGCATTAACTTACATCAGCTTCGACGTCCACCGAGTCCTTCGTGTGCACATTGCGTGCTCTCTCGCTATTTTCCGACGTACAACCAGTGGAAGCAATGGTTGGCAGACTGATATTGGTGCTTGCAGTAGCAGCACCAACCGGGATCAACTATGGACATATTAAACACCATAAATTTATGAAGAAATTGTAAAACTAAAACATAAATATAAAGGTCATGTCTTACCTTGTGTGTGCCATATGCGCCCATACCCTCATCCCATTTAATTATGCGGCGTACAAGGTCCGTCGTCCAATAGGCAAAGGTTTGAATGTTGCCTTGCGGGTAATGAAATTGGACAGACTAAAAACGCATATAGTATAGAAGTTGTTGTAAAGGTAAAAAAAAATAATAACAATTCTTACATTCAATGGATAACAAACATTCTCAAAGATGACGCACAATACCTGCAAGAAAAATAAGCATCCACGATAGGCAGTCTTTAACAGCCCCCCTGATCCAAGCCTTATAGCTTTCACAAGCGCATCTGCAACATATTTTGCCCAGTTGTACGTGGCAATGGCCTCGACATCGGTAACAGCAGGCAACACGGACAAGTGACAATCATCACGGCACGTTGGTGTTAGCACAGCAGCACAAACCAATAGAACAAACAGTCGTTTGAATTGTTCGTTGTTTTCTTCCTTTATGACTTTTTCAGCAACATTCGATATCTTCAAACCATCAGCCTCGTAAAGACCGGCTGCCACCATCCACTCTGCCCTTTCAAAATGTTCTTTCGTAGGCACTTTATGTAAACCAGTGGGTATTCCAAATACATTGCCCACTTCACAGTCATTAACATGAAGCTCTCCGACATGAGGAAGTAAAACTCGGTTGGTTCTACAGTCGAAGTTAGAAATCAGGTATATAGTTAAATCTTTGCCTATCACATTGCAATTGAGCTCCAACAACTTTCCAAACCCAATATTCTCGACCATTTTCCGCTGGTCAACGGAGATCTGGGACACGGTATTGATAAATAGTTTCAAGTGTGACCGTTGGAACCCAGTTCTATTTTCCTCTTTACCTTCATCCATGTTTCACAATGAACTGTAAATTTTCAGAAATTCAAAGCAATCAACAAAATCATTCCAACTCCTCTTATATACAAGGTTAATAGACAAGATAAAATATAATCAAAGGCATCCTCGACCCAAGATACGAGGCCGGGCCTAGAGGACATGAACACTTTCAATCAAGGGTACTCTAACCTCATACTTTATAGCAGAGAATTAGTTACTTTGGAATTGAATACGGATGTGTGTCACTAAAGAGTGTTTTAGCATTAAAGAGTGCTTCATCTCACCCATGGATTCTCACTAATAGCGTAAATAAACAGATTGGCCAGTGGATTTTAGCATTGAAAACTGTTTTTGAATCGAATGCGGATGTGTGTAACATGTTGAAGTCATCTGGGTGGTTTTTGAAGACTGATTTGGAGAAATCTATGATACCCAATGTAGAATTTTTTAAGACTTGTGGTGTTAGTTTGTTGCAAATAAAGAAACAAGTCTACAATTTCCCAAGTTTTTTCTGAATTAAACCTACAAAACTTGAAAACTTTGTCAAAAGGGTTGATGAGATGGGATTTGACAGGAAATCTAAGATATTTCTTTATGCCATTCGGGTTATTAGTTCGATGACAATAGAGACTTGGGAGGTGAAATTGGAGCTTTTTTAAAGTTTGTGGTTTTCAGAAGATGACATTTCGTTGGTTTTTAGGAGGGTGCCGATAGCATTTGCCGTATCATAGAGGAAAATTAAGGCCATAGCACAGCTTTTCCTTGGTATGGGAAAATTTGATATTTCATTTTTCCTTCATTACCCGGAAATTCTTGTTCTCACTGTTCAAAATAGGCTTAAACCATGGCTAATAGTTTTGGATTTCTTGGAAAGGAAGAATTATCTTCTAAAAGAGCCTAATTTGGCAACTTTATTCAAGATGACTGTATTAGAGTATTATGTAATCCCTTATAAAGATGAAGACGATGACTTATTCCTTGAGGGGCTTCTTACGAAGGGCTCATCCGCACCAGAAGTATGTGTATAAGATGACAATGTCATGTGTGACTGATTTAGTACCTAGAGCCAGGCTTACTCCTTCTAAATTTTTTTCCTTAAAGAAAATGCCTGCCAGCATAACATGGCAGAGAAGTGGTTAATCATTTGCACTAGATCCGCTTTTTTTTTTTCTTCTATTCATATATTGTACAGTACAACTCTAAAAAAAATGGGTTGTTTTGTAGACAACTTTTTCATTTTAAGGCCTTGAGATATATTCTCTTAATTTAACCTTTATTTGTGCTTCCACTGTTTGATTGAGGAATCATGTTGCATAACTTTTATTGTTATTATACTTTGGTCAAGTATAATTAATTATTTGTACGAATTAGCTCTGATTTTTTTCTTCACATCTCAATAGCTCATTATGCATCGTTTATGCTCTTTCAAGTGTGCTTATCATTCACAAGATTACTCATGCATATTTGTAGGGGTCTACTGATATAAACATGATTTGCATAAGTAAGGTCTTTCTTCAAATCCTAGGAGTATCCCAAATGAACTTATCTTCCCCCTGCAGGTGCTTCTTGTATTAGTGAACTAAAATTTTGACTTTCATTCACAGTGTATTATTTTCCTACAAATTTCCCATATGTGAGAGCATCTCACATATTCTGGGTTACTCTTTCGAACCCAGTTACCGTCTTAGATTGGATTAAGCACTAAAGTATGGAATGTTATAGATGGTCAATTGTCACCTGCCATTGTTAACACGTGGCCAAAAATGTCACCTTTACATATAAGTCAAGCTTTCTTCCCAAAAATGATGCTCCCTAATGCAAATTGAATGGCAAGTTCAGGAATGTTTCTATCTATGTTCTACCCCTTCCTCATAAGGGAACCCACCACTATAGGATGAGGTTCCTCTTGTATCCTTCTTAGGTTTCTCCATACTCATGTAAGTCTGAAGTGACTCTCTCTACTTTGGGGTTCCTAGTGCGAGTTGAACTAACTACAACTAACATTTATAAAGTAACACCATGAGAGCTCAATTTTCTGGATACGCTCTAGACGGTAGAGATCAAGGATGGCAAAATGTAGCTGACCCTCCCTCTCTTATCTTGTGAATGATGGAATCTAAAAAGCAGTACCTAGGTGGTCGACTTCTGAAGAATCACTTCAATGGAAGGGGACTAAGCTTTGTTACTAGTAAGCTACCACTGCCCGAGGTCTACAAAAGGGGGGAGAGAATGCTTAATACCCAATAGCATAAATCAAGTATTAGAGACTTGACAATGAATTAAGTGCATTGATCGAATGATAAGACCCACATTAAATGCAATCTCTCATCAGCGAGGGTTCTTATCCAAATGAAAATAGTATCTAGATAGGGATGGAATCTGTTCATTTACCATAGATAAACACAACACACAAGAACAAAAGCATAACATCACCACCAATGAGACACTATAGACACTATTTTTAACACTCTTCTATAATTGCTTTGGCACATTTCACTAGATGTATATTTCTTATGAGTTGTAAGGTTGGAGTATATATTCGACTACAATGCACAAAATTTGTTTGTTACAAAGTTAATTTATGTCCAGTGACATTGCACATAAAAAATTTACAACAGTTGATAATTTGAAGATTAAGGATGAAATAAATAATTTGACGAATATTTTCACTTTCACTTTTTCTTTTTCTTTATTTGGAAATATCGATCTAAACGTTCCTATACAATCTTTGGAACAAAACAATTATCTCTTATTTTGATTTGGGGCAAGAGTTAACATATATATATTTGTACAGATGTTTAAATATGTGGAAAAATATGATAGCAACCCTAAATTAAACCCCTCTAAAATGCAACCCTAAATTGAAAACTCTAACATATTAACTATTCATGATTTCAACTATAGGAGTATAGTAACATACGTATCAATCATGGAATAAAGCACCTAAATTAGCACATATAATTGCAAATATAGACCCTAAAATCACCCTAAATCCCTAAATAAAACCACTATAAACTGAAACCCCAAATTCAAAATCTTTTTTAAATTGCAAAGCTAAAATGAACCCTAAATTAAGTTCCTCTAAAATGCAACCCTAAATTGAAAACTCTAAACTCAACCCTAAATTGACAACTCTAAACTCTAAATAGAGACTTTGAATTACATTTCACTTGACAATAACCCTGAGTCAAAAATCACATTACTAAGTTTATGCAAATTTTCCACCGAAATATTGATGGACAATGGAGGAGGAGGGACGGTCCGTCGAAAAGAAGATTATGGTCTTTCTTTCGCCGGGTTTACTCCTTTTTTCGTGGCTCTCTTCCGCTTCATCTTGGACGAAGCTTTTCCTTCGCGTACGCCAACATCCTTGCCTTTACCCTTATCGACCATTTCGAGTAATAAATTGGCAATTTTTTGTGGGTTTTGCTCGCGTACTTTTTAGGGTTAGGTTCTGATGGTTGATGAATCAGTTTGGTCTCAAAGGGAAGAAGCAACACTTAGACGGAGTTCTCAAGGGGAAGAAGGCACAAGTGATTGCTATAGTGTTCAATTTCAGTTTGGAGATCTCAAGGAAGAAGCAACACTTAGACGGAGTCTTCAAGGGAAAGAAGGCACAAATGATTGCTACAGTGTTCAATTTCAATTGAAAAACCAAAACTTTGGACCCAATTAGAAATTCACCACGTGTTGGAGCCAAATTTTTTATAAGTCAAAATTTCTACAGTTCCGTATATAAAAACAGTTCCGTATAAAGTATATGATATACACAGTGAATTATATATATAATGATATATGCTGATGTGTAGACTTGATTGCTAAGGAGGAAATTTGAGCCAATAAAAAGCCGTCATGTGTGAATCGAAGCAGGTCCAGTAAGAGAAAGACTGGACTTGATTTTTTTCCCTCGTGTAGATCTCAAATGGGTGTTTGGATAGTTTATTTACGAATATTCAGATTAGTCTTTATGTATCAAATTTCTGAGTTGAAGTTTGTTATTACTGGATTTTTGTTTCTTTAATTTGGACTCTTTGTTTTATATCTTACAACTTATCCCAAGTTTCATAAATTATAGAACTTTGTTACTTTTTCATTCTTAAACCTCAAATGGGTCTTCGGATAGTTTAGATAAGATTTTTTCTGGATGTTTCTTTTATAGATGCAAATACTAAGTTGAAGTTCGTTTCTCGGTACGTCATTCAGGTTAATTTATTGTTATGTTCTGTCTTGGGACTATGTGCTTATGAATATTTATATTAGTTTCTTTCGCTTAAATTCAAATTAGTCTTGGGAGATTTTGGATAGGGATGTTTAGATGAATTATTTGTACATTTCTCTATCATTTATTTATTTACTAAATTATTTATTTTTTCCCGATAAGAGACACGGCATAATCAAGGATAAATTAAGAAGTTTCATGCAACCCTAAATTGAAAACTCTAAACATATTAACTATTGATGCCTTATGTTATCCGAACTTGAGTGTTCATCTATGATAATTTCACCATTTTACTTCTCTTGGCCACCAACTAATGAGAATAAAAATCTCCTTCTGTGTGTTTCAATAAGTGTTTCATGTTATACATCTACTAAACATAATACAATAATGGGATGGGAAGATGGTTTCTGCAATTTTGCAGCCTCAACGGATCCCAAAACTACCGGAGACTTTCCGAGCTCAGAGGTCTATGAACTACAACAGCCATGGTGATTGAAAACTCTAAACTCAACTAAGAAACCCTAATTTAAACACCTCTACAATGTAACTCTCAATTGAAAACTCTAAACTCAACCGCTTGAAAAATCGACATTCAAATATATTACATATCAAATTAACAAACATGGATTTTAGGATGACATACCTAACTCTATGCAAATTTTCCACCGGAATATTTATGGACGATGGAGGAGGGACGGCCCCAGAAGAATATGATGGCTTGTTGTTTGCCGATTTCTTCACTCTTTTTTTGCCGCCTCTCTTCAACTTCGTCTTCGACCCAGCTTTTCCCGTGGGTGATTTCTTCGACGCACCGGCAACATCCTTGCCCTTATCCACCATTTCGACTGATGAATTGCCTTTTAAATTGGGGGTTTTTACGGATTCCATCCCGTGATTTTTAAGGTTAGGGGTTAGGTTATAAATTGGGGATTTCTAGGGGTTAGGGCTAGAATAGAAAGGAGCTCTCAAGGGGAAGAAGAAAGAGAGAGTTCTCAAGATGAAGATTGATACAGTGGTTCGCACAATGGAGCTCTCAAGGGGAAGAAGAAATACAGTTCTCAAATGGAAGCTTGCTACAGTGATTCGGTCAATTAGGACATGTTTTAATTTCAATTTTAGGATGTGTTTGATTTGGAGCCAAAATGGTGTATTTTTCAGAAGTCAAAGTAGTATTTCCAAACAGTTCCGTATATATGTAAATAAGTATGTGATATATACAAATATATGTATATGAGCTGATATATGCTGATGTACATAATTGAATACCGTGCAACCAACCACAATCCGCCACCTGTGAATGAAAGGAAGTCCAGTCAGAGAAAGAATGGACCTGATTCTTTTCCTAATGTTTAAATGTTTAACAGCTGTTACATTTATCTAGGAATAAGAGTTTGAGCATGGAATGACTTGTTAATATATATATATATATATATATATATATATATAATAATAATGTTGGACAGGTGTCTTGTTTGCACTTATCTCTAGGAAGAACAAATTAGTATTTACCTGTCATTATTTGCACTATTTCTTAGAGGAAAACTTTGAATTGGTAATGACACATATATGTATGTATTATATATATATATATTGACACATATTGCATTTGAACCTCTCTCTTTTCGGAGACGCTGCTCAATCCGACCCATACAGGTATGTATGTATATATAGATACAGGTATATATATACACACACAGTATATGCGATTTCTTTTTTCTATATTAAAAAAAAAAAAGGCTCAACCCGACCCAACCCAACCCATGAAAGAATGGGCCGGGCTCAACCCGAACCCGGGCATGTCTCAAGGGCTGGCCCGACCCAACCTGGATTTGGCTCAACCGGGTTCGGGTTGGGCTGGCCCAAATTGCAACCCTACCTTCATATTTCTATGCTTTAATATATGAAATCTATACAAAAGAAGCATCAAATAATTATGTAATATTTTTGTCATTCGTTTGAAATTTGAATCTATAAAATCCTTATATTTTTTTAAAAAAATTGCATCGCTTGATGCGAAGATGCCCAAAAAAAATTTCACGTGAGGAATTTGCATCACGTGAAATGAAGAGCCCCCAAAACATTTTTCCCGGGCCCCAAAATTTTTTTGCACTCTCAAGACTAGCCTTTGCGTTTCAGTTTGCATACTATATATATATATATATATTTATTTGCGGAAAAACAGTAATATTTTTTAACATTCTTAAAATAGATTTTGAAGTTGTTGTTCTGTTTTCGCATATTGTTCTGGATATATATATATATACGAACTATTGATATATATACTGTTTCGTAAATTTAATACATATATAGTTGTTATATATATATATATATATATATATATATATATATATATATATATATTCTGGTCTTTCAAAATTTTATACAAACAGAAACGTAGGTTTCAAAATTTTATAAAATTTTATACAACTCTATATATATAAATAAATATATATATAGTTGTATATTTATATCTGTTATAAGTATATATATATATATATATATATATATATATATATATATATTCTGTTAGAAGCAAGAGTCATTCTTCATATACAATTGCTTTATATATATTTACGTTGATGTGGATTTCTGTAGTGGCCGTATAATATATTATTAATCATGAAAAGAAGTTGGTTAAGAATTGTATTGCTTAGAATTATACAACCATATACACAACGCTTCATAATATGTGTCGATAATACTGATACTTGATAATTAATTAGAATTTTAGTGCATGTATATATATAAGTATTCACGGTTCTTTTCCCCTATATAGATAATAATAGTATCAGTAATGACTTCTACACAGAACAATGTTAACTAGTGTATGATAGAGTTTTAGTATTTGAGACTCTGCATGTTGGCATAATTCTAATTTAACCAAGATTATTCTCCGCAAATATATATTCTTAGTATATGGATAAGCAGAGATACTAGTTAAATAGGACTCTGTTTTACACTGCAATTGGCTTTTATTGTTGGAAAATTATGGGTCAAACTACCTCCCAACTAAAGTGAAATTGGAAAAATGAAGATAAAATAAACACAAATATTTTTTGTGAAAAATCTTTTAACAAATTTAAAAAAACCACATGCTAACGGTAGAATGATTTTATTATAAATAGAAATTACAGTAACTTATTTTTTACAAATGAGAGAACACAAATATTTAAAATAAACTTTTTCTCTCTCTAAACCTCTTTCTATTATCTAAAATGGGATCCTATACCATGGCATCCCTTGTATATATACATATATAGAGACTAAAGGCGGTGGTTGCTTCTTCCACTAGCTTCTTTCGCTGAAGCCGTGTTTTATGTTTAGTCATTAAACATTAATGTTTCGTCAATTCCAACACTAATTATCTTTTTTGACTTTTCAACCAAAGCCTTAATAACTAAGATTTTCTAGAAGCCTTATCTTACATTTATTAATTTCATATTTGCCTGAGTATATATATGTCGGTTGATATATATATATATATATCAAATAATTCATTTACACTTATATTCTGAAATTATTGTGGTGATTTCCTGTTTTCGATTCTTATACGGGACAAATGGATCATAGTTAAATCCAACAGTAACAACGGTTCACTTTATTACTTCTATACTGGTTGATAGAGATAATTCTATTTCAAACCTAGTAATTCTGTGTATATACATGAATTATATGGAATAGTTGCAGAAACATTCCTTAGATTCGATTTATTTGTCCACAATAATTATATGGTTAAATATGAAGTGATATTGTGTCTTAACCGTTAAGTATGAATTACACCATATAATCCTTCTACGCATACTTATAAAGTGATGTTTTATTTGTAACCTGTGTGGGTATCATAATTGGTAAAACGGTCTCATGTAAAGAATAATTAGCATTGCGACCAATGAGTACACATGTTTGAAACTAGTTGCAATATTTTAACATAACTGATGATGCGTTGAATGGTAGAAAATGATGTTCTTCCTGTCAAAAAGAACAAACAGTGATCGGAAGGGATACCGGTAGGATACCGGCCTAATAGGCTCCGACGGTTAAGATAGAACTTGGATCGTTCAGAGAAATATAGCAAGAGTAATGTTGGGTGATTATTGCATACCTCGCTCGGTTCATCGACCCTATATTTATAGGGTATTTAATGTCGTGTGTCGATTGAGTTTGTGACCCGTAGATATTCTGAGAATCTTCCCTGATAGCTACCCGTAGGTATTCTGATGAGATTGTAGAGTCATGGTAGAAGGTAACTGGTTGACAACCTTTATCTCCACGTGCCGTACAAGTTACACCTATCAGTTGTCCCCCGTTCCCAAATTCATTTGTCGGGTTTAGGGAATGAAATCCTTTCTGTTGTGATTCACTTATATATATATATTTAAAGTAAAATATAATCCCTTAAAAAAAATTCTTTTTTAAAAATTTAAAGGGTCATTTTGCTAATTACGAAAAACTTTCAACTAGAGGTTCCTACATAATTATGTAAACTTTTATCGGGAGGAAAGATAATTAACTTCTATTATTCCAGATTGTGAAGCTTCCATATATGAATATTATATATATGTGTGTGTGTGAAATAGGTATAGAAAAGTCAAAAATAGTAGGCACCTCCTGTCAAACACTCTCATTGTATATATATGTACACGTGTTCATGTGAGGAGGGAAAAAGAAAGTGGAGGAGAAAGAAAGTTTTGTTGGGAGACTAGCGTGTAAAACACGCCCGCTTATGGTCGGGCACGCGCCTGATTACCCCTCCTTTGCCAGGCACGTGTCAGTACGTGACCAAAGCCCATTTTGAAATTTAAAGAAGCTACAACGGACACAAATTCAAGCAACGGTCATTTACCAATTTCAAACTTGAATGATGGGGCTGTAACTGCAACGTTCATAAATTTTTGCTTTATAAATTCCAATATCTCCATTTCATAATTCTCATTGAGCTTTTTGCTACCCCACTTCTAATTTGTTTCCCTTGATCTTATTAGTTTCATTTCTCTTTTCTTCTTCTGTAACTTGTTTCCTTCCCCTTTTTTTGGTCTATTTTTTTTTTTTGCCTAAATATTTTTATAAAAATATTCTATTGCACCAAAAAACGTAGGGGACGTAATTTCCACTGTCCATCTGACCATGCTTGATAAGTTGAAGAAAGAATTTATATTTCCGTATGAGGTTGAGCTAAATTGTCCGGGTCTAAATCAAAGGGAGCACCACTCTCTTCCACATGGGATGTTTCTCTACACCTCATATTTTGATGTTAGGCTGCACCTCCCGCTTCCCTGATTGACGAAAGAGATCTTGGACCATTTTGGTCTCATCTCTTCCCAGCTCTATCCAAATGCCTGGAAGGTTATACTAGGGGTTTCCCTTCTATGGTGCCTGTGCGGAAATGGATCCATGTCTATTCAAGAGTTTCTCTCTTATTATTACATCAAGCACAATGGTGCTTGGGCCAATTTTTTAACTACAGCAAAGGGCTTCCCACAAGAGACTGGTGACAATCCAAAGCTTTGGTGGAGTCGTTTCTTCTACGCTAAAGGCAACGGATTGGAGTTTTTGGTTGCGATCGAAGGCAAGGACAATGGTTCGTCTGTTTCAAAGGAAGCGGGTGATCTTCATGAAGCAGGTAAGGTTTTTTTTTTTTTTTTTTAAACACATCTTCTCTCTTCTGTAGTGAAAAAGAAACTATCAATTTCTCTTTCACCGGAAGAGAAAAAGAATATGAAGGAGAGACTGAAGAGGGCAAAAGTTTTCATGGTCCGGCATAAGGAAGAGTCTTTTTTTTATTTAAGCGCTCTATCAGGATATTGTCTTGGCCTTCGTGGAAGCCCTAATCTCCCACATGTACCTCCTTTCCCTGATTCTCTGAGTGGGAGTTCATCAGCTTCGCCATCATATCAGGAGCTCCATTCTCCGGCATCTGGAGGACGTCGGGTAACTATTGACTCTGGTCAAACCTCCCGTGCTCCTCCGATAACCGACAGTCGGGCATTCTCCAGTCCTTCCCCAATTTCTGGCGGGAGTCGAGCGTCTTCCACGCCCGGAGATCTTGGTGTACCCCCGACAGTTGACGGGAGTCGAGCGCCTGGAGATCTTGATTCACCCCCGACAGTTGGCGGGAGTCGGGCACCTTCCACCAGTTCCAGTGCAGGTATATTCATTTTATTTTTTGTTAGTGTTGCTTATTGGATATTATCTCAAATACAAATATTTTCTTGTGTACATAGGGGATCTCAGTGGTTTCCCCAGGATGTGCTTGATAATTTTTTAAACAAAAAGCGCAAGACAGGTTTGTCGCTACCGATTCCCCGTTTCTCCTCCTCCCTGCCTGGCCAAGGTTCTTCTCCCTCTCACCAGATGATGGCGAGAGCATCTTCTGGTCCCATTAGGACCTTGGATCTTGATTCAAATACTAGGACCAGGGGGCCTGTCGTTCAGACTGGGTTCAACCAGTTCTCTGGACTACCTACTTTCGGCCAGTCTCCGCGACCTAGGCCCGTTTTTGGGATGTCCGCCCCTTCCTTCGTTCCTAAGTCCGAGTCTCCATTGGGTGATACCGTGATGTCAAGCGTGCAGGTAGCAACTGAAAAGCTCATGGGCACTTTGATGGATGAGGATCTTCGGTCATTGGAGAATGAGAATGACTCTGTTGAAGAGGTTTATCGGAGATCTCTCCTTGATGCAGGACGGGTTAGTATATCTGCATTATTCATGGTCCACTTTTTATATTTTATATTTTATATGTTGACCCATTTTTCGTTTTGTAGAATTTGACCTGAGGCAGATACATAGCCCATAGATGCATGCGAGCTGAGTCTGAGAGAGATTAGATGGCTGTTAATCATCAGGCGGAGATCAACGAGCTTCGGGACCACTATGAGCGTCAGCACCAACAGCTTGAAACTGCCCGACTAGAGGAGATCAACAAGCTAAAGGGGACTTATGAGTCTGACCTCAAGAGGGCAGAAGAGGAACATGCCTCTCTTTTGGCCCAACGGTTGGGCAAAGCAAGGATTGCTGTAGTTGAGGAATTTAGACACTCTCCTGAGCTCTAAGAGCAGCAACTGGTATATTACCTTGGTGGTTTTGAGGATCTCCGCGAGCAGGCAACTGCTTTTTATCCAGCACAGGATTTCACAGGATTCAATCCTAGTGGACGTCGTAGGCAGTAGTTGTTTCTTTTTCTTTTTCTATGTTGAATCCTTGTAGTGTCGCTGTGATGTTTCATTTTCTTTCATTTTCATTTGATGTACTTTGAAATTTTATGAATGAAACGATATTTATGGACCTTGATCCTTGATTTATGTAGGAAAAACTTGACATTTCATATTAAGGCAGTTTTTGTGAGAAGATGAGTAGTAATTTTACTCTCTTTTATTTATAGGATTTGGGCTTCACTCAGCCATATCCTTTCAATAATAAGATTATAATCCCGAACTTCACTCGGCCCCCCCTTTCTGTTAGGGGACCCATTTTTTGGGTGGAAGAATATGTTTATGATAACACAGTAGGTGCTCAAGAATTGTAGAAAAAGAATTCTCTTTATTGATAATTGGCGGGATAACCGCTCTAACAATTAATGTAAATTAAATAAATTATACTATAGAATGCTCAATGGCTTATTGCAAACTAAATCTAAGTAAACGAAACTACTCAAAATGATGCTAAAGAAAAGAAAATAGAGGGTAGCCTAAACTGACCCTGATGCTACCTTTCCACTTTTTCTGATGATACTTCCTCAAGTGTTGCGCATTCCAAGGACGGGGTAGCTGCTTTCCCTGGAGGGTCTCTAGCTAGTATGCTCCTTGTCCGTATGTGAGGGTTACCCTGTAGGGGTTTTCCCAGTTGGGAGCCAGTTTTCCCATTTTCAAAATTTCACGGTTGCTGGTGAGTGGGGTAACTTTCCGTAGGACAAGGTCTCCTGGCTGAAATCTTCTCTACTTTACCCATGTATTGTAATATCGTGACATTCCCTGTTGGTAGACAAAACCCTCATCTGGGCTTGTTCCCTCCTTTCCTCAATCTAATCTAAGTTGACTGCCAATTCCTTTTCATTATGTTCTGGATCATAGTGACTTGTCCTGTAACTTTCCAATCCGATTTCAACTGGGGTCACAGCCTCACTACCAAAAACAAGGAGAAAAGGGGTCTCACCCATGGGTGTTTTGCCCGTAGTCCTGTAAGCCCACAGTATAACGGGCAGCTGTTCAGGCCATAACCCCTTGGCCTTCTCCAGACGCTTTTTGATCATCCCAAGAATCGTTCTATTAGCAACCTCTGCCTGCCCGTTAGGCTGCGGGTGTCTAGGAGAAGAGTAGTGGTTTTTTATTCCTAGACCCGAACAAAACTCTCGGAATACACTTCCTTCAAACTGTTTTCCATTGTCAGACACTATGACCCGGGGAATGCCGAATCTGTAAATGATTGACTTCCTGGTGAAGTCTTTGGCATTCTTGGTAGTGATTCGGGCTAGTGGTTGTGCTTCCACTCATTTAGTGAAGTAGTCAATCGCTACTATTGTAAATTTGGTTTGACCCTTACCCCGAAACAATGGGCCAACCAAGTCGATTCCCCACTGAGCGAAAGGCCATGGCCCAGTCATGGGTGTTAATTCTTCCACTAGAAGTCTGGGGACATTAGCAAATTGTTGGCACTTGTCACATTTCTTCACGTACTGTAATGCGTCATTTTGTATTATCGGCCAGTAGTACCCTTGTCTTATAGCCTTATGGGTTAGAGATCTGCCCCCTGCATGGTTTCCACATAAGCCCTTATGAATCTCTTTGAGGATGTAGTTTGCCTCCGTAGTAGAGACACAACAAAAGTATGGAAGAGAAAGACTCCTCTTATAAAGAACTTCGTTGATGAGAGCATATCTGGTGGCACGAAGCCTTATCTTTCGGGCTTCCATTCGGTCTTCTGGTAATTCCCCATCCTGGATATACTTGATGATAGGCCATACCCATTCCATACCTTGTTCCACATGCATGATCATTGTAGTCTCCTCCTGGTGAATACTTGGTTGATGTAAATGTTCCAAGGGAAATATATCATCCTCTGGCTCAATAGCTGTAGCTAAACGGGCAAGGGCATCTGCATGACCATTCTCTTCTCTTGGTATTAGGCAGATTACACATTTTCTGAATTGATCGATCAATTCATTTGCCTTCAGTAGGTAAGCCTTCATTTTTCTCCTTTTGCCTCATATTCCCCATTGACCTGGCCTGCAACCAGTCGAGAGTCGGTGTTGACCTTCAAGTAGGGCGCCTGTAAGGTTTGTGCTATTTGGAGTCCTGCTATCAAAGCTTCATACTGTGCTTCGTTATTGGTAGCTTTAAACTTGAACCGGAGGGCGTAAGGGAATCTTTCTCCCTCAGGAGTGATTAAGAGCAAACCTACCCCGCTCGCCTGCGAGTTGGACAAACTATCCACATATAATGTCCAGAGCACTTCTGGGTCTATTGGTCCTTCTGCCTCAGGGATGAGTATTTCTTCAGCAACTTTAGGGGCTTCTTTTAGAGGATAGGTGAACTCCGCCATGAAATTTGCAAGTGCATGTCCCTTAATCGCTGCTCTGGGCTTGTAGTGGATGTCGAACTCTCCCAACTCAATCGACCATTTCACCAGGCGACCAGATGTTTCCGGCTTGTGGAGCACCTGCCTGAGTGGTTGATCAGTAAGGACTGTTATCGTATGAGCCTGGAAGTATGGCCTTAATCTCCTAGCAGAAATAACCAGGGTGAATGCCAACTTCTCCATTACTAGGTACCTTTCTTCTGCTCCCTGTAGGGCTCGACTTGTGTAGTAGATTGGTCTCTGAATAGACCCATCATATCTCATTAATGCAGAACTCATTGTCGTTAGGGAGACAACTAAGTAAAGTAGAAGTTGTTCCCTTGGTACTGGTCGGGCCAACAGGGGTGGAGAGGCGAGATAATTCTTCAAATCCACAAATGCTTGTTCGTACTCAGGGGTCCACTTAAATTCCTTTTTAAGCACCTTGAAGAAGGGAAGACATCTGTTAGTAGCTCAAGAAATTAGCCTGTTGAGGTCAACCACCTTTCCCGTCAACCACTGCACATCTTTGGTTGACTAGGGAGACTTCATGTCCAGGATGGCCCGAATCTTTTCCGAATTGGCCTCAATGCCTCTTCTACTGACCATAAACCCCAAGAACTTTCCTGATAATACACCGAAAACGCATTTGGTTGGGTTAAGGCGCATTTGGTGTTTTTGAAGCACATCAAATAATTCTTCGAGGTCCGCCAGATGATTCTCCTTCTTGACACCCTTAACTAACATGTCATCTACGTAGACCTCCATGTTCCTTCCAATTTGATCTTTGAACATGTTGTTGACCAATCTCTAGTAGGTAGCTCCAACGTTCTTTAACCCGAAGGGCATGACTTTATAACAATAAATGCCTCTGTCGGTGATGAAAGATATTTTCTCACAGTCAAGAGGGTGCATTGGGATCTGATTGTAACCCGAATATGCATCCATAAAGCTAAGTAGTTCATTCCCTGAAGTAGCTTCTACCAGCATGTCAATTCTTGGTAACGGAAAACTGTCCTTTGGAGAGGCTTTGTTCAAATCTGTAAAGTCGACATAGAGCCTCCATTTTCCATTTGCCTTCTTTACTAAGACCACATTCGATAACCAGTCGGGGTAGTGGACCTCCCGAATGAAGTCCGCCTTTAAAAACTTGTCAACCTCCAACATTATAGTTTCATTCCTCTCTGGAGAAAATGTTATTTTCTTCTGCTTTACAGGCTTGGCAGTAGAATCCACATTTGTGTTGCATAACTTGAGGATCAATGCCCGGCATATCTTCATGTGTCCAGGAAAACATGTCTTGATTTTGTCTTAAGAATCGAATAAGTTGATCCTTAACATCATCGGGGAGTAGAGACCCGATGCTTACTATTTTTCGATTCCCGCCCTCTTCTAGGCTTACCTCTATGAGGTCCTCTACTAGCTCTGGTCGGGGAGTATTTTCACTTGAGACTGATTCGAGACCTTCGATAGTAAGTGTTTCCCATGACCTTCTATCTTTTAGAGCGGCTGCATAACATTCCCGTGCCATAGATTGGTCTCCTCTTACCTCTCCTAGACCATGATCAGTTGGGAACTTCATTAGCAGGTGGTAAGTTAAAGTTACTGTTTTCAATGCATTGAGAATTGTTCTTCCGAGGATGATATTGTAGGTGGAAGGGCAATCCACTATAAAAAAATCTACCATGATGGTAAGTTGTCTTGGAGCCACCCCTACAGTGAGTGGAATGGTCACTATCCCCAGTGGAGAAACCTTCTCTCCAGAGAAACCGACTAGAGGCGATTTGGATGGCTTTAACTAGTCTCTTCCTATACCCATCTTGTCGAAAGCTTTAGAAAATAACAAATCCTCAGAACTTCCATTGTCGATCAGCACCCGTCGGATAGTAAAATTGGCCACTACCACGGTAATCACCAGTTGGTCATCATGGGGATGTTGTACTCCCTGTGCATCATCGTCGGTGAAGGTAATGACCTGCCCTTCTAGTCATGGTGATTTGGAAGGTGGAGTAGAGGTATCCACCCCTTGAACCTCCATCATATTTCTAGCCCTTCTCGTATGAGCTTTTCGGGATGAGCTTGTTTCCCCACCTCCAGCAAACCCTCCAGAAATCACATTGATCTCTCAAACCGACTATTTATTTGGTGTGCGACTTCTTCGGGGAGCATCCTGTTGGCCTTTTCCTTTATCGTCGTTGGTCGTGAACCGGCTTAAACGCCCTCTCTAGATCAGGCTCTCAATCTGATTTTTGAGGTCGATGCACTCATCTATCGTATGCCCATGGTCGTGATGAAAGCGACAAAATCTATCACGTGCCCTTTTTGATGGATCCGACTTCAGCCTGGGTGGCCAGGATAAGGAATGATCGTCTTGTATCTGAAGAAGGATCTCGCCTATCGGCTTGTTCAACGGAGTGAAGCTAGTGAACTTATCCTGACTATTTACAGGTCGAGATGACCTGTCAACAGTCGGTTGGGTTCTTCGGCCTTTAGCTTCTTTCTCGTCCCTGGTAGTTATTGCTGGCCTCTTTTTCTCCACCTTCTTTTCTTCAGTCCCTTTTCCTTTTCGGGCATTCATGGCATCCTTCGCATTCATATGCTTCTGAACTTTAACAAATAGTTCTGCCATCGTCTCGGGCGGTTCTTTTGATAAGGAAAAAATAAACCTAGAAGACTGTAGTCCTCCCATAAAGGTTGTCACTGCCACGTTATCATTAACCTCATCAACCTGGAGCATCTCATTATTGAACCGGCTTATATAATCTCGAAGTGACTCTCCTTTATCCTGTTTAACGTTTAGCAGGTAGCTAGCGGGCTTCCTGTGTCTCCGTCCTGTAATAAAGTGCCCGATAAATTTCCTGCTTAACTCGTCGAAGTCAGGAATAAAACCGAGCCTCAGCTTGTTGAACCAGACTTGGGCTGACCCTTTTAGGGTGATGGGAAAAGCCCGACACATGATAGCATCTGGGACATCCTGTAGATTCATGAGTGCCTTAAAAGTCTCCAGGTGGTCAAGAGGGTCATTCGACCCATCAAAGTTTTCCAAATGTGGCATCTTGAACTTGTTAGGTAGGGAAACACTCATCACCAAAGCATCAAAACGGGAATTATTCTTCTGTAGGAGTTCATCCACAATAGCGGGGCTTTTGCCCTTCATTGTCTATGCGATATCTTCCATCTGTGCTTTCAGATCTTGGATCTATTGATCCACACCCACGGTTTTTGTAAGATCATCGGGAGTCTTGCCTCGTCGGGTGCTTCAGATCACTGTCCTCCATTGATCCTGGTTGTGGCTATGCTCTACCCCCTCTTCCAAATTATTATGTCCTATCGCATCTAGGGTGGGAGGAATGGGACCAGCCAGTCGTTGAAGAAGCAAAGCGTTCTGCTGGGTCTGCTGGATCACTTGGGCCAGAGTTTAAACCTGTTGTTCTAATACCGCCACACATTTTGTAGGATCGCCTTATTTGACTGGGTCTAGATTTTGGGGATTTTCAGAGTTGTGTGATGACCTGTCATCACCAATTCCTGTTCTCCCAGAGAAACACGTGCCTCCTCTTGGCCATCAGGCCAGGAAGGATGCACTGGAGGTATACTGGTATGGGTCGGTGGTACTCCTTGGTTGGTTGGGAGCAAGGGATCATTGGGTTGAAGGAGAGGATCTCTAGGTTGTCCAGAGGCATCACCCACCTTACTTTTGCTTCGTAGTTGGACCATTCTAAACTTTCTGGAAGTAAGAAGTTGTCGCTTCCCACAGATGGCGCCAACTGATGATGCGTTGAATGGTCGGATAGAAAACGATGTTGTTCTTGTCAAAAAGAACAAACAGTGACCGAAAGAGGTACAAGTGGGGTACCGGCCAAATAGGCTCCAACGGTCAAGTTAGAACTTGGATCGTTCAGAGAAATATAGCAGGAGTAATGTTGGGTGATTATTACGTACCTCGCTCGGTTCATCAACCCTATATTTATAGGGTATTTAATGTCGTGCGTTGATTGAGTTTGTGACCCGTAGATATCCTGATAGCTACCCGTAGGTTTCCTAATGAGATTGTGATAGTAACCGTTAGGTATTCTGATGAGATTGTAGAATCCTGGTAAAAGATAACCGGTTGACAACCCTTATCTCCACGTGTCGTACAAGTTACACATATCAATAACAACCATTTGTGGTGACAATTTTCTATTGCATTAAAGAGCTTGTGTATAGGCAAACATCATTCTAAGGAAATCGACTTAAATTCTCTATAACATTTATATTCTCTAATATTCATGAAATTATAGGTTTTCATTTAAGATTATGGATGATGTGTATAATTGAGATATGTTTTTGTGCCTTAATTGCATACCAATTTTATATGGTTATATCGTGGTTGTTTGAGAATATTTATGGCATGATTAAGTGCTAATAATATCTCATATTATGTTATTATACATGTCATTAAGATTATATACATAATTATGCATATGCCTAATGTTGAAATTGTTGCATTATATGTATATTTTATCTTAATTTATTTGGGGAATTAAAGAATAAATGTGAGACTTGTGTGGAATCAAAATTGACAAGAATATTCTTTCACAAACTTGAAAGATGTACCGAACCTCTAAACTTAATTCACAGTGATATAAAGTATTTAAAAATTTTTGCAAACTAGATGTGGCAAAAAGTATTTTATTAACTTTTATAGATGATTACACGAGATATTGTTATGTATATTTGCTAATAAGAAAAGATAAGACAATTATGTTATAAACATAATAAAAATGAATGTGAGAATCAACTTAGCAGAAAGATAAAAGCTTTAAAAATGATACCAATGATACTAAGTTCAGGTGTACCACAAAACTTATAGGGGGAAGCAATATTTTCTGCTAATTATATCCTTACCAAAGTGCCTCATAAGGAAACCAATAAAACCCTGTATGAATTATGGAAAATTCATAAGCTTTCCTGGAAATACTTAAAAATGTGGGGGTGCTTAGCAAAAGTGGAAGTTCCTAAACCTAAAAAAGGTAAAGATAGGACCTAAAACCATTGATTGTGTATTCCTTGGTTATAACAGTAAGTGCATATCGATTTCTTATTAAGTCTCAAGAAAGAGGCTTGTTGATGCTACAACTAATGATAACCAAGTTAACATAGAGGAAGGGTCTACAGAAAATGAACTTAGATATAGCAAAAAGACAAGGACCTCAACATCATTTGGGCCAGATTTCATTACTAATTTGTTGGAGAATGATCCTCAAACTTTTAAAGAGGCTATGTTTTCTCCTAAAGCATTCTATGAAAAGAAACTATTAATGGTGAAGTTGAATTCCAAAATTCAAACATGGGAGTAATATGTTTCAGTCTCTCATGGAAAATGTTACCCAATAAAATTTGTTTGTGTGGGGGTAATTGATAGGTGTCAAATATTAGACATTTTGACCCCTCTAACTCACTATTGTTACGTTCTTTCATTTCATTATTTGGTATTTTTATTGTGTTTGCATGTTAAAGCATGTTTCAGGAGCTTAATGAAGAAATGGAGCTAACTTCGGTGAATTAACTGAATAGTATGTTCTTTCTATCCAAAAGAAGAGTCAAAGAGGCAGTCCGAGACAAAAATGGCTCCCGGAGGGCAAAAATAGCATTTCCAGAAGCCGTCATCTTCAGCAAAAAGTATCGTGGGTTCAAGACGGTCATTTTGGTGCATTCACGGAGAAAAGTGATTTTCCATAAAATACCTACGCTTTTGCCTATGCTTTCAGTTTCAAAAAGTGGCTGCAAATCACATTTCTATGCTTGGAGGTATGCTTGGGCCCTACGCTTAAAGCGTAGGCCATGTACGCTTCAAGCGTAAGTGCGGCTCTTTTGTGGTTTTTTGATGGATTTTTCCTATTTCACCCCTAGTTCAATTGGAAGACGTGTCTGCGACTCTAGACCTCTATATACATGCATATACACCTATATATATATTAGAAGTTAGGGTTTGCATGAAGTTGAGAGTAAAAAGACTGAAAATGACCTCTCTATACCATTGCCTATATATACACGATCATATATCAGTATATGGGGGATTATTAGAGACGTGGAGGTTCTGGTTCTGGTTGTAGTTCTGGTACACGTTGGTGTTGGTTTTTGGTGAGACGTTCATTCAGAGAAGTTCATTCATTCAGACTTGCTGCTGTTGAGAGTCATATTCAAACCTAGAGATCCGGAGAAGAAGACCATGGAGAGTGTTTCTAGATTAACGATGCAGTCACCTTCCACCATGGCTAACTAACTCAGTATCTAGGGTTTTCTAACAAAACCCTAGCCAAGTAATATAGTTCTTTCATTGTTTTCAATTGTAATAAGGGGAAACTGTTGACCATACTATGATGATTATAGTAGTTAAGAGACCGTATTGATTTGCAATATAAAGTTATATGTTTGTTCTAAATTCTTCTCTTAGATGGAATGAATGTATAGTTTTGCACAATTATGATTATTCACTATGGGCTGGAACTCGGATGCTTAATCATGATTTTCTACACAATGGTGGTAATGAAACTTAAAACCTTAGGTTGACTCAAGTCGTGCCTTGGCGATTTAATATAGACATGTTTTAGTTTATTTTCATGCATTAGGAGTAGATTATAGTAATATAATTGACATGTACTAGTTAGGTCAGTCATGAGACGGGTTGTCGCAATCCGGTTGATGGTACTCCTTTTTTGGGTTGTATTTAGCTATTTGCGGTACGACCAGATTCACAGTCATGGATCGCCCTCATACAATTGATACAGTGAGGAAGCATATTATGCGGTTAGTGGTGGAGTGATGAAAACCCTAGTTTTCTATCTCATCTGAATCACAACCAATTTAATTTGCTTTCTATATAATTATTAGTTAAAATAGATAATTTGGTCTTTAACCACCCAAACAAATAATTTTCAGAAAATATAATTCAATGTTTTTGAACTATTAAAGTGAACAATCTCATTCTCTGTGGGATCGATATCCCTTACTCAAGTCATTTGATATTCTACAATTGATACATGCACTTGCGTATGGTAAAACCTAGAGTCGTTAAGGTGTTATTTTTAACAACATATTTTTATACACCTGACGTCGCATCAGTAATGTGTAACATATTAGTTACAAATACGGTTACCAATATGGATTCATATTGAAATGATAGGCGAGAAGTCTAAGTGATTGGTAACTGAACAATTGATATTGAGCCTTAGTATAAGGCTTGCAGAACTGATGAATGTTAGTGCAAAATTAGCATAATATTTATGTTGTAGATTGCAAAGCTGACAAAGAAATTGATTAGCTGAAATTATGAAGAAATATAAAGTTATGGCCACAACTGATGCCATCTTATTATTTGCATTTTGCTAGTAATTGTTCTTAAATGGTATAATATCCATTGATTATATCAGGTCAAAGGATAATATTATGGATTCGCTAACTAAAGATTTAACGAGATAGCAAGTGGAAAGATCATCAAGGGGAATGGGCTTGAAGCCTCTGGGTTAAAAGACACCATAATGGCAACCCAACCTAGTTGACTGGAGATCCCAAGATCTAGGTTCAAAGGGACAACCGAATTATGTGTGATTTAGTAAAAGCATTGTGGAGATTATTAACTCCTTCACATTTCTATGATGAGACAATGCATATTTTAGGGTAAACTACGCTTTTAATGATTTCTATGACTTGGACATATCCAAGGGATGATGTATAAATATTCCAAATAGAATCACCTATGTGAGTAGAAGATGCCGCTTCTTAGGAGAATTTTTTAAGATGGAATTCTCTGACAAATACTCATGAAACCAAGTGGTGTCCATGGCCAAAATGTACAGAAACGTGATAACCAACTGTGTTCGAAGGGGAACTGTGTGAATTCTATTGTCTTGGTTTACATAAACAACTGATAATTCAAGACATCACGTCCACTGATTAGCTAGTAAATACGATAGTCTTTCACAAGGGAAAGTTCAAGGCTCAAATGTTACTTATCCTGATATAGTAACCTTTTGTTGTACTCGAACTAGTGTATGCATATTCATTTGCATATTGAAAAGCTATTTTTCATTCATGTGGGGGATTGTTGGAAAAATTGTGAATAGTTGTGACTGTATGCAACTGTACATTAACAGTTGGATAGTTGAGACAACTATTCCAAACAATGCCTAGACAGTTTAGGCAACTTTTGGTCACAACCTAATTCTCACACCTTTTCTCCTCCAACCAGTGTAAACACAGTTTATGTGCCTATTCAGTGTTTATAAATACACAGGCTTTAGTTCACTTCAGAGATTATTTTTTTTTTAATTAATTCTTCTTCTTTTTCCATCTCTGCAATATATGTATATATATATATTGGTCACATATACACACTGTTGCATATACATATATACATACCAGTGTCATATGGTTCGAGTACAAACACATACTAATTGAGTTTGGTGGCTTTTGGAGATTGAAGTGCTACTTATCCAAAAGCAAAAATTCGTTCTATCTTGTGAGATAGTTGCTTGACAACCTTAAACACCGGAGAGGGGGAAAATCTATCTTAAAAAAACTGTGAGTTTCACAGGGCTCAGATTCATTCACTACTGTTTCTGTCTTCAAGTTTAATTTGGGATTTTGCGTTTGTATTATAAGTTAATTTGTTCTATTTTCTATAACTTGTACAACTCTATTTGCATGCTTCATTTACTTTGTTTATATATATATATATATATATATATATATATATATATATATATATATATATTGTACATTTACAATATATATATATAGATGACGGTCGTGTTAGTACGCAAGGACGTGAGTACTTTTCCTCCTGTGTATCGGGGAGTGAGTTATGAGTATTCCTTGGTACTAGTGGTGGATTTTGATCCCTGTGGATATTAGAGGTGAGTGTGTTTCCCCTCTGTTTAGATTTTCTGGTTAGCATTGTGAGCGCTGGATGATTGGTTAGATTTGACCTTAGTGTCGTGTACGTTGGTGAGAGTAGTGTAGACTACTGGTGTTGGGTACTTGGAGTACGAGTCTTAGAGACTCATGTTGTGTATTTATATATATATATATGTGTAGATATATATATATATATATATATTCCCTATATACTTATGTATACTCGTTTACGATAGTATATGAGCGTGTGACTTGGGTTTGCATGGATGGGACTAGTTGGGCTATATTTATATCTTATTAGACGGTTTGGCTTTACTTAAACTATCAGAGGATGTGGTAGTTAGGATATCTTTTCCCACTGAGCTTATTTGCTCACGGAGGGAATTTCATTGGCCCCCCTGGTATTCCACGCCAGGTTGCAGGAATTATACGGCTATGGGCAGGATGCAGTGCAACGGCAGTTTCCTTGGTTTCCTTGTTACAGGTTTTGGAGTTGCGTTGGGTGATGCGGTTACGGTTGCAGCACGACTGGGTTTGGGGACGATAGGTATCCGCTTTCAGTTTCTCTACCCATTGTTATGGGATTGTTATGTATTCTCTTTTGGGAGCCAGTCTGTTGGCATATCCCTATTGATGTATTCTTTACTTTCCTGTATTTATTCTTTCAGGATGTATTGTATTTATTCTGTACAGTTGACGCTTTTCTGTATTCTTATTCGAGCATTTGTGGCTCTGTTGATATTAGAGGGTTTGGAGGGGTTTTGGTTTCTTTCCACTACCTCGGCCCTATTAGGATTGATGAATGTGGGGCTTGGAAGCCATTGCGATTATTGAATTGCTTTGGGCAGGTTATTGTGTTGTGTTTGGTTGTCCGGATGTTCCATTTACAAACGGAACTCTGCCGGATTTTCGTTAGATTCCGCTGCTTAGTTTTATTGGTCATTTGGGTATGGAATATACCATTTCTATCATTAACCCATGTGTTTTCTTGGTTAATGATGTCTTAGTTGGTCATTCGTATTAAGGATCACATCTTGGATACCTTGGATGTCCCAGTTCGGGTGTCTGTTGGTATCTAAGGATACTATTGTGTTTCTAGTATTCGTGTTGGCATGGAGTATATTCTTATTGTTATTCCATGTACCTCTTTGTTATTGTTGACTCTAGTAGTCGCTTGGTTTGCGTCACCCTTTAGGGGCGTGACAGCATGGTATCTGGGCATTCATTGCAACCCTTTGTGGGTGTTTGATGACTGAATGTCTTTTGGTTCTCGTTTCTTTTTATTTCCGCAATCACTCCCTTAGCTCTTAGGCTCGGGTTTCGGAGTTATAGGAATTCGGGGCGTGACAACTTGGTATCAGAGCGTGTTCTTTCTCTATGGGACGACGGGAAATGGTCGACGGTACGTTCAACGTGTGGGGTCTACCTACGATTACGATATGCGTTCGACGTATGGGGTCTACCTACGATTACGATTACGATCGACGTTTGGGGTTTATCTACGATTACGATCTGCGTGTTCTCTGTGTACTCTAGTTTCACTGTCTTAGGGACGATGGTTGATGGTCGATGGTATGTTCGACGTTTGACGCTTTTCTACGATTTCGATCTGCGTTCTTGTGTACTTCAGTATTTCTGTGTATTTGACTTGTGTTGTGTTGGGGACATGTCTCGCTAGATATATCCCGTTGTGATTTAATTCCAGCGGAGTGAGACGATTCCTCAGTCACATGTATTCTTCGTACCTGTATCATGGGTTGGTTACCGAGGAATGTGAGTAGATCATGCGGCCTAGCTAACCGGATGTGACTTATAGACTAAGGTACTCCCTGATTTCGAGGACGAAATCTCCTAAGGTGGGAAGGATGTAACACCCCGTGTTATTATTCTTTTTACTGAAATTAATTCTGATTTAATTTCGGTAACGACGTCACTTGTTCGTGACGTATTATTTATTCTTGGTATTTGATACCTGTAAATTTTTCGCGTTTATTTTTAAAGTCGACTGGACGACATTCCGGTTTCTCTTGGACGAGTTCGTGAGTTATTATTCTCGACTACGCGGTTTCGATTCGACGTTTAATGATTAGTGTCTCGATTGGATGACGACACATTTTAATTGGTCGGGCTTGTTTAAGTGTTCCGACATTTGGGTTTCTACCCCGATATAATTTTAATTGGGCGTCCTGTTATTAATTCGGGCTTACGAGATTATGTTTGGGCGTTCTCGATAATTATTGGGGTTTACTGTATATATATATATATGTTCAATTATATATATATAGTTTTGGGGTTATTTCGCAATTACGGATACTTGAAGGGTTAGTTTTGCAATTAGGTTATATATATATATATATATGTATACACGACTGACCCATATCTGCTCCTTCTTCTACACGACTGCTACTCCTTCTCCTTCTTCTCCACAAGCGACGGCTGCAGCTCCTCTCCACCTCCATGGTCGCCGGCAAGAGAGTCGGCTGAGAGGGTGGTCGCCAGCAGGCGGCAACACGCGGAGTCGCCGAACTATGGGAGCTGGGGCTGGAGCAGGGCTGGGACGGGCAGCGCCAGCCAGGAGCAGCGACGGCTATGGCGGAGGACGGCGGCGGCGCTGGTAGTGTCGGCGAGGCTAGCAGGTGGTGGCCCAGGTGGTGGTGCAAGGCGGCAGTTGCGCAGAGGAGACGCGCGTGAGCAGGGACGTGTCCGGCTGGGCTTCGGCCAATTTTTCGGCGACCTTCCGGTGATCGGTTTGAGCCGATTTTCGGTGAGTAGCTCCGTATATACATGGTATTCGATATATATTAATTTCATGATTTTAGGATTAACGATTTGTCCGGAAATCGCAATTATAGGTTATAGTTTCCGTTTGGGGTATTTTAGATTTAACCCAATTAATTAATCAAATATTAATGGGCTTCGTATATATCGTATAGGTTGTCGAGACGGACATTTCGATATATTCGAAATAATTATCGGACGAATTTGGTCGGCGGGCTTCGTGTTCGGGCGCCGGTACTGTGCTGTTTGGACTGTTCGGTAACGTATAAATTAGGTGGGAAATTATATTTCTCACTCGGCATTATTGAAATAGTTTAGGGGTGTAAAACCCTATTTTAATTTAATATAGATGATTTAAATCGTTAATTTAAATATCTATAATTTGTTTAGAATCGGAATTGGACTTAGGAATTAATTTAAGAAAATTAATTAAATTATTTCCTATGTGATTAATTATATTCTTATTTAAATTAAATAAGAATAGACGGCTTAGAAAACCCTTATGAATTTAAATGGGATAGTAGAGATTCGTAAAGCTTAGACGATGTGCTAGGTTCTTTTTGGAATACGTGAAATAATTGTTTAAATTATTTTAAAAAGGCATATTAATTGAAAATGAGATATTTTCTAAAGAATTAAAGAAAATATATTTTTGGAGAATATGAATGGTATATGAAATTATTTTCATGTGATCTAAATGCTTTAATATATTTTTAAAAGCATGTAAAGAGATTTGAGAATTTTTGTTGATATTATCATGTGGATAATTACATAAATATGATGCATGATATATTTATGTTGAGATGTGATTTGATTGTACACCATGTCGTGTGAGCACATGGGTGTTGGTGCGTGTAGTGCACGGTTTCACCATTGACAGAGAGAGTTCATTTGGTGTGGTCTACTTCATTTCGTGTGGTTTATGAGTAGACGTTTGTGTCGGATCATCACAACAACTGGCCAGGAGGTATCACGCCTACGGAACTAAAAAGCCGACAAATGTGAGTTAGGAGTCCACGTAGAGGCTCGTGTTCTTGACTCAAGGGTAGTCATGGCGTACGGAGTTGCAAGTTGGGCTCTCGTACAACCGCCTTCCCTGTTGAAGTGATAGAGAGAAAAATCACTTGGAAAAGGTCGGTGTGGTAACTCTACACTATGATGAGTGGACAGAGTTTGTATCCGTTACCCTTGGGAAGGGTGTGATTTTGTGTGTGTATCACGTGGGGTGTTGAGTCACATTACACTGCACACTGTTTATGTGATCTCATTTGACATGTATATGTGCTATATTACATGTGATGTTGGAGCATGCTAGTTATGAATATTGCGAATTAAATTCATATTTTATAAATGCTCAGATGAAAATGAATAATGTGAAATAAGACTTTAAATGAGGAAATCATTATAGTATAAATGAAACATATAATCTTTATACTTGTGTTATATGCTTTTATGCCCTTGAGGGAGGTTAAGTGTATTGACGTAGTAATCTCTGTGAGTAGTTGAGGCTAGTGGTGGATTGTGGAGTTGATTTTGATTTGTGGCCTTAGAGAGGACTGTTAATTGTTTTGTGGTTGTAGTTAGTTGTGTGATATCTTTAGAGATTGAGGTCAGTGATTGACGTAGTGTCAATTGTGATTGAGGCCTTCGAGAAGGCGGGTGATGAGATTGTGCTTTGTAGTATGGACCTTTAGGTGTCTTTCACTTTTGAGGAATGAGTTATCAACTGTAGTTGAGAGTTTGATTGGTGAGAAGAGGTTACGGTTGAGTGACTTTATTTAGTACTCGAGGTACCGTAGCTTGACAGTCTCGGTTCTTGTGCTTAGTTCATTCCCCTAAGCATTCCTTGTACGGCGTTTTGTACACTAGTACGTGGTCGTTGACTTGTATGTCATTCCTAGATTCCTTGGTTACGGCGTGGTGCCGAACCTCTTCCTCGTGGTATCATTTGATTTGGTGGAGTTGGAAACGGATGGTTGTCTTCCGTGAGTCCAACGTGTTGTTCTTCCTTTACTGTCCTTTTGGGCATTATAGGAATCCGTGGAGTTGTTCATTCTTACGTGGCTGTCATTTCGAAAACGGTGTTTTCTAAACCTTGAAACAAACTCTTTATATTTAAAAGGAAAAACCCGTTTTCGCCTACCCCCGTAAAATGAAAAGTTTTAATACTTATAAACTGATCTTAGGATCTTCCTTGAAAAGATTTTCAACTTATAAAAGCCGGTGATGGCAACTGACGGAGACCGGGGGCAAGACGGTCATTTTTACTATGTGGTTTCTTAAAAGAAAACTATTTTATTACTTTTCTTGGGATTCTGAGATTTCGGGACTTCTTTCTCAATATCTCATCCTGTAGAGTTTTGAAAGGTGTTCCATTGTTTCACCTTTGTTTCCTATCATGCTAAGTCTCGGATTGAGGCTTGTTGTTGTTCAGTGCACACATATAGTGTTGCCTTTCCCTTTTCTGGGTTGTTGGTATCACCACCTAGGTGATATGAGTTTTTCTTACGTTAGGGGCACGGATACCAAAGGGATTGGTTCGAGTTTGAAAACCTTTTTCTTAAAAACTATTGAATCTCTGGGATTCATCTTTTTATTACTTCCACTCTCGGCCATTCGTTTTTGGTTTCCTTATTCCCTCTTGGTGTTCTTTCCTTGTTCACTTGTGGTGTTTTAACCTTGACATTGTTGTCTCGGTTATCTGTTGGTTTAGCATTGGGAAGTCTTTTCCTTTGCTTTGTTTCGGTGACCATTGGGTGGTCGTTCTGGTGAGTTGAGTCCGTGTACTCTAGTGATTTGATTGGGTGGTCTTCCTCGCCTACAGTGAGAGTGTTAGTGATGTGATTGACCCTATTGGTGATAGTATTATGAGGTCGATATGATTTATGATATGGTGATATGATTGAGGTTTGTTATATATATATATATATATATATATATATATATATATATATATATATATATATATTGTACATTTACAATATATATATATAGATGACGGTCGTGTTAGTACGCAAGGACGTGAGTACTTTTCCTCCTGTGTATCGGGGAGTGAGTTATGAGTATTCCTTGGTACTAGTGGTGGATTTTGATCCCTGTGGATATTAGAGGTGAGTGTGTTTCCCCTCTGTTTAGATTTTCTGGTTAGCATTGTGAGCGCTGGATGATTGGTTAGATTTGACCTTAGTGTCGTGTACGTTGGTGAGAGTAGTGTAGACTACTGGTGTTGGGTACTTGGAGTACGAGTCTTAGAGACTCATGTTGTGTATTTATATATATATATATGTGTAGATATATATATATATATATATATTCCCTATATACTTATGTATACTCGTTTACGATAGTATATGAGCGTGTGACTTGGGTTTGCATGGATGGGACTAGTTGGGCTATATTTATATCTTATTAGACGGTTTGGCTTTACTTAAACTATCAGAGGATGTGGTAGTTAGGATATCTTTTCCCACTGAGCTTATTTGCTCACGGAGGGAATTTCATTGGCCCCCCTGGTATTCCACGCCAGGTTGCAGGAATTATACGGCTATGGGCAGGATGCAGTGCAACGGCAGTTTCCTTGGTTTCCTTGTTACAGGTTTTGGAGTTGCGTTGGGTGATGCGGTTACGGTTGCAGCACGACTGGGTTTGGGGACGATAGGTATCCGCTTTCAGTTTCTCTACCCATTGTTATGGGATTGTTATGTATTCTCTTTTGGGAGCCAGTCTGTTGGCATATCCCTATTGATGTATTCTTTACTTTCCTGTATTTATTCTTTCAGGATGTATTGTATTTATTCTGTACAGTTGACGCTTTTCTGTATTCTTATTCGAGCATTTGTGGCTCTGTTGATATTAGAGGGTTTGGAGGGGTTTTGGTTTCTTTCCACTACCTCGGCCCTATTAGGATTGATGAATGTGGGGCTTGGAAGCCATTGTGATTATTGAATTGCTTTGGGCAGGTTATTGTGTTGTGTTTGGTTGTCCGGATGTTCCATTTACAAACGGAACTCTGCCGGATTTTCGTTAGATTCCGCTGCTTAGTTTTATTGGTCATTTGGGTATGGAATATACCATTTCTATCATTAACCCATGTGTTTTCTTGGTTAATGATGTCTTAGTTGGTCATTCGTATTAAGGATCACATCTTGGATACCTTGGATGTCCCAGTTCGGGTGTCTGTTGGTATCTAAGGATACTATTGTGTTTCTAGTATTCGTGTTGGCATGGAGTATATTCTTATTGTTATTCCATGTACCTCTTTGTTATTGTTGACTCTAGTAGTCGCTTGGTTTGCGTCACCCTTTAGGGGCGTGACAGCATGGTATCTGGGCATTCATTGCAACCCTTTGTGGGTGTTTGATGACTGAATGTCTTTTGGTTCTCGTTTCTTTTTATTTCCGCAATCACTCCCTTAGCTCTTAGGCTCGGGTTTCGGAGTTATAGGAATTCGGGGCGTGACATAATCACCCTATTTATTTAACCTATCAACAATAGGGGGCCTAGATACGGAACCTCCTTCATGAGGTACGTCCATCGTATAAGTTTAAGATCTAACCCTTGGTCGTTAACCAAAATCAGAGAAAACCTTGCTCTGATACCAATTGAAATTACTTAGAAGAGGGTGAAATAAGCCTAGAGGGGGTGAATAGGCTTTTTATGAATTAATTGAAAAATTAAAATTTTAATTGCGGAATAGTCAATTTTAATTCAATTCTATCACAATATAAACCACACAATAATAAATATAAGTGCAAAAAATAAATCAGAGACGACACCAATATTTTTACGTGGAAAAACCTTGGAAAGACTCCAAGTAAAAAACCACGGATACGCTCGGGTATCAATGCACTATGAATCAAGAAGTACAAGACTATGAAATTTTAGACTTACAAATCACTCCTGATCTACCTTTCTCCACTCGACGTCTGATAGTCTTGAATCACTCGCGCTTCACGAAGCTCTTGCTACGATCTCCGTACTCTGATGGCTCCGCTTCTCAACGGATCAAAGAACTATGAAACCTCCAGCTTTGATCAAGGTGGTGTGATGATTTTTCATCAACTTGATCATCCAGTTGTGCATAACGATCATCGATGTAAAAGAACAATTGGAAATCTGAAACCAATAGAGAATTCGAAAATATATAATCACTCAATAAATTTCTCACTCTAAATATCTCTGTAGAAGAATATGAATCTGTAGAAGAATTGCAGAGATCTCTCAAAAGCCACAAGCCACGGCCTTCTCTTAGGTTTAACTCATATATATAGAGAAGAGTCTTCAATTAATGGTAAGAATCATTTTCCAATCAGGATTCGTATTTCCACCATTTAAATCTTCCAAATATAAATAAATATATCAATGATGGTTCAATATACTGATAATAGCTTCAAATCATGTCCCAAAGTGGTTAGGAATTGATTGTATCTCAATATAATACCTTCCAAAAATAAATCTGCATAGCCACTTACTGAGTACTAGGTTAACACCTAACTGCGAAAGTGTGCGCAAGTTTGCAAAACTCTCTGGTGGAATTCTCACTTTTTGCACAAACGAGCGAAAGTTTGAACCTTACCGAGTTCTCGTTAACACTCCCACGAGTACTCGGTGGAACAAAATACAAATATCTTTGAACTTGTTTCTCCATTGCACTGCCACTTCCAGCCATTGTTCCACCACTTTGTACACACATTTAACACTTAACAACTCAATCTAAAATACAAAACTCTCAACATGGGTTTTGATCAGAATAATATCATTATATAAATAAATGTTCTTACACTTGTGATCTCATTTTTGTATATTTTGATCTAATTTATCTCTGTTGTAAGTTGGAAGTTGGAACGATTTTAGTATGGACAACACAATGCTATGGCTACTTGATTAATATTTTTGATCAAAATGTAAGATTTTGAAAGCTGTAAGAAACCAACACAACTAGTAACAAGAAGCTCTTTGTCTCCTTTCAAAAAAAAAAGAAAAAGATAAAGAAAAAAGAAGCTCTTTGTCTAATAAATTGAAAAAGAAAACAGAATTGTTATATCCTATTTTTCAATCGTATGCTTTCTCTTTCTCTCTCTCTCTCACACACGCACACAATTCTTCTTAATCATTCCTACAACACTTGTGCTGAAAATGGATTCTCATAAAAGACTTACCACAGACACAGATATGCACAACTCTTCTTAAGCAATCCTATAAAACTTGTACTGGAAATAGATTATCACAAAATATTTACCAGCTAAATGCACTTAATTTTCACCAAAATAATTGAAATATTGTATCTATACACATAATATTAATATATAAGAGTACTTGCTGCCAGACTTGGCACTGAACAAACTCGGACCAAAACCACATTTCCCCCCAAACCCAAGACACTGCTGATCACAAGGATAGCTGTAATTCACCCCAAAACCCTCCCTCAACGCCTCCCTAAGCGTGGTCTGGTTTCAGCGAGCCTCACACTAGCGTTGCCGCCCAACGGCACCATCACGCTCACATTGCACACGAACAACTTCAGTATCTGATCACTTGGCACCTATGTTACATGGACTCTTCTAAAATAGGTGAAGTACCCATGTCCGACACTTATAAGGCGGACATGGGTATGGATACGTGTCCGACACTTATGGTAGAACATTTACCTAAATTTAGCTCCAAATGATTCCATATTCCTATCATATTACTTCAAAGTAGTAAAATATATAGTTTGAACACTACATTTGATAAAAATATTGTTGTACACTTGAGAATAAAATAAAAACATTAAAAAAAATAAATATTTAGCCGTGTCCATGTGTCATTCTATTAGATATTTGACGCGTCCGAAACATGGATACATCCCCGTGTCCGACACTCGTACCCGAGTCCATGTAACATAGCTTGGCACCGGCCTATTCAAGTAGAATACGTCAATGGCCACTCACGTTGCATTTGAGCAGTTATGGCACGTATGAAGCGGTCAATGTTAGTGTAAACTCATCTTTTTTTACTTATGCTAGATTTTGCCACTGTGTGGATGCTGCTTATCTCATATTTCTACTTAACCATGGTTGTTTTAGTTTTATTTAAACTATCGTCATATGTAATGCTTTCCTTTGGTAATCTAACATGTGACAAGGCTCTTAAAAAGATTGCGCTTACCTGCACTAAATGTCTAAAGACTTTTAAGCTTGAAGAAATTCTTGGGCGGGCTTAAATTTTCAAAACAATTTTGGATGGGGTTTGCTTGTTTGTCATCATCACCCTTACCTTTGTCCAATTCGAATGTGGTGACTTTTTTTCCTTTTCTTTTTTCATTAAGAATTGTCTCTTCCATATATCAATTTTTATCTTCATCTCTAGATAATTTTAGTGATCACTATGTTATGCCCCTTCTTTTCAATGTGTCCACAAGATCTTTACACTTATCACTTAATTTCCTTTTTGAGTTCATCATAGATATGTGACTGCTTCCAGATGCCAACCCACCTCTTTTTTGGTTCTGGCCTTGGTTATCGGCAATGGGAGAGTCAAATAATCTTGATGGTTTACTTGTTCTTTGCTTATTGTTGTATAATATAGTTCTTTTTAACTTCGCTTCTTTTCTTTGAACATTACAGGAAATAGAGATTTAGTGACAAGTTTAGCAGCCTTTCCTCAAAAATGCCGTTGTAATATATTTTTCCTTTGAGATAAGTGTTGTTTCAAATGCTGAGTAATCTTTTAACATTACATTGGCTTTTTTGTCACGCCTGTGTAATTTACAAACCCCGCATACTCTGGGAGGCTCTCTCCTCAATTCACAATTTTCTATCTATTCAGAAATTCCACACATTCGCACACTTACTCCATTCACGAATTTCACAAACTCTTCACAAATTTCACACATAAATACACACACTATTCACGAACTTCACACGCACTTTCATCGCACCTCTTTAAGACGAAACGTGCTATCTCTTTATCAATGGCAAAATCAGTTCAGTCTACCCAAAAATTTGTTTTCTATATTTGAAAATCATTGGTTTCAGCTTTGGTTACACTTTAGAGAGGAATTGATGCCCTAGCTTGATTGAATTGTGGTCGTCAGCTATTTCAAAGAATATGAAGATCTAAGCTCAGACTAGGCGAAATATGAACTGATTTGAAAACAGAATGTAGATAAATGTGCTCTTTTTTTTCTTTTTCTCTTTCTTTCTTTGTTCTTTTTGTTATTTTTATTATTGTTGTGTTCAAGAAAGTCATATAGTAGAAAAGTGCAGAAAGTCCCAGCATGCCATATGGCAGCAAGGGACGTGGTGACAAAATTAATTTATGTCAAAAAAAATTTGAAAAAATGATATCATGTCTTTTGTAAGAACATTTTTATAATGACATGTCAAGTCAATAATCATGTTGGGTAGATTATATATTTTGGTTGAAGTTTGAGGGCATAATAATTAAATATTAATATTCAGGAACCGCCAATCGATCTGTTGAGTTTTCGATCGTTCGGCAGCGTCGACATTGGAATGCATGCGAAAATGTACTGACAGAATTCTGACTCCTTGTACAAGTATATTGAGGGACAAAATGGTCTATTCACATCTATTACTTAACCTCACATCTAATCTTTTTTGGAGTGAAGCAAAGAAATATCATTCCATAATTGAAGATTTCTATTCCATAATTGAGGACTCCTCTATCTATAATTATGAGAAGATATTGAGAAGAGTAGGTGTGTGTTTTGAGAGCTCTGCAAATCTTCCACATAAAATATTCTTCTGCAGAGAGAGAGACAAAGAGAAAAATATTGATTGATCATTCATCTTCTAGTTCTCTCTAGTTTTTGGGGTATTTTATTGTGCTACAATAATTGAGATTTTTATGCATAATTGGATGACCTAGATATTGAAAAATCTACACACCATCCGTTGCAATGTGTGTGTTTTGATCCGTTAGAAGCGGAGCCGTCGGAGTACGGAGATCGAAGCAGGAGGCTTCGTGGTATCATGAGTGAATAAACAACTTTAAGACATCGAGTGTAGAACGGTAAATCCGGAGCTATTATAAGTCTCGTCTTCATAGAGTGTGTATAACTCTTGATTCATAGTGCATTGATACCAGAGGGTATTCGTGGGTTTTTCTTGAAATGTTTCCAGGGCTTTCCATGTAAAAATATATGTGTTATTTACTGCTTTAAATTATGTTATTATATTATTATTTTTTTAATATTAATTTTGAAGAGGTTTAAATTGTGTGGAATAATAAACATTAATAACCCAATTAGAAATCTGCACACTGTTCCCAGAATTCGCGTTTAGAATTTTTTGAACGATCGGGGGATTAATTGATCGGTCGGTGGTAGTAGCAAACAATCGGTTAGTGGTATGATCGATCGGTGGGATATGCGATCGATCGGTGACACAAGTGATCGATCGTTGGTAAAAATATTTCAGAAATAAATGTTAATCCTAATTGGCACACTAGTGATCGATCGGTTGTAATACACGATCGATCGGTGAGTTAACTTTGTGTTTTATTATATCTTGCTATAATAAATTGACTCTCACTTTTGGGTAACTATCATATCCCACATATCATAATATTGATTCTTGGACATCAATAATTTATTTTTTCCTAGAAAATATTTTTAATAAAAATTAATTATTTTTATTACAAGAATAATATTTTTAATAGAAATTAAATATTATAATTAATAATCCATTATTTTTATTAAAGATATATTTTTAATTAAAAACTATTTTATATATGATAAATATTATTAGTATAAGAAAGTTTTATTAATGACCTATTTATTCTGATTAAAATTAAATATTACACAAATAATTTTAGTTGGTCATTAAATTTATAAAAAGCCTATTCAGCCCCCCTCTAGGCTTAGGTCACCGTCTTCGAGGTAATTTCAATTTGTATAAGAGCAAGGTTTTCCCTGATTAAGGTTAACAACCTATGATTAGATCTTGAACTTATATGATGGACTTACCTCGTGAAGGAGGTACAGTTACTAGGTCCCCTTTATTTGATGACTCTAATTATACATATTGGAAAGCTAGGATGAAAACATTCTTGAAATCTCTAGATGAGAGAATATGGCTTGCTATAGAGATAGGTTATTCACCTCCCACTGTGATAGACGCGACTAATAATAAATCTAAATTAAAACCGGCTAATGAGTAGACTACTACTGAAACAAATAGTTCTAATTGGAACTCTAAAGCCTCGAATGCTTTATACAATGTTGTTTCCTTGAGTTAGTTTAAGAGAATTGCCACGTGTAAGAATGAAAAAAGAAGCTTAGGATATTCTCTAAGTAACTCATGAAGAGACTTCAAAAGTTAAAGAGTCTAAACTTCAAATGTTAAATTCTAAATTTGAACAGCCTAAAATGGAAGAGGATGAAATTTTTGCTGACTTCGAGGATAGACTAACCGACATAGTAACGAGTTGTCATAATCTAGGAGAGATCATTCCTGAAACTACTATAGTGAAAAAGATTCTTAGGTCTCTCCCTAAACGTTTTCGGTCTAAGGTTACTATTATCTCGAAAGTTATGAGTCTTAAAGAAATTAAACTTGAAGAATTGGTTGGAAACCTAAAATCTTATGTGATGGAGATGTTAAAAATTCCCCCAAATAAGTCTAACAGGATAAAAGAGAAGAGCATAGCTTTTAAAACTACTAAGGAGGATCCTATTGAGTCTGATGAGGAAGGTGATAGTGGTTCAAGACAGTTTGACATGATTATGAAACAGTATTATAAGTTTTTAAAATCTTCTTGTGGTCAAGAAATGATTAAATGACAAAAATTTGGAGATAAGTCATATGATTATAAAAATAAAAATAAAGTCCAAAATCATAATGACAATGTAAGAACATTTTTGTGTATTGTTTATTTATGGCATGTTCTAGACAATAACCATGTTGAGTGTTAGATAGATTGGTTTTGTTTCAATAACATCGATAAACGTTGAAGTAATGAAGAATACAAGTGAAGCACGAAAGTGAGCATATTGAGGTAAAATGTCTCATGGAGAGCAAAAACGAAATTTTCTGAAGCCATCACTTCAAACAAAAAGTATCATAGGTTTAAGAGGGTCATTTTGGCGCAGTTGTGAAGAAAAGTGGTTTTAACAAAAATGCCTACGTTTTAAGCCTAGACTTTCAATTTCAAAAAGTGACTAGAAAACAAATTTCTACGTTTGTAGGTATGCTTGAAGTGTAGGCCCCCTATGCCTGAAGCATAGGCCCTGCTACACTTGAAACATAGTTGCGGCAAGTTTTTGCCTATTTTTGTCTACGATGTCCAAATTGTTCGGGGGTTGGTTTTATGATATGATCACGACTTATATATATCAAAGTGTGTTCTATATACAATATAATCACTAGAATATAGGGTTTGGATGTGAAATTATGAGAAAGGGCAAACTTAGGGTTTGGATCATCATTGTCTATAAATACCTAAGTCTACAACAAGAGGAGGCACGTCTTTAAAAATTCTCTGCAAGTTTTCTACAGCTTCATCTTGTTCTTCTACAGTGATATACATATGGTGAGAGAATATTATTGAGTGATTAGAGATACACACAAGTTCTTTTTTGTTTTTGGACTTCTTCCACCGTGCTTCTACATCGACGATTTCTATACATGATTGAATGGTGTAGTTGCTGAAAAATTCACACACTATCTATAGCAATGAGGTTGTGTTGATCTGTTTCAAGAAGCGGAGCCGTTTGAGTGCGGAGATCGAAGTAGGAGGCTTCATGGTGATTTTTATCTGTTGAGAAACAGAGTCATCAGAGTACGGAGATCGGAGCGAGAGCTTCGTGGAGCGCAAGTGAATCTAGACTTTCAGACGTCGAGTGAAAAATAACAAATTACAGCAGTTGTAAGTTATGTTTTCATAGAGTCTGTACAAATTCTCTGATTCATAGTCCATCGATACCCGAGTGTATCCGTGATTTTTTCTTGGAGTATTTCCAAGATTTTCCATGTAAAAAATCTTTGTCTTCTCATTATTTATTTTTTGCACTTATATTCATATTTGCTTGGTTAATCTGCTTTTGAGAATTAAATTAAGAATTAGGGTTTGTGACTAATTAAAATTGAATTTTTGCTAAATAATTTTAATTGATCATAAAATCGACAAAAAGCCTATTCACCCCTCTCTAGGATATTCATCTCCTACTGTGAAAGGCGACGTGACCATTGAATCAACACCAAAACCGTTGAGCGAGTGGATTGCTGCCGAGACGAATAGCGCAAATTGGAACTCGAAAGCGTTGAATGCATTATACAATGCTGTAACTCCGAGTGAGTTTAAGAGGATTGCTACGTGCGTAATTGTCAAAGAAGCTTGGGACATTCTCCAAATCACTCATAAAGGAACGTCGAAGGTGAAACAGTCAAAGCTTCAAATTTTGAATTCTCAATTTGAATAGCTGAAGATGGAGGATGATGAGGTATTCACCGACTTTGAGGCTAGGTTAATTGATATTGTAACAAATTATCATAACCTAGGTGAGCCTATTTATGAGACTACCATAGTAAATAAAATCCTTAGGTATCTTCGTGAATGTTTTCGATCTAAGGTCACTATCATCTCAAAGGTCATAAGTCTAAAAGAAATTAAGGTTGAAGAATTGGCTGGAAATTTAAAATCTTATGAGATGGAGATGTTCAAAAATCCCTCTAAGAAGGCTAGTGTCACAAAAGAGAAGAGCATAGCTTTCAAAACCACTAGGGAGGATCAGGTTGAACCTAATTAAGAAAGTGAGTTGAGTCTAACTGATATAGCCATGTTTGCTAAGAGATTGAACAAATTTGTTAGGGCTAAAGAGAATAGCCAAGGACAAAAATTTGGGGACAAGTCTGATCCTAAAAAGAAGAAACCCAAATGTTTTGAATGTCAAGTATATGGTCACATAACTGCAGAGTGTGCAAACACTTTGAAGAAATCCAAAGGATTAGCTGTCAGTTGGGATGATGACTCTGACAATGGATCAATTGGTGATGCGACAGACTCAAAAGTAGGTAATGATTTTGAGAATTTTACTATGTTTGCTACACAAAGCAAGGAGGTTAAAAAAGTTGATACAAGTTGGGCGATGCCTGAAGAAGAAGGTTCTGAGAGTGATGAAAGTTGTGATGATACGTTTCAAGAGTCTTAAGACAAATTACTTGATAAGACAACACAACTTCGTAAAAATCACATGAAACTGTTGACTAAGAGTCTCAACATGGACAAAGAATTACATTCTTTAAAAGATGAATTAGTCATTAGTTTTAAAACTCAAAATATCCTACAGACTCAAAAGGCCAAGTTGGTTGAGGATTTGAAAAAATCTGAACTAGAAAGAACTTAGGCATTGAATTTGGTAGATGATCTCAATAAGGAAGTGGTTGAGAAATCTACTAAGATTGAGAATTTGAAAATAAAAGCTGAAAGATGTTAAATTAACTCTTTGTATATGGTCTGAAGGAACCCTTAAGCTTGATGAGATGTTGAGTAAGGGAAAATTAGTAGGAAATACAAAGGGTTTGGGTTTTGTTGGAGTAATGTCAAATTCGAATGTTGTTGCAAAAACCACCTTTTTTAAGGCCTCCCATGTAGCGTCTAGTTATTGACAAGGAAATTCAAATTGGAATCCTGGTGTTCAAGCTTATGTCAAAAGACCTATTCAAAACAAGCATTTTCTTACCACTAGACATCATAGGAGGTTGACTGATAGAGTTCAGAGGTTTGTTCCTATATGTCACCACTTGGTGTCAGAGGTCACATTCGACCGAGGTGTTATAAGCTGGAAGGGAAGGTGTTGAAGTCAGTGAAGGAGCAAAGAATTAAACATGGAGATCATGTTCAAGATCAAATTTGAATGTTGAATGAAGAAATGAAGAATTTGTCAAGATTGGCGAATTGAGCTTCAAAGATGAAAAAGGCATGGATTTGCAAAGGTGAGCTTCACTGTTTTGTAGTTCATACTGCTCTTAAAGCATGCAAATCTACTTCTTGGTATCTGGATAGTGGATGTTCGAGGCATATGACTGGAGATAAGTCAGTTTTTAGATTTCTCGAGGAGTGTCATGGTGGGATAGTGATGTTTGGTGATGAAAAGAAGTCAAATGTTAAAGGAAAATGTACTATTGTGATTCCTAGTCTACCTAAACTAGAAGATGTGTTTTATGTAGAGGGTCTTAAAGCAAATTTGTTGAGCATAAGTCAGATATGTGATAACAATCATAAGGTCAATTTTTCACCTGATAAGTGTCTGATCATTGACTCTTCTAGGAATTGCATGATGGAAGGTATGCGTTCAACTAATAATTGTTATTGCATTATTCCTAGTTCTGAATTGTTATGGAATAGAGTTAAACTTGATGAAGTTGAAATCTAGCATCAGCGGATGGGACATGTTAATTTTCAAGAATTAACAAAAATTACTAAGAGTAAAATTATTAAGGGAGTCCCTAAGCTTGGTTATGCAAAAGGAGTTGTCTGTGGATCATTTCATAATGGTAAACAAGTCAGATGTCAGCACAAAAAAACAAATGTCATTGGTACTTCTAGACCATTAGAGCTGTTGGATATTGATTTAATGGGTCCCACAAGGACCTGAGCAAAGGAGGAAAGAAGTATATTTTTGTCAGGGTGGATGAGTACTCAAGGTTTGCATGGGTTCGATTTCTAAGTGAAAAATCTGAAGCTCCTGAAAGTTTTAAGAGAATTTGTTTAAAAATTCAGACTGAGAAGAATTGTTCCATTTCTAGAGTAAAGAGTGATCATGGAAGAGAGATTGAAAATTCAAACATTGATGTGTTTTGTGAAGAGAGGGGAATAAAACATGAATTTTCAGCACCTAAAACTCCTCAACAAAATGGAGTAATTGAGAGGAAAAATATGGTTATTCAGGAAATGGCCAATGTTATGCTACAGGGTAGGAATGTTCCTAAGTATTTTTGGGTCGAGGCGGTGAACATAGCATATTACCCCTCAAACAAAATTTATCTTAGGCCTGGCACCTTAAAAACACCTCATGAACTGTGGAGTGGCAAGAAACCCAATGTGAAATATTTCAAGATTTTTGAAGCAAAATGTTATATTCTTAGAGATCATGAATCTATTGGGAAGTTTGAGTCTAAGAGTGATGAAATGATATTTTTGGGTTAATCATTGACTAGTCAAGCATATAGGGTGTTTAACCTTTGAACTCAAACTATGATGGAATATGGGAATGTAGTGGTTGATGACTCATGTGTTGATGAGTCTCCAATGTCTGCTGAGGAGGAAGATAGTGAACCATTCACTATATTGGATAATGATTCTTCTGAGGTTGAGAAAGAGGACAATATGGTTAATGATGGTACTTCAAGTCCTGCAGAATCACATGATCAAATTTGTGATGTTTAACCTACCCTTCTAAGGAACCATCTGCAAGGGTAAAGTTGTACCATCCTTTGGATAATATTATAGGATCTATTGGTCAGATGATGGTGACACGGGGAAAGGCTAAGAATGAGGTTTCATAGGCATGCTATACATCTTCCTTGGAACCTAAAAATATCAAAGAAGCTCTTCAAGATAGTAAATGGATAAATGCTATGCAAGAAGAACTTTAGCAATTTATTAAGAATGATGTTTGGTATCTTGTGCTTAGACCGAAAGAGATAAACGTGATTGGTACCATGTGGATTTCAAGAATAAAAAGGATGAATATGGTACAGTTGTTAGGAATAAGGCTAGGCTTGTTGCTCAAGGATATACTCAGATGGAGGGTATTGATTTTGATGAGAATTTCGCTCCGGTTGCTAGGCTTGAATCTATTCAGATTTTGTTTCCTATTGCTTGTCATCTTGGATTCAAGTTGTATCAAATGGATGTGAAGAGTGCATTTTTGAATGGTGTTCTTCATGAGGAAGTATATGTGGAGCAGCCCAAAGGATTTGAAGATCCTCATTGTTCGGGTCATGTTTACAAGCTAAAAAAGGCTTTGTATGGGCTAAAGCAAGCTCCTAGAGCTTGGCATGAAAGGTTGACTGATTACCTATTGGGAACAGGTTTTGCTCGAGGGGGAGTGGACAAAACACTGTTTATTTAGAAAATTGAGTGTGATACAGTTGTTTATCAAATCTATGTTGATGATATTCTATTTGGTTCTACTTCTTATCAACTTGCTCATTATTTTGGAGATCAAATGAAACATGAATTTGAGATGAGCATGATTGGTGAATTGAACTTTTTGAGGGCTTCAAGTTAGGCAATTAAATGATGGGATTTTTGTTTCTCAAACTCGTTATGACTTGGATTTAGTAAAGAAGTTTCGTTTGGAAAAGGCTAAGGATACTCACACTCCTATGAGTACTAGTGTCAAGCTTTGTATAGATACTAAAGGCAAAGATATTGACCCTACACTTTATAGGAGTATGATTGTGAGTTTGTTATATTTGACTGCCAGTCGACCTGAAATAGCTTTTAGTGTTGGTTTGTGTGCACGTTACCAGGCAAGTCCTAAGGAGTTTCATATTACTACTGTGAAAAGGATTATCAAGTATGATAAAGGGACAGTGAATTATGGACTGTGGTATCCATCAGGTACTAATACTGATATCGCATCCTTTTCTGATGTTGATTGGCCGGTAATGTTGATGATAGAAAAAGTACTAGTGGAGGGTGTTTTTATGTAGGAAATTGCTTAGTTGCTTGGCATAGCAAGAAGCAAAATTGTGTTTCCCTTCCCACTGCTGAGGCTGAGTATATAACAGTTGGTAGTTGTTGTACTCAGATTTTGTGGATGCGTCAAATGTTGCAGGATTATGGTTTTTCTCAAGGTACGATGACTATGTTTTGTGATAACACGAGTGCGATAAATATTTCTAAAAATCCTGTTCAAGATTCTAGGAAAAAACATATAGATATTCGACATCATTTCATTCGTGATCTTGTTGAAGATTGTATAGTGTCTCTAGAGTTCATATCCACAGATTCTCAGTTGGCAGATATCTTTACAAAACCATTGGATTTTCAAAAGGATGTTAGTCTTAGGAAATCTATTTGTATACTTTCTTTAGAATAAATATATTCTTATCTATCACTCTAGGAACTCATTGCGTTATTTTCCTAGAATTGATAGGTAATCATGCATTTGTATTATTTTTATTCATGTATGCATTTTATTTTGAAATAAATGACAATAACATTTTTGAGACTGTTGAGCTTGGCTAGAGTACAAAAGTTGTCATATTTTACTCTATTTTCACATTTACTTGTCTCATTATGCATATGTGAAGTAGAGGTATCAGTTTGGCCTAAGATTTTTTAGATGATCACTTGGCATGATTATTTTATGTTACAAAACTTTAATCTTAGGTGCTAGTTGCTTCAGTGATGATTATAATGCATGTTGAATCTGTTATTTTTTTTATTTAACCCGAAGTGGTATGAAGGTTCATGAGCTATGCTAGATTGGTCTATGCATGAAATATTTTTTGCATGTGTATGAATGTTGTGGTGATGTTGGGAAAAAAAAGGAAAGAATGAGATGTTTTAAAATATAAAAATGAAAAAAGTTGTTCTTCAATCTGAGTAATCGGGCCTTATGCCTCAGTAAGTATTGGGTGTTTGCGTAAAAAAGGGAGAAGACTAATGAACATAAATCCCATGCAAGAAGCTCTAGCCCAGTTGGTCGGGACTACAAATCCTCGTTGGAAAGTCCGGAGCTTAGAAAGACAAAAAGGGATATGGTGAAAAAGTTGAAAAGATGAAAAAGAGGAAATTGTGTGACAAAGAGAAAGTATTTTTTATTTATTTTTGCTTTCTAGTTTGGATCTTGGATTGAATTATCATCACGGTTGATACGAAGATTATCAGGTTTAGTATGTATTGTTTTCATCTTACCTTAGTGCTTGCACATGCGAATTTTCATATATATATATATATATTTTGCAAAACATGACTTGTGCATTCTTGAGTCTATAAGGTATGTGTGTTGATTTTCTTCTATACTGTGTGTATAATGGCTGAGATAGAACTGAGAATATGATATATAAATGGTTTGCTTGTTGTCTTTATTGCCTTGCTCACAGATTTCTAAACACAAAAATATTTTATTTTATTTTTATTCATGACATTTTTTCATTCATGCATTAGTATTAGGCTCATCCATAGTAGAGATTTCTGTTACCTTGAGAATTTGGACATGATCTGATAAAAGTTCTATATCTTGGTGTTTTTCATTGAGTACTTCCTTGCATCTCTCTACATTGTTGTTATGACATATACTTTTTTTGCTTGACATTTCAGTGACAAAAATGGGGATAAGTATTAAGTAAGGAGGAGAGATTGCTTGATTAAAAGGGCGAAGTATTTAACAAGGGGAAGTTCATTCTCAGGGGGAGAGTGATGATCATTATGTGTGAATTGTTGTTATGATTTTCTGTTGATCATTATGTTAGTTTATATATGTTTTCCACCCTTGCGTTTAATGGTTTGTTCAGTGTTGTGGTAATAGGATTGGTCATTATGAAAGCAAGGTGACAGTTTATATATATGTTTTTTGGTATGTGTTCATAGGTATAGATGTTATGTTGTTATTTGTGAGGCTATATTGTAAAACATGATTTTGTTTCAGAAATGCCAAGGGGGAGATTGTAAGAACATTTTTGTGTATTGTTTATTTATGGCATGTTCTAGACAATAACCATATTGAGTCCTAGATAGGTTAGTTTGGTTTCAATAACATCGATAAGTTTTGTAAAAGGCAGAATGAAGCGTTGAAGTAACGAAGAATACAAGTGAAACACGATAGTGAGCATATTGAGGTAAAAGTATCGCGGGTTCAAGAGAGTCATTTTGGTGCAGTTGTGAAGAAAAATGATTTTAACAAAAATACCTGCGCTTTCAGTTTCAAAAAGTGGCAGGAAAACACATTTCTACACTTGGAGGTATGCTTGGACCTACGCTTGAAGCGTAGGCCCTGCTACGCTTGAAACATAGTTGCGGCAAGTTTTTTCCTATTTTTGCCTGAGATGTCCAAATTGTTCGGGGGTTGGTTTTATGATATGATCACGACTTATAAACATCAAAGTGTGTTTTATATACAATATATTCACCATAATATAGGGTTTGGATGTGAAATTATGAGAAAGAGCAAACTTAGGGTTTGGATCATCATTGTCTATAAATACCCAAGTCTACAACAAACGGAGACACGTTTTTAAGGATTCTCTGCAAGTTTTCTACAGCTTCATCTTATTCTTCTACAAAGATATACAAATGGTGAGAGAATATTATTGACTGATTAGAGATACATAAGTTATCTTTAATTTTTGGACATCTTCAATCGTGCTTCTACATCGACGATTTCTATGCACGATTGAATGGTATAGTTGCTGAAAATTTCACACACCATCTATAGCAACGAGGTTGCGTTGATCCATTTCGAGAAGCGGAGCCATCTGAGTGCGGAGATCGAAGTAGGAGGCTTCGTTGTGATTTTGATCTGTTGAGAAGCAGAGTCGTCAGAGTACTGAGATCAGAGCAAGTGCTTTGTGGAGCGCGAGTGAATCTAGACTTTCTGACGTCGAGTGAAGAACAACAAATTACAGTGGTTGTAATTTCTTTTTTCATAGAGTCTATACAAATTCTCTGATTCATAGTGCATCGATACCCGAGCGTATCCGTGGTTTTTACTTGGAGTATTTCCAAGGTTTTCCACGTAAACATCTCTGTCTTATTATTTATTTTCTGAACTTATATTAATATTTGTTTGATTGATCTATTTTTGATAATTAAATTGAGAATTAGGGTTTGTGACTAATTAAAATTGAATTTTTGCTAAATAATTTTAATTGATCATAAAATCGACAAATAGCCTATTCACCCCCCTAGGTTGTTCTCACTATCGTCTAGGTAATTTTAGATAAGTTTGACCCTAAGAAGAAGAAACCTAAATATTTTGAGTGTCAAGGTTTTGGTCACATAGTTGCGGAGTGTGCTAATAAGGTCAAAAGAGCCAAAGGTCTAGCTGTCACTTCGGATGATGGAACAGTTAGTAATTCTGCTGAGTCTGATATGGATAAGGATTTGATTGCACTTGTAGTGCAAAGTAATGAGTTTGAATAAGTTGTTACTAGATGGACAATGTTTGGGGTTGAAGATTCTGAGGATAATAAAGATCGTAGGGATTCGTATAAAGATGCTTGCAATAAAATTTATGAAAAGTCTACACATCTTGAAGAAGAATTCTCAAAATGTATAGTTAAACTTAAAAGTGTTGACAAGGAAAGACAATCATTAAGAGAAGAATTAACTGATACTACTTTATCTCTAAATCAACTTTAGACACGAAGAGATCAATGGTGTAAAGAATTGATTAAGTTTGAAAAAGATAGGAAGCAGACTTTGAAAAGTGTGGATGATCTCAATAAGGAATTAGTCACTCTAAGATCTGATATAAATGAGAAATCTAGGAAAATTGAGGTTTTGGAAAATGAATTGAAGGATGCTAACTCAATTATTTATAAATGGTCTAGTGGAACCCTTAAGCTTAATCATATGTTGAGTGTAGGTAAATCTATGGGAAACACTAAAGGATTGGGATTCAAAGGAACAACAAGTAATTTAAATAATGCCCCCAAAATGAATTTTGTTAAAGCTTCTCAAGTAGCATCTAGTTCCTCTCAAGGTAATTATAATATAAGAAACATTCCTCCTGTTAAGAAGAATTTTAATGTCCAATCTTATGTTACAAAACTGGTTGAGAATAAACCTCCCTTTACCTCTAATTATAATAAGAGTTCTGATTTTCAAAGGTTTGTTCCTATATGTCATCACTGTGGTGTGAAAGGTCATATTCGACCTATGTGCTTCAAATTAAAAGGAAGAAATTTGAAATCAAGAAAAAAATCAAAGAACTCAAAGAAGACTCAATGTTGAAGATCAAATTAGGGTTTTGAGTGAAGAGGTAAATAATTTGTTTAATTTGGCAAGTAGAACACCTAAAATTAGACAAGCATGGGTTAAGAAAGGTGAGCTACATTATTTTGTTGCCAATACTGCCCTTAGAGCATGTGATTCTAGTTCATGGAGTTTTGATAGTGGATGCTCTAAGTAAATGATTGGAAATAGGTCATTGTTTGGTTATTTCAAGAGCAGTAATATTGGAACTGCTACTTTTGGTAATGGGAAAAAATCTAAAGTTTTAGGAAAGGGCACCATTGTTGCTTCTGGTCTACCTAGATTAGAAGATGTTTATTATATGAAGGGCCTAAAGGCTAATTTGTTTAGCATTAGCCAAATATGCGATAATAACGATAATGTAAATTTCACTTCCAATAAATGTTCGATTATTGATTCTTTTGGAAATTATGTTATAGAAGGTGTACGTACATTTGATAATCGTTATTGCATTTTTCCTAAACTTTATTCTGAGAAAGACCTTGAGTTTATTTCCACATATTCGCAGTTGACAGACATCTCTACTAAACCATTAGATTTCCAAAAGCATTTGACTCTTAGGAAATCTAGTGGCATGTTCTCATTAGAATAGATGTCTTCATATGTATTATTCTAGGAATATCTTGCATTATTCTTTATCCTATAATTGATACATTATCATGCATTTTTTTGTGCATTTTTATTTTGATTATTTTTATGCATGCATCATGTTTTGCTAATTTTAGGATTATTCAAGCATGAATCTTTATGACAAAAAATACCATAAAAATTATAAAATGAAAATTCTTAGCATGTTGAGCTTGGCTAAGGGTACAAATGGTTGTCATATTTAACTCTATTCTCATATTTACTTCTCTTATTATGCTTATGGGAATTGGAGTTGTTAGTCTGACATGAGGATATAAGTTATTCACTTGACATGCTTAAGTATTATTTTTCAACTCATTAATTTTGGATGCTTGTTTCACTTCGGAGATGACTGTATACTTCCTGAAACTTTTGGTCTTTCTCATCTAATCGAAGTGATATGGAGGTTCATGAGCTATGCTTGATTGATCTATGCTTTTGAATACCTTTTTCATGCTTATGGATGTTACGGTAATGTTGAAAGAGGAAAAATGATATAATTAAAATATAAAAATGCAAAAAGCAGTTCTTTAATCCATAAAGGAGAGAAAAATGATGATCATATATCTCATGGAAGAAGCTCGGGACTAAAAATCCTCGCTGGAAAGTCCGAAGCTTAGAAAGACAAAAAAGGATATGGTGAAAAAGTTGAAAAGGTGAAAAGAATAAATTGTGTGACAATGGGGTATTTGTTTTGCAATAAGGTCCAAGTTAATGATTTGACTTCTAGCTTAGTTTTTAAACTGAAGTATCATCACAGTTAGTGAGGAGATTATTAGAATTAGTATGCATTGCTTTCATCTTAGTGGTTTGCTTGCACCTAAATATTTTTTCATATATGCAACTTCTATGTAAAGCTTGTCTTGTGAACGGCTTATAACTACAAGGTATGTGTGCTAATTTTCTTCCCTTCCGTGTGTATATTAGCTAAGTCAAATATGCGAATATGATGTGTTTATGATTAGCTCATTGTCTCTACAACCCTGCTCACAGGTTTCTTAAACGAATTTTTTTTTTCTTCATGACATTATGTAATCATGCATTAGTATTAGGGTCATGCATTATAGAGATTTTTGTCACTTGAGAATTTGGGTTTGAACTTTCAGAGTTCTATGCCTATCTTGTTGTTACCTAGATTTTCTAGTCTCCACTTCTCGTTTTCCCCTTTTTTTACATATTGAGTAATTCTCTACTCCTCTTTCCCAATGGTTACAATTTTAGTTTATACTTATATTACTTTGGTTGGCATTTCGGTGTCGAAAAGGGGAGAAAGTATATATTAAGGGGGATAATCAATTAAGGGGGAATGATTATGTGTCAAGTGGAAGAGATTAATTGTTGAGGGGGAGTTTGTTTTCAAGGGGGAATGATTATGCTTTATTTTCCACACTTGTTTTTCATGGTATGTTTGCTCAGTGTTGTGGTTGTAGGAATTGGTCGAATCTTAATGAGATCAAGATACTGGTTTGGGTCTATGTTTGTTGGTGTGTGCTCATAAGTCTAGGTTTAATTTTGTATCTCTTGGGGATATCATTGTAAAATATGGTTTTGACTCAGAAATGCCAAAGGGAAAATTGTAAGAACATTTTTATAATGGCATGTCTAGTAAATAATCATGTTGGGTAGATTATGTATTTTCGTTAAAGTTTGAGGGAATAATAATTAAATATTCATATTTAGGAACCACCGATCGATCGGTGGAGTTTTCGATTGTTCGGTAGCGTCGACATTGGAATGCATGCGAAAATGTACTAAAAGAATTCTGACTCCTGGTAAAGGCATATTGAGGGACAGACTGGTCTATTCACAATTATTACTTGATCCTCACATCTAATCTTTTTGGAGTGCAAACAAAGAAATATCATTCCATAATTGAAGATTTCTATTCCATAATTGAAGACTCCTCTATCTATAAATATGAGAAGATATTGAGAAGAGTAGGTGTGTGTTTTGAGAGCTCTGCAAATCTTCCACATAAAATATTCTTCTGTAGAGAGAGAGAGAGATAAAGAGAAAAATATTGATTGATCATTCATCTTCTAGTTCTCTCTAGTTTTTGGGGTATTTTATTGTGCTACAATAATTGAGATTTTTATGCACAATTAGATGACCTAGATATTGAAAAATCTACACAGCATCCGTCGCACTGTGTGTGCTTTGATCCATTAGAAGCGGAGCCGTCAGAGTACGGAGATCGAAGCAGGAGGCTTTGTGGTAGCGTGAGTGAATCAACAACTTTCAGACATCGAATGTAGAATGGTAAATCCGGAGCAATTGTATGTCCCATCTTCATAGAGCCTGTATAACTCTTGATTCATAGTGCATCGATACTAGAGGGTATCCGTGGTTTTTACTTGGAACGTTTCCAAGGCTTTCCACGTAAAAATATATGTTATTTTACTGCTTTAAATTATGTTATTATATTATTATTTGTTTAATATTAATTTTGAAGAGATTTAAATTGTGTGGAATAATAAACATTAATAATCCAATTAGAAATCTGCACATTGTTCCCAGAATTCGCGTTTAGAATTTTTTGAACGATCGAGGAATTAATTAATCGGTCGGTGGTAGTAGCGAACAATAGGTTAGTGGTATGATTGATCGGTGGGATTTGTGATTGATCGGTGACACAAGTGATCGATCGGTGGTAAAAATATTTGAGAAATAAATGCGAATCCTAATTAGCACACTAGTGATCGATCGGTGGTAATACGCGATTGATCGGTGAGTTAACTGCATGTTTTATTATATCTTGCTATAATAAATTGACTCTCACTTTTGGGTAACTATCATATCCTACATATCATAATATTGATTCTTGGATCAATAATTTATTTTTTCCTAGAAAAATCTTTTTAATAAAAATTAATTATTTTTATTACAAGAATAATATTTTTAATAGAAATTAAATAGTATAATTAATAATCCATTATTTTTATTAAAGTTATATTTTTAATTAAAAACTATTTTATATCTGATAAATATTATTAGTATAAGAAAGTTTTCTTAATGACCTATTCATTCTGATTAAAATTAAATATTTCGCAAATAATTTTAATTGGTCATTAAATTTATAAAATGTCTATTCAGCCCCCTCTAGGCTTAGGTCACCGTCTTCTAGGTAATTTCCTCTTTAATTATCATACTTTTTTGCAGTATCTCATGGAAAACCAGTGTGACATCAGTAAATTGTTTAGGAGTAGAACATCTCGGATTATTGTCATAGGTGTAAGATATTCTCTACTTTGGTCAGTGAGCTATGGGAGTTAACTTACAGTAATATTTCTCATTATAGGAAAGAAATAAGTTACATTCAATCATATGATCATCTGAATTGGTGCATGGTTGTTCTTCTAAAAATAAGTAGGTCAAATATGCCTTTTAAAAAAAGTAGCTTAAATATGCAACACCAATAACAAGTAGTTCTTTAATGATAATATTTGTGAATTACTGTCTAGATCTTGATCCAGTACATTCTAATGCTATTAAGTTTAATGGCACATTTTTTGACATCGTGTTGATTCCATAAATTAGATTTAACATTTGTTACACTAAATACTTGAGTTTATGAAATGAATTCTCATCCAATCTGAGCTAATTTAAATTCATTGGTTAAACAGTCTCTAAGGCAAGGACTAACCCTCGAGAGTTTATCCTATGATATTGAAGCCCCAACTAAATATAGAGTTAACAAAGTATTTTTAAACTGAAATTACCTAGACGATCAATAAAAATAGCCTAGAGAGGGGTAAATAGACTTTTGTGGATTTATTGACAAATCAATATTAATTGCGGAAATGTCAATTTTAATCCAATTCTCTAACAAGATAAATCATACAAAGATTAATCTAAGTGCAAAAAATAAAGCAATAGAGACACACGCTATTTTTACGTGGAAAACATTGGAAAGACTTCAAGTAAAAATCACAGATACGCTCTGGTATTGATACACTATGAATCAGAGAATTTGTACAGATTCTATGAAAACTGAACTTACAACTGATGTAATTTGATGTTCTTCACTCGACGTCTGAAAATCTAGATTCACTCGTGCCCCATGAAGCTCTTGCTCAGATCTCCGTACTCTGACGTCTCCGCTTCTCAACGGATCAAATAACCACGAAGCCTCCTGCTCCGATCTTCGCACTCAACCGACTCTACTTCTCAAGAGATCAAAGCAACCACGTTGCAATCGGTAGTGTGTAGAATTTTCAGAATCTAGGTCATTCAATCGTGCATAAGATCGTCGATGTAGAAGCACAATTGAATAAACCCTGAACAAGAGAGAATTATAAGATATAGAATAACTCAATGTTTTTCTCTCTCTATCTCTATATCTATAGAAGAATATGAATTTGTAGAAAACTTGCAGAGATCTCTCAACGGCTCAAAGGTTGCTTCACATCTATAGAAAACCTTGGTATTTATAGACAATGCTGAGTAGAAACCCTAATCTTATCATTTTTCATAATTTCACACCCAAAAACCCTAACACCCTATACTCTGGTGTATATCATGTATATTGCACGTATAAAAAGGTGTAAAGTTGCAGCCACCTCAAGAGAAAACAAATTGGGGTTAAATCTGTAATTTCATAACTTTTCCACGCATATTACCCTACGCTTGAAGCGTAGGAAGATGCGTAATTTATTTTTGCATGCGTAGCAAATGCATTGAAATAGCACTTTCTAGCCACTTTTAGTTACTGGAAGCGTAGGTCATGCGTAGAAAAACCCTTAGACCCAACGTTTCTCGAGACTAATGTCATTTGAACTCCCTCGACTCACTTGTAATGATTCTTGAAGTTGCGGCTTGAAACAATGACGTTTCAGTCCTTCGGAAGACACTTTTCTCTTTAAAACACCTCTTTAGCTCTCCTCTTGATTTCTCTAAGCTTGATTCAGATTTGATGAAGCTTGTTAACACATTTGCTTGACTACTTTACTATTCACTCAACATGGTTATTGTCTTGAACATGCCAAATACAAATAATACTATAAATGTTCTTACAATTCCCCCCTTGGCATTTATGAGACAAAACCATATTTTACAAAGTGTCACGAATAACAACATAATATCTATACCTATGAACACACACCAACAAACATAGACATAGAATATCAGATTGTCCTCATGACTATCTTCCAATCTTGCAACCACAACACTAAACATATCATGAAAAGCAAGTGTGGAAAACAAATATAAACCAACATAATGATCATTAGTAAATCATAACAACAATGCAAACATATTGATCATTAACGTATAAACATACTCCTTCTCCCCCTGAGAATATACTCCCCCTTAGTAAATACTTCTCCCCCTTTTTGGCACTGAAATGACAAGTAAAGATATATCAATCAAAATATAGGAAAACGATAACATAGGAGACTCTAGAGAATCTAAGACCAAGTACTAAATATGAAGATAAAGTACTTTATAAGATTATATCCAGATTCTCGAGTAACAAACTTAAATGAATGCATAATGTCATGAAAAACAATAAACCAAAAATAAAACAAAAATATTTTTGTGTTTTGAAATATGTGAGAAAGACAGTAGAGACAACAAGTTAATCATTAATACATCATATTCTCCGATTTAACTCAGCCATTATACAGACGGTAGTGAAGAAAATCAGCACACATACCTTAAAGACTTGAGAATGCACAAGTCAAGTTTTTCAAATATATATATATGAAAATTTTCATGTGCAAACACTAAGGTAAGATGAAAACAATACACACTAATTCTGATAATCTCCTCACCAACCGCGATGATAATTCAGTCCAAGATCCAAACTAGAAATCAAATCGTTAACTTGAACCTTATTGCAAAAAAAAACACCATTTTCAAATAATTTATTCTTTCGCAACTTTTCACCTTATCCCTTTTTATCTTTTTACGCTCTGGACTTTCCAGCGAGGATTTTTAGTCCCGACCAACTGGGCCCGAGCTTCTTCCTTGGGATTTATGCTCATTATTCTTCTCCCATTTTTACGCGAACACTCTGCTACTTTGTGGTAGGAGGCCCTATTACTCAGATTGAAGAACTAAATTTTGCATTTCTACATTTTAAACATCTCATCATTTTCTCTTCTTTCAGCATTACCACAACATTCATAAGCATGCAAAAGATGTACCAAAGTATAGATCAATCTAGCATAGCTCATGAACCTACATATCATTTCGGATTAAATGAGACAAACTAACAATTTCAGTAGGCATTACAATCATCTCCGAAGTAAAACAAGCACCTAAGATTAAGATTTTTCAACACATAAAATAATCATGCCAAGTGAACATCCAATAAATTTACATCAGTCAGATACCTCTACTTCCCATATGCATAATTAGACAAGTAAATATGAGAATCGAGTAAAATATGACAACTTTTGTACTTTAGCCAAGCTGATCATTCCAAAAGAAATTCATTTTATGAATTTTTTTCCTTTTTAAATGCATGCATGAATAAATATTATATAGATGCATGATTATCTATCAATTCTAGGATAATGCAATGCGCTCCTAGAATGATAGATAAGAAGATATTTATTCTAAAGAAAACATACCAATGGATTTCGTAAGACTAACATGCTTTTGAAAATCTAATGGTTTGTATGGATATCAACCAACTGAGAATCTGTAGATATAAAGTCTAGAGACATTATACAATCTTCAACAAGATCTCGAATGAAATGATCTCGAATATCAATATGCTTGGTCTTAGAGTGTTGAATAGGATTTTTAGAAATATTTATCGCACCCGTGTTATCACAGAACACAGTCATCATGCCTTGAGAAAAACCATAATCCTGCAACATCTGACACATCCACAGGTTAAATTCCAAAAGGATGGTCCAAGATGATAATGGCAGAGATGTCACGTGCTCGAGCATTTGTGAGTAGAGAATAAGCGGGTGCTGATGAATTTGAAAATTATCTTCCATACTCATTTCTATTATCAAAGATCATTGCAAAGCAATTGGGTGATAGGATAGAAGAGCCGGATAAGAGGCAATGGACAATTATGAAGATATATCCAGATGAGGACTTTGCTAAATTGAAAAAGATAGCGGATTTCCTGATATGGTTAAAAAGTGCCAGGGCTAGTGATGAAGATAACGAGGTGGATGAATACTAAGTAGGGCTAGGTTTAGAATTAGGTTTTGATTAGTTTATTTTTATGTTTTGTTTTGTTTTGATTTTTTTTTAGTGACGATAGACCCTTAGAGTCACGTCTTTATCTCTGTTTTTGCTTTTATTTTTATTGCATGAGAGTAGAAAGTAGTGAAATAATTCACTTTACTGGAAACCATTCATGACATGGAACTCAATATAATTATTGTTCGGTAGTGAGTGGGAGTGTTTACATCCATGTTATCTTTTGCATTATATCATGACTTAATTGAACTTATGTGTGGACTCATAACTGCGTGATTATAGAGAATTAAGATGTTTGTAGGTACCATCACTGGAAACCTTCACGATACTTCACTCGTCCACTAGGGGTAACCTAGGGTTTTAAAAAGCTTGTTACACGTGTTAAGTGTAATCGTCGACACTCACGAAAGCAAGTGATTAAGTTAGGTTAGTTAGAATAGATAGATTAGAAATTATTACAAGAAAGTTCCCTAATTTTATTGCTAAGGGACTATCAATATATAAGTTTGGGGTGTGATAGGTGTCATATATTAGACATTTTAACCCCTTAACTCAATATTGTTATGTCATTTCATTCATTATTTGGTATTTTTATGTTGTTTGTGTCTTAGAGTATGTTACAGGAGCTTAATGAAGAAATAGAGCTAACTTCGGTGAATTAACTGAAGTGCATATTTTTTCTATTGAAATAGGAGAGTCAAAGAGGCAATTCGAGACAAAAATGGCTCCAAGAGGGCAAAAATGGCATTTTCAGAAGTCGTCATCTTCAAGAAAATGTATCGTGGGTTCAAGGCGGTCGTTTCGGTGCATTTACAAAGAACAATGGTTTTGAAGAAAATACCTATGCTTGTGCCTATGCTTTCAGTTTCAAAAAGTAGCTGGAAATCACATTTTTACGCTTGGACCTACGCTTGGGATATACGCTTGGACCTACACTTGAAGCGTAGGCCAACTACGCTTGAAGCGTATATGCGACAAGTTTTTATGAGTTTCGATGGTTTCTGTTTGTTCTTCCCCCGGTTCGACTCCAGACCTCTATATACATGTATATACACTTATAAATATCAGATTTTAGGGTTTGAATGAGATGAGTGAAAAGACTGTAAATGACCTCTCTATACCATTGCCTATATATACACGATCATATATCAGTGTAAGGGGGTCGTTGATTTTAGAGGTTGGTTCGTGGAGAGATGTTCATTCAAAGGTTGGTTGGTTCATGCGTAGAGTTTTATCACCTTCAGACTTACTGTTGTTGAAAGCCATATTTAAACCTAGAGATCTGGAAAAGAAGACCATAGAGAGCATTTCTACATCAACGATGCAATCACCTTTCACCATGGCCAACTAACTCGGTATCTAGGGTTTTCTAGCAAAACCCTAGCCAAGTAATGTAGTTCTTTCATTGTTTTCAATTATAACGAGGGAAAACTGTTGACCATACTTTGATGATTATAGTAGTTAAAAGACCGTACTGATTTGCGATATAAAATTCTATGTTTGTTCTAAATACTTGTCTTAGATGGAATGAATGTATTATTTTACACAACTATGATTATTTAATATAAACATGAACTTGGATGCTTAATTATGATTTTCTACACAATGGTAGTAATAAAACTTTAAACCTTTAGTTGACACAGGCCATGCCTTGGCGATTTAATATAGACATGCTTTAGTTTATTTTCATGCAGTAGGAGTAGATTAGAGTAATATAATTGTCATGTACTAGTTAGGTCAGTCATGAGATGGGTTATCGCAATCCGATTGATGGTACTCCTTTTTGGGGTCTTATTTACCTAATTGTGGTACAATCTGATTCACATTTATGGATTGTTTTAAGGCCCGGTGTATTTTTTTGTTGTTTTATTTTATTTTATTAAATATTATTAGAGATTGTTAGCACTATATTGTATATATAATTATTGAAATTCAGGTTAAATGTTTTACTTTTGTTCCGCACTCGACACGGAGGGTTTTTGCGCCGTTTCTTCACGGTGGTTACCCGGTTGTTGGCATATCGGGTTGTTGGGCCAAAGTTTGGATTTAATTATGTATATATATATATTATTAATATATATATGGCTATTTAATATATAGATATAGATATATCAGTGTAAAGACATTTCTCCTTCCTCATCCACGCGCAGACTGTAATGACCGGGTTAATTTAAATAATTTATTTTTCTTCGGTTTATATATATATTTTTTTATCTTGTGCATTACGTGGCATTGCATGTGTTTACGTGCATTAAGGATTCCATGATTTGAGTTTTTGGGTTCATTCCTATGTTTTGTAAAATTTTCATTTTTGTCGTTGACCGGGTAGTTTTGATATTTTAATTAAATGTGGGGGTTACTTTTGAGTTTGATAAAGATGAGGGTAACTTTTGCAATATATTCATTATATGTAAAAGTGTGACCGAATTCCACATTTTATTTTTATTTTTTTTATCTTCAACTTTCCAAAAGCATATTCCTTCATCATTTAAAGGTACAATCATACATCTATTATATTGACACCACTTTATGACATTATTGATGAAAGTTTTCAGCCATTATATTGATGTGTTGAGGTTAGCTTTTGCATATTCTCAACAATCAAGCAAAACCATTTTTTCCATCATTCTCTATTTTTCTCCTATCTTCTTTTCTCTACATTTTGGGCATCTTAGAGTGGGGATTCAATTTTGTGCTCAACTAGGAAGTTGTTCTACGTGTTCCGATCTTCGGTTTAATACCAATTACGGTATGTGATCTATATTATTTAATTTGATTTGATTTTTCAAAAATTCCAGATTGCTAGTTTACATGTTTAGTGAAAATCAAGGCTTTAGATCTCTAATTTATAATATATGTACGGATCAAAATTAGTTTATGAACATTTTACATATTATATATAGGTATGTGATTATATGTTCCTGAAAATTTCAGAATTTATAGATAAGTAGAGAGTTAATTAAAAATCTAGGAATAACATGTTATTCGGATATTGTTGTTGTTGCAGACTGTTTGTTTTTACTCGGTTTGAGCAATTTATAGACCATGTTAAATTATTTATAAAATTTTGAAACTTTTACAGTATGCTTTTGTATATGTCTATTATCATCTCTCAAAATTTCAGATCATTTAGATTAATATTTAATTTTCTAAAAATCACGTAAGTAGGCTGTCCAGTGATATTTTACTGCTTGCTGATCCGATTTCGGTTTCGGTTTAGCCAATTGTTTCATATGGTTTCGTATTCTTATAAATCTTGAAACTTTTATTATAACCTTTTGTATATGTCTAGGACATATGTATTAAAGATCAAGAATTTTAAGTTAATTTATACTGGTAATAACAATTGTTGAGTAGTAACTGTTCAGTTTCAATCGTAGTTTAAAACCGGAACTTGTGTTACCAATTTGAGCTATCTATAATTCTAATTTTGTACTTATAATTTTATCACCTGATCTTGAGTATATAAGATGTAAATATGGAGATTTTGGTAGTCATATAATTCATGGATAGGTTTGTAAAAATCTTGGAGTAAGGGTGTTCAGTTTTCGGAACTGTTAGGAAAGCTGTCTTTTATAATTATTTTGGACCACTGTCCTTTGATTAAAGCTTATGCAAATTTTACAGTAGATCTACGTAGAAGTTTGACGTGTATCCTGTAAATTTCATATTTTTATCAAACCTGTAGATTTTTCTAAAAATCATAGATTACCTGCTGTCCGTTTTACGGTAGTATTCGAAGCCGAACTTTTCGATTCTTAATTAAGTAGCTAAATTTTGTCTATTAATCCCGATTATTTTTGAGTAGATATTTATATATATCAGAATGTTTATTGGAAAATATTATTATAAAAATAATTATGGTTATGTATATAAAAATTATTCAATATGTGTTAATTGATTTCGGGCATAACAGGGTACAAATGAAGGCGTGAAGGGAGAACCGTCCGTTTATTCATTCTCTACACAACCATATTGTTTTGATTGTTGGTATTTTACTGGATATTTTATCAAGTTGAGGTAGGGATTTATTGGGGTATCGTGTGAGTTTAAGAATCTTCATTTATGCATTTTAATGTTTATATATAGATTCATCATCTTATTGTGTTATGTTTGACATGAGTTGTGAAATTGCATTAATGTGTTTAAATGCATTGATTCATGCCACGATAGAATTTTATTAGGTGGATCATGGAGTGCGGATATATTTATTACTTATGTGCGCATATGAATGACATTTATGAATTGTGAATTGTGAATGGTGGATTGGTTGTTGATTTTGGGAAATGGTCGTGTGGTGTGAGCAATGGGGGGACAAAGGAGCTCCCGGGGTGCAAGTCCTCGAATTATCGCGCGATTGGTTGACGTCACCGTAGGGTTAGTAGCCCCAAGACGGCTAGGCAGATGAACAGGTAGTTCATGTCCTAGGGTTTGTTTCACGACATAATTTTCCCATTTGATGATTTTGAATTTGATGCTATTTCGGTTGTGATAGTTGGATTTGAGTTCATATTGAGAGTATTTGTTTTAATTTCGTGATTATAGAACTTTTAAATTATCTTGATGGTATTATTTAAATTGTTCTACATGAGTTTATATTGTGATTCCTTATGCATTTATATCTTGACATTGGACTAGGGTAGAGACTTGATCCTATACGTATTCATTAATTTACATACTTGCGGAATCTTACGCTTCATGATTTTTCTCTACTGGGCCGTTTGTGCTCACCGCTTAACATTTTTCAGGAAAAGAACCATTGGTGGATGATGCGTGAGCTATTGGAAATTTGTGGAATTTGAACCTATAATAATTACATCTTTATGTAATAATGGAGATTGCGTGCTTATTATGATTTGTACTTGTTTGGCTTTGGACTAGTGTGTTCGTATTGTAATTTGATTTGATTTCGGGATTTGTATATGATTTTATTATTTCTATTTCGCTTCCGCGCTAGTGAATTATAAACAATGTCGGTTGACCAGTTTGACCATTTGATATTTTTATGAATTTTAATTAAATTTAAGTCATTATCCGGATTTTCGCATTCGGGGCGTGACAACGTGGTATCAGAGCTTTTTGTCGTTTTACCTTTGGGACGACGGGATAAGGCCTAGTTATGGGAACGTTGGTTTTCTTTCGGGGAAAGGTTTCTGTCTGTACTCCTGATGGTGATTGTTTTTGTTTCATGGGGGATCAAATCCATTTTCTCACTTCTTCTCTTCACAGTTTGGGCAGTCGAGGAGGAGATAGTTCCTTCCTAGCTAATCTCCTGGCCTATGAAGAGGAGGAGCATGGTTCTTATGGTGACTTTCCGAGGGTGGTCTGTGAGTTCACGGATGTTTTTCCAGAATATTTGACCAAGTTGCCCCCGAAACGAGAAGTGGAGATCGGCATTGACGTCATTCCCGGTACCGATGCAATTTCTATGGCACTGTACCGTATGGCACCGGCCGAGTTGGAAGAGCTGAAAAATCAATTGGAGGATCTAAGGATGAAAGGTTTTATACGTCCAAGTGCATCGCCTTAGGGAGCTGTTCTTTTTGCGAAAAAGAAAGATGGATCTCTCAGGCTTTGTATTTATTATAGGAAGCTGAATCAAGTTACGATCAAGAACAAGTATCCATTGCCGAGGATAGACGACTTGTTTGATCAACTTAAAGGATCCAAATGCTTTTCAAAGATAGACTTGAGATCAGGTTCCTACCAATTGAGGGTCAAGGATGAGGATATCTCGAAGACAGCTTTTGGCACTCGCTACGGTCATTTTGAGTTCCTTGTTATGCCATTTGGTTTGACAAATGCACCGGCAGCATTCATGGATCTAATGAACCGGGTATTCAGTGCTTACTTGGACAAGTTTGTGGTGGTCTTTGTGGATGAAATTTTAGTGTATTCATCGTCCGAGAAGGAGCACGAGGAGCATCTAAGGATTGTTTTACAAATCCTTAAGGATAACCAGTTGTATGCAAAGTATGAGAAGTGCGAGTTTTGGCTACCTAAGGTACAGTTCCTTGGGCATGTTGTCTCTGCGAAAGGAATCTCGGTAGATCCTTCTAAAGTTGAGGCTGTGATGAGTTGGAATCAACCACGTAATGTGTTTGAGATTAGGAACTTTTTAGGATTGGCTGGCTATTACCGAAGATTCGTGAAGGATTTTTCGAGGTTAGCACAACCGATGACACATCTCACTCGGAAGGGGGTGAAGTTCATGTGGAATGAAGCTTGTGAGTTTGCCTTTAAAGAATTGAAGCACAGGTTGACATCAACACCGATCTTAGTGATTCCAGAGAGGGGATTGGGCTATGTGATTTATTGCGATGCTTCTATAGAGGGCTTGGGGTGTGTCTTAATGCAGACAGAGAGGGTAGTTGCCTATGGGTCTCGACAGATAAAGACTCATGAAAAGAACTATCCCACTCATGACTTAGAGCTAGCAGCAGTGATCTTTGCACTGAAGAGTTGGAGACATTACCTGTACAGGAAGAAGTTTGAAATTTTCTCTGATCATAAAAGTTTAAAGTATCCTTTTTCGCAAAAGGACTTGAACATGAGACAGAGAAGGTGGGTTGAGTACATGGGGGACTATGATTTCGAGTTACAGTACCATCCTGGAAAGGCCAATGTTATGGCTGATGCTTTGAGTCGGAAGTCACGGGGGTCAATTTCTAGCATTATCATTTGCGAATGGCAGATGATGAAGGATATCGCAGAGTTAGGGTTGATTTTCAGTGATGACAATGAGTCAGCTACCTTATTTAGCCTGACAATCCAACCCACTCTTATTAACGAGGTGATTGAGTCACAGAGAGGGGTAAGCGAGATGGATTCCATTCGTACTCGAATTTCAGCTGGTGAGACCGTGGATGATTGGACCTTGCACTCTGATGGGGGTCTAAGGTTCAAAGGGAAGATGGTGGTGCCAAAAGCAAGCAAGGAGAAGGTGATGAAGGATTTTCATTGTTCGAGGTTTGTAGTACATCCCGGTGGTACTAAGATGTATCACAACTTGAGACGCCAGTTTTGGTGGAGGGGCATGAAGCGTGATGTTGCTCAGTTTGTTGCCAGATGTCTTACTTGTCAGCAAGTAAAGGCTGAACATCAGAAGCCTGCAGGTCTGTTGCAACCATTGCCAGTGGCAGAGTGGAAGTGGGAACACATCACTATGGATTTCGTAACAGGATTACCAATGACGCATAAGGGGCATGATGCAGTATGGGTTATTGTTGACAGGTTGACCAAGACAGCTCATTTTCTGGCCATACGAGAGATAGATGGCACAGAGGCACTCAGTAGGGTGTATATTGACCAGATTGTCAGATTACACGGTGTTCCAGTTTCTATCGTGTCGGACAGGGATCCGAGGTTTACTTCACGATTTTGGCAGGGTTTCCAGTCAGCTCTTGATTCAGAGTTGAGGTTTAGCACGGCGTTTCATCCTCAGACTGACGGTCAATCTGAACGGACTATTCAGATATTAGAGGATATGCTACGGGCTTGCATTCTGGATTTTCAGGGTAATTGGGATGGTCATCTACCATTGGTTGAGTTTGCGTACAACAATAGTTACCAGGCCAGTATTGAGATGACACCATTCGAGGCGTTGTATGGCAGACCATGTAGATCTCCTGTTTGTTGGACTGAGGTTGGCGAGAAATCCATTTTGGGTCGTGGCTTGAGGCGATCAGAGATTATTCATGAAACAACAAAGAAGATCAAGATGATTCGACAACGATTGATCACAGCTCAGAGCCGACAAAAAAGCTATGCTGACCGGAGGAGGAGACTATTATCCATTGATGTGGGGGACCATGTGTTTCTAAAGGTTTCTCCGCGAAAGGGATTGATGAGATTTCGGCGAGGTGGCAAGTTATCGCCACGGTTTATCGGACCTTTCGATATTTTGGATCGTGTTGGTGAGGTGGCTTATTGTTTGGCTTTACCACCAGAGTTGTCCAGAGTTCACAATGTTTTTCATGTGTTTATGTTGAGGAAATATGAGCCAGATCAGTCACATGTTTTGGATTGGGTCGATGTTGAGGTTGATGAGGATGTCACCTATGAGGAACGACCTGTTCAGATTTTGGACTCTAGAGATCAGGTTCTTCGTGGAAAGGTGATTCATCTAGTCAAAGTTTTGTGGCATCATCATGGCATGGAGGAGGCTACATGGGAGCGTGAGGACGAGGTCCGTGCCAACTATCCTGATCTTTTTGCCACTTAAGGTATGTCACGATTTCGGGGACGAAATCTTTTTAAGGAGGGGAGGTTGTAATGACCGGGTTAATTTAAATAATTTATTTTTCTTCGGTTTATATATATATATTTTTATCTTGTGCATTACGTGGCATTGCATGTGTTTACGTGCATTAAGGATTCCATGATTTGAGTTTTTGGGTTCATTCCTATGTTTTGTAAAATTTTCATTTTTGTCGTTGACCGGGTAGTTTTGATATTTTAATTAAATGTGGGGGTTACTTTTGGGTTTGATAAAGATGAGGTTAACTTTTGCAATATATTCATTATATGTAAATGTGTGACCGAATTCCACATTTTATTTTTATTTTTTTTATCTTCAACTTTCCAAAAGCATATTCTTTCATCATTTAAAGGTGCAATCATACATCTATTATATTGACACCACTTTATGACATTATTGATGAAAGTTTTCAGCCATTATATTGATGTGTTGAGGTTAGCTTTTGCATATTCTCAACAATCAAGCAAAACCATTTTTTCCATCATTCTCTATTTTTCTCCTATCTTCTTTTCTCTACATTTTGGGCATCTTAGAGTGGGGATTCAATTTTGTGCTCAACTAGGAAGTTGTTCTACGTGTTCCGATCTTCGGTTTAATACCAATTACGGTATGTGATCTATATTATTTAATTTGATTTGATTTTTCAAAAATTCCAGATTGTTAGTTTACATGTTTAGTGAAAATCAAGGCTTTAGATCTCTAATTTATAATATATGGACGGATCAAAATTAGTTTATGAAACTTTTACATATTATATATAGGTATGTGATTATATGTTCCTGAAAATTTCAGAATTTATAGATAAGTAGAGAGTTAATTAAAAATCTAGGAATAACATGTTATTCGGAGATTGTTGTTGTTGCAGACTGTTTGTTTTTACTCGGTTTGAGCAATTTATAGACCATGTTAAATTATTTATAAATTTTTGAAACTTTTACAGTATGCTTTTGTATATGTCTATTATCATCTCTCAAAATTTCAGATCATTTAGATAAATATTTAATCTTCTAAAAATCACGGAAGTAGGCTGTCTAGTGATATTTTACTCCTTGCTGATCCGATTTCGGTTTCGGTTTAGCCAATTGTTTCATATGGTTTCGTATTCTTATAAATCTTGAAACTTTTATTATACCTTTTTGTATATGTCTACGACATATGTATTAAAGATCAAGAATTTTAAGTTAATTTATACTGGTAAGAAAAATTGTTGAGTAGTAATTGTTCAGTTTCAATCGTAGTTTAAAACCGGAACTTGTGTTACCAATTTGAGCTATCTATAATTCTAATTTTGTACTTATAATTTTATCACCTGATCTTGAGTATATAATATGTAAATATGGAGATTTAGGTAGTCATATAATTCATGGATAGGTTTGTAAAAATCTTGGAGTAAAGGGTGTTCAGTTTTCGGAACTGTTAGGAAAGCTGTCTTTTATAATTATTTTGGACCACTGTCCTTTGATTAAAGCTTATGCAAATTTTACAGTAGATCTACGTAGAAGTTTGAAGTGTATCCTGTAAATTAAATATTTTTATCAAACCTGTAGATTTTTCTAAAAATCATAGATTACCTGCTGTCCGTTTTAGGGTAGTATTCGAAGCCGAACTTTTCGATTCTTAATTAAGTAGATAAATTTTGTCTATTAATCCCGATTATTTTTGAGTAGATATTTATATATATCAGAATGTTTATTGGAAAATATTATTATAAAAATAATTTTGGTTATGTATATAAAAATTATTCAATATGTGTTAATTGATTTCGGGCATAACAGGGTACAAATGAAGGCGTGAAGGGAGAACCGTCCGTTTATTCATTCTCTACACAACCATATTGTTTTGATTGTTGGTATTTTACTGGATATTTTATCAAGTTGAGGTAGGGATTTATTGGGGTATCGTGTGAGTTTAAGAATCTTCATTTATGCATTTTAATGTTTATATATAGATTCATCATCTTATTGTGCTATGTTTGACATGAGTTGTGAAATTGCATTAATGTGTTTAAATGCATTGATTCATGCCACGATAGAATTTTATTAGGTGGATCATGGAGTGCGGATATATTTATTACTTATGTGCGCATATGAATGACATTTATGAATTGTGAATTGTGAATGGTGGATTGGTTGTTGATTTTGGGAAATGGTCGTGTGGTGTGAGCAATGGGGGGACGAAGGAGCTCCCGGGGTGCAAGTCCTCGAATTATCGCGCGATTGGTTGACGTCACCGTAGGGTTAGTAGCCCCAAGACGGCTAGGCAGATGAACAGGTAGTTCATGTCCTAGGGTTTGTTTCACGATATAATTTTCCCATTTGATGATTTTGAATTTGATGCTATTTCGGTTGTGATAGTTGGATTTGAGTTCATATTTAGAGTATTGGTTTTAATTTCGTGATTATAGAACTTTTAAATTATCTTGATGGTATTATTTAAATTGTTCTACATGAGTTTATATTGTGATTCCTTATGCATTTATATCTTGACATTGGACTAGGGTAGAGACTTGACCCTATACGTATTCATTAATTTACATACTTGCGGAATCTTACGCTTCATGATTTTTCTCTACTGGGCCGTTTGTGCTCACCCCTTAACATTTTTCAGGAAAAGAACCATTGGTAGATGATGCGTGAGCTATTGGAAATATGTGGAATTTGAACCTATAATAATTACATCTTTATGTAATAATGGAGATTACGTGCTTATTATGATTTGTACTTGTTTGGCTTTGGACTAGTGTGTTCGTATTGTAATTTGATTTGATTTCGGGATTTGTATATGATTTTATTATTTCTATTTCGCTTCCGCGCTAGTGAATTATAAACAATGTCGGTTGACCAGTTTGACCATTTGATATTTTTATGAATTTTAATTAAAATGAAGTCATTATCCGGATTTTCGCATTCGGGGCGTGACACAGACGTTCTTCCCCATCTTCTTCTTCTCCCAGTTGCAACTTCGGCTGACCATCTTCACCTTCATATTTGTCGGTTGATGAGAGAGAGAGAAAGAGAAAGAGGAAGTCGGGCTTAGAGAGAGGGTCGCGTGAGAGAAAAGACCAAGCTAAATGAGGGACAGCGATCGGCGGCGACGTTGTTGGGCGACGGTGGCGGCGATGCTGGGCAATGGCGGCAGCGTAGGGGTAGTGCACATGGGCACTGGTGGCGCTGCGGTGGGCGCGGCTGCTGTAGTCGCTCGTGGCAGCATAGGGGCGAGTTCGGTAAAATTTTGTGACACCGTTTTGGCAAAGGTCGTTGTTTCGTTTTATGTGCCATTTAGTGGGTTGATGGGTATTCACCTCGTATACGTTATATCCAAATTTGAGACAATTTTATTGAATGGTTTAGCATAGATCGCGATTTCTAGGTGAGTTGACATTTTTAATTTCGTGTTGATTTGGTTGACCTAACGTTTGTAGATTTTAATCATATTTTGGTATGTTGCTCTAGGTGCCGTGGTGGTCATTTCGGCTCATCATGCAGCCAAATTAGGCTAGTGGTGCGGAAATATATTTTTTGGGTTTTGGTTCGGAAACCGGTATTGGTTCATCGCCACGTTTGTGCACGCTTCTATAGGTAGGGAAACCGTTGTTTAATTTTTTAAGTTCACGCACTGTGGGGCGTGTGAAATTATGGTGGTATTATTTGGAAATTCGATTGCTTGGGAATTTATTTTAATGAATTTAAATTGAAAGGAATGAAAACATCATGATTAAATAATAAATAATTAATTGAATTAATTGTAGAAGTAAAGAAATAAATTAAATAAGTATTACTCAGAGTTGACGTATTTCATGCTTATATGATTTTATTATAGTTAGTTATGTATGTATTTAATTGAAATTATTATTTAAAAGATAATTAAATAATAAATTGGAATTATTGAGAACTGACGATAGGATGATGTGTATATGCCTATGTGATTTTATTCGAGCATGCTATGTGGGTATTAAATTAAATTTATTTGAAAATCATGCTTGTATGACTAGGGTACTAGCAATAGCATGATGGTGCTATTATATGTCATATTCATCTCATGAGAATGTAGTATGTGGGAGACGAGAGATGCATGATTTCATTGAACACCGAACGTTGAGGTACAACCATCTTGGTGTAGGGATTCCAGGGTACGGAGATTTCACTTATTCCTAGAACTTCAGAGTTGGGCCATCCTAGATGAACCACCGTACGTGTGTTTGTCGTACAGGGTGTGACTGCAGGGTAGTAGTTTGAGCTACGCCTGAGATTTGGTTTCCACATTAAGATAGGGATTCTGGGGGATGGAATTGGCCTCTTGTTCTTAGGACTCCGGGTTACGGACATCCTAGATGAGTCACATACAGGATGATGACTGCAGGTTAATAGTTGGTCGTACAGGATTACTACAGGGTAGCGGAGAGAGCTACGCCTGAGACTTTTGCCTAGAAATGTAGGTAGACATGGACATGCATCATCATTCTTACATCATCTCATGATATCATTGGTTGAGACGCTATATATGTATAAACTTGCTCTACGATTTTCTGACTGTTGTTATAGCTGGACTAATGAGTGTCAGGGTGTCGAGTTATGGATCTCACGGTATGTAGACCGAGACGAGATGTATATTTTATCTTTGTTCTAGGATGGGATCCAATTTTGGTTTTGGGAAGAGCTAGTTAGTCTCGCCAGTTAGGGCAGAGACGAAGGGTGTTTCCCTGCTGAGCATTGTGAGCACAGTCCACTTGTGTTTATTATTTTCAGGTTATGTGACCGGATAAGGTCGGATGTGGTTGTTGTGATGTTGTTGGCATGTAGGGACCTACCGTTATGTTTTGTTGTTCAGGTCATGTCTAGGGCTAGTTTGAAATTACCTTGCTCTTTTGGTTTAATGTATTATTCTTTTGGCACCTACGGGTGTATCGGTCTGTATCTATTGCTGGGTGGGCGCGTACTACATTTGTGTGGGGTGTTATCATGTACATTTTAGACTGTGCGTATGTTGTCAGGCTTGGAGGGGTGGTGGTTCTGTTGAGTCGTTGATCCCGGTCCCTTGTGATAAGTTTGGGATGGTTTTTCCGTTATTTAGGATTTATATATATTGAATTATAGGGTGTATGGAGTGGACCTTATCCACCAGGGGTTCCTGTACAGATGGAACTCTACTTAATTTTTGTTAGATTTTCCAGGTGGCACTCTAGTGATCCTAGACTCCAGTACTGGAGGTCCAATGGATATCGGGGCTTTACAATCGCTCTTTTACAGTTGATACATCGAGGAACTATATTATGCGGTTAGTGGTGGAGCGATGAAAACCCTAGTTTTCTCTCTCTTCTGAATCACAACCAATTTACTTTGCTTTCTAGATAATTTAGTTAATTTAGATAATTTGGTCTTTGACCACCTAAACAAACCATTTTCCAGAAAATATAATTTAGCGTTTTTGAATTGCTAAAGTGAACCATCTGAGTCTCTGTGTGATCGATATCCCTTACTCAAGCCATTGTTATTTTACAATCGATACGTGTGCTTGCATAGGGTAAAACCTAGCGTCGTTAAGGTGTCATTTTTAACCACATATTTTTACACACGTGACATCACATTAACAAATAAAGTATTCAATGGTTTGGAGTTCCAATTAGCACTGTTCGTCTCAGCAACAGTCCACTCACTCTATGATTTTGATTGTGATTGATTAGTCCTCGCATCCATCACAATAGGAGGTGAGTATCCTACCTCTATAGCCAGCCAAGCTCTCTCATCTAACAATTTCAAAAATGCTCTCATCCTTGTTTTCCAATACGTGTAATTTGAGCCATCAAACAAAGGGGACCTAGATAAGGGTATCTCCATCGTCTAAGTTCAGGATCTAACCCTAGGTCGTTAACCTAAATTGGGGCCACCACGCTCTAACACCAATTGAAATTACCTACACGATCACTGAAAATAGCCTAGAGGGGGAATGAATAGGATTTTTGTTGATTTATTGACAAATTAATATTAATTTTGGAAAAATCAGTTTTAATCCAATTCTGTAACAAGATAAATCAAGCAAAGATCAATCTAAGTACAAAAAATAAAGCAATAGAGACACACGATATTTTTACGTGGGAAACCTTGGAAAGACTCCAAGTAAAAATCACAGATATGTTCTGGTATCAATGTACTATGAATCAGAGAATTTGTAAAGACTATGAAAACATAACTTACAAACGCTGTAATTTGTTGTTCTTCACTCGACGTCTGAAAATCTAGATTCACTCACGCCCCACGAATCAAATAACCACGAAGCCTCCTGCTCCGATCTCCGTACTTAGACGGCTCCGCTTCTCAACGGATCAAATAACCACGAAGCCTCCTGCTCCGATCTCCATACTCAACAGATCAAAGCAACCACGTTGTAATTGGTAGTGTCTAGATTTTTTAGAATCTAGGTCATTCAATTGTGCATAAGATTGTCGTTGTAGAAGCACAATTGAATAAATCCTGAACAAGAGAGAATTATAAGATATAGAATAACTCAATGTTTTTCTCTCTCTATCTCTATCTCTGTAGAAGAATATGAATTTGTAGAAAACTTGCAGAGATCTCTCAAAGGTGCTTCACATTTGTAGAAGACCTTGGTATTTATAGATAATGCAGAGTAGAAACACTAATTTTCTCCTTTTTCGGAATTTCACACCAAAAAACCCTAACACACTATACTCTGGTGTATATCATATATAGCACATATAACAAGGTGTGAAGTCGCAGTCGCCTCAAGAGAAAATAAATCGGGGTTAAATCTTGAATTTCACAACTTTTTCACGCAGATTACCCTACGCTTGAAGTGTAGTAAACCCTACGCTTGAACCGTAGTCAGATGTGTAATTTATTTTGGCATGCGTAATAATTGCGTCGAAATAGCACTTTCTTGCCACTTTTAGCTACTGGAAGCGTAGGCCATGCATAACAATACCCTCGGAACCAACTTTTCTCGGGACTAATGTCATTTGAACCCCTTTGACTCACTTGTAATGATTCTTGAAGTTGGGGCTTGAAAAAATGATGTTTCAGTCCTCCGGGAGACACTTTTCTCTTCAGAACACCTCTTTAGATATCCTCTTGATTTCTCTATGCTTGATTCAGATTTGACGAAGCTTATTGACACATTTGCTTGACTACTTCACTATTCACTCATCATGGTTATTTACTCAACATGGTTATTGTATAGAACATGCCAAACACAAATAATACTATAAATATTCTTACATAAATTATATCCACTATACAAATAATACTATAAATGCTCTTACATAAATTATATCTACTATCACACTATAGGTGTCTAACAAACCAATGAGCCATTGCGTGGTACGGCGATGAAAGCTTTGTAAGAACTTGCATTGGAGTGTGAGAGTAGACCCCTGTGCAAATAACTGAGGTGGGAGAAATATCGGATAATTATTATTTCATGAATAGAAAAACGGATCCGAATCAAACTCTTTAAGCTACCATTGAGACTGCATATATGTATTGAAATTGGCTGGCCAGCAACTCTTAGGGCTGATATCATTAACCGTGCTAACGTTGGTATGGAAATTATCCACAAACGTAATGCTCATAACTTCCCTCTAGACCTAGCTGCTATTATAACTTAGTGCACTTTCATTTTTATTTTTCTGGATATTAGTGACGAGCAAATCGGCAACTTTTCACACTTCTCACTCCTACAGAAGAGACGTCGAATAGTAGATTTTACTTTGTACTTATAGTCCATTCGTTTTGTTGCATCCTTTTTGTATCAACAATCCATTTGTCTGCGTTTCACATTCTGGTGAAGTACTATAGTTGAAAGAAAGTTCCCACTTGATCGATTCTCTAAGGTCAACACACTCGCTGATTAGTATCAATGTTAGTTCTAGGGATCATTCTTTGTGTAATGACAAAAGTTTGAATTGACAACTATAAGAATTCAAGTTCAAGTCTGGCAAATAGTCGATTTTTGCAATAAATGTCAGAGGTTTGGTATGTATTCCGTCTTCTGTTTTTTGATTAGTAATGACACCGACTCTTCTTTTTGGTGGGAATTCCTTTCTATGCTTTAGTTGTTTGTTTTGCTACATGAGTTTTGTTCTGCATTGTGATGCTTTATTCATTTCAGTCAAATCAAGTTCGCTCATTCTCTTCTCTTGAGCACATAGCACAATTCTTTTGTTTTTCTCAAAGCTAATTCGGAGCATAATTGTGTATGTAATTGCAGGCTATCCCCCAAAAGTTTTCCAACAATTAGAAACTGAAACTATCAGAAATCAACTTAATGGTCCAAGTGGTGCAATGTGGAATGTACGACCTTAGCATGAATACAAAACCTTCCATATTGGTAACTTATTTGATTCTTTAGAATGTCTATTTTTGTTTATGTTTGGTTGACCTGTTTTTGTTTATGTTTTTGGGTTTTAGTTTAAAACACATATTTGGTTGAATTTTTTATGTTTGTGTTTTCAAACTACATTAAATAAACACATGCCCCTTTTAGTACAAAATGACAAAAACCGAAATTTGGTGTTTTTTAACTCCTGGAGCAACAGTATGTATTTATGTATTATTATTTTTCTTTCTTTATTATTTCTTCACTTTATAATATAGTTTATTATTTTATTATTATATTATTATTTATTAATTTATAAATATATTATATTTATTTATTTATTATTATTTCATTATTTAATTCATTTTATTTATAAATTATTTATTCATTTTTAATTATTTAAAAATATATTTTATTAATTTAATATTAATTTATTATTATTATACTCATTTTTTATTATTATTATGAAGTATTTATTTGTTATTATATTTACTTATTATTTATTATTTTTATTATATTTTTAAATATGTTTTATGTAATTTATTATTTATTTTATTAATTTATTATTATTATTTATTATTTAGTCCATTTTTTATTATTATATTTATTTATTATTATTGTATTCATTTTTTATTATTATTATATTTTCTTTTATTTATTATTTATATTATTAATTATTGATTTTTAATTTTTCAATTTCAACCCAAAAAACATCCCTACCAAACATACTTATGTTTTTGGATGAATAAATAAAAAAACAAAAAAAGTGTTTTTTGTTTATTTCAACACAAACACAAACATAATTCTACCAAACAGGCCTTAATATGTTAACCTAGTCGATGACTTGTGAATTTTTTTTTTCTTAATGTAGTTAATTATAATCCTTAGATCTACTATCATGGATAATATGCATAAATATGTTTGATGTATACGTTATAAGCTTTAGATCATAATGACTGCTTTAATCTATCATTTTGTTTGAAGTTTCTAAATATAAGATGTCATATTTGTTTCTCGATCACTACTTGTAGTCATTGAAGCTGAAGTTATTGTTATGGACATAATTTACCAAAATTGTGAAATGCAACTGGCAATAATATCCAAGTAGATCTGTATTAGCAGATTTCATAATGCAGACTCGAATTGATCTGTTTTCCTGTTAACGTTTTCAAATGGATAAATAGGATGACTGTATATTTGTTTTTGTTTTTTTTTTGTTAACTCATTTAGTGACATTTTTTATATTGTGGATTAGAATATACCAGTAACTTTTGTTTTCAATAGAATTACTTTTTAGTTGTCTTTTTGATGTGTATAAATAGATAAAGGAATATTCTGAGTATGGATCATTTTTGTAATTATGTTAAAAGGGAGTAAAGTAAAAAAGGTAAATTACACTTTCACTCTCTCTTGGATAATTACAGCTTGACCTCTTCTAATTTGGTTATTGGTTATATTTTTTCCCTCGGTCAGACTTCCCACACAGTCAACACCGATCAAAGCCAATGGAAAATAATTATATTACCCTTCAATTAATGAAAAGACCCCTTTATCACTTATTTTAAATTTTATATTGGATAATAATGCCCTTGTATATTTCTAATTTTTCACTTATGGGTCATCTTCTTCCTAGCTCATCTTCTTCATGAGAGTGATATTGTAGATTGTGGGTCATCTACTTCCTCAAGTTGGTATCAGTAACTACTTTGACAGCTCTTGTAAAATTAGAAGCATAATTTATTAATTGTTACATGTTGATTCTATTCTTTCCAACCAACCAAACACCCTTTATCACACATTAATCACCAACGTAGTGCTATTTGAGTAATTTGGAATGTCTCTATTTTTCAATACAGCTATATATTGCATGAATCACCAACCGCCATATATACACACAATATATGTCTGTGTTGTTAAGAAATGCAATGGACATTGAAACAACAATTTCCTTCAGCTCTCAAGCAAAGTAATTGCCTCCAAATTGTGGTCTGCAATTTCCTAGCCAGCCTTTCAACCTTTTGGGTATAGTTAACTTATTTTTTTGAAATAATTTTCAAAACTTTCTTTTGTATAACGGTCACTTTGTTTCTTGCCAAACTTTTGTAACATCCAGAATGATTAACTACATTAGCAACTCAATTCCCTAACCCCATTAGCTCTAGTGCAGGCAGAGACTATAGATGATGCAAATGATAAACAAATTGCAAAATGTGGGTGTAAAAGTACAAGAGATGCACAACATGAACGAAAAAAAATGGAGAAATGGCTCCACTAGCAAGTCAGAACATATGGGTCAAAATCCATGGTCGAAATCTCAAGCAAAGTGGGCGAATAGAAAAGAAAGAAAAGGTGGAGAAGAGCAAAGAGTGTAACCTCATCACAACTAGAGAGTGGGTAATGAGCACTAGTAAAGCTAAAATCCCCAAAATGAAATACTCCAAAGATAGCTAAAGACCAAGAGATAGAGAAGAGAGAAACAAATAGAGGAGAAGGGTGAGAGGTGACGAAGATCATAAATCAGTCTCCCATGGCCGAAGCACAGAGGAAGAAAGGGAAGATGGGTGTCGTCCTTGAGAGAGGGAGTGGCCTCCCGGAAAGGAAAAGAATAATAAGAAGTTGGGGATCCCTAGGCAAGCACTATTGCCTTCTATTTATAGGTCACTTGCTCAAAATGTTGCCCTAAGATGAAGTGGTCCTGTAATAGCCAAAAATTATATGGCCCAATAAAGATGGGCCATGGGCAAGAACCGATGGGCTTGACCCATAGAAGTCTCTAGAAAATGAGTGATCCATAAGTTAGGGACTAGTCTCATATATGGAAGATAGAGCCCAAGAAAGAAAGGAGTTTATCAAATCCCATTATTTAAGGGATTGATAAACTTGGGTAGATGGATCAGGCCAATCTACCGAATCGTGTATAAATACATGGCCAAAGGATGAATAAAGCATTCCATTTTTTACCTAATTCGTTGTGTATTTTTATGCATCTACACAATTGGTGCCTTATGTGGGAAACAGTTCTTGAAATCTTTTTCAAAAAGCTTCCCACTCTCTACTAAGAGTTTAGATTAACATTATCCGTGGTAGTTATCACCCGGTCGCAACAATCCGAATTTCCTCCGAACGGAGGTCAACCTTCTCAAACCGAAGATTCGATCAGGCGGGCCTTGGAGGATAAGACCGTTGATTTTGAGAGGTAGAACGCCGAGTTGGTGGCAAAACTGGCTCTGCTGCAAAACCCTCGAGAAGCCCAGAATGGCGAACAATCCAACCAGCAGGAGCGATCTGCGGGCCACCAATCGGAAGGGGACAACCACCACGCAAAGTCCAACAATGATCGGGAGGAGCACGCAGAGTCATCCCTATAGGTGCTCAGGATGCACAATCCCGAGGAAACTCTGACCATGAAAACATTGGAGGAAATTATGATCAGATTCCAAAGGGAGGTGCTTAAGGATCTGAAGATTTAGACTCCCAATGATCTGGCCTCTGAGGCATCCATCGACGCCATGAATACACCATTCACACTGGCGATCACTAGCGTGCCCTACCCGAAAAGGTTCAGGTTACCGAAGTTTACCCTGTTTGACGGCACAAACGATCCGACAAAACACATCTACCATGTTCATACAAAGATGAACGTCTTTAACTAAAATGAAGCCTTACTCTGCAAATTATTTCCCACCAGCCTGACCAAAGCAGCCCTGCTATGGTTCAGGAAGCAGCCACCCGATCCATTGGAAGCTGGCTCATACTCTGCGAGTTTTTCATTGGCCAGTACTTCGGCAATAAAAGATAGAAAAAGACCATTTCCAGTCTATTTACTATGATCCATGAAAAAGGTGAATCCCTGAAGAGGTTTGTCTCATGATTTAATGTCGAGATGTCCTCGATTGACAATTATGATCAACACTCAGCCGTCAGGGCCTTCAGGATGGCCTTGATTCCTAGAACCAAGTTCCACCAATCTTTGGTCAAGAGGCCACCGGCAAACATCGGAGAACTCAATTCCAAGGCACAAGGGCATCTCCGGAAAGAAAAAGAACTGGCCATACACCAAAGAAGGGAAGCATTTGCAAGTGTAGAGGCAAGAGCATCCGAACCGAAAGTTAAAGATCGGGCGCCAGATCGGAAGCAACAAAGCGCTCCTCCTGCACCCTCCCAAGTCCTAGAGAAACGCCAGAGGTTCGAAGACAAGATCACTCCATTAAAGGTTAGCTTGGCCAAGCTGTATCAGAAGACTAAGGGTAAAGGGTTCTTCCGATCGCCATCACCTATCAGGCAACCAATGGAACAAAGGGACATGTCGAGGCACTGTGCCTTCCATGGCGAGTATGGGCACCACGCCAATGAGTGCAGAAGCCTCAGGAGGCAAGTAGAAGCCATGATAACAAAGGGAGATTTGACCGAATATGTTGCCAAGGAGGGTACCCGATCAAATCAAACCTCACATACGTTAGTCAAGGGGACAGCGGGTCAGCCCGTAAAAGTGATTCACATGGTTCACGGAGGACCAAGCCGATCATAAATGGAGGAAGCCCGTAGATCCCAAATGCGCTAAGCCCAGAGACTACGAAGGGTTGGAGAGATCAACGAGTTTCGAAACCCAAAGGAGGATGCCCGGATAGCTTTCTCTTTTGCAAATTTGCAGAACATTCAATCACCGCATGACGATCCTTTTGTGGTCTCACTCATGGTCTCGAACTACTTGATCAAGAGAGTAATGATCAACCCAGGGAGTAGTGCCAACATAATCACTAAGTGGGATTTTGAGAAGCTGGAGATGAACCCCCAGGAGATAGTCCCTTTTAGAAGCCTGATAGCCAGATTCAATGGCAGAAGAGTGAAACTAGTGGGAGAGATCCAACTGCCAGTAACGGTAGCAAGGCGCCTACTAAGAGAAACTTTTGTGGTGGTAGATGTCAAACCCTCATATAATCTCCTCATGGGCAGGGACTGGATCCATTAGATACATGGAGTTCCTTCCACCCTGCATCAAGTCATGCGATGTGTCGATTTGAACGAAATTGATATAATTGACATCAGGGGGGATCAAGTGGCAGCCAAAGAATGTTACGTCGTCACCCCAAAAGGTCTGAGGAAAAGGAAAGAACCAAAACGAGATTCATAATCCAAGGCAGTACCCGATGATCAATAGCAATTACAGGACGAGGGTGCGGGATCATCTATAGCAGTTGAACCTTTGCTAGAAGTTCAGATTTGCCCCGATCACCCTGAAAGGATGACTTACATTGGTTCTGGCCTCAATACATAAGAAAATGAATAATTGGAGGCCCTCCTACGCTCCAATGCTGACGTATTCGCTTGGGGCCACATGGATATGCCCGACATCGATCCTTCCGTGGCCTAGCATTCCCTCAACATGGACTCCTGCACGAAACCCGTCAAGCAGAAGTAGAGATGCATGGGTGCCCACCGAAACCAGATTATAGCTGAAGAGGTTGATCGAATTCTCCAAGACGGATTCATTAAAGAGGTGCAATATCCTTCCTGGCTGGAAAACGTGATTGTGGTCCAGAAGAAGAACGGGAAATGGAGGGTGTGCGTGGACTTCATTGATTTGAACAGAGCATGCCCAAAGGATTTTTTCCCCTTACCAAAGATCGATCAAATGGTGGATGGCACCGCGGGATTCGAGCACTTGAGTTTTCTTGACGCATACTCTGGGTATAACCAGATACGAATGAACCCAGATGACGAGGAAAAGACTGCATTCATCACTGAATCAGGTTCATATTGTTATACAGTCATGCTTTTCAGACTAAAAAATGCAGGTGCAACCTTTCAAAGGTTGGTTACTAAATTTTTTTAGGGCATGATGGGATCTACCATAGAAGCGTACAATGATGACACGGTGGTCAAAAGCAAGGCGAAAAGTGACAACGTGGCTGATTTGCAGCAGGTGTTTGACACCCTCAAAAAGTACAAGATGAAGTTTAACCCCTCCAAATGTTCCTTCGGAGTGTCCTCGGGCCAGTTCTTGGGACACATAGTTGATCGGACGGGAATGCAGGAGAGCCCAACACAAGTCTGAGCTCTCATGGAAACGCGAGAGCTAAAGTCCCATAAGGAGATCCAAGTACTAACCGGGAGAGTGGCAGCCCTCAGTCATTTCATCTCTCACTTAACTGATCGATGTTGGCCTTTTTTTCATTCTATAAAGGTAGCAAAAGGAGAGGTCTGGGGGCCAGAACAATTTGAAGCTCTAAAAAAGCTCAAGAGCTACATGACAAAGCCTCCCATACTTGCAACCCCGGAAGGAGACGAGCCATTGCACTTATATCTAGCCATATCTGCAACATCTATTAGTGCCACTTTGGTCAAGGAAGGCAAGGGGTACTAGATGTCGGTCTTCTATACCAGCAAAGCCTTTGTTGATGCAGAAACTGATCAATGCAAAATGACATCTTCGGCATTACTTTGAAGCATATCCAATCATGGTACCAACCACAACCCCGATTAGATCCATAATGGCGAAGCCTGAATTTTTAGGGAGAGTATCCAAATGGGAAATAGAACTGGGAATCTATGACATAGCCTAAGTCCCCTGAACGGCCATTAAAGGATAAGCGGTAGCTGACTTTCTATTAGAAACAGAAATTATAGACTCTTCTGAAGAAAATGAACTAGGCTTATGTGTAATATTCGTGAATGGGTCGCAAAATGTCAACGGAGCAGGGATCAGTGTAGAGCTCATAACACCAGATGGACTAAAATTCAATAGTCCATTCGATTGGAGTTTCCAGCCTCCAACAACGAAGCCGAGTATGAGGCCCTTCTAGCAGGAATTCGGCTAGCCCGAAGCCTGCAAATACAGAAAGTAGAGATACGAAGTGATTCCCAATTGGTCGTACGACAGTTGAATGGGGAGTATGAAACCTGAGAGCCTAAAATGGAAGTATAAAGGGATTTGGTACTAAAAGAGGCCGAGGAATTCCAGCAGGTAACCTTTGAACAGATCCCCAGAGGGAACAATGTCATGGCAGATCGTTTATCTAATCAGGCCTCCACAGTAGGGGAAAGTATGACTCGAATAACACCAGTGGAGTTTAACGTCTGATCAAGCTTGGAGCCCTCCGCGGACATGATGGACATTCCATGGGAGCCAAGCTGGATAGACCCCATAGTAGACTATTTAAGGACGGGTGCGTTACATGAGTCAAACTAAGAGGCCCGGAAGATAAGAATGAAAGCCGCAAGATATGCTCTATACAACGACCAACTTTACCGTAAGTCATTCTCCAGGCCATACTTGAGATGTCTTATTCCCTTCAAAGCTTCTGCAGTCATGGAAGAGATACATGTTGGATTATGTGGCAATCATTCCGGGGGAAGGTCTTTAGCCCATTAAGTCCTCACCTAGAGGTACTTCTGGCCTTATTTGTCAACAAACGCTGAGGTATACACCTGACACTGTAAAAAGTGCCAATTTTATGGTGATGCCATTCATCCACCTCCTGAACTATTGAATCCAATAATTATCCCTCACCCCTTTGCCCAGTGGGTAATGGATATTGTGGGTCCTCTCCCGCAAGCAATACGATTTACTACACATGTCCTTTTGGATACGGATTACTTTATTAAATGGGCGGAAGCCGAGGCATAATCAACTATCAAAAGTAGCCACATTATCAAGTTCATCTGGAGTCACATAATTTGTAGATTCGGTCTACCCCGAAATATAATAATGGATAATGGCACCAACCTGGATAACAGGAAAATTCAAGTGGCCTCCTTCACAACGAACTCGCCACTGACCTGCTTAAGGATGAGCTTGGAATCACCCTTAACCTTCAACCTTCCGATACCTCATCTTTGTGTTTCCCTGAGTCCTAACAGCAGCCTTTATACTCAGCTTCATTGTTCGAATAGGGGAAATCCAGCTGATAAGAAAGATGGCCTGGGGACCACTGCTGCCTAGTGTGAGGACAATGTCAGCCCCGCCTTTGCTAGAAGTGGATGCCCCATCGAATGACAGTTCCCATAACTCGGCCTCAGCCATCATCAAGTTGGTCGAGTCATCCCTGCAAGAAGAATGAGATAAAAAATTCCGCCAAAGCCTGGCCTTTGATAGTCGTAGGTCAGACACACTGAATATCAATCCTCAACAGGCCCATCAACCACTTAGTCAAACGCCCACTAGAAGGAGGATGGGTCACCATGTAGCGTGTTGGCTTGTTTTTGGTCATTAGCTCCACTGTGTGCGTAGATAAATAGTGCCAGAACTTTTTGGCGGTGAAGACCAATGCAAGACACTCCTTCTCTACCTGAGTGTAACGAAGCTCGGCACCACAGATGACTCTGCTAGCATAGTAAACCGGATTTTTGTGCTCATCCTTCTCCTACGTGAGGATTGCCCCTAATGAATGGTGAGTTACTGAAATATAAAGTCACAGGGGCACTCCCCTTTTTTGTGCAGTGATTGTTTCTGGTGCTGCCAGAATCCCTTTGATGGCCTCAAAACTCTGCTGACATTCAGGAGTCCAAGTGTACATTGCACCCTTCTTCAAAAGTGGCAGAAATGGTTACATAAGCTTGGCAAGATCAGGGATGAAGCGCCGTAGATAGGAGATCTTGCCAATAAATCCTCTAAGCTGCTTCAATGATTGCGGTGGGTCCAGGGCGATTATGGTTGTTGTCTTGTCACCATCGACTTCAATACCCTTCTGATGCACCACGAATCCGATAAAATTCCCTTTCGTAACACCGAAGACGCATTTAGATGGGTTCATTTTCAACTGGTAAGACCTACACCGATCAAAATCCTTTTTCAAGTCGTCAATGTGATCCACTGGCTGCTTTGATTTAACCACTAAGTCATCCATGTAGCACTTGACTGAATCATGAATCATGTCATGGAAGATAGTGGTCACAACCCTCTGATACGTCGTGCCTACATTTTTTAACCCAAATGGCATCACTGTAAAATGGAAAGTAGTCTTGGGCGCATCCTCTTCGGACATCTTGATATGATTAGAAACACCGAAATCGTCCAAAAAAAGCATACCATGCCTCGCGGTGACATCCACAATGGCATCGACATTTGGTAATGGAAACTCATCCTTAGGGCATGCCTTGTTGATGTCCCTGAAGTCAATGCAGACACGTACTTTGCCATTTTTTGTGCTAAAGGTAGGTTGAAATCGCATCAAAGGTTTTAGGGTTTACAAAAGGGTTTCTTTAGAAACCCTCGGACTATAAATTGAATTCATACCGTCATTGATTTGATATACAAGTGTAATTTTATCACATGATAGGATTAAATAAATTAATTTATTTTTTTTGTTCAAACTATCAGCTTTTATAAAAATTAATAATAGAGGTCAAAGCCTTACAACACTACTAGGGTATAGTTCACATAAACACCTATGTGGAATCCAAAGATCCACCATAGAGACAAAATGAGTAACCCTAAGCACAACTTATACCAATAAACATGATAGATCTAAAGCCAAAAATACAACCTACAACCTATGTTGTAGGACCAAAACAAAACCACACCATTGGAGGTAGCAACCCTGCAAAGAAAACCCCAGCAACTACAAGCAAGAAGCATCCTCATGAACTCCATCATAGAAAGCAGACTCCTCCCCCATGCAACACACTTTGTTAGACCTGCAGAACCATAAGAACTATACAAACTAAAACCCAAACCTGCACAAGAAAGACAACCAGCAGCAGCTAACTCCACAGCCATGCACCAACAAATTTCACTATACTTTAGAACCATTAAACCAACAAAGAAGAAGACAAATACCACTCTTGTACCAACACTTGATTCAATGGAGAAGCATTAAATCCAGAAAGAAAAGATAGTAAACATCTAACACTGGACACCACCTTGAGCTTAACCTCCTCAGTTGTAGAAAACTCATTCTAAAATACTCTCTTGTTTCTCTCTATCCAGATAGTGTATATAATAGCTGCAAACATAAGTTTATTTAATAGAGAAGACAAAGATTTATCCTTCAAGCTATTATTCACTAATCATATCAGAATATTTGGTATTATGGCCGTTAATATACCTCTTATTAGTCTCTTTATTATATCAATTTGGTATTTTTATTCGAGTTATGTGCTAAGCATGTTTTCAGGGCCCTAATGCAAAAATGAGTTAATTCTAGGTTTTTAGAAAATATGCCTTGTTTGGAGCAACACTTAGAAGATATTCGCACACAAATCAGCAAGGTACAAATCAGTAAAGCAGAGTACAAGTGGCTGAAGCAAGGAAATTTACGGATTAAATAAATAATAAAATTCAGGAGCCACCGATCGATCTGTGGAGCCTTTGATCGTTCAGAAATCACCGTCTTGGAATCTATGCAAAACTATATTATAGAATTCTGACTTTGTGTACAAGTATATCAAGGGGTAGAATCGTCCATTCAACACCATTTCTTAGTCCCTAAGTTCTCTTGGAGTGCAAGCAAAGAACATGTCATATATGTACCAACTTTTGTCTATAAATAACGGAAGACTTCATGAAGAGAAGATATCTTTTATTATAGAATAGATTGTTCAATAAAAAGTCTCTCTCTTTAAGAAAGGCTCTTTTCCTCAAGAACTCAAGAACCAACTATCCAATCATGAAAGCGGTGACTTCTTCAATAATGGAGTCTCCCATTTCCACGAGCGGTTAGTCGGTATCTAGGGTTTCTAACACAACGCAAAGTAATGTAGTCTTTTATTTATTTTTGTTGCAAATAGGGGAATCTGTTGAAGAACACTCATATGATGATTATATAGTGAGAGAACGAACAAGCCATCCTAAAGAAAATTTATTTATTAATTCTTTACTTAAGTAGAGACTGAATTAATAATTTATCTTAAATAACTGTATTTTATCAACGAGGCAAGAAATTCCGTGATTTAATAACGGTTTCTAAATAATGGTACTTATTTGGCATGATGAAGTCTTAGGTTTACATAGTCCATGCCTAAAGAAGATGATTGTTACCGTGCTTTTTAATTTCATGTTGTAGGAGTAGTTGTAGTATAGATGCATACAACAGTCATGCTAATCAAAGATGGATTGTAGCGGACCGATTGCATCCTTTTTGGGACTAGACAATTGTTTGTAGAGTTACTAATCTGATTCATATAACCTGTACCGCCCTCTTGCAATAATATAATTAAAGGACTATGTTATAAGGCTATTGGTGGAGTTGGAATTTAATCCTAGACTTGTTTATCTTGAGTGAAACCAAAAATAATTTTCTTTACTTAATTTTATGTTTAGTAGTTTAATATAACAAATCAATCAAACAAATTTTATAAATATAATTCAATTTGCTATTTTATAATTATTTGAAATACGACTTTGATCTTTGTGGCTCGATACCCTCTCTACCCAACTATACCATATACTATTCGCATACTTGCGATTGAGAGGTTAAAACTAAATCGTGTTAATTCATTATTTTTAACATTATTATTTTCACACGTCTGTAACCAATCATAAGTTTTGGCGCCATTGTCAGGGATCAAACGGATATTTAAGATTATTATACTGAAGTTCTTTGAATTATTGTATCAATTTTAATTTTAATTTTTAATTTTTCACATTTCTTTTGCAAGAACAGCTTCTGCCAAAATTGAAAAAATTTCAAAAAACCCACGGACTCTAGTTCCCTTTCGATCGACTTCTTCAGCGATCGTTCGGTAAGTTTTACGATCGTTCGCAATATTCTCTGATCGATCGGCAATCACCTCGATTGTTAGGTTTACTCCGTGATCGATCGAATTACTTTTGTTCGTACAAAAACAACTAAAAATAGGATAGATACATTGAACCATATCTCAACAGTATCAGAAAAAATAAAAATATAATCTTTTATAAAAGGAAAAAAAATATTTACAGATTTACATACCTATATATCTTATTATCATAATAGAAACAAATCAAAATCTAATCTATTCCTAAAAATATATATATATATATATTTGCATAACATATATATATATATCTTATTACTATATATATATATATATTTATATACTAAATAAATATTTTTTTTATTTTTAATAAAATAAAATAATAATAATGAAATAAATAAATGATATAAATTTATTTAATTTAATTTATATTATTGTTGCATTATTCATTTATTTCAAGCTATTGTTTTATTTAAATATTATTTATTATTTATGCTTGGACGTCGTTCAATTAATTGTTCCCTTAATGAAATTGACCGAACGTACTGAATAACTAGAAGGAATTTTATTTTAAATAATGTAAACAATATAAATAGAGGTGATAACATATCAACGATCGATCGGTAAGCATCAGCGATCGTTCGATAAGTTCTTTGATCGATCGGAAAATAATTCGATTGTTCGGTCTGATTGATGATGGATCGAAAATGCTTCTTTTCGTGCGAAAACAAATATATATAGAAAGCATACAATTTATTCACAATATTACATAGTAAAAAAAACTGCAGTTTTCATGTAAACTGTTAGAAAATCCGATTTTAGTAAAACATGACAAGTTTTTGACTGGAAAAGGTCCAATAAACAAGACTCTCACTGTGTGATAGTGAACCCAAACGAATTTAGGCCGAAACACATCGTTTAGGACCTCAAAACCACAATTTTATGACTATTAGGAAGAATCAGATAATAATCCAATAGGAGAGAACCTACCAATAGGAGAAATGACTTATCATAATAATGCATACAATTCGGCGAATGTTCCATATTAATTCATACAACCCAGATTGGAGAAATCATCCCAATTTCCAATACCAATAATCATGTATAGAAAATTCATACCAAAGCTTTAATAAAGATCCACGATATTTCGATCACAAACTGGGTTATCGATCATTTAGTCAAGATTATTATACTCAAACATCTAATCAATTCTAATTTGAAGAGTCAAATGCATATTCGTGTCCTGAACCATTGTCTTTTGAAGATGAATTATTAGCAACTTTGAGAAGCATCAGTTCAACCACCTTTCCGGAGTTATTATCTCCTAATGAAAAATTGTTAGCATCTTTAAGCAAAATCGAAGTAACCCATTGAAATTGTGATGAGATCACATACAATAGAGACACTTCATACTTTCCGAGCACTAAAAATTTTGAACCAAGTTTTCATAGAAGTCAACAACCATTCAGTACTCAGGATTTTCAGTACAATAATACCCAATTATTCCAACCCTCCAACTAAATTCCACTCTAGTTTCAAAATCAAAATCTGTTGCCTAGACCAACTAGTGTGGAGGATGAAATAATAAGTGCCTTGAGAGAGTTTAAAGAAATTATCCAATTGAATTCTCAAGCCTTATCTAGCTTAGAACCCCAAATGAGGCAACTAGTTGATAATTCCAATGGGAGAAGGGAGGAACTGCCAAATCAACTGGTAGATAATTTTAAAGATAAGGAGGATGGGTATAGTGAAACAGAGGAAAGCTTTGAAACCAAGAGCGACATTTCACAGGACGAGTGTGTGTAAACCATTCCTTTACTACAAGAGCCAAAAGAGACCCCATATGAACCTGAAGTGATATTTACCCAATGTTTCGAGTTGCGTCTTGAAGATAAACAAGAAGGGGATGAAAACTATGTAATTAATGCGATTGATAAGGTGATAAAGGACTCATTACCTTATTCATTGATAAAAGAGTCGTTAGACATAAGTGCTAAGCATGAGATGAATGTAGAGTATGACAAAGGAGAGAAAAAATATGATGATTATTATTTGCTTGATGTCATGCTCATTCCTAAATATCCACAATGGACACCGAATAATGATTTACTTCCCAAACTTAGACCAAAATTTGGTAGATGTGTAGTGGAGAGAAAAGGTGTTGGATAGTACAATTAGATGTGGTCTTGCCAAAGACGGTAAAGATTGGCGCCGGTAATCCGGAAATGTATATTAATTAGGTTTTCTATTCTTTTTGCATGTGTTATGATTTCTTTTATTTTAAGAATTGTATTTAGGATTAGTTTATAGTTTTTGAAATTATAGAAGTTTAGATAGATTTTTCAGTCTTTTAAATTCTAAATGAAGGTTCGTTTATTAGGAAAATTTACACTCTAGCCGAGTAATGTAGTCTTTTATTTATTTTTGTTGCAAAAAGGGAAATCTGTTGAAGGGCACTAATATGATGATTATGTAGTGAGAGAACGAACAAGATCACCCAAATAAGATTTATTTATTAATTCTTTACTTAAGCTGAGACTGAATTAATGATTTATCTTGAACAACTGTGTTTTATCAACGGGGCAAGAAATTTCGTGATTTAATAACGATTTCTACATAATGATACTTATTTGACATGATAAAGTCTTAGGTTTACATAATCCATGCCTAGAAAAGATGATTGTTAGCGTGCTTTTTAATTTCATGTTTTAGGAGTAGTTGTAGTATAGATGCATACAATAGTCATGCTAATCGAAGATGGAATGTAGCGAATACGGATCGATTGCATCCATTTTGGGACTCCGCAACTGCTTGTAACATTATTAGTCTAATTCATATGAGTTGTACCGCCCTCTTGCAATAATATAATTTAAGGACTATGTTATAAGGCTAGTTGTGGAGTTGGAATTCAACCCTAGACTTGTTTTTCTTGAGTGAAACCAAAAATATTTTTCTTTATTTTATTTTATGTTTAGTAGTTTAATAGAACAAACCAATCAAATAATTTTTATAAATATAATTCAATTTGCTACTTTATAATTATTTGAAATACGACTTTGATCTATGTGGTTCGATACCCTCTCTACCCAACTATATAATATACTACTCGCGTACTTTCGACTGAGAGGTTAAAACTAGATCGTGTTAATTCCTTATTTTGAACACTATTATTTTCACACGTCTGAAACCGATCACACCCAAATGAAAATCCCATTCCAGGAACTTGTAGGCCAACTCCTTTTACCCTTTAGCTTCAAATCTTGCCAAATTTGTTTAAAAAAGCTGTAATTGAAAACAATGTGATCCCTATCTTCAATCATAGCATGGCAGAAGCAACAACTAGCTTGATAAACCATACCAATAGTCATGAAAAACTGCAAAGTCCTCAATCTATCTAACACCACTAACCAAAGTAAAAGGGAATGCTTTGGAAATGCATGTTTAAGCCACACAGACACAACCCAACACACCTTACCTCTTATTCATCTAAGCAATTCCCATGCAGATTTAATAGAAAAATGCCCCTTAAAGAGAACCCATATGATCCTATCATCAAAAGGCCATCTAGGGTAGAAACCAAAAGGAATACTAGCCTGCAACCACTGCATAGAAAGAGGAATATCCCAAAGCCCCTTCACAGTAATCCTTCCTACTTTTGCACCACTACTCAACCTTGCAGGCTCCATAACAACATCAGAAGTTATACTTGATAGAGGCCTTGAAGGAAGCCAGCTATCAAACCACATAAAGGTATCTTTCCCATTCCCTACTAATTGCTGAATATTAGGCCTAATCTTGTCTCTCATGAGCATCAACTTCCTACAAGTCGAGGAATATTTCTGAGGCAGCTTAACATCCCAAATGTTGCAACCTTTGAACATATGAGTTTTATCTACTTCACCCATATAGAAGAGGCATGAGGTTGACACAACTTCCAAAAGTGCTTGATCATAACTGCTTTATTCCAAGTCACCACATCCTTAACACCCAAGCCACCTTCCACAATAAGATTACAAACATCATGCCAAGAAACCTTTGTACCCCCAGTACCCAACTTAGACCAAGTTTACAAGAATTTTCTCATCAAACCATTAAGATCATGCAACACAGATTGAGGGAGAGTAAACATGGGAGCCCAATACACCTAAACTGAGAAAAACACTGACTTGATCAATTGTAGCCTGCCAACAAAAGACAGCAGTTTAGAAAACCAGCTTTGAATTCTAGAAGTAATCCTCTCTAAAAGAATAGAACAGTCATGCCTCTTCAAACCAGAAGAGAGCAATGGAACCCCAAGATACTTCACAGGAAGCACCCTACTTTGAAACCAAATATACTCAAGAATAGAAGAAGCATGAGGCTCTTTAACCCCTACCATAAATATCATACTCTTAAAGCCATTAGGGTATAAACCAGAGACCATACTAAAATCATCAAGCACCTCCTTCAAACATTTCACAGCCATAAGCTTACCAGCAGAAAACATCAATAAATCATCAACAAACATAATAGTCACCAACTTCTGATCTTTACACTTCCAATGGTAAGCAAAATCCCCACTCTCAACCCTTCTTTAAGCCATACCAGTCAACACTTCCATACCCATAACAAACAAGTAATGGGAAAAAGGATCACCTTATCTCAATCCTCTACCACTTGGAAAAACAAACATGAAGAGCTCCATTCACATTAATAGAAAACTTAGGAGAAGACATGCAACTCATTATCCAACCCACCATTCTAGGATGAATATTAAAAGCTCTCTAAGTTGCCAACATAAAATCCCAAGAAACAATATCATAGGCCTTCCTCAATTCCATTTTCAAAGCAACCCTAGCTGGATATGTTAGGGTTTTTACACCCACCCAAGAACAAAAAACAAAAACTAGGGTTTCAACCCTCTTCTCAAAACCGTGAATCCTGTAAATCAAAAAATGCACACATAAGCTACACAATAAATAATCGCACAAAGATATATACGTGGTTTGGCCAAAATAAGCCTACGTCCACAGAGAGCACCGTTTCCCTATAATCAAAGAGAGGATTACAAGAGGATGATTCGCAGATCATACATACGCACACACATAGTGTATACTCACGCTTGTATCACCGGAAATAATATAAACATATATTATTCCTATCTCTCTCAAGAAAAATCTCAATCTATAATTCTTTTGATCTCTCTTCTCAATCTGTAGAATATTTTGTGTTTTATGTTTCTCTCTCTCTATTTTATGTACACATATAATAGGAATACCCCATGTATTTATAGGAGAGTTAAATCTAATGGACAAGTCAATAGGAATCAAATCCCAATTAGAATTGGAGTCTTAAAAGCTTTCCTTTTATAAAATCCAATTCTTGGCTACTGAGTACTCGGTGAATGCACAAACGTTGCACAAGTTCGCAAAACTTCCTTTCCAAAAACAACCCTTGTGCGCAAGTTCGCACACTTTCATACTTACTGAGTACTCGGTGGAGCTCTCACCGAGTACTCAGTGGTTCTTCCACCAACATTTGCTTCAAAACTTCATTCTACTCCAATTCTCTTCTCGATCCTCGAGGAAAGTAGTCACCAACTAACAATCTCCCAATTGATGAATTTCCATCCATCAATCAACTCAATCAATTATAAGTGCTTCTAACGGTGCCCTCATTTATGTCTTCAAACTTGAAGACCCGCTCAAGTTGCGCACAACTTTAGTTTCTTTATTAACACCACTTTGGTCAACATGTCGGCTGAATTCTCGCTTCCTTGAAACTTTTCAAGTGTCAACACTTCATCCTCTAATAGAGATCTGATAAAGTGATAACTAAGATCTATATGTTTGGTCCTTGAATGAAGTGTTGAATTCTTTGCCAGATGTATAGCACTATGACTATCACTGTGTAAAACACTATTCCCTTACTCAAATCCCAGTTTTGCCAACAAACCCTGTAACCAAATCATTTCTTTGCTAGCCTCTATCACGGCTATATACTCAGCCTCTTGATAGGTGTCAAATATTAGTCATTTTGACCCCTTAACTCACTGTTGTTACGTTTTTTCATTCCATTATTTGGTATTTTTATGTTCTTGCGTGGTAAAGCATGTTTTAGGAGCTTAATGAAGAAATGGAGCTAACGCCGGTGAATTAACTGAAGATTATGTTCTTTCTATCCAAGAGGAGAGTCAAAGAGGGAGTTCAAGACAAAAATGGCTCCCGGATGGCAAAAACGGCATTTTCAGAAGACATCATCTTCAGCAAAAAGTGTCGTGGGTTCGAGATGGACATTTAGGCACATTCACGAAGAAATTGATTTCCCAAAAAAATCATATGCTTGTGCCTATGCTTCCAGTACCAAAAAGTGGCTAGAATTGCGAAATCTACGCTTGGAACTATGCTTGGGACCTACGCTTGAAGTATAGGCCAGCTACGCTTGAAGCGTAGCCTTCAAGCATAAGGGCGGCAACTTTAAGGATTTCTGCGTGGTTTTTCCTATTTCACCCCGGGCTTAATTGGAAGACATGCCCACGACTCCAAACCTATGTATACATGTATATACACTTATATTTAGGTTTTTGATGAGTTTTAAGAGTGAAAAGACTAAAAAGGGTCTCTCTATTCCATTGCCTATATATACAAAACCATATATCAAAGTTAGGTATGTGGAGTTGGAGAGTTCTGTGGGACGTTCATTCAAGAGGTTCATTCATTCAAACTTGCTGTTGTTGAGAGCCATATTCAAACCTAGAGATCCAAAGAAGAAGACTATGGAGAGCGTTTCTACATCAACGATGCAATCACCTTCTACCGTGGCCAACTAACTCAGTATCTAGGATTTCTAGCAAAACCCTAGCCATGTAATGTAGTTCTTTTATTATTTTTAACTGTAAACAAGGGGAAACTGTTACCATATTGTGATGATTCTAGTAGTTAAGAGACCGTACTGATTTACAATATAAAATTATATGTTTGTTCTAAATTCTTGTCTTAGATGGAATAAATATATTATTTCGCACAATTATGATTACTCAATATGGGCTGGAACTCGGATGCTTAATCATCTTTTTCTACACAATGGTGGGAATGAAACTTGAAACCCTAGGTTGACACAGGCCGTGCCTTGGCAATTTAATAAAGACATGCTTTACTTTATTTTCATGCATTAGGAGCATATTAGAGTAATATAATTGGCATATACAAGTTAGGTTAGTCATGAGACATGTTGTCGCGATTCGGTTGATGGTACTCCTTTTTGGGGTCGTATTCATCTATTTGCAATACGACCTTATTCATAGTTATGGATCGCCCTGTTACAGTTGAAACAATGATGAACTCTATTATACGGTTAGTGGTGGAGTGATGAAAACCCTAGTTTTCTCTCTTATCTAAATCACAATCAATTTATTTGCTTTTAAGATAATTTATAGTTAAAATAGATAATTTGGTCTTTCAACTACACAAACAAGCAAGCTTTCAGAAAATATAATTCGGTGTTTCTAAATTATTAAAGTGAACAATCTCAGTCTCTGTGGGATTGATATTTCTTACTCAAGCCACTTTGCTATTATACAATTGATATGTGCGCTTGCATAGGGTAAAACCTAGAGTTGTTAAGGTGTTATTTTTAACCACATATTTTTATACACCTGACAAACGCATCAAGTTTTTGGAGCCATTGCAGGGGACTAAGCATTGTTCAATAGCTTTAGTAATTTATTTGCATTGCATTATTGTAACTGTAGCTAAAGTGAGATTTTTGTGTGATTGACAAGTACTTTGAAAAGCGTGAAAGGAAAAAGCGAAACTTCTAAAGTTGCGTTTGGAACTTTTGTGAGTTTTTGATACATTGATTTTTGCATATTAATTTATGTAATTTAGAAGTAGTTAAGTTAGATTTGATTTTATTTCAAAAAAATTCAAAAATAAAAAAAATTAGTTTTTAATCTAGTGTATGACCGATAGATTGACTAATTCTAATCCAAATACTACGTTAGTCGTTTATGATCCTGAGATCGAAAGGACACTCTGTTGCTTACATCGATCTATTGAAAAGTGTCATTGTCAGTAAAAAGAAGCAATAGGCGACAATAGACCCGCTTCACCGAGGGCACCAGAGACATCATTGAAGGGATATTACTCAGCTAAAGCATATGATTCCTTTGAAGATTTTCTAGAGGAAGATGGAGCAAAGCACTTTGAGATCAAGACAAGCATCATCAATATGCTTCCAAAATTTTCAGGCCTTAGGATAGAGAACCCATATCAGCACATCAATGATTTCTTAGAAATTGGATCCACTGTTAAGTATGACAATCTATCCAAAAATGACTTGCGAGTGAGAGTATTCCCTTGGTCATTAAAAGAGAGAGCTAAAATATGGTATATCAAAATAGCTAGAGAAATAAAAATTGATTGGGAAGCCCTTAAGAAAGAATTCATTGAAAAACACTATCCAATAGGAAAAAGCTCATAAGCACAAGATGCAATCAAAAGCTTTAAGCAATTGCTTGACGAACATTTTCATGATGCATGGGAAAGATGTAATGAAATTTCTACATGGGACTTGGTGAAACCCATAAGACCTTGGTAAACGCAGCCACATAGGATCAGTTTACTTTAAAGCCAGATAAAGAACTTTTGGATATATTTGATAATAATAGTGAAAACATAATCCAATACCAATCTGAATTGAGGTCTAAAGGTGGACAACAGGATAGGAGATCCAAAATATCTTTTGTTGTGGATCATGATGATGTGAGAGATACCATAGCATTGTTTAGAGAGAGATTGGAAAGAATTGATAAATATCTTCAGCAAAATCATTCCCCTCCTGGAGAGACATATGAAGTCGAAGTTGAGTATTCCAAAATTGAGTGTCAGGAGATAATGGTTGCTGATGCCAACGCATCATGGAACTATTCCAATAATGTTCCTTTCACCAATTCATACACCTCCAATACTAGAAATCACCTACACTCCTGTCTTACAAATCTACCAATGTGGAAAATCCACCACCAAAATTCCAACTCGGGCAATCATATAATCAACAACCAAGGTTCATAGAAAGACAACACTCATACAACTGACAATCATGGCTAGAAATTCTCAGTCCAACTACCAACCAAGAACATCTAATAATTCCCAAGCCCTCCAGCCATTCAATAACAACCAAGCCTTACAGCCTTCCAATCATTCACTAGCTCTACAACCATTCTATAATTCCCAAGAGCTTCAACCATTCAATAAAAATTAGGTTGTGCAACCCTATAACTACCAGCCCAGTCACCAAGAAGCCAAAATCCTTCACCCGGTTTCCAGACGAGTCGGCTAGAGCAGGTCATAATGGAAATTTGTAACAAGTTAGGAATTCATACTCAATCTTTAGCACAACTGCACATGCAGATGGGCCAAATGGCCAATGAGACGAATGTGAGAGAACCAAGAAAACTACCAAGTCAACTAATAGTCAACCCTAAGCCACAACAAGTATAGGTGCTTGGATCTTTTGCTAATAATCCTCATGAGTCGGTTCAAGCAATCACAACTCTAAGAAGTGGGAAAGATGTGGAGAATCAAGTTGAGGCAGAGCATGAAGAAATGTTGCAGAGAAGAAGGGAAACATAACAAGAGAATAGGAAGGAAGCTGAAAAAGAGCAGAAGAAGGAAGTTGCAAGGAAAAAGGCTGAAAGAATACAGAAAGACCAACCATCAGTTAAGGACAATATTGATGAGACATTACTTGAAGAGCCAGATAGAGCGCATTATGAGGAGGGAACACCATTTCCTCAACATCTTAGAGAGTCGGGAAAGTACGAAAAAGATGAAAGAATCTTATAGTTAGATACATTCCGACAAATCAAGATCAATTTACCTATCTTATATGTAATCGCCCAAATACCACCTTATGCTAAGTTTTTCAAGGATCTTTGCACCCAGAAGTGGAAAAACAGAGGAAAGAAACCAACAAAAATACTCTTGACAGAGCAAGTGAATTCATTACTTTTAAGCAATACTCCACCTAAGAGGAAAGATCCCGGTGCTCCCACTATTCCATGTGTCATTGGTGACCAAGATATTGGTAGAGCTCTTCTTGATCTAGGTGCAAGTATTAACTTACTTTCTTATTCAGTCTACCAACAGCTAGGGTTGGGTGAGCTCAATCCCACATCGGTTGTACTGCAATTCGCCGATCGATAAATCAAATAGGCAAGAGGAGTGCTTGAAGATTTCATTGTGTAAGTTAGCAAGTTTTATTTTCCAATTGACTTTGTAGTCCTGGATATAAAACCATCCCTGATACGAAGAAACACATTCCAGTAATTTTGCGAAGACCATTCTTAGTTATGGCAAATTCATGCATTAATTGCAAAACTAGAGCCATGGATCTGACATTCGGCGATATGAAGGTCAGGATGAATGTGTTCGATGGAAGTCACCACTTGCCTGAATCTGGGGAATGTTTTTAGATTAATATTATATCAGATTTTGCAACTCAAATCTTGGAAGGAGATGAGCTGGAGTCATTTATTACTGGAGAAAGTCCAAATGATGAAATTACTGATTGGGGGGCATATTTGAAGTTGCAGAATGAAGAGCTGGATGCAATGGAGACTGCGTTAGACACTCAACCATGGCGAGTGCCAATTGAACCACTTCCAATAGTTTCAAATATTCCACCAATTCCATCTCTAACTACTCCTCCTGCCTTGGAACTCAAGGAATTACCTGAAAAGCTAAAGTATGTTTTCTTGGGATCCGATGAGACTCTTCTTGTAATTATATCTTCAAAATTGACAGAGAAACAGGAATTGATTCTATTCAAGGTTCTGAGTGAGAACAAAGATTGCTGATTTGAAAGGCATATACCCTTCGATATGCATGCATCACATACACCTTGAAGAGGATGTAAAGCCATCAAGAGAAATGCAGCGGAGGCTGAATCCCAATATGAAAGAGTTGGTGATGAAAAAAGTGGTAAAATTGCTAGATGCGGGTATCATTTATACCATCTCTAATAACACATGGGTAAGTCCAACTCAAGTGGTGCCAAAGAAGTCGGGCATCACAGTGGTGCCAAACTCAATAAGTGTTCATGGATGATTTTTCAGTTTTTAGGGAAACCTTTGAAGACTGTCTGAGACATCTAGAAATGGTACTTATGAGATGCAAGGAGACGAATCTGATCCTAAGTTGGGAAAGAAGCCATTTCATGGTTCAAGAGGCGATAGTATTGGGCCATATTGTATCAAAGCGAGGGATATAGGTGGATAAAGCAAAAGTGGAGTTAATTTCAAAACTGCCTCCTCCCACATCTGTTAATCAGATACGCTCTTTTTTGGGCCATACCGGGTTTAACCGAAGGTTTAAGAAAGATTTTAGCAAAATTGCCCAGCCGCTATGCAACTTATTGGCTAAGGACACTACTTTTATTTTTGACGAAGAGTGCTTTCATGCCTTTGAGGAGCTGTGGGCTCAACTATCATTATCCCCGATTATTCATTCGCCAGACTGGTCTCTACCATTTGAACTCATGTGTGATGCATCTAACTACGCTATAGGAGTTGTGTTGGGTCAGAGAAAAGAAAAGCTGTCATATGTTATTTACTATGCTAGTAGGACTCTGAATGAAGCTCAGATGAACTACACAACTACCGAGAAGGAGTTGCTGGTAGTTGTATTTGCCTTGGATAAATTCCGATCATATTTATTAGGCACTAAGGTTGTCGCTTACTTGGATCATGCCGCTCTGAGGCATTTACTGACAAAGAAAGATTCTAAACCGCGACTGATTTAGTGGATTCTATTGTTGCAAGAATTCGACCTAGAAATCAAAGATAAGAAAGGTTCATAAAATGTTGTTGTGGATCATTTGTCAAGGATTATTGTTGAGTCCACAAAGGAAATTACTCCTCTTAAGGATGCTTTCCCGGATGAACATCTGTTCAGTGTGGCTATGGTGGAACAAATACCGTGGTATGCTAACATTGTGAATTATAAAGCAAGTCGAATTCCAAATGGATGGTCTAAGAATGAGAAAGATCGATTCTTCAGCCAAGTTTAATTTTATATCTGGGATAATCCGCGTTTGTACAAGTATTGCTCTGATCAGATTATCAAGAAATGTGACCCTGAAAGTGAGGTGCAAATCATACTTACCTTTTGTCACACGCTGGAGTGTGGAGGGCATTTCGGAGCTCAAAAGGTAGCCCATAAGGTGCAACATAGTGGATTTTACTAGTCGTCCATATTCAAGGATGCAGTCAAATTTTGCAAAGCTTGTCTGCGGTGTCAAAAGCTTGGATCCATATCTCAAAGAGACATGATGCCTTTAACCCCAATTCTAATTGTAGAATTGTTTTATGTGTGGGGTATTGATTTTATGGGACCATTTCCAAAAGTAGATAAGAAGGAGTATATACTTGTGGGGGTTGATTATATTTCAAAATGGGTAGAAGCGATAGCCACCAAATGTGTTGATCATGACGTGGTGGAAGAATTTATAAAATTGAACATTTTTTCATGATTTGTTATGCTGAGAGTTCAGATCAGTGATGGTGGAAGCCATTTTGACAACCAGTTACTTTCCGCTCTGTGTGACAAGTACAATGTCACTCATAGAATTGGTACATCATATCACCCCCAATCACAAGGTCAAGTGGAGGTTTGTAATAGGGAGATTAAAAATATTTTGGTGAAAACGGTGCGTCCGGATTTAAAGGTTTGGCCAGGAAGTCTGAATGATGCACTTTGGGCATACAAAACTGCATTAAAGACACCAATATTCTTGTGTATGGTAAAGCGTGTCATCTCCCCCTGTAGAGCTGGAACACCGAGCATATTGGGTTGTTTGAAGATTGAATTTCAATATAAAGAAAGTCGGTGCACAGCGGAAACTCCAATTGCAAGAGCTTGAGGAATTGAGAAATGATGCATAAGAAAATTCTTGGAGTTATAAGGCTCGAACAAAAGCATTCCATGATAAGCACATCAGAAAGAAAGTTTTTGAGCCTGGCCAAAAGGTTTGGATGTTTAATTCGAGACTCAATTTATTTCCCGGTAAGCTTTAGTCAAGATGGGATGGGCCAAACAAAATTACGAAGGTTTCCCCCCATGGAGGAGTGGAGCTCGATAATCCTGACACTGGAAAGACATTTGTCATGAATGGGCAGAGATTGAAGCATTATATAGAGGTTCGACTAGTTGAGTGTGTGGTAGAAATGATTGATTTAACTGAACCACCACCCGAGCTGGATAAGCTTGATCAAGAGTATTAAGAAGCGGCAAATTTGTACCAATGACGTTAAACATTGGTACTAGATAGAGAAGAGTAGATTTGATGCCTAGTTTGTAGCTGTAGATGGTAATTTAATTATTTCGGCATTTAAGATCGAGTCCGTAAAATCGAGTCGTAAGGCCATCATCGTTGGAGTAAAGGAGTGTAAATGGGGCCTAGGAATCATTTTAGAAGTGTGGAGTTGAAGATGGGATGAGACGACAAATATGAGAGAAAAATTTCGAATTTGGGCCAGGGGCCTACGCTTCAAGCGTAGGCTAAGCTACTCTTCAAGCGTAGCTGCGTAGGCCTGTTATAAACGAGTCGCGATATTGTTCCCTCCTTCATTCTATTCAAACTCTACTTTCTCTCTCAATTCTCCACCACTCTTTGAGAGGATTGATCCTACTATTTACCCATTCATTTTCTAATCATTCATTGCCAATGGATCATCAGAATAGTTGGTGATTTGACCAGATTCCCATGAAGAACTCAAAAAGTCACCAAAACTCAAATTTTGGAATTCCATTGTTTCTCTCGATTCGGTGAGTTTTGTTCCATTATTTCGATTTCATATGGCTTATTTAACAATTCTAAACTAATATTAATGAACGAACCCAATTAAAATCGTGTTTTGATCCGTTTTCTAAAAGTTGAGTTTTTCGACATTGAAATCGGATTAAATATCGAATTTTTGGGATGAAGGCTTGTTTAATCGTCATATTGGATAGATTTAGATATGGTTTGAGTTTGATTTGGTGTCCAGTTCGTTATTGCTCACTTTTTAAAAATTCCCTATTGTAAGCACGGCACGGACCAAGATATCGGTGAGGCAAGTGGCTCAGGCTGCTGTTGCGGCTGATCCACAAGTATTACAGAGGTCGATGTCACCATCACCGGCACCATCACCTATCTGTCACCATAGCACGCATGCCAGGAGGACACAATATATCGATTCGGCATCCTCATCTTCATCATCTTTTGAGGTAGAGGAGCCGGAGAGCTCGATACAGGGGCGCGACATCTTATTACCACATAGTCGCTTAGTTGTTGAGCCAGTTATTCCACAGGCACCATCACTGCCACCTATGCCAGAGCAGTGGGCCGAGCAGATGGATGAGGATATAGAGAATGATCATGTTCAGCAGGGGGATGATGATGATAGGGCTGATGAGAGGGTGCCCGAGCCACCAGTAGAAGTTGATCCCGGAGTTTTGACCACATTTTTGTCGATACCCCAGACAACATCAGGTTAGCGTTTACTAGACCAGGCTTTCCGGAAGCACTATCAACAAGAGAAGACATACCTGTTGAGGATATTCAAGGATTTACAGCTAGTGTCAGCCTGGACGATCGGCTCGATTGAGGGCCCGACGTCTTTTTCCTATTCTAGCCTCGGCTACCCCGTACATATGCGAGGATATGATTCGGGAGTTTTGGTTACAGATACGCCACTTTAGCAATGGGAAGAGACTAATAACTGTGGTCCATAGTACAGAGATAGAGATTACCCCCCAGACTATTGCTGAGGCTGGGGTATTCCGGTCGAGTGTCCACCCAATTTTGATACCGAGTTTCCACCTATGCCCGAGGCACTTCCGTCTATTTCTAAGCTGTTTACACTTCAGACTGCTGGGTAGTGGGTCGATGAGCATCGGAACTGCACGAAGAAGATGGATTATCATCCTATGTTATGGTTCCGGGATGTAATAGTTCGATCTTAGATTTTGCCACACAGCCACATTACTATGTGTTATGCGACATTCTCGGCTCTCCACTACGTATTTGAGTTCGAGAGATGGATTTCTATTCCATAGATTTTGTGGGGAGGCCTATACACGCACTATGTTCATTTGCGTAAGGTGTCTAAGATTAAGGTGCGTAGATTACAGATTCGATTCCCGTTCCTGGTGATGAAGATTATAATGGATGTCGGGATCGAGATAGATGCGGCTGAGCGCAATAGATATAGGGATGTGGACTAGTGTCTGGATGCGGGTGTATGCAGATGATATTATGCGATGCCGACCAGTGTTCAGTGTAATACAGGCACCAAATGCGCAGGCTCAAGCTGATGATGCGGGCCAGGATGATGCCGATATGGCTCATAAGGCTGAGATGCCAAAGATGCCAGCTGTTACTGAGGAGATCGTGATGCCAAAGGCACCGTCAGGTGGTACTGTTACTCTGTTCAATGTCAGTTTGACGCTATTATAGCACAGATGTGGGGGCTAAAGTATAGTTTGGTAGAGGAGAGACAGGCCCGACAGCAGGAGATAATGCGCCGATGGAGGGATCAGAGGCGATTATTTCATAGATTTGACTGTATGTGTCAGCATGTAGGTGTGCCAATTCCACCTATACCACCGCCCTCGGATGATGAGTCTTAGCTTAGTTTTAGTTAGGTTTTTATTGTATTTTTATTTTTATTTTGTTTGTTTTCTTTTTTACACATTAGAGATAAATTGTCGAGTGGATAGTTTCGTGATGTGACCGCTTGACCGATTATCTTCTAAATATTTTTGATATTTTTTAGTTTATAAAATTGCAGTTTTGATGATTAAATCTTATTATTTGATATATCCACAGAATTTCACGATTATTTTACGTATGCGGATAGCTTGAATTATTTCAAAATTTTATATCGCATTATGAGGATATTTGAACATTTAAGTTTAGGGGTGTATCGACAGTGGATTGATTGTCCTAATTGATTATCGTAAGACAAGTTTTTTGAAAAATAAAAAATAAAAAATTTCAAGCCTAAGCCTATGCTTGAAGCATAGGGTTTAGCGAGGGAGTTTTGAAATTTTGAACAATTCGACCCGTTTTCGGGGTGTTTTGGCCTGGTTTGTACTTGTACTTCTATTAGGATTTGTTTAAGTTATTTTTAGGATTTTGTGTAGAATTTTTGTAAAAGTTTTAGAGTAATCCTAATCTGACAAGGAGATGGAATGCAAATATAAGTTGGAGTTAGATTAGTTATTGCTTTCTCTTTCCTAGTCAGTTAAGGGTTTTAAATCATTTTCCTCTTCAAAGAACCTATATCATCCATCTATAAATACGTCCATAGGGTAGATACAATTCACAATTCATAATTCTCAAGGAATGAGAATTAGATTAGATATTCTTCATCTATTCTTCTTTTATTCTTTCTATTTCGAGGAGGGTTAGTATGGATAATGCTAATGAAGATTATTCTGACCCAGAGGAATTTATAGAAGGTACGGAATCATATGTGGTTATGAAGAGTGCGAATGAAGGAGCTACGAGTCAGAATGGAAGCCAAAGATTATTTTGAAGAGATATTTTGTCTGGAAAGGATGAATCGAGTATTAGTTGCACCCAGAAGGAAAATCCTTAGAGAATGAGGATTGAAAAGTTTAGAAAAAATGGCGGGTGAAAAGGTGTATCCGGGCTTGGTTCGAAAATTGTATAAAAATATGATAATTTCGGGACCACCAGGATTTGAGGTGATGAAGGCTAAAGTGACTCGGTGGAGTACTCCTATTGTGATTGGAAGAAGAAGTATTGTTGATGCATGGAATATACCAATCGGTACTATGGCAAACTTACAAGGAATATTGAAGGAACATCATGTAGTATGGCCACATAAGGATGAGGAGATGGTTCGGGAATTGTGTGCAGTTTCAGATCCAAGAGATAAGACGTGTGATAATTGGTGGTTGAAGTTGGATCTGCTTTATTTGGATTGTGTCGTTGCAGCTCAACTTCGGCCCAATAATCAAACTAGTTCAAGAGATCACACTATGCTTAGAACTTTGTATGCCCTAACTCATGAAGTGTGTGTTCCAACATTGATTATAGCTGAGATGTCATTTGCCTGAGCAATTGTGAGTAGAGCATGGATGGGTGCTGATAAATTTGAATATTATCTTCCATACCCGTTTTTACTATCAAAGATCATTGCTAAGCAGTTGGGTGATAGGATGAAGGAATTAGATGAGATGCGGTGGACAATTATGAAAATATATCCGAAGGAAGATTTAGACAAGTTGAAAGAGAGTGCAGATTACCGGATATTGTTGAAGAATGCGGTAACAAGTGATTAAGAGGAAGAGACGGACTAGGATTTAGGTTTAGGATTTTTAGGTTATTTTATTTGTAGGGATGATAAACCCTTAAAGCCACGTCTTTGTTTCTTTTATTTTTATTTTATTTTAGGATTGTAGGCCCTTAAGGCCAAATCAGTTTTTTTATTATTATTATTTTTGTCATAAAAAAAATCAATAAAAAAATCTTTCATTCCTTGAAAACATGTGTCGATTTCTGGATATTTATGATGAAATTTCATTTCCCTTGCTATGATTGGGTATGTGTGCTTTGTTGATGATATTTACAGGTGATCCAATTCAAGTTTAGGAGATAGGATTTGTGTTGTGCTTTAAAATCCAGAATTGAGCTTCAAGGGTAACTGTATATGTTCTCCTATTTTATTTTTGACCATGCGGACATGGTCTGATTTAAGTTTATGGGTGAGGATATTGTATTATAAGGAACAAGATTTTCGGGAGGAATAAGATTTTCGGGAAAAAATAAAAAATAAATTTTTTTGGAACAGTTCTTTATTTTCACGGATGAATGTTTCGCATTACAGTTTGATTAAGTTTATGCATATGATACATGATTAGTATGTAATGTGATATACCCATTCATGAGAGTAATGATTAGATCAAGTTAATGAAGTGATGTGGTTTTACATGGGTGAGTGAATAAGTGAAATTGAAATTAAGAAAGATGATTTTGACCTATAAGCACAAGCACACATTTACTATGAGAAATAGGTTGATTTTTTACTATGTAGTTGAAAAATAATTTTGCCACAATAAAAGGGGAGATGGGGAGATGTTTTGGTTGAAATGAAGAAAATTTTAAAAAAATATATTTTGAGAAAATAAAATGCAAAAAACAGTTATTTGATTTGAGTAACTGGGCCTTGCTATAGCCAATATCACTGTTCACGTTTAAAGAGGATAAAACTGATGAACATAAATCTCATGGAAGAAGCTCAGGCCCAGTTGGTTGGGACTAAAAATCCTCGCTGGAAAGTCCGGAGACTTAAAAAGACAAAAAGGAATGGAAAGTGGAAAGTTGAAAAGTTACGTTTTGATGAAAAATGGAAAAGTTTGATCAATAAAGGAGGAGAAGAAAAACTGAAATACTGTAGTTGAATGTTCATAAAACCACGAAAGGTTGTCTGGATTTTAAGTAGAAAGTAGCAAAATTATTCACTTTAGTGGGAACCATTCATGACACGAATCTTGATATAATTGTTGTTCGTTAGTGAGTGGGAGTATTTGCATCCATACTGTCTTTTGCATTGTATCATGACTTAGTTGAATTTGGGCGTGAATTCATGAATGCATAACTATAGAGAACTGAGATATTTATAGGTACCATCACTGGAAACCTTCACGAGACTTCACTCGTATACTAGGGGTAACCTAGGGGTTTAAAAGGGTTGTTACATGTGCTAAATGTAATCGTCGCCCCTCACGAAAGCAAGGGATTAGGTTAGAGTAGTTAGATTAGTTAGAGTAGTTAGAGTAAAAAAATCATCACATGAAAAGTTTCATGATTTTATTGCTAAGGGACTAGCAATATGTAAGTTTGGGGGTGTGATAGGTGTCAAATATTAGTCATTTTGACCCCTTAACTTACTGTTGTTACGTTCTTTCATTCGATTATTTGTTATTTTATGTTGTCTGCATGTTAAAGCATGTTTCAGGAGCTTAATGAAGAAATGGAGCTAACTTCGGTGAATTAACTGAATAGTATGTTCTTTCTATCCAAGAGGAGAGTCAAAGAGGCTGTCCGAGACAAAAATGGCTCCCAGAGGGCAAAAATGGCATTTTTAGAAGCTGTCATCTTCAACAAAAAGTATCGTGGGTTCGAGACGGACGTTTTGGTGCATTCACGGAGAAAAGTGATTTCCCATAAATATCTTACGCTTGTGTTTATGCTTCCAGTACCAAAAAGTGGCTAGAATTGCAAACTCTACGCTAGGACCTACGCTTGAAGTGTAGCCCAGTTATGCTTGTAGCGTAGCCTCCAAGTGTAAGTGCGGCAACTTTGAGGATTTTTGTGTGATTTTTCCTATTTCACCCCGGGCTTAATTAGAAGACGTGTCCATGACTCCAGACCTCTGTATATATGTATATACACTTATATTTAGGGTTTTGATAAGTGAAAAGACTGAAAAGGGTCTCTTTATTCCTTTGCCTATATATACAAGACCATACATCAAAGTTAGGTCTGTGGAGTTGGAGAGTTTTGTGGGACATTCAAGAGGTTCATTCATTCAGACTTCCTGTTGTTAAGAGCCATATTCAAACCTAGAGATCTGAAGAAGAATACTATGGAGAACGTTTCTACATCAATGATGCAGTCACCTTCTACCATGGCCAACTGACTCGGTATCTAGGGTTTTCTAGCAAAACCCTAGCCAAGTAAATTATTTTTTTATTTTAACTGTAAACGAGGGGAAACTATGATCATACTGTGATGATTGTAGTAGTTAAGAGATCGTACTGATTTGAAATATAAAATTATATTTTTGTTCTAAATTCTTGTCTTAGATGGAATAAATATATTATTTTGCAAAATTATGATTATTCAATATGGGCTTGAACTTGGATGCTTAATCATGGTTTTCTACACAATGGTGGTAATGAAACTTGAAACCCTAGGTTAACACAGGTCGTGCCTTGGCGATTTAATATAGACATGCTTTAGTTTATTTTCATTCATTAGGACTAGATTAAAGTAATATAATTAGCATGTACTAGTTAGATCAGTCATGAGACAGGTTATCGTGATCTGGTTGATGGTACTCTTTTTTGGGGTCGTATTTAGCTATTTGCGATACGACCTGATTCACAATTATGGATCGCCATCTTATAGTTGAAACAGTTATGAACTATATTATACGATTAGTGGTGGAATAATGAAAACCCTAGTTTTCTCTCTCATCTTAATCACAATCAATTTATTTCTTTTTTTGATAATTTATAGTTAAAATAGATAATTTGGTCTTTCGACCACCCAAACAAACAAGCTTTCAGAAAATATAATTCGGTTTTTCTAAATTATTAAAGTGAACAATCTCAGTATCTGCGGGATCGATATCCCTTACTGAAGCCGCTTTGTTATTCTACAATTGATACGTGCGCTTGTGGGGGTAAAACCTAGAGTCGTTAAGGTGTTGTTTCTAATCACATATTTTTATACACCTGACAGATGCATCACCTCTATAGTAGATAACGTTACGATCTTCTATAACTACAAAATCTAACTGACTACTGTAGTGGAGACTGTAAAGACATAACCAGTAGTGCTTTTTCTGCGATCCATCTCACCAGCAAAATCTGAATCTACCTAGCCATGTAAATTCACTTCACATTTTCCAAAACAAAGGCATTTGTATGTGGTACCTCGTAGATATCACAATATCCACTTCACTGCTTCCCAGTGAGTCTTCCCTAGATTGGACATGAACCTGCTGACTGCTCCCACTGCATATGCAATATATGGTCTCATACAAACCATCACATACATCAAGCTACAAATAGCTGAAGCGTATGGAACACTGGCCATGTTGTTCCTCTTTGCTTCTGACTTGGGAGACTGCTCTTTGGATAATTGAAAGTGACTAGCCAAAGGCGTGCTAAGTGGCTTAGCATCACTCATGTTGAACCGCTTCAGAACCAGTTCAACGTAGTCAGCCTGAGACAACTACAAAGTACCCTTCTGCTTGTCTCTATTAATTCTCATACCAAGAATCTGTTTTGCTGCACCTAAGTCTTTCATCTCAAACTCATTTTTCAACTGCTTCTTCAACTTACTGATTTCCGCAAAATCAGAACCAACTACTAATATGTCATCAACATAAAGTAGGAGGATGATCTAACTCATGTCAAACCTCTTGAAGTAGCACCAATGGTCAGCGTTGCACTTGTTGTAACCATGTCTCTGCATAAATGCATCAAACTTCTTATACCACTGTCTCGGAGCTTGTTTCAAACCATACAAGCTATTTTCCAACTTACACACAAGTTTATCTTTCCTTTTCATTGAGAAACCTTCCGGTTGCTGCATATAAATCTCTTCCTTTAGGTCACCATGGAGGAAAGCAGTTTTGACATCTAACTGCTCTAGGTGCAAACCTTCTGTTGCAATGATACTAAGAACTGAATGAATGGTATTTAGTGTCATAACGAGAGAAAGTATGTTGATGTAGTCGATTCTGGCTTTCTGTTGAAAGCCTTTTACTACGAGTCTCGCTTTGTACCTCTTAGAACCATTATGTTCCTCTTTGACTATATATTCCCATTTGTTATGGAAAACTTTCTTTCCCACCGACAGCTCAGTCAGCTTCCATGTCTTGTTGGAGATAAGAGACTTTATCTCATCTTCCATCGCAAGCTCTCACTGGCTCGCATCTACTACACTACATGCTTTATCATAGTACTCTGGTTCACCTCCATATGTGAGCAACAAGTAATTCATGTATCTCATGTTCAGCACATACGGCTGTGAAGTCCTTCTAGGTACAGGAATAAGAGTCGGAGACTGCGGTGTATCATCCTGTTGAGAATTGCCATCCGCAATTTGTTTTTCTCACTATATTGAACATCATCTAACTCAACACACATAAAATCACTCTGTGCTGTAGGATCTGAGGCCTTGTACATCACATTTTCATTGAACACTACGACCCTGTTTGTTTACTAGTTATGGTCCCATTTTTCTGGTTTGGTCATGGGTTTTTGAGACTATACCATGATTGTTTTGCATTGGTCTCAAAACATATAACCAGACCAAATTTGACCAAATTGAACCAAAATAACCTTTTTTAGGATCACACTGTTTGGTGGTTCTATTGGGTCTTGTTACAAAATCAAAACAAAATGTCCTCCAAAAATTGAACCACATTTAACCAATATATAAACCAAAACACAAATAAAAAAATAAAATAATGAATAATAAATAAAATTAATTAAATAATACATAAAAATATAAATGAATAAATAATAATATAAATAGTAAATTAATAAATTTTATTTATATATTAATAAAAAAAATGAATAAATAAAACTAAATACAAAATAAAATATATCTATGAATAAAATAATAATATAAATGATAAATAAAATAAAATATATTAAAAAGTAATATAAATAAATGAATAAAAGATAAACAAAATAATGAATAATAAATTAAATAATACATCATAATAATAAACTTATATAATAATAAATAATAAAATAATAAAATATATTTATAAATTAATTAAACAAATAAATATATAATAATAAATGATAAATTAATAATATAAATAATAAATTAAATAAATCATATTTATAAATAAAATAAAAATAATGAATAATAAATAAATTAAATGAGTTCAATAATACATAAAAAATAATAATAAGGAAAATGAATTAAATAATAAAAGAATAACAATAATAAATGAATAAATTTAATAATAATAAATAAATAATTGAATAAATAATAATTTAAATAATAAATGAATAAAATATATTTATAAATTAATTAAAATAAACGAATAATATAAATAATAATTAAAAAAATTATATTTATATAAAAAAAAAGACAAGTAAACAAAATGAATTAAATAATACATAATAATAATTACTAAATTAAATAAATTAAATAATAAATAAAATGAATTAAATAATACATAAAAATAATAATAATAATGAATAATATAAAGAATAAATTAATAAAATATATTTAGTGACAAATAAAAATAAATGAATAAATAGTAATAAATAATAAAACAATGAATTAAATAATATATAAAAATAAGAATAAATAAATAAATACTAAGCAAAATGAATTAAATAATACATAAAAATAATAATTATTCAATAAATAATAAGCAAAATGAATTAAATAATACATAAAAATAATAATAAATGAATAAATATAATAATAAAATATAAATAAATGAATAAATAATAAGATAAATAATAACTGAATAAAATATATTTATAAATTAATTAAAATAAATGAATAAATAATAATATAAATAATCAATTAATAAATTAAATAATAAATTAAATGAATTATATTTATAAAAAAATGAATAATAAAATAAATGAATTAAATAATACATAAATATGATTAATAAATTAAATGAATTAAATAATAAACAAAATAAATGAAATAAAATGAATTAAATAATAAATAAAAATAAAAATAAATAATTAAATACAATAATAAATAATAAATTAAAAAAATATTTTTATAAACAAATAAAAATAAATGAACAAATAATAAATAACAAACAAAATGAATTAAATAATATATAATAATAATAGTAAATAAATATATATTATAATAAATTATAAATGAATAATAAATAGTAAATGATAAATAATAAATTTTTTTAAAAGCCAAAATATCAGAGTGCATTATTTGCATGTTATCGACAGTTGAAGTTGTTATGTAATATTAGTGTGTGACTTGTGAAATTTGTGTGATCGTAATTTTTGTATAATAAAAAATGTGGCTTGTATAAAAACCTATTTCTTGTTATATTTGATAATTGGAGTGCAATAATCATACTCTAAGAAATTTTTACAAAATCAATATAACATTATTATGTAAGAAATACATAATAAAAATCAATTAAAAATACTTTAACAAATGTTTACAAATTAAATGTGTGGTTTTAAGGTTATTACATCATATAAAGTATATTCAATATTTTCACAATTTACTAGAATTTTAATACCAGACCAGTTTGCCAAACATGGTCTGGTTCCAGTTTCCTCAGACCAAGACCATCAGACCAGACCGCTTACCAAATAGAATTTCAGAACATCACCTGGACCAGACTAGACTAGAGGTAATTGAACCAGACCGATTACCAAACAGGGTCTACATATCTGTTTCGGGTCACCTTTCAGTTCTGAACATCCCACATGCGGTAACTATATTCATCACTACCGTATCCAATGAAAGTACACTTCTGTGATTTGGGATCAAGCTTAGCCCTAACATTATCACTAACATGTACATATGCAACAGAACCAAAAACTTTTAAATGAGAAAGTGTTACCTCTTTACCGCTCCATACCTCTTCTGGTATTCTATGCTCTAATGGTACTAATGGACCTTGATTGAGTACACTGTTGTACTAACTGCTTCTGCGCAGCACTGTTTTGCCAACCCTGCCTGAATGCGCATGCTCCTGGCTTTCTCAATCAATGTACGGTTCATACGTTCTACTATGTCATTCTGTTGTGGTACGTGGAACAAGTTTCTTTAATCTGATACCGTTCTCATAGCAAAAGGTTTTGAACCTGGTGTCCTGATATTCTCCACCATTGTCGGATCTTAATCTCTTTATTTTCAAACCCATCTCATTCTCTATCACAGCCTTCCATTTCTTGAACACATCGTACACCTCAGATTTATGTTTCCAAAAGTAAACCCATACCTTCCTAGAATGGTCGTCGATGAAGGTGACGAAATAGGACTTTCTTCCAATAGAAGAGACATTTGTTGGCCCCCAGACATTAGTGTGAACTTGCTCAAGCTTCTCCTTTCTGAGATCTGTACCGCTTTTCTGAAAACTAACCCTCTTTTGCTTACCAAATATGCAATCCTCACAGCAATTGATATCAATCGATTTTAGGCCTAGTAGTTTTCCCTTTGTGAGCATAACCTTGAGCCCCTTTTCACTCATGTGACCTAGCCTCTAGTGCCACAAATTGTGATCCTTCTTGTTTTCTGCAATTGCTATTAACATGCTAGACTTGGTGGTTGTGTACATCATACGATTCTTCTTTCCTCGTGCTATAGTCATAGCCCCCTTTAAAACCTCCCACTTATCTTCACTGAAAGTGGTTATATAACCTTAACTTGCCAACTGGCCTACTGAGATCAGGTTTTTCCTCAAGTCTATAATGTGTCTCACATCCCTCAGCTTCCATATTAATCCGTTGAGTCTAATAAATACTTCGCCCTTACCAAAAACACTACATGACTAATCGTCACCTAGATAAACCTTGCCAAGGTTTTCAGATGCATAGCTCTCTCAAAGAGATCTCGACTTGAGGTGGCATGGAATGATGCTCCAGAGTCCAAGACCTAAAACTTTGTTTTGCTCTCTAAAGAGTATATCAACGCATCATCTGCTTCTTCTAAGACAGTATTTGCCTCAGTCTTGTTCTCCGCTACCTTCTGCGGGGATCTACACTGGCTTTTGAAGTGACCAGTTTTTCCACAATTCCAACACTCGATCTCTTTGGAATTTATGGGACCTTGAGATTGTAATCTTCTATATCTCAACTTAGAACAACCATGCCTCTTATATCACGCTCCTAAATTTCAAAGACTCTCGAACCGGGACATCCGACGAATCCGGGTTATGATCCATACAAAGAGCGATCAATTAAGATCCTAAATAATCATAAAATGAATGGAATATTGTTAATAACAGTAATTCCATACATAACTATGTGGAAGCTAAACCAAATGAGACACAAGGCATATCGAGGCGCCGAAAGAATACATCTCTACAACGATGTAACGATGTCAAATACAAGGAAGGAATATGCCAACAGACAGGCCCCCAAGAAGTACAACAACAGTCCCAATCCAGATGACAAGTAAAGGAAACTAAAATGGAACAACTCTATGTATGACCGTCCTAAATCCCGCAATAGCATCCGTAATACTCTTGGCAAATCCAGAACTTGCAATGAGAAAAGAAAAGAAAGGTGTTGTTGCACTCCCATGTTGTCCGTAGCCGAAACATCACCTGCAAACTGGTGTAGACCACCAGGGCAAACCAACACTGGGGTAAGCTCATCAAGCCCTGTAGGAGAAAGGAAATTGTAACTGTCACATCCTCCAACCGTCCAAGTTGAGTGCGAACCAACCCGTGTACATGTATCTACCCTAGGTCGGTCAAATATCCCACATGGCACTCACACCAATACGAGACCCTAAAAACACATCCCTCTAGTCCCCTACCATGCATCAACAAATAGGGCAACTAGCACATAGTGAAACCATAACATAACAATCAACACAAATACACTATATATATATATGTATGTATATATATAGAGAGAGAGACAGACAACTCATACAAGCCACGTAGTATAGGCCACCTCAGGGATCACTATTACTCGTACCCGCTAGTCAAAGAGTGACAATCAACACAACACTTATCACCAAATCACGGGAGCAACACTCTTATTCATAACACTCCAGGAAGGATAACAATCTCACTTCCTAGATTACGAGCATACCGAGCTCCAAAACCTCCAATCAATATCAAATCATACTAATAATCACTTCACATGGTACTACCCACCATCTGTAGACCCAACATAGGGGTAACATAATCCTTTCAACCTAAGGGAAGTCACAAAGATTGCCAAAAACCAAAAGAAAGTGAAAGGGATTAAACAACCCATTACACCGACCACTCAAAGATCACATGTTCGCCCAAGGGTAAAATGGTCATCTCAAGGGCAAAAATGTACTCTCAAACTTTACCCCACCTATTTGGACATATTTCAAATCATAGAAATAAACAAATAAGAATTCAAGGCCACAACGCGAGAGATATGAATATTAGAAAATGACATCGGACAACGCCGACCCAAACAGGAAGTTAAAGTACCCCTCTTTCACCAAGGGTAAAACAGTCATTTCAAGTGAAAATAAATGATTTACAATTTTGTATCAAATATTTAGACATAGGACAGACCCTAGAAACAAACGGGACCTAATTCAAAGCCACGAGACGAGAGATATGAATTTTTTAAAATGGCATCGGACAACGCCGACCCAAACAGAAAGTTAAAGCACCCCTCTTTCACCAAGGGTAAAACAGTCATTTTAAGTGCAAAGAAATGATTTCAACTTTCAAATACAAATTTTGGACCTAGCATAAGCCGTAGGAACAAACTAGACTCAATTCTGATGTGCGAAAAGGAAAATATAGAAGTTTGAAAACTGACCTTTGCAACAGGCTGACCCAATCGACTGGCAATGACCCAACCGACTGGGTGAGACAGAGAGTTTGGGAAAATTTATGAAAACTCATCTTGAATGCCCAGTCAACTGACCTTGGGGACTCCAAAAATGACTCCCAAATAGATTCTAACCCTTAGGAATCATGCAATAAGGGCTCCAACTCATTTATGAAACTTTAGAAATGATAACATATCATCTAATCTCGGTTTATATTTTATCAAAGACACTTTCTTGAAAATCCGTACAAAAAACCGTCTTGCCATCAATCTCCGTTTTGTACACCGCTAAATTTCAAATGTTAAAATCTTTTATAGAATGTATTTAAAACCATTTCAAATCTCAAAGTTTTTGTCGGGGTCACGAGGGTGAGCGAAAATGGGTTTTTCACTCAAAGACCGAATGGACTCAAAAGTAAGTCTTATAAAAAATACGTTTTCGGGGAAACAAACCAAAACACCAACGGAAAAACCAAAGCGTATTTGTAGATGCTCAAATGGAGCAAATGAATGAAGAACCGCAGTAAAAAAACAACTCGAAGGAAAGGGTAAGTGACTATACACAAAGACACTAACTCTAGCCCAACCATACATATTTCGATATCCAAATCCATGAACTTCATAAGAACTCATTTAAGAATGTCCATAACTTTAATGAAATTCCTATCCTTAATATCAGTAAAGGGAACCTAGTGGCCGTTGCCACAGAACCAACTAGTTTCAAATCAAAATCTCTTTCGATTCCTTCAAACCTCAATTCCACATCACTTAGGTTTCTAACAATATCACATGGCCATCAATCCACAATCGACTCGGTTTATTCATAACCTCGTCTATCACAACAAAAACATCAGTATCACGATTAACGCCACACCAACGCTAACTATACCTCAAAATCATCACCCACCTTCTCAATGCTTCAATTCATAATCAACGCTATGACTCATCACTGACTTTCTCTTATCACAAGAAAGCCATCAAAACTAACTTATATCACCACTCTAAGGCATATAAGCACATAACAACAAGTATAAGCATTTATCTCACATTATACTTTTAAACAAGGCATGCAATTCACATTTTCACATCCTTCAATTTGACTTGAGCATTTTAATAACAAATGAATTATATATTTCAAAATCCACATTAAACATGCTCCTCAACCACATAGGATAATATCACGATCCACATGAAAACATAAATCACATATTAGCAACTCAAATGTAATGTGACTCACAGGTTAACGAATACGCACTCTGTCTAGTTACTTTTGAGGATACAAGCTCATCAAGGAATGTAGAGTATTGCACCGACCCTTCCCAAGTGTTTTTGACACTTTACACTTTCAACTTGCGACTCCATGCGCCATGACCACCAAAGTCAAGAATATGAGCCTCTCTCACCACTCCCAATCCCTTCTCACATGTCCGGACTTACTAGTTCCGTAGGTGTGAAACGCCCCCTGGCCAGTAGTTGCGATCCGAAAACTACAACCCACACATGATTACACAACCCGCATATACCAACACCATGATTTGACACTACATGATGTACTCAATATGCATCCAGGTTCTCAACAACAATTATGTCCCATTACAATATATATGTTTTTCTCTTTCGTAAAGTATTGTACTCAATAAAACCATCATGCTTACAATTTCACATTTAAAAATAATGTTCCATAATATGCTCAATCACAATACATGTTTTTCTCATTTGCAATATATTGAACCCCAATTAGCATAATGCTTACAGTTTCACATTTATAAGCAATAATCAACAAGGATGCTTTCTCATGCACCATTCATGATCCAAATTATCAAGTTGTCCTTTAATAAACAAGGATAACATTTTCATTCATTTAACATGATAATATCTCAATTAAAGCATTTAAATCACAATGATACCTTCTCATGCACAATTAATGTTCCAAGTCATCAAGTTGTCGTTTAATTCACAAGGATAACCCTTCCATTCTTTTAAACATGCTCTTAGTTCAATTAAGCAAGTTCATCAAAAATCACAAATTAACCATAACATCAATTCTCAACATAGAAAATATTAGTCACAAAAGGAAAACTAGATATTTGCTCTTTGTTGAGATGCTGAGTTACACCAATCAATTAGTATAACCTTAAATGTGTCAACCAAAGGAGCTAGCATAATCTCATTCCAAGGCTACATCCCTAACACTTACACACACATATGCATAATTATACTTACACATATACGTAACTATACCCACATACATATACACATATATATAGGCATACAAGCATACTTTAATATGGGAAATCTCAAGAACAATCACCCACTACCATGCATCATAATCCTATCAATATCCTCATCAAGTACTCCACACACAAGGGGTTAACTTACATACACATGATTAACCCTAACCTCACAATTCCAAGGATATACGTAGCAATTTCATCTAAGGTTAGGAACCCTAGAATCAAATTCTCACACCTACACAATAAAAAGATGATATAGTTAAGAAGTTTTCACCTACCTCAAGTGAAGAACATAACAAACCACAAGGAAAGGCCAAAGAAACCCTAGCTTCTACCCAACACCGAAATCAAGGAGCGATCCGGTGGAAAACTTCACCAGAGCCTCCTAACAATGAATCAAACTCTAACACAAAAGGAGAACAATAATCATGAAGTGGTTTAACAAGAACCCCAAAACTAGGGTTTGAAAGGAAACACACAAGGAAGGAAGAACCCTTACCAATTCTTGGCTAAAACTAAAGAGAAGAACACCATGAACAACTTCTAGTTGATGGACATATCAAACTCCCAACTTAGTGTGATGAAATCAATTCATAAGTGGAGAAGAAGCAAGAGGGGAAAAGAGAAGAGAAAATGGAGAGGAAAAGATGAAGTTTTGCAATGTAGAAGACTGTAATGTGTAGAGATCCTCCACTCACACTTCTCACCATCCAATGGCCCAAAACAAATATGGGGAAAAAGAGAAATGAATCCAATGTCTAGAAACAAGTCTTGCAATGGAAGACTTAATACACCATACACAAAACCCATTAATTTGCCAAATGAGGCCTTAACATCCAAGGGTTGAGAATAAGGCAATGAAAATGAATAAAGGATCTAAGGGTTGGCATTAAGTCTTACCAAGTGAAAGACTAAGAATAATGGATTCTTGCATTTAATTTCCATCCAAACAAGGCCCTATGATCCATGGGTTTAGAAAAAAGATGGGAGAAGAAGATCAATGGCTACAAGTGAGACACCACTTGAAAATGAGAAATGACCAATTTCTTCCCAACTTAAATTATTTACAAGAGTGCCATTATGCCTCTTAATTACCCTTTTACCCCTTGTGATCCTCTCTATTTACCACTATGTCATTCATACCCCAACACTTAGCCAAATCTTTACACTTTCCACTAAGTGCTCGTAATATGAAAATACCAATTTACCATTCGGTCATTTTTTTCCCAAAATCATTTTTAACTATTTTTATTAATTACAAAATAAAAATACAACAATTAATGCATGTAATTACACTTATCGAAAAGCACCCGTTAAATATGCTACACCGGAACGTCTACACTAAACTAGGGTAACACGTTCGGGAACGCAACACAACTGTTAAGCTCCAACTAGAAAACGTTACACGAATTCACGTAGTCGCCAACGAACAATAAATCACAAAGTCGGAAACAAACGTTCACGAAGTCGTCCCGCTAAGTCCAAAACTTAAATGCGAAAAATTCACAAGTATCAAGATTACACAAGACGTCATGAATTAGTGACGTCACAAAATGTTAACACTTGGAAACGAATTCCAAAAAGGAGAAAGGAAACGCGGGGCGTTACATCTGACTTCCGTCTTTCTTTCTGTTCGAAACTCTGCCTTTACTATCGACATTCAATGTTGAGCCACTATTAGAAGAGTCTGACGTCTATCTTTTGATTTCTTCTATAAGTACCATACTCACTACAAAATCATACTATAACGATTCTGTACCTGAAGAGTTACTGATTGCAGCCTTTGTAGCGCTCCAAATCTCTGGCAGTTGGCTTAAAAGAAAAGCCATTTTCATCTTGCCAGTGAATGGCATAGCAACTGATTTCAACTGCTCAACAATTTCATTAAGAGAACCTAGATGTTCACTGACCTTCCCATTCTCAGACATCTTCAAATTCACCAATCTAGTGAAGAGTTGTACCATATTTGCACCAGATGACTGTTCGTACATGCTTGAAAGAGCATTCATGAGAGACTTTGTAGTCTTCTCATTATTGATGTTGAAAGCAATGGACTTTGATAACGTCAGTTTGATCGTACCAAGAGCCTTTTTATCTAGGATTATCCAATCCTCTTCTTTCATCGATTCTGGCTTATTCCCTTCTAAAGGTAAATACAAATTTTTCTAGAATAACACATCCTCAATTTGCATCTTCCAATAAGCAAAATTCAACCCGTCAAACTTATCGATCATCGCAGCCTTTTCTTCTCCCATAGTTCGGTTAATGTGTTTGGTGTCGAATCAGCTTCAGGAATTGCTCCAACCTAGAGCTATAATACCACTTATTAGAATTTTTACACCTGCCCAAGAACGAAAAAAAAAACTAGGGTTTCAACCCTCTTTTGAAAACCATGAATCCTGTAAATAAAAAAATGCACACACAAACCATATAACAAACAATCGACACAAAGATATATACGTGGTTCGGACAAAATAAGTCTACGTCCACGGAGAGCACCGTTTCACTATAATCAAAGAGAAGATTACAAGGGGATGATCCACAGATCATAGACATGTACACATATAGTGTATACTCACGCCTGAATCACCGAAAATAATATAATAATATATTATTCCTAACTCTCTTAAAAAGAATCTCAATCTATAATTATTCTAATCTCTCTTCTCAATCTGTAGAAGATCTTGTGTTTTATATTTCTCTCTCTCTATTTTGTGTACACATACAATAGGAATACCTCATGTATTTATAGGAGAGGTAAATATGATGGACAAGTCAATAGGAATCAAATCTCAATTAGAATTGGAGTCTTCAAAGCATCCTTTTGATAGGTGTCAAATATTAAACATTTTGACCTTTACCTCACTACAATTACATTATTTCATTCCATTATTTGGTATTTTTATGTTATTTGTGTGTTAAAGCATGTTTCAAGAGCTTAATGAAGAAATGGAACTAACTTCGGTGAATTAACCAAGTACATGTTCTTTCTATCCAAGAGGAGAGTCAAAGAGGCATTTCAAGACAAAAATGTCTCCCGGAGGGAAAAACCTGCATTTTCAAAAGCTGTCATCTACAACAAAAAGTATCATGGTGTCAAGATGGTCATTTGGGCACAGTTATGGAGAAAAGTGGTTTCCATGAAAATACCTATGCCTACAGAAGCAAAAAGTGCCTAGAAAGTTAAAAACTACTCCTGAGATACGCCTGACCCCTACGCTTCACCTACACCCAAGGCGTAGCTGGGGTACGCCTAAGGTGTAGGTGCGACAAGTTGTGGCTAAAATGTCTAGTTTGGCCCATTTTTTATTCCAAGATGCGTCGACGACTCTTCCATCTCAAAGTGTGTCCATTACACATCATGTACATTAGAGAATAGGGTTTGAGTGATTGCTGGTGAAATTACCAAGAATGAAAACTCTTCACATTTATATATATATACACGATCGTATATCAGTGTTAGGGGGTTGGTTCATAGAGTTTCACACACGTTCAACTTCAGAGCAGCCTCTGAAGTCATATATCTTCATAGAAGATAAGCCATATTCAGACCTAGAAATTCGGAGAAGAAGACCATGGAAAGCGTTTCTACATCAGCAATGCAGTCACTTTCCACCGTGGCCAACTAACTCGATATCTAGGGTTTTCTAGCAAAACCCTAGCCAAGTAATGTAGTTTTTCCTTGTTTTCAATTATAATGAGGTAAAACTGTTGACCATACTATGATGATTGTAGTAGATAAGAGATCGTTTTGAATTTCAATATAAAATTCCATACTTGTTCTATATTCCTGTCTTAGATGGAATGAATATAGTATTTTACACAACCATGATTATTCAATATGGGTTGGAACTCGGATGCTTAATTTTTAGTTTTCTACACAATGGTGGTAATAAAACTTGAAACCCTAGGTTGACATATGCCATGCCTTTGTGATTTGAGATAGACATGCTTTAGTTTATTTTCATGCGTTAGGAGTAGATTAAAGTAATTTAATTGGCATGTACTAGTCGGGTCAGTCATGAGATGGGTTGTCGCAATCCGGTTGATGGTAATCCTTTTTAAGGTCATATTTAGCTATTTGCGGTATGACTTGATTCACAGTTTATGGATCGCCTTCTTACAATTGTTACATTGATGAACTATATTATGCGGTTAGTGGTGGAGCGATGAAAACCCTACTTTTCACTCTCATCTAAATTACAAACAAATTTACTCTGCTTTCTAGATAATTTTTATTAATTTAGATAATTTAGTATTTGACCATGAAACCAATCTTAGTCTCTATGAAATCGATATCCCTTACTCAAGTTGTTACTATTTTACAATTGATACGTGCGCTTGCGTAGGGTAAAACCAAACGCTGTTATAAGAGGCTATTTATAACAACTATTTTTTTATCCCTCTAGACAGACGTCAATCTTTTGGCACCGTTGCTAGGGACTAAGCATTGTTCAATAGATTTAGTAGTTTATTTATATTGCGTTATTGTATTGTATTTAAAGTTGGAATTTTTATGTTTTTGCGAGGTACTCTGAGAAGCATAAAGGGATTTGGCGGAGCAGTGAAAGTTGCGTCGTTGGACCTCTTGTGAGTTTTAGTTTATCTTAATTTTGTAAATAATTTTAGCTTTATTTCTCTTAATAGTTAGAAGAGTTTAGAAGTAGCTAGTTTTATTTTGCAGAAAAAATAAATAAATTCTGCAGTTTTCGTGTAAATTGTCAGAAACTCCGATTTTCGCAAATGAGGTGAGGTTTTTGAGTGAAAAGGGGTCATTGAAATAACTCACTACCTTTCAATGAGCCCAGTTGATTTTAGGCCGAAATATGTTGTTTAGGACCTCAAAACCACGATTTTGTGATTATTAGAAAGAAAAAGAGAAAAAATTGGATTTTGAGAAGATGGTCGACCGTAATGCTGATACAAGGAAAACACCAGCCATATCTTTAAAGGGATATTATGCGCCATCAGCTTATGAATCGTATGCTGAATTTCCAGAAGAAGATGGAGTCCAACACTATGAGATCAAATCTAGTGTCATTAATATGCTTCCGACGTACTTTGGACTTAGGATTGAAGAACCATACTAACACATAAATGATTTATTAGAGGTAGCCTCTACTATTAGGTATGACAATTTATCCAAGAATGACTTGTGAGTGCGATTATTCCCTTGGTTGATGAGGGAAGGGGCCAAAAGATGGTATATCAAATTGGCTAAAGCAACTAAAATTGATTGGGAAGCCTTTAAAAAAGAATTCGTAGAAAAGCATTATCCCATAGAAAATACCTTAGAAGCACAAGATGCAATCAAATGCTTTAGAAAGTTGTCTGGTTAGCAGTTTCATGATTCTTAAGAGAGATATAATGAAATTTTGTATAAGTGTCCCTACCATAGGATCTCTTAATAGGATATAGCTAAAAAAAATTACATGAGACTTGAAGATGCACATAAGACTTTGATAGATGCGTCAACACATGGTCAATTTATCATGAATCCGATAAAAGAACTCTTAGAGTTATTTAACAACATAAGTGACAATGCAATTCAATATGAATTTGAGTTGAGGTCTAGAGGTGAACAAGAAAGAAGATTTGAGAAATCTGATGTTGTAAATCATGATGATGTGAGAGATTCAATGGCATTGATAGGAGAGAAATTAGAAAGAATTGACAAGTTTCTTTAGCGAATTCATTCTTCTCCTAGAAAATGTTTAGAAGTAGAAGCTGAGTATTCTCAAAATGAGTGTCAGGACATAATGGTTGTCGATGCCAATGCTTCGTGGAACTATTCAAATAATACTCCTTTCACTATTTCATAGACCTCAAATGCCAGAAATCACCCACTTCTGTCCTATAAATTTACAAATTTGGACAACCCACCATCAAGGTTCCAACAAGGACAATCGCCCAATCCACAACCAAGGTTCACTGAGAGACAACAGTCATATAATCCACAGCTAAGGTTCCAACAGAGTCAACAATCATTCAAATCCCAACCAACAATCATGGCTCGAAATCCTCAGTCAAATTACTAACCCAGACAATCATCCAATAATTCTCAGGCTCTCCGGCCATTCAATAATAATCAAGCCCTCTAGTCATTCAATAACAATTAAGTTGTCCAACCATTTAATTATCAAACTCACCCTCAAGAAAACCAAACCCAAGGATTCAATCCAAATCAACTTTACTCTCCATATCCTCAAAACCATCTCCAACATCAAAATCCAACTCAAAATCCACACCTAAGACAACCTGGCTTTGAAGAAGAGGTGGTGAGTGACCTGAGGGAGTTTAAAAATCAATCTAATAATTCTCAAGCGACCATCCAAACACTGAATTCTCATTCCCAATTATTTGCTCAAATGGGAGCCCAAATGGCACAACTAACGAATGTTGTGGATAGGGTAGAGAGAATATTGCCTAGTCAGCCGATAGCTAACCCAAAGCTGCAACAAGCACTGGAGTGTGGATCCTTTATTAAGGCTCATCATGAGATAGTCCAAGCACTCATAATTTTGAGAAGTGGAAAATAAATGGATAGTAAGGCGGAGGAGCAGCATGAGGAGAGGCTGAAGAATCAAAAGGCCCGAGAAGTTCAAAGAAAGGCAGAAGAAGAAGCTCAGAAGAAAGAGGCTGAGAAAGTTCAGAAAGATCAACCTCAAGTGGAGGAAGATGACAAGCCAGAAAGAGCACCATATGAGGAAAAAACACCATTTTCTCAACATCTTAGAGAGCCAACCAAAATTGGAAAGAATAAATAGTAAGATATGTTGGAGAAATTCCGACAAGTCCAGATTAATCTACCTCTCTTAGACATTATAGACCAAATACCACCCTATGCTAAGTTTTTGAAGGACCTCTGTACCCAAAAGCATAAAAGCAGAACTAAGGTCCCGAATAAGATTTTGTTAACTGAACAAGTAAGTTTGATCTTACTGAGTGATACTTCTCCTAAGAGGAAAGATCCTGGTGCTCCCATTATTTCTTGTGTCATTGGTGACCAAAAGATTGGTAGAGCTCTTCTTGACCTCAGTGCAAGTGTTAATTTATTACCTTACTCGGTCTATAAACAACTAGGGTTGGGAGAGCTCAATCCTACCTTAGTGGTTCTTCAATTGGCAGACAGATCAACTAAACAATCGAGAGAAATTCTAGAGGATATAATTGTTTAAGTGGGTAAGTTCTACTATCTTGTAAACTTTGTTGTGTTAGACATGGAACCTGTTCAAGACTTGAAGAAACATATCCCAGTGATATTAGGAAGACCGTTCTTGACCACAGCCAATGTGCATATCGATTACAGGACATGAGCAATGGATCTATCTTTCAGGAATATGAAGGTGAGGATGGATGTTTTTGATACAGGTAATCAAATCACTACATCGGTTGAGTGCTTTAATGTAGAAGACATTAATAAAACTTGTAAAAAACATGTACCTTAGAGTGGGAGGATCAACACTGCGATGTTGTGATTGAAAGGTCAAATGCAAAGTTTGACATGTGGGAGGATCAACACCGCTCTAATTTAGAAGTGATCACTGCATTTGAAAGAGCTCTAGGTTTCTAACCAGGGGAGGAGTCAAGAGATTCGCCTAAACCTCCATTTGTGTCACCAACGACATAAGTGCCCGATAACTCACTTTATAAAATTGGGTTGTATGACGACACTGAAGGTCGAGAGAAGAGCTTAGTGATGAATAAGCAAGATGTGGAGGCAAAGTTTGAAAACTGGGAGGATCAACAGCGATCAAATTTGGAAGTTATCGCGGCATTAGAAGTTGTTTTGTACTCGCAGCCAGAGAGAGAACTAAGAGATTTGGCTGGAGCTCAACTTATTCTTCCACAAGATTTAATGCCTAAGAGTACACTTCACGAAATGGTGTTGAATGGGTTAATTGAGGAATAAGAGGATGGCGTATTGAAAGATAAAAAGGTGTGAAGACTGTGAGAGTTGATCATTTACCACGAACGGTCATAGATCCTACCAAGGATGACACCCCTCTTAAGGATCCCTTTCTAGATGAGCGAGTGCAGAGTATAAACATGGTATACAAACTGTATGCCTAAGAGGATCCGCAATTAAGAAATGAGTGTGAGGGGATACGGAATTGTGCATATGAGGATGTTCGAATTTACATAGCTCAGACAAGAATACATCATGCTAAGCATTTTCGTCTTAAGTTCCTTTAGCTTGGCCGGAAACGGCGGTGTAATTCGAAACTGAAATTGTTTCTAGGTAAGATCCGGTTAAGAAAGGACGGACCATTAGAGTTAAATCGGTTTACCCCAACGGAAAGGTAGGTTTTGGTAATGAGAAGATAAAGAGGTGTGGTTAGCGGCTAAAGATTTATGAGGACATTGATCCGGGACCAAAATTCTTGTCATCTGTCAGTTTAATGGAGAGTGATGAATTGGTCGAGAGAACGTTGCATAAGGTGTTGAAGGAGGATCTATTGGACACATTGTCTGTACATGGGGTGAAGTTAGAACGTGACATATGAGGTATTGTATATGGTGATTATTGTTCTAGATTTAATGTTATGGATAGTACTACTTGTCCACATGTGAGAGCACTGAGAGAGTCACTTCCTATATTTAGTCCTATGATTAGGGGAAGTGTTGCACAAAGGAAGGGTGTTGGATAGCCTTTGAGGAGCTGTCGTGCCAATGACGTTAAACATTGGTCCTAGGTTATGAAAGTTAGTTTCTAGCCTAGGCTTATAGAATAGGATATCACTTAATTTATGAAATTTTAATTCTTAGAGACTGTAGTCCCTTAAGGACAAGTCTTTGCAATTTCAATTCTTAGGATTGTAGGCCTTTAAGGCCAAATCATGAATGTTTTATTAAATAAAAATTTTAATTTCTTGTGTGACTATATCGATGATTTCCGGATATTTATGATGAAATTTATTTTCCCTTGCTATGATATTGGGTATGTGTGTTTTGTTGTGCATATCTACAGGTGATCCAAATCAAGTTTGGGGGAGGAGATCAAGTGTTTCATTGTGCAATTTCGGAATCACGCTTCAAGGGTAACTGTATTATTTCTCTTGTATTGTGAACCATGGGGACATGGTTTATTTCAAGTTTGGGGGAGATGGTATAGTTTAGGAATGAAAATTTTGAAACATTTTTGGAAAGAAAATTCTTTGTTTTCACGCATGATTGCTTTGCATTACAAGTTGACTGAGTTTGTATTTATGATGCATGAGTAGTATATGTTGTGATATTCTCATTCATGATAGTAATGATTAGATCGAGCTAAGTGAAAGTGATGTCGTTTTACATAGGTGAATGAATTAGTGAAATTGAAACTAAGAAGGACGACCTTGACCTATAAACACATGCACACATTCAATATAGGAAAAATAGTTAATCTTTGACTATGTAGTTGAAAAAATAATTTTGCCACAATAAAAGGGGAGAAGGGGAGATGTTATGCTTGAAATGGAAAAAAATTGAAAAATGTATTTTGAGAAAATAAAATGCAAAAATTAGTTCTTCGATCTGAGTAACTGGACCTTGGTATCACCAATATCACTATTCGCGTTTAAAGGGGAGAAGGATAATGAGCATAAATCCCATGGAAGAAGCTCGGGCCCAGTTGGTCAGGAATAAAAATCCTCATTAGAAAGTCTGGAGCTTAGAAAGAATAAAAGGAATGGTAAAGTAGAAAGATGGAAAGATCTGTGTTTATGAAAAATGACAGTGTGATCAATAAAGTAGGAAAAGAGATATTGAAATAGCATGGTAGAATGTTCACTAAATACACGAAAACTTGTCTGGATTAGGGAGCAGAAAGTAGTAAAGTCTTTTACTTTAGTAGGAACCATTCACGACACAAAGCTTGAGATAGTTATTGTTCGGTAGTGAGTGGGAGTATTTGCATATATATTATCTTTTTCATTACATCATGACTTAATTTACTTGTGTGTGAATTCATAAATGCGTGATTACAGATAACATAGATGTTTGTAGGTACCATCATTAGAAACTTTCATGAGACTTCACTTGTCCACTAGGGGATTAAAACGTTTGTTACACGTGCTAAGTTTAATTATCGACCCTCACAAAAGCAAGCGATTATGTTAGATTAGTTAGATTAAAAATTATCACAGGAAAGTTTCTCTGAGTTCATTGCTAAGGGACTAGCAATATGTAAGTTTGGAGGTGTGATAGGTGTCAAATATTAGACATTTTGACCCCTTAACTCACTATAGTTACGTCCTTTCATTCAATTATTTAGTATTTTTATTATGTTTCTGTGTTAAAGCAAGTTTCAGGAGCTTAACGAAGAAATGGAGCTAACTTCGGTGAATTAACCAAGTACATGTTCTTTTTATCCAAGAGGAGAGTCAAAGAGGCATTTCGAGACAAAAATGACTTCCGAAGGACAAAAACGGCATTTTCAAAAGCCGTCATCTACAACAAAAACTCTCGTGGAGTCAAGACGGTCATTTTAGCGCGTTTGTTGAGAAAATTATTTCCATGAAAATACCTACGCCAAACCTACGCCTATAGAAGCAAAAAGTGCCTAGAAAGTGAAAAACTACACCTGAGCTACGCCTGATACCTACGCCTAAGGTGTGGTTGGGGTACGCCTAAGGTGTAGGTGCGGAAACTTCTGGCTAAAATGTTTGGTTTGGCCCATTTTTTATTCCAAGATACGTCAACGACTCTTCCATCTCAAAGTGCGTGCACCACACATCATGTACATCAGAGAATAGGGTTTGAGTTATTGCTGGTGAAATTACGAAGGACAACTCTTCACATTTATCTATATATACATGATCCTATATTAGTGTTAGGGGGTTGACTCATAGAGCTTTACACACATTCAACTTCAGAGCAGACTCTGAAGTCATATATCTTCATAGAAGATAAGCCATATTCAGACCTAGAGATCTGAAGAAGAAGACGATGGAGAGCGTTTCTACATCAGCAGTGCAGTCACCTTCCAATATGGCTAACTAACTCGTTATCTAGGGTTTTCTAGTAAAACCTTAGCCATGTAATGTAGTTTTTCATTGTTTTTAGTTGTAAAGAGGGGAAAATGTTGACCATACTGTGATGATTCTAGAAGATAAAAGATCATTTTGATTTTCAATATAAAATTCTATACTTGTTCTAAATTCTTGTCTTAGATGGAATGAATATAGAATTTTACACAACCATGATTATTCAATATGGGCTGGAACTCGGATGCTTAATTTATGGTTTTTTACACAATGGTGATAATAAAACTTGAAACCCTAGGTTGACACAGGCCATGCCTTGGCGATTTGAGATAGACATGCTTTAGTTTATTTTCATGCAGTAGGAGTAGATTAGAGTAATTTAATTGGCATGCACTAGTCGGGTCAGTCATGATATGGGTTGTCGTAATCCGGTTGATGATAATCCTTTTTGGGGTCATATTTTGCTATTTATGGTACGACCTGATTCACAGTTTATGGATTGCCTTCTTACAATTATTACAATGATGAACTATATTATGCGATTAGTGGTGGAGCGATGAAATCCATAGTTTTATCAATCATCTGAAATACAAACCAATTTACTTTACTTTCTAGATAATTTTAGTTAATTTAGATAATTTGGTCTTCGACCACGAAAATAAGTAACTTTTTAGAAATATAACTCATTATTTTTGAACTATTAAAGTGAACAATCTTAGTCTCTGTGGAAATCAATATCCCTTACTCAAGCTATTTCATTCTACAATTGATACGTGCACTTGCGTAGGGTAAAACCTAACTCTGTTATAAGAGGTTGTTTTTAACAACAATTGTTTTATCCCTCTAGACAGACGTCACCTTTTAGAAAACCCGATTCTGGGCTACTGAGTACTCGGTGAGAATTCCACGAAGTACTTTGTGAATGCGCAAACGTTGCACAAGCCTGCGCAAGTTCGTAAAACATCTTGGCCAAAAATCACCTTTGGGTGCAAGTTCGCACACTTTTGTACTTACCGAGTACTTGGTGGAGCTCTCACAGAGTACTCGGTGGTTCTTCCACCAGCTTTTGCATCAAGACTTTATTCTGCTCCAATTCTCTTCTCGATCCTCGAGGAAAGGAGTCACCAACTAACAGGATACTTATTGCTATGATAACCCCTAAACAACTCTTGAGCCAACAAAATATCATCTGCAATATCCCTTCCTGCCACAAAAGCTTCCTGATTTTCACTAATACACAGAGGTAGAACACCCTTCAACCTATTAGACAAAATCTTAGCAATACACTGATAAAGAGTAGTACATACTGAAATTAGCCTAAAATCAACAACCTTTTTTGGATTATCCACCTTAGGTATGAGAGTAATAATAGTGGAATTTATCTCCTTCAGAAGCTTCCCCTTTTTGAAGAAATCAATAATAGCATTCTCCACATCTTTCCCTACCACATTCCAAGCCTTCTTGAAGAATAAAACATTAAGGCCATTAAAACATTTGTAACATCCCGCGTTTTCCTTTCTCGTTTCTAGAATTCATTTCCATGTGTTAATGTTTTGTGACGTCACTGATTCACGACGTCTTGTGTATTCTTGGTACGTGAAAAAATTTCGCGTTTACATTTTGGACTTAGCGGGACGACTTCGTGGTATTTCATTTTCAGCTTCGTGGATTTGAGTTTCATCGGCGACTACTTGGGTTCGTCATAACGTTTTCTCATTGATGCTTCGGCGATCGTGTTTCGTGCTCGAATGTGTTACTTAGTTTATTGTAGACGTTTCGGCGTAGCATTTATGTGATTATATGTTTTTGTTTATTTTTGGAACTTTTGGAAGTGAGGGGTATTCTCGGTATTTCACTTGTTTAGCAGTTGTTGAGGAAGTATGAGAGTCTTCCTATGTGTTTTGGAGTGTTTGAATGTTCCCGGAATGTTACGGAGTTTTCCGGTGTCATCTTGGGGCCTTGGAGTCTTTTCTTGCAATTGTAGTTTTAGGATTACCGAGTACTCGGTAACTGTTCATACCAAGTACTTGGTTATTGTTCATACCGAGTACTCAAGGTACAACTCGGCAGATTTCACAGATTGCCTATATAAGGAAGTCTTGACCTAAAACTCTTCACTTTTCTCTTTTCTTCTCCAAACTCAGCCTACTCTCTCTCATTTGGTTTTTCTCTCTATCTTTGCCTATACCATCTATTTAGGCTTGGATTTTGGTCACGGTTTCAACATGGAAGTTGATCGTGGTAGTCTTGCCTTCGGTTTGAGCTGTGGATTGGTAAGTGATTTTCTCTTTTTGTGAGTTATTTCTCCCAAACCCTTGTTTTGGGTTTTCTTGTCAAACCATATGTTGATTCATTTTTTCTTTGTGGTTTGAGTCTCGATTCATCCTTGGGAGGCTATGGCTAAGCTTTTCACCCATTGGTTTCGTCAGTTTCGGTTTCGGGTGAAAGCTAGGGTTTCATAGGCCTTGCTTGGTGATTGACTTGTTCTTCATTCGAGGTAGGGGAAATCATCTCTAATCTCTCATATTTTGATTCGTGAGTGTGCGATTTCATTTCTGGACTTTATAACCCTAGAAATATGTTTGCTAAGTGTAAACTTGAGAATATGAAATTAGGGTTTATTGGTGTTTATATGCTATAATCCATGTTTATATCATCTTTGAAATAGGTATATGATGCATGCTAGATGGATTATGAGTTGTGGATTTTTGAGATGAAAATAAACTTGTATGCATATATATATGAATATGAGTATTGAGGTGTATGTGTATAAGCGTAACATACATATAAGATTTCGGATGTTAGTAGTGTAGCCTTGATAGTGTAAGTAGGGTAGTTACCTTGGTTAGTGAATTGAGATATGGAACTTAGAGTGTTGTTCGAGTTTCCCCCATTCTTGTTATTCTTGAAGTTGCTATCTTGACATTAAACTCGTGTATGAAAATGTGTAAAATTACTTTAATTGAGATGAAAGCATGTATTGTGATTAAATATTTTGTGGACCATTGTTTATAAAAGTGAAATTGTAAGCATGATGGTTTATTGAGTACAATATTTTGCAAAAGAGAAAAGCATATAAATTGTAATGGGACATGATTGTTGTTGAGAACCTGGATGCATATTGGGCACATCGTGTAGTGTCAAATCACGGTATTGGTATATACGGGTTGTGTAATCATGTGTGAGTAATATTGTATCGAATCATCGTAACAACTGACCAGGAGGGGTTCACCCCTACGAAACTAAGAAGCCGAAAAGTGAAATTGGTTTAAAAGTCGTAAGAGAGGCTCGTATTCTTGACTTTGGTGGTCATGGCGCACGAAGTCGCAAACTGGGCTCTCGTGCAATCGCCTTCCTTGTTGAAAGTGTGAAGTGTCAAAAGCACTTGGGAAGGATCGGTGTGGTACTCTACATTACTTGATAAGCTTGTATCCTCAAAAGTAAGTGGACAGAGTGCGTATTCATTAATCGGTGTTGGGAAAGTGTGTATCATGAGGTGTGTGAGTAAAATTGCATTTAAGTTGCTTATATATGATTTATGTTAGCATGTGAAGCATGTTTAAATTTGAATTTTGCTATATATAATTCACATGTTATCTAAAATGTTATAGTGAAATGGAAGGATGTGATAATATGAGTTGCATGCCTTGTTTAAAGTATAATGTGCAATGAATAATTATACTTGTTATGTGCTTGTATGCCCTTAGGTGGGGTTATAAGTTGGTTTTCTACGGCTTTCTTGTGAAAAGTAAAGTCGCTAGTGGATTATAGGGTCGGTTGTGAAATGGGACCCTAGATAAAGCGGGTGGTAGATTTGTGACACTTTATTGGTAGTGGGGTATTGACCACTTGATGTTTTTGCACCTTTGAGGGGTGTATGATCCTTGAGAGTTTGGGGATCTTTGTCGGTTAGGTAGTGATGGCCATTTGATACTTCTTTTGCATTTGAGAAAGGTATCGTTGATTATACTTTGAGGTTTTGAGTTGATTAGGTGAAGTGAGGATTGATCCTAGTCACTTGTGTGGTAACGGTTCTTGATTCCATTAGAATTCTAAGGGAGAAGATATTACATGAGAATCGAGGTTTGAATAGATTGGAGGTGGTTTTGAGTGAACCCAGTTAGTATCCGAGTTTTGACTACTAGGTATTCCTCTTCATATCCTAAGAATAGGAGTGTTCTTGAGGTGGTTTCCTTAACCACTTGGGGTGGTTGAGATGAGTTGTTGTTTTGAGAGTGAATTGAGTTCGCGGTTGGGAATCGAATTGTCGGAATGTTTTCCCGGTTTTGTTGAAGTGTTGTCATTTTTGGACTTCATTCTTCATTCCTCATTCTTCGTGGTTCATGTCGGATGTTGAGTCACTTCGCATGGTGTTTTAGATGTTTCGGTGTGTTCAGGTTTGGTCCAGAGTCGTCCGATTTCATTTCGGAGCTTTTCGGATTCATTCCTTGACTTTGCATTCTAGGGGCCACCGAGTACTCGGTGATGATTTTACCAAGTACTCGGTGAGTGCGTAAGTCTGCGCACTTGCGTGAGAAGCCATAAATCCACCCGAGATTTTTTAGAGTTTTGGTCATAAAATGTCTACCAAGTACTCGGTAGGTATGATACCGAGTACTCGGTGAAAACTGATTTTGTGTACTCTTTTTAGCTACTTTTTGTTCTCTCCCTTGTGATTCACCACTTCTCCTATTATGCTTGAGGCATTGATTAGTGATCTTTAGGGATGAGTTTTGTCAGGTTGAAGGATTAGCTTAGATCCATCTTTCTTGAGTGTTGGTCATGGCGTGATGTTGCGCCACTCCTTTTTATGTCATCATTTGATCCATGGGTTGGAAACGGACATTGGGTTTTGTAGGTCCAGTACGTCACTTTTCCTTCTTCATCCTCGGGGCGTCATAGGAATCCTTGAGTTATGGTTGTTCGGTTGACTTGAGAATGTATTCTCTCAGTATGTGTGTTTCATACCTTCTTCCATTCTGAGTTTCTGTTATGATGTGTGTGTTTTAGTGCACATACATATTGGTGGTTTTCCTCGTCGTGGGTGGATGTCCCTCCATGTTGACGAGATGTTCCTGTTATTCTTTTGGTTAGCATTGGAGTTTCATCCCTTACTTGATGTCATGGTCTTGTGTGGCCATTCTTGAGGGTAGTGTTCATGTACCCTTCGTGGCTGAGTAGTTATCCTTCCTTGTCCATAATGAGGACGTTAGTGATGGAATTGTTCTCCTTGAGGATAGTATCATGAGATTGATGTAGTGGTATGTGTAATGATATTGAGCTGAGTGTGGTTCACCTTTGTGAAGAGATTGAGGTGTCGTATGTGTATTGTGTATATATGCATTGACGATGGTTATGTGTGTACGTAAGGACTTGAGAGTTTCCTTAGTATTGGTTATGGATGTTTATGGACATCGTGGTGATCTTAGTTCATTTGGATCATATGGTTATTGTTGTGGCCACTAGAATGATTGGCTATGGAACTCTAGGGTATTGTGTACTTGGTGTACGGTTATGTGAGTAGTGTAGACTACTAGAATGATTGACTTTTCAATAATTTTTTTAATATTTCGTGTTTTCTATTTTGCCTTTGATAATGTAGTATAGTTGTAGTTTTTAGTAGGGCCCATTGCTTTTTGAAATTAATGAAGAAGGATAATTTGGAAAAATATATGATAATATTGTATTGAGATTCGGACAATTACTTTGGGACAAATAAAGTAGGCAAAGTGAACAACTAATTTGAGACAGAGGGAGTAGAATAGTTATTGCTTACTTGGTAGCTTGACGGTGATTTCTTTTTATAAGACTGCAGGTCATAATGTCCGAGCTGAGAATTGATTCCTGTAACTTTTTTATCACGTGGATGCTATCGCAACTATCCTAATCCTTAGTCTAACTTATTCCTATCGCAGACTTATCCTTGTACTTTCCTTGCCAAGTTAGATGTTAGGATGCTTATTAGTTGCCCCTGTTTTCATGCTAGCCTGCAATAATTCGAAATAGTCCTTAGCCACTATACAACTATAGTTAACAATTGTTAAGAGACACGAGGACCAATTGACCCAAGTGATTGGAAAATTCACAACATGGACCATGAGTGCCATTGTTCAATTCCCCTCCACACTAAAATGCTTCGGTCTTAATTTGTTTTGCAATTTCACTATAATTTGGAGGATTTAACGTTTTAGCTTTTACAATTTCTTAGCTTTTATGATATCTAAATACTGTATCGAATGCTGCTATTTTTCTCCCTAATCAACAGTCATGTGGCATACCCAAGGACCACTTGGCCCAACGGTCTCCTTGGAGACACAATGAATGTGTATGAAAAAAATGGGTGAGGGGTTTAAGTCTCCTTGGAGACAAAATGTGTGTGTGTGAAAAAAAATCAAAAAAATCCTTAAAAAATAGTCATGAGGCATTACATTTTTACATGAATATGTAAATGTTTACAAAAGAAATTCTCGACTTTACTAATTCCTATAAACTCGTCTCTCTTCAACACCTCATACTTCCATATAATTTCTAGAATAAGAGAAAATGAATACCATTTATAATTCTTTCTAAACTTTTTTTCTAATATGTCTAGGAGTGAAATTTTTATGGGTTTTTTAAGAAGGAAAGAGAACTTCTTATGCTTTCTAAATATTTTGCTATGTACACACATCAGTTTGTGACTTTTATATGAAATAGTATTAAAATACCAACTAATTATTATTTTATATTTTGCTCAAGATGCTTTACATGCTATTTTTTTTATACGATGTAGCTACAATGCTTAAATAATGTTGCTGCTTAGCACTTCGCTAAAGATAATAGCTGCGTCCATGATCTCCTACTTTTTTTTCTTTTAAAGACAACAAGAGAAAGGATAACGAAAAGGGAAAACTCTTTAGTATTGGTGAGAGTAAAGATGAGACAATGAAACAATCGCACCCCAAACATAAAGGTACACGGTTCACCAAAATTTAGGGTTTTGTACGTCCACATAAAACATTGAAGTAGTTACATTGTATAAGATCTCCTTTTTCTCTCTATGTTGGCCGCATTCAAAAACAAGAGAAAGTGAAGCTTAAATGGATTCGGCATCCAGAGATATAAATATAAAATACAAATACATGGGTCGCATATGGTAATGTTCTGTGACAAACATCAAAATATTTAGGGATACAATAGTCAATAATTAAAAAAATCATCGGGGGCTTGTTGTCGACATGGATATGTTTATCTCCAAGGTAATTAAGGCTCCACAATCTCAACATTTTCCCATTTGGAAGTTGAAGTATAAGCCAAACCAACACCCCCAAGGATCGATGCATAATTATTTGCTCAAAATTGTCTTCAAGCTAGAAGACTAATTGAAGTTGAGCTTAACTTCAATTTTTCTATAGTTATTAAGTTATTGTCTTTGTCAACATATCGGCTGGATACCAAGGATTTTCTCAAGAAATAACACCCCATCTTTCAATTATGATATCAAGAAGGGATAACGAGGTCCTCTATGCTCTCTAAGAGAAACATCGCATATTTTCACTCCACAATCTCAATAAGTAGTTGCAAGGAAGACTGTACGTGCATAAATTTGGATAACATAGGAGGTAAATGAATCTTAAAACAATGATTTTCAATTATTTAGTTTTTCTTTTTCTTATTTATTTCAGCTGTCTAATTTTTATAGGCTATTAGATATAAATAAGTTACCAATCCCATTCAAATAGCCCTTTGATATAACTTTTTAAATGTGTTATTATTTGATACTAGAAATGTTGAAAAATGTCACGCCCCATTATTCCTCATACTCCAACCCCGAGAATTAGCAAATCCTGAGGTATGACATTAGTGAAAGCGACCACTGGAATCAACAACAACAAAGAAATACATGGAATAATGATGAAAGAGATATATTCCATGCTCAAGTGATAGAAACTCAATAGTGAAATATAACAAAAATCTGGCAGAGTTTCGTTCATAAATGGAACATCCGGAAACACAACCACAACACAACAGAATAACCAGCCAAGAAGAAGTGCAATAAAGTAATGACATGTAACCCAACATTTCAGAAACCTACTAGGGCTGAGGTAGTGGAAAAAAAACCACCTCTACCCTTACACAACCCTAAAAAAAACTACAAAGCCACAATGCTCGAATGAGAATTCAAAGAAAACCACATAGCGGTGCCGAAGAGACACATTAGCACACCGAAATAATAAATACATGGAATAAAAGATACACCGAAAGAGAATATGCCAACAGGCTGACTCCCAAACTACAACACTAGCCTTCGGATAACAAGAGGAGGAGAAATAAGAACATAAAAAATAACTACAGATAAAAGGAGCAACTTTAATTAAAACGTCCCAAATCACCCGTAACGTCGTAGCTGTATATGTCGTGCTACATCCACCTTTAACCCTGCAACCTGTGTGGGGGTGAGCAAACCACTGCTCACTAACAATATCTCTAACAAACAGACCCCTAGCCATCTGGGAAATTCTAACAATCCCGTGTGCATGCATCTATCCTAAGTCGGTTAGTCTTCTGACATGGTACCCATGCCAATCCGAGACCCCGAAATATCCCCACAAATAGCCCCAATCATATCCGAGAATCACAATAAGATACAAGAAGGCATAAAGTACTAATACAACTTAATCCACAAGTCCCTATCCTACAACAACATATAAGTACAGTCGAATCTAGATAGAGGTAAGTCTATACCTATACCTATAGATACGTACAACTACGCAAATAACATAACGCCATTACTTCGTCATTCCTAGAGAATCTCACAATTTCTAATCTCAATCCCATCCTTTTATCCTTAACTCATTACTATTTTTCTCTATGAGTTTCCAATTTATCCTGACGCTTGGGTCATATACAAGAAAACCTCATAGATAGAACACTGGGTCTTAAAACATACCACTTGTCATTCACTATAAGTATAAAGAAAGCAACCAAAGGACTCAGACCCCTAACAGGAGTAATTAATCGAGCAACAAGTTAAGAATCGCACTATATGTGCGCAAGTTAGTCTCTATGCCTCATACCCGAGACTAAGATAAGAATAACAACAAAGTAAGTGAACATCAGGCTCGCCATAAAGGCTAAAGCCCTAAGATCCCAAATTTGGGCTAAAAAGCAAGGAAAAATGTCGATGAGGAGGAAGAACAACAACAAGAGTTCAAACTGAAAACTATTTCAAAATCCCTTTTTAAACTTCCTTTAATGGTCCTCAGACATTCAATATAAGTTTAAGAATTTTAATAAAACTCTGAAAGGATAGCCAAGACATAACTGGCTCAAAAAGGAATTTCAAAACAAACTAGAAGAAACTTGGAGTTTTCGAACTCTAACGATGCCGAGATCTCGGGCAACGCCTCGAGATCTCAAAAATAGGGAGAAACAGTACCTTGGATTTACTAACTTCACAAGAACGTTTCCAAATGAAATTTTCTAACATTTTTCAAAAAGGGGTTTGCTTCTGATAGTCCCGGTCCCAAGAGTTCAAATAATATTTTATAAAACAAGTTTTCAGCTTATGATTTTCAAATATAGTTCATGGGCCCCGGGGTCAGCGAAGAACACAGCTTTATAAAAATCCAAATGCTTTAAGTTTTCAAAACTTTAAGAGAACCTTAGTTTGACCCCAAAGATCCAAACCGTGACCGAGATTTCAAGGTACATGAGCTAAATATTGTTTATTTCTTAAAACATTTTCAAAGTGAAAGGGGGAAAGGACAAGCTAAAAAATGACAACGGTCGGAAGAGGTAACACACAACTCCCCGCACAACCGGAGTGGTATGCCAACCACCCCGAGGTAACACCAGTCACCAACCATGAAGGCCTATATGGCTGAAAATCACAACCTCAACTAAGCCTAGTAAGGCTTTAACTAGTTCAACTAGAAACCCAACTCAAGAGGGAAAAGTTACGCAATAAGACCACTTTCTAATTAACTTAACATAACCACCTATAAGACATGTCAATCGTGGCTCCACTAACCCTGGTTTTTATTATCATTAAACTCTTTACTTCCGAAACGTAGCCGGTTCTTGTTATTATTGCACTTTTTACTTTAGAATTTAAAGTTTTTAAACTTTCATTCACATTGAGTAATTTCCAGCATTTACAAGGAATTTATATCCATTAGCACAATCATAATCACAACCATTGCACCGTAGCGCCCAAGGAAACAATATCAGTTTAAAAATAATCCAACATGCTCAGTATCAACAAATAATTACAGCATGAAATCTCAACAGATAATCATATGGCAGATAAATACTCAATGTGAATGTCAATGCAATGTCAATGCTCGTGACAATGCCAATACAACTCAACTGCAACCCAATCTACACAAGGGTTAAATAGATATCAAGGATCCTCAAACCATTCACTTATAGGGGTAACAAGCCCGCAAAGGAATGTTGGGTGTCGCCGAATAGAGTACGAAGACCACAAGTCGGTCAAAAAAACCTGGGTTTGGACCAAGTCCTCCCCCACCTTCCCAAGATTCGAGAGATACTAGCTCCCTGGGTGCGATAACACCCCCTGGCCAGTTCTTACGACTATCCAAATGGTCCATACGTAGATATGATACAAATGAGGTATGCCACCAACACCGAATCAATATATATGCCCACGGTGCTATATGAATGCAATATGCCTCTACATGGACCCAATGCTCAATGATATAACATAAATTTCCATTTTTCATTCAAAGCATGCTTATATTTCATTGTCAGGCAGTAATTCCTCAACTATTCAGTTCTTGTAACTTTAACATATCATCATGCTTATAATTAAATTACAATAACAAATTACGACAAATCCATCTCAGGGACATCCAGTACGTAATTTATCACTTCTTTATAATTTACGAGAAAAATAAAAGGGAACTAGAATAACGTATAAGTTTTTACGTCCCTCATTTTCAAGTGTCCCCTAACATGTTTTAATTTTTGTAAAACACGAACAAAATGGGAACTAATACCACGTTCTAAGTTCAAGTCCAATTTCCAAAAATTCCACAAACCTACTTTAAATTCAAGGGGTGTTAGGCCGCCTATTCTTACGCAACTCAAGTAGGTTTTAATTTTGCAGAAAAAAATATTTATATAATTACTCAAGGGAATTTCTATCTCTAGCTTCATTTAATCCACCTATAGGTGTTTCATTGAGTTCATAAAACTTCTAAGTCCTGTCGATAGCTAGGAACGTAAACATATACGTAGATACACAACATTGGAAAAGTTACAATTTCCTATGCACTAATACTGTATAAAAAACAATCCCACCTCAATAAGCTTCCAAAATAGCCCTGAAACAGGCCCACTGTGAATAGTGTTGGTCCCCGAAAATGGGCCAACAGACCAAAGTTGTCCGAATGAAATTTTGCTCGGACCAAAACAACCGTCTCGACAACCTTTTCAACAAAATCAAAGCCCGTTAGCAATAGCCTAATGAAATGGAACAAATCTGAAAAAAACCAAACAAAAATTTGTACTTATTTTCTTTGTTTCCCGACAAACCGCTCAACGGTTTCGCGCCAAATATGGGTATGTCGTGTACGACACCAAGACGCATTAACCCTCCAAAAATTTCAGACCAAACGGAGCTTGGACCAGCCCGATCTAATCCTAAAACCACTAGGATGAACCGTTGCTCTATCAACACTGCCACATGCGTGGCTGGGCTAATGGGGGCCACCACCGGCACGTTGTTGCCGCCCCTCCACCGTCGAAAGCTCCAGGAAATAGCCTAGGTCACGCGGCTCACCTGTGCGTTCAATCACCCAGCAGGTCGTGATCTCTTCACCAGTTCATGCGCTGCCGCTCCTCAACCAGTGCACCACCCGCCAACAACCTCAATAGGTCGAGCCTCTATGCGCGACCCTCTCTCCCTCTTATCCTTGACCTCTTTCTCTCTCTTGTTCCCTTGCCGGTGATGGTGAGGAAGGACTAGGTCGCCGATGAAGAAGGCAAAGGACGGATGCGCGAAGGAGAGAAAGAAGATCGGGGGAGGGAGTTCGTCATCGGTCTCTCTCTCAAGGAGATACACACACACACACATATATATATTTAAACTAATATATATATATATATATATATATTAAAAATACCTTTATATAAATATGTAATTATCCATATATATGATTAATAAATTATATATGCATAATTTAACCCGAAAACTACCAACCCATCACCTAAACATAATTACACAAACCCAAAAAATAAAAAGGGGGGGGGGGCAAATGACTTAAATAATTCAAAATAAATAGTCGGGGTGTGAAACCTAACCACCGGAACATCGGGTGTGTACAGAACCCATCAAAACTCCTAAAACAAGGAAACACCAAAAGTCTACCAAATAGGTCTAAGAATACGCATCACGTAAGTATATACACGGAGGAACAAGCAAGGTAATGCAAGTCCCCTAAGCACACTGGCTAAACAACTAAGGTACGTAAAGAATCCAAAAAGAAATACACAAGTAAAGTCACATCAACACATAGGGACACGTAGATACAAACAGAGAAAACAAGTAAAGGAAATATAAATACTCCTAAGCACGCAAGCCAAACAAAGCATGTACTAATCCAATTACAAGGGAAAACAAAAAAGTCGAATCTCTAGAGCACTAAATGCCGCAACCGAAATAACTGAGTCAGAACCTTAAATGTCGGACATATAAAGCATGTCGCCACCCAGACCAAGCACCAAACTCCAAATATCAAAACGAAACCACGTAGTTAGCAAAATAACTCACGTAAACATCACGCCAAGTCCGGAACACTAAACCTCACGTCAAGCCACGTAATCGCCAAAGAAAATCCACGAAGTCATCGAGGGGAAATCGCAACGTTGTCCAGTCGAATTCAAACGTAAATGCGAAAAATTTACACGTAAAATACCAAGAATAACCACGACGTCATGAACAAGTAACGTTACAATTGAAAATAAATCAGAAAGAATTCCAGAAAAAAGGAAAAATAACATGGGGTGTTACAAAAAATATATTAAAAAATTGCATGAACGTCGTAAGTAGTGCTATGAATTTTTACCTACACATGTGATGTCGTTTTTTATAGTTTAATTTATTTTATTTGTTTCTAGTGTAACCATTATAATATGGACAAAGTAATACTATGACTTGTGGTTATTAGCATGCTCATAAGTGTTTTATTTAAAAGTGTGAAGGCATAAATTAAGAGGTAAACTTCATGGTAATTCCAATCCTTATTTTGGTTATTTATTTGCTTATATTGAACTGCCCCGATATCATACATGACTGCAACTAGGCATGACCTGCACTAGGGATCGTGGTTTCATAAAATTTTAAACTATTTCGAATCTAACCGTATTTTTAAATTAATTTTATATTTCACCCATTATAATTTATATTATTATATTACTTCATGTATATATTTTGTAATAGATCATTATAAAATAGGAATCAAAATAAAGGAATCATGTCGCCATGCGGTACCGATAACTGGCTGCTTATGTCAATTGCAGTGCCATATATGTTTAATCTTTTTCTTTAATTTAGTTTTGGAGTGCATATAGACATTATAAATAAATCTTTATGATAGGATTTTTGTCATGGAAACTCTTGTTGAAAAAGCTTAGGGTGGGTTTGGAAACTGGTCTTTCCGTTTTTGTTATTATTTTTTTCATTGTTCACGGGAACTAAAACACGTTTGGGAGCCTTTGAAAGAGATTAATGTTCTCTATATCTTTTCATTGAACAGAAAGGAATAATATATATAGTGTATGAGATCAATTTAGATCCTCAATCAAAGTCTGTACAATGTAATTGCCTAATTTACATTCTATGTAAATGGAAAACAAATCAATGAGTTGACTTTGCATGATTCAAGGAGATCACAGAAGCATAATCCAAGGCGAGACTTTACATTCCTTAACACTCCCCCTCAAGTTTGGAATGTATGTTGATAATTCCTAACTTGGCGAGTAAAGTCGAAAACTGTGAAGAACTCAATGGCTTTGTAAAGATGTAGGTTGGCTGGTGTGATGTGGATATGTGACTTGTTTTGATCATTCCTTCTTTAATCTTTTCTCGTATTAGATGACAATCAATTTCTATATGTTTTGTTCTTTCATGGAAGACTGCATTTGAAGCAATATGGAGTGTTGCTTGATTATCGCAATATAGATTGGTAGGATGTGAATGTTTGATGCCCAAACCTTGTAAAATGCATTTCAACCAAGTAATCTCACAACACGTTGCAGCCATAGATCGATATTCGGCTTCTGCGCTGGATTGTGATACTGTTGTTTGCTTCTTAGTTTTCCAGGAAATTAATGAATTGCCAAGAAATATGCAGTACCCAGTAACAAATCGTCTAGTATCACGACATCTAGCCCAATCAGCATCACAATAAGCACTTAACTGAATTGAACTAGTGGTAGGAAAAAAATTCCTTGACCTGGAGTGTGTTTAACATAACGCAAGACACGATGAGATGCTTCTAAATGCGGAACCCGTGGCTTATCCATAAATTGGCTTAGAATATGGACTGGATATGCTAAATCGGGTCGTGTGATAGTCAAATAAATTAACCGCCCAACAAGTCTTCGATATGAAGAAGGATCACTAATATAGTCACCATCAAACTTACTTAGAGACAAGTTTTGTTCCATGGGAAAAGATGCTGGTTTTGCACCAAGGTATCCAGCATCTTCAAGAATTTCAGGAGCATATTTCCGTTGTGAAAGAGCAATACCTTTGCTAGATCGAGCAACCTCTATGCCTAGGAAGTTTTTCAATTATCCAAGATCCTTCAATTTAAATTGATCATTTAGAAACGACTTGGTTTCTTTAATATCTTGTAGATTATTCCCTACTAGAATAATATCATCTACATAGATAAGTTTTTCAATTATCCAAGATCCTTCAATTTAAATTGATCATTTAGAAACGACTTGGTTTCTTTAATATCTTGTAGATTATTCCCAACTAGAATAACATCATCTACTAGAAACGACTTGGTTTCTTTAATATCTTGTAGATTATTCCCTACTAGAATAATATCTTGTAGATTATTTACCACCTTGGGATCGGACGAATAATGAATAATCAGCCTTTGATTGGTGATAACCGGCTTGTTTGAGAGCAGTTGAGAGTTTGATAAACCATTGACGGGAAGCTTGTTTGAGACCGTATAATGATTTATGAATTTTACAAACTCGTGTCTCCCCCTTTCGTTCGAAACCAGGAGGTAAAGACATGTATACATCTTCATCAAGATTTTCATGTAAAAAGGCATTATTGACATCAAGTTGATGAAGATGCCAATGTTGAGTTGATGCCATAGCAGGAAGGAGGCGAACAGTCACAAGCTTTACAACTGGAGCAAAGGTCTCACGGTAATTCAATCCTTCGATTTGCTTGTATCCTTTCGCTACCAATCGGGCTTTATAGCATTCGATAGTACCATTGGGTTTGAATTTGATCTTATAGACCCATTTGCATCCAACCGGTTTCTTCCCAAGAGGCAATGGTTGAAGAGACAATGTGTTATCAGCCTTAAGAGCAGAAAGCTCTTGTTGCATAGCATGACGCCAATTAGGATCTCGAACTGCTTGTTCAAAAGATGGTGGTTCTTTTTCAACTGAAATAGAAGTGGTGAAGGCATGGTGTTTGGTCGATAATTTATCATAGGAAAGCACATCATATAAGGGGTAAGTGATACCTGTAGATTTAAACAACGCCGAGTTAGACGATGAAACATTCCTTGAAGGAAGAGAAATTCCAACCTGATACTCACGAAGATAACTAGGAGCTGTTGTAGTACGTGTCACCCGCGGAGTAGGATTTTGTGGGGATGAGGCAATGTTTTCAGAAGGAGATTCTGAGATAGATCCCGATGAATAAAATTTGGTGTTGGAGTTGGAAATAGTAGATGAATTTGAGGTGTCATCATCATAAGTTACTGATTGAGTCTAAGGAAATAACAACGGAGAATCTGCAGCGGAAGATGGAAAGGGAAAAAGGGTCTCATAAAAGGAAACATCACGTGAAACAAAAATTTAATCAATTGAGAGATCATAACCCCTATAGCCCTTTTGACCATATGGATATCCAAGGAAGAGACAACGTGTGGCTCTGGCATCAAAATTTGTGGGGCGATGATGGTGAGTTGATGTGAAACATAAACATCCAAAAACTCGCAAATGATCATATGTGGGTTGTTTATGAAAAAGCATCTCAAATGGTGTTTTTGTGTTAAGTACTGGTGTAGGAGTTCGGTTGATGAGATAGGTGGCGGTTAAGATCGTATCTCCCCAAAATTGCTTTGGAAGATTAGCTTGAAATAATAAGGTTCGGGCCACATTGAGAAGGTGACGGTGTTTTCGTTCGGCTACTCCATTTTGTTGTGGAGTTGAGACATAACTAGTTTCATGAATGATCCCTTTATCTAAATAAAAAATTTCCATTATAAATTCGAGACCATTATCACTACGGAGAATTTTTACTTCCGAAGAAAATTGTGTCTCAACAAAATTGATGAATATGGCGATATGTTTTTGTGTTTCTGATTTATGACGCATCAAATAAACCCATGTACATCGAGTATAATCATCGACGATAGTGAGAAAATATTGTGCCCCATTGAGTGCAGGAACATGGTACCCTCCCCAAATATCAACATGAATTAATTCGAAAGGTGTATGAGTGCAAATGGAACTTAATGGGAATTGAGAACGAGTCTGTTTTGCTAATGGGCAAATTAAACAATCACAAATATCACAAAAATTAAAATTTTCAACAAAGTGAGAAATCAAACGAAGGCTCTTATTTGAAAGATGACCAAGGCGTTGGTGTCAAAGGCTCGGGGAATGATAGACTGTTGTGGTGACCGAATTGCACCTAGTTTTATGCGGAGTATCAATATGATAGAGTCCTCCTCGTTCAGTTCCCGTCCCAATCATCTTCCCCAATCATTGGTCCTGAATAATACAAGCATCGTTAGTAAACATGGCAAGGTAGTTGGAGCTGAGAACAAGCTTACTAATAGAAATCAGGTTTAATTTAAAGGATGGAACACAGAGCACATCATGCAATATAAAATTGTCAAAATGGATGTTGCCCATATGTGTGACAACAGTTACTGCTCCATTGGGAAGGTGCACCGTTCGGATGGTAAGCCGAGAATTTTTAGTCAATAAATCAGGGGAGCAAACCATATGATCCGTGGCTCTTATATCAAGTATCTAACGCATTTCCTTTTCAAGAACAGAAGCACAAAAAGTTGTACCTGAGAGATCATTCATAGCAGATGCACTACCAACATGATTGACCATGGAATTGGGCTTATTGCTGCTAAGGATTGTCATTAAATTCTGGTACTGGTCTGCTGTGAGAGTGAAGGAGTTGGGAGGTGTTACCGTATTGGTGTTGGCATGATTGACCATAGAGGAAAAATTCTTACGCACTCGTTGATCAGATTTACCACCAACGGAATTCATCTTTTATAGCTTACGACAAACATCAATAGTGTGACCTTTCTAGCCGCAATAATCACATTTAAGATGTGCTCGATATGTCTCTGAGATGTGCCAAATTTTATCACAAATTTCACATTTCAACTGAGAATTTTTTATGTATAAAATTTTTCTCAGAATTTCGTGAATTGTTTCTCACGGCAAAGGCTGTGATTTCGGACACTGGTGCACTTCCCTTTGATATTGCTCGCTGTTTTTCATCCTGGAGAATGAGGGAATGAGCTTTGTTGACTGTAGGAAGTGGATCCATGAGCAGAATCTATCATCCAACTGCAGCATAGGCTTCATTAAGTCCCATAAGGAACTTCATAGTCTTTTGACTTTGTTGGAATTGCAAGATCTCCTTAAAGTGCTGCAAGTACAGGTTAGAATAGAATATAATGTGTCGCGTTCATCCCAGAGGCCCTTCAGTTTGGTGTAATAAGCGTCTATGGTCATGTTGTCCTGTTTACAATCCTGAATGGCTTCTTCAACATGGAATAGATGGACACTGTTGATACGTAAAAAATGTTCTTTCAAATCACACCAGATTTCATGAGTATCCTCGTTATATATTACACTTGCTGCAATATCTTGTGAAATTGAATTGAAAAGCCATGCCTTTACAAGATTGGTGCAACGCCTCCATTGTTGGAGTTCTATGGTGGAAGGAGTTGGTGGTTGCGGAATAGTGCCGTTGACGAAGCCTTTGTTATTCTTGATGTTAACGGCCATGAGCATGGCACGACTCCAGGTGCTGTAATTTTCTTCATTTAATGCTTATATGACAAGTACAAGCCCAGGTTGATCAAAGTGATGAAGGTAAAAAGGATCATTCGGATTATCGTATTTGTTGGCTTCAGGCTTGGCTGAGTTTTGGGCATCTTGTCCTGCCTTGTGAGTCGGCGAGAAGAAGAATGGTTGTTTGAAAAATGAGTGATGATCAGGAGCGTTGTTGCTCTGATACCATGAAAGAGATTAATGTTCTCTATATCTTTTCATTGAACAGAAAGGAATAATATATACAGTGTATGAGATCAATTTAGATCCTCAATCAAAGTCTGTACAATGTAATTGCCTAATTTACATTCTATGTAAATGGAAAACAAATCAATGAAAGTTGACATTGCATGATTCAAGGAGATCACAGAAGCATAATCCAAGGCGAGACTTTACATTCCTTAACAGCCTTTGATGATTTTTGTTTTCGTGAATAGTAAAAAAATGTTTTCTCACCCTTAGTTTAAAATTTGAGAACACCAAAATGGTATTTTTTTTGTTTTCGGCACTGTTTGTTCTCAGCCAAAAAAAAAAATTAATTGTTGCAGATTGCCTAACCGCCATCTTCAACCTCCAAACCCTAACCTCCATCTTCAACCTCCAAACCCCAACCCCCACCACCACCACCACAAACCTCCACCACTGCAAATCGACACCACCACCAACACAAACCCTTACCTCTGCAACTTGACACCCCCAATCGAATTGGGGTGATGTAGTCCTTATATATGTTACTACTTATATATTTATATATATATATTTTCCTGTATGCTAATCTTTTGAACAGCAGCAGAGTGGTCCTGTTCATTGTTGTATGGAAGATTTGGAAGTGTAAATTGTAGTTGGTTTGTACAAGGGATGACAATCAAGTCAAACTTAATATCACCTTTTGACAATTTGTTTTCTACTTTTTATTCCAAATAAATCTCAAAAACGTGAATTTTGTTTTTTGTTCCCTAAAATTTTTTAAACAAAATTTTCAACCAAATATGTTTTTGTTTCCGGATTACAGGTATAATGAAATTTTGTATAAGTGTCCTCACCATAGATTTTCTAAAAAAAGATATTTCTAAAACTTTCTACATGGGACTTGGTGATGCCATTAAGACTTTAATAGATACAGCAACACAGGGTCAGTTTATCTTGAAGTTAGCTAAAGAACTTTTGGAGATATTTGATAATATCAGTGAAAACATAATTCAATATCAATCTGAGTTGAGGTCTATAGGTGGACAACATGATAGGAGATCTGAGAAATCTTATATTATAGAGCATGATGATGTGAGAGATACCATGGCATTGTTTGGAGAGAAATTAGAGAGAATTGAAAAAGTTTATGCAGCGAAGTTATTCCCCTCCGAGAAAGACGTTTGAGGTAGAAGCTGAGTATTCTCAAAATCAGTGTCAGGACTTAATGGTTGCTGACGCCAATGCGTTGTGGAACTATTCTGATAATGCTCCTTTCACCAATTCATACACCTCTAATACCAAAAATCATCCACTCATTTCTTACAAATCCACAAATGTGGAGAATCCACCATCAAGGTCCCAACAAGGACAATCATCCAATCAACAGTTGAGGTTCACAGACAAACATCTGTCATATAACTCACAACCAAGGTTCACTGAGAGACAACAATCATACAACCAACATCCAAGGTTCAACAGAGTCAACAATCATTCAACTCAGAACCAACCATCATGGCTAGAAATTCTCAGTCCAATTACATACCCAGAACATCCAATAATTTCCAAGCTCTTCAATCATTCAATAATTCCCAAGATCTTCAGTCATTCAACAATAATTAGGTTGTGCAACCATATAACTACCAAACCCAGCCTCAAAGAAACCAAACTCCTCATACCAGACTAGTAGGTTAGAGCAGGTCATACTGGACATTTATAATAATCTAGGCATTTATACCCAATCATTAGTGCAACTACACATGCAGATGGGCCAAATGGCTAATAAGAGGAATGTAAGAAAACCAGGAAGATTGCCTAGTCAGCCTATCGCTAACCCAAGGTCACAACAAACACTAGAGCTCAAATCATTTTTCAATGAACCTAAGGAGACGGTTCAAGCAATCACAACTCTGAGAAGTGTAAGGGAAGTGGAGAGTAGAGTTGAGGAGGAACATGAACAAAGGTTGTAAAAAAGAGGTTGCGGAAAATAAAGGAAGCTGAATAAGCACAAAGGAATGAAGCTGAAGAAGAACAAAGAAAGGAGGCTGAAAGAGTCCAGAAGGATAAACCATCAGTGGAAGATAATGTTGATCGGACATTACTTGAAGAGCTAGAAAGGGCAAGTTACGAGGAGGCAGCGCCATTCCCTCAGCGTCTGAGAGAGCCGGCTAAGTATGGGAAGCTAAAAGAATCTGATATGTTGGAAACATTCCAAAAAATCAATATTAATTTACCTCTCTTAGATGTAATCGCCCAGATACCGCCTTACGCTAAGTTTTTCAAGGATCTTTACACCTAGAAGCGAAACAGCAGAGCGAAGAATCCAACGAAAATATTCTTGACTAAGAAAGTAAGTTCATTGCTTTTAAGCAATACTCCACCTAAGAGGAAAGATCCTGGTGCTCCTACTATTCCAGATTAATGAGTGCGATGAACTGGATGTTATCATAGCATATTTTGCGACTCAAATCCTTGAAAAGGATGAGCTAGAGTCATTTATGAGTAGAGAATGGCCGGATGAGGAAGTTACTGATTGGGAGTCACATTGGAAACTGCAAAATGCAGAGCTGGATGATATGGAGACTACATTATACACTAAACCATGGCGGGAGCCTTTTAAACCACTTCCGTTAGTTTCAAATACTCCACCAATTCCATCCTTAACTACTCCTCCTACCTTGGAACTCAAGGAACTGCCCAAAAAGCTGAAATATGTTTTCTTGGGACCCGATTAGACTCTTCCTGTGATTATCTCTTCAAAACTGATCAAAAAACAGGAATCGAGTCTAGTCAAAGTCTTGAGTAACAACAAAGAGGCAATAAGATGGAGTGTTGCTGACCTGAAAGGCATAGACCCCTCGATTTGCATGCATCGCATACATCTTGAAGAGCATGCAAAGCCATCGAGAGAAATGCAACGAAGGCTGAATGCAAATATGAAATAGGTGGTGATGAAAGAAGTGGTGAAATTTCTAAATGCGGGTATCATCTACCCCATTTCTGATAGCACATTGGTAAGTCCAACTCAGGTGGTGTCGAAGAAGTCGAGCATCACAGTGGTGCCAAACACAAATGGTGAGCTAACTCCACAACGCATGACCACGGGCTGGCATATGTGCATTGACTACAGGAAGCTTAACTCAAACACCAGGAATGATCATTTTCCATTGTCATTCATTAATAATCAGATGCTGGAAAGGTTAGACGGGTAGAGCTATTACTGCTTTCTGGATGGTTATTCTGGCTATAACCAAGTGGCGATGGATCCTATTGATCAGGAGAAAACCACTTTTACTTGTCCGTATGACACTTTTGCATAAAGACGGATGCCTTTTGGTTTATGTAATGCGCTAGAAACATTCCAAAGGTGTATGATGTCTTTCTTCTCTGACATGGTAGAGAAATTTCTTGAAGTGTTCATGGATGACTTCTCAGTTTTTGGGGAAAGCTTTGAAGACTATTTGAAACTGATGCTTAAGAGATGTAAGGAGACGAATCTGATCCTAAGTTGAGAAAATAACATTTTATGGTTCAAAAGGGGATAGTACCGGGCCATATTGTTTCAAACCGAGGGATAGAGGTAGATAAATAAAAAGTTGAATTAATTTCAAAATTGCCTCCTCCCACATTTGTTAAGCAGATACCCTCTTTTCTGGGTTATGTCGGGTTTTACCGAAGGCTTATTAAAGATTTTAGCAAGATTGCCCAGCCGCTATGCAACTTATTGGCTAAGGATATGACCTTCGTCTTTGGTGAAGAATGTCTTCATGCCTTTCAGGAGCTGCGTACTCAACTCTCAATAGCCCCAATTATTCGTTCGTCGGATTGTTCTCTACCATTTGAGCTCATGTGTGACGCTTCTGACTATGCCATAGGAGTTGTGTTGGGTCAGAGAAAAGATAAGTTGTCGTATGTGATTTACTATGCCAGTAGGACTCTAAATGAAGCTCAGATCAACTATACAACTACCGAGAAGGAGTTTCTAGCAGTTGTGTTTGCCTTGGATAAATTCCTATCATATCTATTGGGCACTAAGGTTGTTGTGTATTCGGATCATACCGCATTCATACATTTTCTAACCAAGAAGGACTATAAACCCAGACTAATCCGGTGGATTATGTTGTTACAAGAATTCGACCTGGAAATCAAAGATAAGAAGGGTTTGGAGAATGTTATTGCGGATCATTTGTCGAGGATTATAGTCAAGTCGACAAAGGAAACTACTCCTCTTAAGGATTCATTCCCAGATGAACATCTGTTTAAGGTGGCTGTTGTGGAATAAATACTGTGGTATGCAGACATTGTCAATTATAAAGTCATAGGTCGAATTCCAAAAGGATGGTCCAAGAATGAGAGGGACCAATTCTTCAGCCAAGTCAAATTCTATATTTGGGATAATCTGTAACTATACAAGTATTGCTCTGATCAGATTATCAGAAAATGTGTCCCCGAGAGTGAGGTACAAAGCATACTGACATTTTGTCACACGTTAGAGTGTGGAGGGCATTTCGCGGAAGATAACTCATAAGGTGCTACAGAGCGGATTTTACTGGCCTACCATATTCAAAGATGTTGTCGAGTATTGCAAAGCATGTCTGCGATGTCAAAAGTTGGGATCTATATCTCAACGAGACATGATGCCTCTAACCCCAATTCTTATTGTGGAATTATTTGATGTATGAGGTATTGATTTCATAGGACAATTTCCCAAAGCAGATAAGAAAGGTGTGCATACTTGTAGGGGTTGATTATGTTTTGAAATGGGTAGAAGCTATAACCACCAAACGTGCTGACCATGACGTGGTGGAAGATTTTGTGAAATCAAACATTTTCTCAAGATTTGGTTTACCACGAGTGTTGATTAGTGATGGTGGAAGTCATTTTGATAACCAGTTTCTTCTTGCTTTATGTGAGAAGTACTGTGTCACTCATAGAATTGGTACGCCTTATCACCCTCAATCACAAGGGAAAGTGGAGGTTTCAAACAGGGAGATGAAAAACATTTTGGAAAAGACAGTGCGTCCAGATTTGAAAGATTGGCCAAGAAGGTTGAATAATGCACTGTGGGCATACAGGACTGCATTTAAAATACCAATTGGTATGACACCATATAGACTGGTATATGGTAAAGCGTGTCATCTCCCTGTAGATCTAGAACACTGAGCTGATTGGGTTGTTCGAAGATTAAATTTTGATATAAAAAAGGCCGATGCGCGGCGGAAACTCCAACTTCAGGAGTTTGAGGAGTTGAGAAATGATGCATATGAAAACTCTCAGATTAATAAGGCTCGAACAAAGGCATTTCATGATAAGCATATTAGAAAGAAAGTTTTTGAGCCTAGCCAAAAGGTGTGCCTATTTAATTCGAGACTCAAGTTATTTCTTGGTAAGCTCCAATCGAGATGTTTTCCCCCATGGAGCCTTGGAGCTCGATGATGCAAACACTGGAAAGACGTTTGTCATTAATGGGCAAAGATTGAAGCACTACATAGAAGTTCAACCAGCTGAGTGTGTGGTAGAAATGGTTGGTCTAACTGAACTACCACCCTAGCTGGATAAACTTGATCCAAAGTATTGAGACGTAGAAATGTCGCACCAACAATGTTAAATATTAGTACTAAGTGATTGAGAGTAGCTTTCGATCCTAGTTTGTACTGGTAGACGGTAATTTAGTCGTTTCTATATTTAAGATCGAGTCTGTAATATCGAGTCACGAAACCATCATCATCTAAGTAGGAAGGGTAAATTGAGCCAGTAGGATAGATAAGGGTGTGTAGAAAGCTTTGAGAGTGCATATGGTTGAAGACGGCATTTGAAGACGAATAAAATATTTTTGGGCCATGTGGACCTACGCTTCAAGCGTACGCCTAGCTACGCTTCAAGCGTAGCGACGGGCCTACTACAAAAGAAACCCGTCAGGCCATTCCTCCTATTTTTATTTCAAACTCCTCTCTTTCCCTCATTTCTGCATCGATTCTCTTACAGTTTGTTTCTACCGTCTACTCATCCAATTCTTCATCATTCCTTGACGTCGGATCATCAGATTCGTTAGTGAGTTGTCCGGATTCGCGTGAAGAACTCAAAAAGTCTCCGAATATCAATTTTGGGAAAATCATCGTTTCTCTTGATTCGGTGAGTTTTGTTCCATTATTTTGATTTCATATGACTTATTTAACTATTCTAAACTAGTATTGACTAACGAGTTCGATCAAAATCATGTTTTGATCCGTTTTCCAAAAAGTTGAGTTTTTCAACTTTGAAAGTGGCTTGAATATTGAGTTTTTGGGATGAAGGCTTGTTTGATTGTCATATTGGATATATTTAGATATAGTTTGAGTTTGATTCGATGTCCGGCACATTATCACTTACTTTTTGAAAATTCCATATTATAGGCATGGCTAAAGTGAAGGATGCGACGAGGCGAGTGGCCGAGGCGGCCAGACTAGTAGAGCGAGATGTTTGGCAGAGGTCGAGATCATCATCTCCTAATCGAGCACCTATTCATCATCGGAGTACATGTGCCTCAAGACCACAGTATGTCGACTCGGCATAATCATCTTCATCATCTTTTAAGGCAAAGAGGCAAGAGACCTCAACACAAGGCCGTGATCTACCATATGGTAGGCTTACAGTGGATCCAGTTACTCCATGCGCACCATCGCCACCACCTGTGCCCGAGCCGTAGGCTGAGCAGATGGATGAGGATACCGAGAGTGATAGTGGTACACATGAGGATGATGTTGATTAGAGAGATAATGTCGGTCATCCGGATGAGAGGGTACCTGATCCACCAGTGGAGGGTGACCCAAGTATTTTGACTACTTTTCTACTAGTCCATTGAGGATTTGCTATATCAGGCAATCCGGAAGAAGTATAATCAGGAGCGCACTTATTTGGTAGCAGTGTTCGAGGGGATATAGCCATTACCTGCTTGGATGATAGGCCAACTAAAGGCTCACCACTTACTACCTATTCTTGCTGTGGCCACCCTACATATTTGCGAAGACATGATCCATGAGTTTTGGCTTCATATACAGCATTCCAACAGGGGGACGAGACTGCAAACAGTGGTCTGAGGTATTGAGTTTGAGATTACACCCCAGTCTATTGTTGTTGCATGTGGTATTCCTGACGAGTGTCCACCGGAGTAAGCTGTTGAGTTCCCGCCTATACCAGAGGCATTCCCTTCTATTGCCGACCTAATTGCAATTCAGACTGCAAGGGTGTGGGCTGATAGGCATAGGAACTGCATGAAGAAGGCGAACTATCACCCGATACTCTGGTTTTGGGATGTGATAGTTTAGTCCCAGATTATTCCTTACAGTCATACTACCATGTGCTATGTGCCATTTTCGGCCCTCCATTATGCTTTTGAGTTCGAGAGGTGGATTTCGATTCCACATATCTTATGGAGGGGCTTGTATGTGCACTACATCCATTTACGCAAGGAGACCAAGGGGAGGCAGCGTCAATTCCATGTTCGATTCCCATGCCTAATGATGAAGTTGATGTTTGATGCTGGGATCGTGATAGATGAGGCTAAGCAAAACAAGTTTAAAAAGGTAGTCGCGTATTCCAAAGGGATGTGGACAAGTGCGTGGACCCGATTGCACGGTGATGTAGTTTTAGTGCAGAGATCGAGGTTTGGGCCACTACTAGGCCAAGATGCACAGGCCCAAGCACAGGCCGATGATACCGGTCAGGCTGATGCAGGTATGGATCAGGATGCTCATGCCGCTGATGATGATGCTGAGATGCCACATATGCCGGTCGCAGAGGATGAGGTTATTCTGCCACAGGCACCTACGGGTGGTACCGTCACCTTGTCTTAGTCTCAGTTTAATACTCTTATGGCATGGATACAAGGATTAGAGCAGAGGCTGGAGCAAAGATTTGATTAGGAGAGATAGGCCCGTCTGTGAGATCATAGGCAGTTATGCCATAGGTTGATGGCATGAGGAAGCATTTGGGCATACATCTTCCACCTACACCACCGACCTCTGATGACGAGGCTTAGTGTTGTTTTAGTTTAGATTCTTGTTTTATTTTTGTTTCATTTTTGGTGCATTAGGGATAAATTGTAGAGCGGTTAGTTTGTGATAGGGATTCATGTGACCGCTTTAAAGATCGTTCTCTGCATGTTTTTGATATTTTATTATTTTATAAAATGACAGTTGTGATGATCAGTTGTATCACGTTTGTTGTGTCCCCATATTTTTACGCTTATATTTAGTGTGCTGATGTTTTTGAATTCATTCAAGTTTTTAATCGCACTATGAGGACATTTATGCGTTTAAGTTTGGGGGGTGTATGTGTTTTATACATATATGAATTGATCGAAAGGGAGCCATTTGAAAAAAAAAACATTTTTTTAAGCCAAGCCTACGCTTCAAGGCTACCTTATGCTTGAAGCGTAGGGTACCACGAGGATGATTTTTCAAAAGTGAAAATTTGACCCGTTTGCGGGGTGTTTTGACTTGGTTTATATATGTACTTATATTAGGATTTGTTTCATGTATTTTTAGAATTTTTTGTAGAATTTTTGTAGAAGGTTTTGGAGTAATCCTAGTCCGATAGATACTAAGTAGGGCTAGGTTTAGAATTCAGTTTTGATTTTTTTTATTGTGTTTTGTTTTGCTTTGATTTTTATTTTTAGTGACGGTAGACCTTTAGGGCTATGTCTTTATCTTTATCTTTATATTTTATTTTATTTTTATTTTATTTTATTCTTGATTTTTTGGATTGTAGGCCCTTAAGGCCAAATCATTTGGGAAAAAAATAAAAATAAAAAGAGAATTTTTAATTCCTTGAAAAATGTGTGTGAAATTCTGGATATTTTTAAAATTTTCCCTTGCTGTGATTGTGGGTATTTGTGTTTTGTTTCATATATTTACAAGTGATACAAATCAAGTTTGGGGGAGGAGATTCATGTTTTTCTTTGGAATCCAGAAGTAAACTTCAAGGGTAACTATATCCATTCCCATGTATTCTTTTTTACCAGGAGAACATGGTCTCATTTAAGTTTGGGGGTGAGGGTATAGGATTACAAGGAAGGAAATTTTCAAAAAAAATTAAAATTTTAGATGTTCTTTGTTTTCATGCATGATTGATTCGCATTACAATTTGATTGAATTCATGTATATAATGTATGAGTAGTATGTGATGTGATATTCCCATTCATGAGAGTAATTATTAGATCGAATTAGTGGAGTGATGTGGTTTTACATGGGTGAGTGAATGAGTGAAATTGAAATCAAGAAGGACGACTTTGACCTATAAGCACAAACACACATTCACTATGGAAAATAGGTTGATCTTTAACTATGTAGTTGAAAAAATAATTTTGCCACAATAAAAGGGGAGATAGGGAGATGTATGGTTGAAATGGAGAAAATTGAAATAAAATTCAAAAAGCAGTTCTTCAATCTGAGTAACTGGGCATTGGTATCACCAATATCACTGTTCGCGTTTAAAAAAGAGTAGACTGATAGCATAAATCCCATGTAAGAAGTTCGGGCCCAGTTGATCGGGACTAAAAACCCCCGTTGGAAAGTCTGGTGACACTTAGAAAGACAAAAATAGATAAAAGTGGAAAGATGGAAAGATATGTTTTTATCAAAAAAAGAAAAACATTTATCAATGAAGTAGGAGAAGAGAAATTAAAATATCATAGTCGAGTGTTCACAAGATCACGAAAGGTTGTCTTGATTGAGAGTAGAAAGTAGCGAAATCATTCACTTTAGTGGGAACCATTCATGGCACGAAGCTTGATATAATTATTTTTCGGTAGTGAGTGGGAGCATTTGCATCCATGCTATCTTTTGCATTATATCATAACTAAATTGAACTTGTGTGTGGACTCGTGACTGCATGATTATAGAGAACTGAGATGTTCGTAGGTACCATCAATGGAAACCTTCACGAGACTTCACTCGTCCACTCAGCATAACCGAGGAGTTTAAAAGGCTTATTACATGTGCTAAGTTTAATCGACGACCCTCACCAAAGCAAGGGATTAGGTTAGATTAGTTAAATTAAAGATCATCACAAGATAGTTTTCCTGAGTTCATTGCTAAGGGACTAGCAATATGTAAGTTGGGGGTGTGATAGGCACTCAAAAGTGTCCATTTTAAGCCCCTATCTTGCTTTAGTTATGTCATTTCATTCCATTATTTGGTATTTTTATGTCATTAGTGTGTTCAAGTATGTTTCAGGAGCTTAATGAAGAAATAGAGTTAACTTTGGTGAATTAACCAAGTTCATGTTCATTTCTATCCAAGAGGAGAGTCAAAGAGGTGTTTTCAAGACAACAATGGCTCCCGGAGGGCAAAAACGGCATTTTCAGAAGTTGTCATCTTCAGCAAAAATTATCGTGGGTTCAAGGCGGTCATTTCGGTGTATTCATGGAGAAAAGTGGTTTTGGAGAAAACACCTACACTTGTGCCTATGCTTTCAGTTTTGAAAAGTAGCTAGAAATAATATTTTTACGCTTGAAGGTACGCTTGTACCTACGCTTGAAGCGTAGGCCAGGTACTCTTAAAGCTTATCTATGGCAACTTGTTGAGGTTTTTGATGGTTTCTGCCTGTTCTACCCCCGGTTCGATTCAAAGACGTGTCTGCCACTCTAAACCTCTATATACATGTATATATACCTATATATATCAGAAGTTAGGGTTTAGATGAGGTTGAGTGTGAAATGACTGAAAATGACCTTTCTATACCATTACCTATATATACACGATCATAAATCATTAAGATGGAGTCATTGATTTGTGGTTGGTTCGTGGAGAGACATTCATTCCGAGGTTGGTTGCTTCATGCGTAGAATTTTCTCATGTTCAGACTTCCTGCTGTTGAAAGCCATATTCAAACCTAGAGACCCAAAAAAGAAGACTATAGACAGCATTTCTACATCAGCGATGCAGTCACCTTCCACCATGGCTAACTAACTCGGAATCTAGGGTTTTCTAGCAAAACTCTAGCCAAGTAATGTAGTTCTTTCATTGTTTTCAATTATAATGAGAGGAACTGTTGACCATACTGTGATGATTGTAGTAGTTAAGAGACTGTACTGATTTGCAATATAAAATTCTATGTTTGTTCTAAATTCTTGTCTTAGATGGAATGAATGTATTATTTTGCACAACTATGATTATTCACTATGGGCTAGAACTCGGATGCTTAATTATGGTTTGCTACAAAATGGTGGTAATGAAACTTGAAACCCTAGGTTGACACATGTCGTGCCTTGGCGATTTAATATAGACATGCTTTAGTTTATTTTCATATAGTAGGAGTAGACTAGAGTAATATAATTGGCATGTACTAGTTAGGTTAGTCATGAGACGGGTTGTCGCAATCCGATTGATGGTACTCCTTTTTGGGGTCAAATTTTTCTATTTGCGGTACGACCTGATTCACAGTTATGGATCACCCTCACACAGTTGATACAGTGAGGAACTATATTATGCGGTTAGTAATGGAGTGATGAAAACCCTAGTTTTCTCTCTCATCTGGATCACAACTAATTTACTTTGTTTTTTAGATAATTTTAGTTAAAATAGATAATTTGGTCTTTGACCACCCAAACTAACCAATTTTCAGAATATATAACTCATTGTTTTTTAATTGCTAAAGTGAAAAATCTCAGTCTCTGTGGGATCGATATCCCTTACTCAAGCCATTGCTATTTTACAATCGATACATGCGCTTGCGTAGGGTAAAATCTAGCATCATTAAGGTGTCATTTTTAACCACATATTTTTACACACCTGACATCACATAGGGCCCCACACCAGTTTACAGGAAATGTTTCGGCTACGGACGTATGTGGTGCAATGGAACCTTTTCTTTTATTTTTCTCATTACAGGTTTTGGAGTTGTGCAGGGTGACACGGTTACGATTGCAGCATTGTTGGATTAGGAATAATTGTTAGCTACTATCTTCTTTATCATTTATTTCTTTACCCATGTTGTATGGGATCGCTACCTATTTCTCTTGGGGGCTAGTCTATTGGCATATCTCCTTCGGTGTATCATTTATTTCCAGTATTTATTATTTCGGGGTGCCATTGTATCTCTTCAGCACTACCATGTGAGTTTCTGTATTTTTATTCGAGTATTGTTGCTCAGTTGATTATGGAGGGTTGTGTAGGGATAGCGGTGGTTTCTTTCCACTACCTCGGCTCTAGTAGATCTATCGAATGTTGGGTTATGTGCCATTGTGGTTATTGTACTTTTTATTAGCAGGTTTTCTGATGAGTTATGTTTCCGAGATGCTCCATTTACAAATGAAACTCTGCCGGATTTTAGTTGGATTTTACTGTGTATTTCTATCATTCAATTGGGTATGGAATATGCCACTTTATTCATTATTCCATACGTTCTAATCATTGTTGATATTCTTAGTTAATCGCTCATTTTATGGATCACACCCTGGAGTCCTCGGATGTCCTGGTTTGGGAGTCTTAGGATTTTAGGGGCATGACAGCTTAGTATCAGAGATCTAGATTTCACTGTCTTAGGGACGATGGGTGATGGTTGATGGTACATTTGATGTTTGACGTTTATCTATAATTTCGATATGCATTCTTTGTGTACTTTAGTGTTCTTGTGTCTTTCCCTTGTGTTGTGTTGAGGACGTGTCTTACTAGATGCATCATGTTATGATTTATCTCTAGTAAAGTGAGACAGTACCTCTGTCACACTTTTTCTTTCGTGCCTGTATCATGGTGATAATTACTAAGGAATGTGAGCATAACGTTCGGTCTGATCCACTGGATGTGACTCACGGACTAAGGTACACCCTGATTTCAAGGTTGAAATCTCCTAAGGTGGGAAGGTTGTAACACCCCGTGTTATATTCCCCTTTTCTTGAAATTCTTTTTGATTTATTTTCGGTTGTGACGTCATTTGTTCATGATATCTTGGTTATTCTTGGTATTTTGCATATAATTTTTTTGCATTTACGTTTAAAGTCGATTGGATGACTTTATGATTTTTCTTTAACGACTTCGTGGACTTTTTATTATCGACTACGCGATTTCGTTCAGACATGTGGCGTTTGGTGTTTCAAGGGTTGAGTTGAATACTTCGGATAATCTATTTCATGCTACTTTATTTAATTGGCATCCCGTGGATTTTTGGGTTCGCTTGATTACATATAGGAGTTAATTTAATGGGAGTTGATTTAATGTTGGGCTTGTATTGGAATTTAAGAGCCCGTTTTATATTTATTTATTCTAGTCACATGACCTATTGAAATTGATGTTACAAAATTCAATTACAATTGAGATATTTGTACCTATATATGTTATATACATATCTGTATATTGGTGCAAGAGTTGGACGACCACTATAGCTTTCTCCTTCTTCTCTCCACGCGACAGATCTGCTTCATTCTTCTCATTCTCCACGCTATGAGGCTCTCTTCTCCTCTCCTTCATTACAGACCATAAATTCTTTTCCTCCCTCCTCACAAATTGGCGAGAGAGAGAGAGATAGAGAACTGGCTGAGAGAGAGGGAAGCGAGGTTGGGGAATTCGCCAACTGTAGTAGCGGCGATCAGTTATGGCTCTAGAGTGACGGCGGCGTAAGGCAAAGGACAGGCAGGGGTCGCACAAGTGGTGGTGCGGCTACTCCATCTGCGCGTGGCGGCAATAGTGAGATTACAGGTTCAGTAACTTTTTGAGCTCCTTGGGACTGATTTTAGGAGGGTAGCTTGGCCTCGGTGCCATGTACGTCATACCTGAATTTGGTACATAACTGTTGAGCGGTTTGTTGGGAATTTCATATTACAGGTACGATTTTTTTATTTGTTTTTTGTAGATTTGTTAAATTCCGTTTAGTAATTTTTAATGGGCTTTGACTATATTGTATAGGTTGTCGAGGCAGACGTTTTGGTATATTCATAATTTCAATCGGACAACTTTGGTCTGCGGGCCCCATATTAGGGTGCGGACACTATTCATAGTGGGCCCCATTTCAGGCAAAGGTGTTTTGGGGCAAATTCGAGCACGCAGGTTGGCCGACGTGTCGGTATGTCCGACTCGGTCGTGGGCGCGACGGTTAGTCTGTAGACACGCATCGAGAGGTAGGGGAAATCATTATCGCTACAGATGACTCTAGACTAATATGTGATATTTTAATATAAGCATGTAAATTATATAAAATGAATTTAAAATCATGTTTAGAATTAATTATCATACTTGTATGTATATATATATATATACGAGTGTAGACATATATATATGGAGGAGTTGTGTTGTGACCTTGAATACTGGATTAGGCTAGTTCCATCTAGATGATTGGAATTAATAGCGCTAGACGTAGTTTAGTGTATAGATGTAGGCGCAGTTGAGTACATTTCCATTTTCTATGATTAGTGAAACTAAGTATGAATTTAGGTGATTTGTGTGACGTGAAAATCCGTGAACTTAAAATGTTATTCTAGTTCCCCTTATACTTGTGGATTATTGTTTAATAAATTTGAAAGCATGTAAAAAGAGATGTGATTATAAGCTTGTGGATATTTTCTTTAATAAGTGTAAAAGCATGTTAAGGGCTATGAAATTGATACGTTTGTGGATTATTGCTTATATGTGCGTAATTATGAGCATGTAATGATTTGAGCATAATATATTGCATAATGACATAAAAGCATGTATTATGATGAGGCATGGTTTTTATTGAAGCCCTGTATGCATATTGAGTACATTGTGTCATATTGAGTGCATGGGTATTGGTCTATGCGGGTCGTGTAACCATGTGTGAGTTTAACTTGTGTCGAATAGTCAATTGTTTTCATAAATATGATGAGATACATATTTGTGCTTGATTTGTGTCGAATCATCGCAACAACTGGCCAAGGCGTGTTCCCAACCTATGAAACCAGTGTGTCCGAGAATCGGGTATAGGATGGGTCGTCTCATCCTCAAAGTCGCGGGTCGTCTCATGCATTCGATCTTTGGATCTTTAGTCACGGGTCGTCTCATGCATTTGATATACGAATCTTTAGTCACAGATAGTCTCGTGCAATCACTTTTCCTTGTTGAAAGTGAGAAGTGTCAAAATCACTTGGAAAGAATCGGTACGGTACTCTTTCTTATTGTAAATGGGTGGAGTGTGTATCCATTAACCTGTATTGGGCAAAATGTTTAACATGAGGTGTGTTCAGAATCTATCTTTTTCACGGGTCGTCTCGTAGATGGTTAAAGTGTGTATCATTTAACTTTAGTGGAAAGGGTGTGTACCTTATGTTGTGTTGAGACTTTTTCCTTATCATGGTTCGTCTCGTGAATGGTTAGAGTGTGTATCCATTGACCTTAGTGGACATATGTGTGCTATGAGGTGTGTTAAGATTCTATCCTTATCACGGGTCGTCTCGTGAATGGTTAGAGTGTATATCCGTTGACCTTAGTGGACAGGGTGTGTACCATGGGGTGTATTGAGTCACATTGCATTAAGTTGCCATTATGTGATTTCATTTTTACATGTAGATCATGATATTATTATATATGATTTTGGAACATGTTTAATGTGGATTTTGAGATTTAATTCACATGTTATTAAAATCCTCAGCTGAAAGTGGATAATGTGAAAAATAGGATTTACATGTCTTGTTTAAAAGTATAATGTGAGATGAATGTTTATACTTGTTGATATTTACTTATATGTCCCTTATGTGGTGATATAGGTTAGTTTAAATGTCTTTCTTTTGAGGAGTTAAAGTCGGTAGAGTATTATAGAGTTTATTATGAGTTAAGGCCTTTGAGAAGGCGGGTGATAGTCTTGTGGTCTTGGTTGGTTGCGCATAACTGACCAAATAGATGTTTCTTTCACACTTAGAGGAATGAATTATCAACCGTACTTTTGAGATTTTGGTTGAATCAGAATAGATGGCAATTGAACTTAGTTGGTTTTGTGGCAATGTCCATTTAGGACCCTTGTGTCCTTAGGAATTGTGTTCTTCCTTGGAGTTGTAGTCACTCTTATCCGGCTGTCTTTCGAAAATGGCATTTTTCATTTTTTGAAAACAAACTCATTCGTATTTAAAGGAAAAACCTGTTTTCGCCTACCCCCGTAGCCACGACATGTTTTCGTACTTTAAAAAGTGATCTTAGGATCTTCTTTAAAAACATTATTAACTTCTAAAAGTCAGTGATGGCGACTAACGGAGATCGGGGGCAAGACGGTATTTTTCATTGTGTAGATTCTTAAAAGAAACGTATTTTTTAACATTTCTCGAGTTTTCGAGACTCCTTCTCAAGATCTCGATCTACAGTGTTTTGAAAGGTGTCTTCTTATTTCACCTATACTTCCGATCATTTCTAAGTTTTGGGTATGAGGCTTGTTTTTTAGTGCACACACGTAGTGTTGCCTTTTCTCTTCTTTTGGTTTCTTTGTCCGGGTGTTTTCCCTAAACACTTGTGGTATTTTTAATCTTGACATTGTTGTCTCGGTTATCCGTTGGTTAGTATTGGGATCTCTTTTCCCTTGCTTTGTTTCTTGACCCGTATGTGATTGTTCATGAGAGTAACATTCATGTACTCTCCGTGATTTGATCGGTTAGCTTTCCTTATTCACAGTGAGAGTGTTGGTGATTTATTGATCATATTGGAGATAGTATTATGAGATTCATATGGTGATATGATTGAGGTGATTCAGTCCTTGAGAGGTAGATCTCCTCTAGGAATGGTATGATGATTCTTATATATATATATATATTGTACATATATATATTGATGACGATTGTGTTAGTACGCAAGGACGTGAGTGTTTTCCCTCCTGTGTTCTCGGGGAGTTGGTTATAAGCCATCCTTGGTATTATTTATGGATTCTTTCTCTTGTGGATATTAGAGGTGAGTGTGATTCTCCCTGTTTGGATCATCTGGTTAACATTGTAAGCGTTTGGTGATGGGTTAGTTTGGACTTGGGTGTCATGTACTTAATGTACGTTTATGAGAGTAGTATAGACTACTAGTTTGGTACTTACAGTACAAGTCTTAATGGTATCTTGTGAGACTGATTGTATACTTGTAGATATATATGTACATATATATAAATGTAATCATATATCGGGATATAACTAGTTACCTTTAGGGTATATATATATACTAGACTGTGTCTGTACATGGGTACGTGATTGTGATTTATCGTTAGCATTGTATTCTATGCTTCGTGTCTTATCGTGTTTCTCTGATACATGATTGTGTTATTTGGGGTCTTGTAGTGGCGTGAGTGCCATGTGATTTTTTCTCAAGAAATTCTTTGAGAGATGACGGATTGACCTAGGGTAGATGCATGTACACGGATTGGTTAGTACTACTTGGATGGTCAGAGGATGTGACGATTATGATATTACTTTTCCTATGGGGCTTTGATGAGCTCACCCTGGTGTTCTTTTGCCCTGGTGCCCCACACACCAGTTTGCAGGAAATGTTTTGGCTACAGGCGTATGTGCTGAAATGGCACATTTTCTTTTGTTTTCCTCATTATAAGTTTTAGAGTTGCGCAGGTTGACACAGTTACGATTGCAGCACTGTTGGATTAGGAACGATAGTTAGCTACTGTATTCTTTATCATTTAGTTCTTTATCCATGTTGTATGGGATTGCTACCTATTTTTCTTTGGGGCCAGTCTGTTGGTATATCCCCTTCGGTGTATCATTTATTTCCAGTATTTATTATTTCGGAGTGCCATTATATCTCTTCGACACTTTCATGTGAGTTTCTGTATTTTTATTCGAGTATTGTTGCTCAGGTAGCGGTGATTTCTTTCCACTACCTCGACTCTAGTAGATCTATCGAATGTTGGGTTGTGTGCCATTGTGGTTATTGTACTTATTATTGGCAGGTTTTCTGTTGAGTTGTGTTTCCAGGATGTGCCATTTACAGAAGGAACTTTGCCAGATTTTTGTTGGATTTCGCTATATATTTCTGTCATTCAATTAGGTATGGAATATGCCACTTTATTAATTATTCCATAGGTTTTAATAGTTATTGATATTCTTAGTTGGTTGCACATTTATGGATCACACCCCAGAGTCCTCGGATGTCCCGGTTCGGGAGTCTTAGGATTTTAGGGGTGTGACAATATCATGAAAGGACGGAATAGGTTGTGGAATAAGTTAAAACTTACCATCAAGATCAAAGGATAATTCTTGGGGAAGTCCTCATACATTTGCAATAGCCTCTAAAGTCACATTAATAGACCTTGAATTGTATTGTATAGTTGTACGTGCGATTAAACCTCATTCACCTTGAACATAATACCTCATGTTGTAGTAGAAATCACACACAATATTAGGAAAAGCTCATAAATTCTCTGGCTTGTACAGCTTCTCTAGTCGCCGCTCCTTAAAAGGTCGATCCATCATGATCTCCAATGGGTCATACGTGATGTGCTTATAGAATATACGCTAGTACATGATCTTATAATCTGCAAGAGGATCACCCTTAGGGGTAGCATCCTCGTCAAACTTCCAATGGCCATACTAGCTTTAATTTTCTAATAGTTTATGAAGAATATGTGAAAGCAATACTAGGAAGGATCCTATATTTATAGATCTTAAATCAAGTCTTTGCTAAGGAAGGAATGACTCAATTTACAGCAGAAATCTGAAATAGAAACATCACGTCCCTAAATTCCAAAGACTCCCGAACCGGGACATCCAAGGAATCCGGGTTGTGATCCATACAAAGAGCGACCAACTAAGATCATAAATAACAAGAAAATGAATGGAATATTATTAATAACAATAATTCTATACATAAACAAGTGGAAGCTAAATCAAATGATACATAAGGCACATCGAGGCACCGAAAGAATACATCTCTAATTACAACAACAGCCCCAATACAAGGGAACAAGTGAAGGAAAACAAAAAGAGAGCAACCCTACATAAGGACGTCCTAATCCCGCAACATCATCCATAACCCTCTAGGAAAATCCAGAACCCGTAATCAGGAAAGAAAATAAAGGTGTCGTTGCACCGCATGCTGTCCATAGCCAAAATATTTCCTGTAAACTGGTGTTTGGGTTACCAGGCCAAAAGAACGCTGGTGTGAGCTCATCAAAGCCCCCTAGGAGAAATGAATCATAATTGTCACATCCTCCGACCGTCCAAGTCTAGTACGAACCAACTCGTGTACATGCATCTATCCTTGGTCTGTTAAACATCCCATACGGCACTCATGCCAATACGAGACCCTGGAAACACATCCCTCTAGTCCCCTACCATGCATTAACAAATAGGGCAACTAGCACGTAGTGAAACCATAACATAACAACATATAATAAACGCACACCTATATATATATATGTACGTATATATATAGAGACATACAACCAATACAAGCCACGTATTACAGACCACCTTAGGTATCACTATGACTTGTACCCTCCAGTCCAACACTGACATGGAAGAAACACTCCTATTCATAACACCCTAGGAAGGACAACAATCACACTTCCTAGATCACGAGCATACCGAGCTCCAAAACCTCCAATCAATATCAAATCATACTACCAGTCACTTCACATGTCACTACCCTCCATCTATAGACCTAACACAGGAGTGACATAATCATTTCAACCTAAGGGAAGTCATAAAGGTTTCCGAAAACCATAAGGGAAGTGAAATGGATTAAACAACCCATCAAACCAACCACTTCAAGGACACATGTCCGCCTAAGGGTAAAATTTTCATTACAAGGGCATAAATTTAATTTCAAACTTTATTCCATATATTTGAATATAGGTGAAATAATAGAAACAAATAGGACCTAAATAAAAGCCACGATGCGAGATATATGAATTTGTGAAAACGGTATTGGACAACGCCGACCAAAATAGAAAGTTAAATTATCCCTCTTTCACCAAGGGTAAAACAGTCATTTCAAGGGTAAAAATGACATTTCAAACTTTATCTCAAATATTTTGACATAGGACAGGCCCTAGAAACAAACGGGACCTAATTCAAATGTGCGAGGCAAGAGATATGAATTTTTGAAAAATAGCATCGGACAACGCCAATCCAAATAGAAAATTTAAGTACCCCTCTTTCACCAAGGGTAAAAAATTCATTTCAGGGGTAAACTGGTCATTTCAAAGTACAAATACAAAGTTCGTACTTAGGAAAAGCCAAAGAAACAAACGGGGCGTTTTTCGCGCCGTTGGTCCTAAAAAATCACAAATATTTGAAAAGTGAGTTTTTCATTCACGGATCACAAAAATAATCACCGAAACTTCGGGAAACGTGTAAAATGCAAACTCTGTCCAAAAGTGATTCTCTAAAGTTTCATAAAAATTATCCGTCTTGCCCCTGATCTCCATTTTATTATACCCCCGACTTTTAAAATGTCAAGACTTTTTCAAAACAACTCAAAACTTAAAGTTTTTGTCGGGGTCACGGGGGTGAGCGAAAACGGGTTTTTCACCTAAAGACCTAATGGACTTAAATATAAGTCTTATGAAAAATCCGTTTTCGGGAAAACAAACCGAATCACCAACGAAAAAACCAAAGCGTATTTAGGGACGCTCAATGGAGTAAGGAAATAAAGAACCAAAATGAATGGTACTTCCAAGGAAAAAGGCAAGTGGCTCTACACAAGGACACTAACCCCAATCCAACCACACCTAGCTCTACATCCAATTCCCTAAACTCCATAACGACTTAATCAAGAGTGACCACAACTTCAAGGACACTCCAATCCTTAAGATCGCTAAAAGGAACTTAGTGGCCGTTGTCACGGAACAACCTAGTTTCAATCAAAACCTCTTCCAATTCTTTCCAAACTCAATTTCACATTCGAAACCACATCACTTGGGTTTCTAACAAGATCATATGGCCATCACTACACAATCAACCAAGATCACAAACTATCACCCGCCTTCTCAAATGTCTTAACTCATATTCAACTCCATAGTCCACTACCAACTTTACTTATCACAAGAAAGTCATTAAAACAACTCATATCACCACCTTAAGGTATATAAGCACATATCAACAAGTACAAGCATTTATCTCACATTATACTTTAAATAAGGCACGCAAATCATATTCTCATATTATCCAATTTTACTTGAGCATTTTAATAACATATGAATTATATATCGAAATTCACATTAAACATACACCTCAACCACATTGAATAATATCATGATTGACATGTAAATATAAATAACATAACAGCAACTCAATGCAATGTGACTCACACACCTCATGGTACACACGCGACCACACACACACCCTAACTCCAAGGGTCAACAGGATCATTCTCTAACCATTCACTTTTGAGGATACAAGCTCATGAAGGAAGGTAGATTTATCGTACTGATTCTTCCCAAGTGATTTTTGACACTTTCACTTTTAACAAGGAAGACGTCAAAGACGACGCGGTCGTGCAATAGGATTTGAAGAAGTCCTCCCCCTACCGTCTCTGTTTCTCAGAAGACTAGTTCCGTAGGAGTGAGAAGCACCCCCTGGCCAGTTGTTACGACGATCCAAAACAAGTCTACTCACGCATAATTACACAAACGGACATAGACCAACACTAATTTAATTTTTAATACAAAAGGTGAACTACATATGCATTATGTCTCAATGACCTATGCACAACACAAATATGTATCTCATCATATTTATGAACAACATTCCCAAAATCCCAACACGAATGTCATTAATCATTCAACATGCTTTTAAATCTCATTACAACAATAATCAACAAGGATGTTTTCTCATGCACCATTCATGTTCCAAATCATCAAGTTGTCCTTTTATTTCACAAGGATAATATTTCATTCATTTAACATGTTTTTATCTCAATTAAAGCATTTAAATCACAAGAATACATTCTCATGCACAATTAATGTTCCAAGTCATCAAGTTGTCCTTTAATTCACAAGGATAACAATTCCATTCTTTTAAGCATGCTCTTAGTTCAATTAAAGTAAGTTTTTCACAAATCATATCTCAAACATAACATCAATTCCCAAAATAGTAAATATCATTCATCAAAAGGGGAACTAGAAAGTCGTTCTAAGTTGAGATGTCGCGTTACACCAATCACATAGTATATCCGCAAAGGCGCTAACCAAAGGAACTAACCTAATGTCACTACCAAGGCTACATCCCTAACACCTACATACACATATATATAATTACACTTACACATATACACAACTATACCCACATACATATACACATATATATAGGCATACAAGCATACATTAATATTTGAAATCTCAAGAACAACTACACAACTAGCATGCATCATAGTCCTATTCAATATCATCACCAAGTACTCCATACACAAGGGTTAATTTACATAAACATGTTCAAACCCTAACTTCACATTTTCAAGGATACACTTAGTAGTTACATCCAAGGTTAGGAATCCTATAATCAAATTCTCACACCTACACAATCACAAGATGAGATAGTTAAGAAGTTTTTCCCTACCTCAATGAAGAGCAAAACAAACCACCAAGCAAGGCCAAAGAAACCCTAGCTTCCACCCAATACCGAAATCAAAGGAGCAAATTGGTGGAAAGCTTAACCATAGCCTCCTAAAAATGAATCAAGACCCAATACAAGTAGAGTTCAAGAAACATGAAGTGGTTCATCAAGAAAACCCAAAACTAGGGTTTGAAAAGAAAACACACAAGGAGGAAAGAACACTTACAAATCCTTGGTTGAAATCAACTTTCATGTTAATGGCCACATCAAACTCCAAACTTAGGGTGATGAAATCAACCCATAAGTGGAAAAAAAGCAAGAGGGAGAAAAGGGAAGACATGAGATGAAAATGGAGAAGTCCTGCAAAGTGGAAGACTTATAATGTGTAGAGATCCTCCACTCACATCTCTCACCATCCAATAGTTAAGATTAAAGCTAGCAAATGAAGGCTTAATCCAAGGGCCACAAAGTGATCTTGCAATGAAATACTTTACATGATCCAAGGGTCCCAAATAAATATGGGGCAAAAGAGAATGGATCCAAGGGCTAGAAACAAGTCTTGCAAATGGAAGATTTAAACATTGACACACCACCTTTATACACTTTCCAAACAAAGTCTTAACATCTAAGGGTTGAGATTAAACATGGGAGAAGAAGATCAATGGCTAGGAATGAGACACCACATAAAAGTGGGAAATGACCAATATCTTCTAAATTTAGGGTTAATTACAAGATTGTCATGATGCCTCTTAATTACCCTTCCACCCCTTTTCATCCTCTCTATTTACCACTATGCCACTCATGCCCCAACACTTACCCAAATTCTACACTTTTCACTAAGTGCTCTTAATATGAAAATATCAACTTACTCTTTAGTCATTTCTTTCCCGAAATCGTTTCCAACAATTTTCATTATTCTCAAAATGAAAATACAACCAACAATTCAAGTAATTACACCTATCAAGAAACACCCGTTAAATATGCTAAGCAAAACAAACATATAATCACATAAGTGCTACACCGAAACATCTACAATAAACTAGGGTAACACGTTCAGGAAGGCAACACGATTGTCGAAGCTCCAACTAGAAAACATTACAATGAACCCACATAATCACCAATGAACAATAAATCATGAAGTCGGACACGAAAGTCCACGAAGTTGTCCCGTTAAGTCCGAAACTTAAACGCAAAAAATTTACACGTACCAAGATTACACAAGACGTCATGAATAAGTGACGTCACAAAATGTTAACACTTGGAAAAGAATTCCAGAAAGAAGAAAGGAAACGCGGAGCGTTACAAGAAATCATGAGAATGGAAGGTATCGAAATGGTAATTAGATTTAGTCCATATCTTCCATAGTTTAAAAAGGATTTCATATTTATGGAAATTTCATAAAATTCTCTTTTCTTTATTAGAAGCTACTAAAACCATATAATATACTAATATATTATAGTTAAAGTCCTAATTTAAAATAAAAATAAAAATACATAATTATATATATTAATTTTTTAAATTTAGAAAAATATATATTTTCCAAGATTCATCGAGTACTCAGTAGTCCCTGTACCAGAAATGTTTCAAAAAATTACTCTTTTTTCTTTAATATATATATATATATATATATATATAAAGTTATACATAGAATATATATAAGAAGTTAGTAAATAACTTAAACAAAATATTTAAAACAAAATAAAATAACTATATATATATGATACATAAATATTTATATAAAATTAATTAAAAATAGAAGTATTTATTATATAAGTTAGAATTTTATAAAAATATTTTTCAAAAATCGTACCCTCCCCCAAACTTTTATATCCGTATAAATGAAAAATATATAAAATCTAAATAATTTGCTCAATAAATACCAAAGTATCCATTTTCATTAATTTTCTAATATTTTTCATTGGGGTTTTGAGTACAAAAACACAATTAACGAAATAAAGCAAAAAATACAAAATAACGATTCATGGCTCGGCCTATGTCAATATCTAGAACATAATTCTATGACGGCTCATGATCGACTACTCTCCAAATCCTAATCTAAGAGGGTGGTGGTGGATGAGAAGTGGATGCAGCGCTAGCTCTGAAATGCTCCATAATCGCCTAAAATCCACGAGTCATCTCTGCTCGGATCTTGTCCTGCTCATAGATAATCGTCTGTATATCAGCCTGTAACTGCTCCTAATAAGCTACCATATTTGCATACTGATCCCTAGACAGAGTCATTGTCTTCCTCTGCCTAGGTGCTTGAGGCATCTCCTCATCTGTAGCCTCGTCATCATAATCACCCTATCCTCTCTCTTCCTCCGTTACTGTTGCATTACCCTCCTCCTCCAAATCATCAAAATCAGCCTCCTCCTCAATGGCTACTACCTCCAGGCCTCGACTCATCTTACCATGAAAATGGCTAAAGACTCCATATGCCATCGACGAGTGAACGGGTCGCTCCACCTCTCCTTCAGCCGGCTGTATATCCAGATTTCATAAAATGCCGATGATCAGAGAGGGGAATGGGAGCTGCCACTTCTTTGCCTTCACCGTCGCCTCGTCAGAGATCTCTTGTAACACGGTCCGCAAGATCTAAACTATGACGCTCGGAATCAAGACCTAGTGGTGAGCATAGAAACAGTACATCACCTCCAAAAGAAGACTATGGCTCTTGATGTCATGGTCACGAGGTTGAACCTGATTATAGAGCACAGTATCCAAAAACCATAACTTTTGGGGAATATACCTCTTCCCCGCACATGACGGCTCTTCGAATCCCCATAGCGCCCTCGTCTCATCCGGCGTACTATCTTAGGAACGTCAGGGAATGGCTCTGGAAGAGGTGAAAAATTATCCCATAAATCCTTCGAACACTCATCTGGTATGCCCCACACCACTGCAATGAGACTAGTATCGATCCTAAAATGATGACCTCTCACCGTTGTAGACAAACTAGTCACCATATCATAAACTAGGTTGCGATAGAACTTGCGAACCGTCTTCGGGTAGTACACAACCGATACTAGAGTCAACAACGGCCTCAACCCCCGTTTCACCAATCTCTTGACACTTATCTTGGATTTCGGCCCAAATCTGAAATCGGCATATTTGAAAGTACGCTCGAGCTGAAAATCCTTGGCAAGCCCGACACCCGTGCCCGCTGCCGTAACTCGGCCTCTCTTTGGGCCGATTGTTCTCTCATCTCAATAACTATTGCCGATGATTCTCCCTCCTCTATAGTTCTGCTCATCTTCTCGGGTGCCATTAGAACGATTTCGAATGGTTTTGAGTGATTTTTGAGGAATAAACTAATATGTATATATATGGGTATATATATATAGGTTCAAAAATGGGAGCTAAATGAAGGATTTTAGGTTTTTTTGGGGCAAGATAATCGGTGGGTTTTGGTCAGATTAGGGCTAGGATGAAGATTTGAATCTTGATTTGAGCAAAAATGATCAAAATTTGAGGATTTGAGGGCAAAACAAAAGTATATATGTGTGTATGTATATATATAAAGTGATATATGCGATTTAGGAGGATTTTCAAGCTTGATTCTTTCTAGATTGAGAATAATAAAGGTATAAGAGGATTAGGGTGTAAGTTCTCTGAGAGAATAAGAGATTTGGAGTGATTTGTGAAGAGAAAGAATGAGCCCTAATATGAACTACCGAGTTGCCCGATTCAGCTTGATATTTAATTCACCGAGTACTCGGTAGTTCATAGTTGTTGAAAAAAATTCTTTTAAACTCCTTTGTAGTTTTGGATTCATTCATTCACTCCAATACTTACTCTTATTGTTATACCTCATCTAAACTTAATAAAAACATATATTAACTAAGATTAATTAAACAAAAAGTAAGATAATTAAAATTCTATTATTACATACCCGTCTATCAAAACATGAACTTTCTTAGGCGGTGCCTTTATTTAACATCGTTGGCTATACATTTCATAGATATTCTAAACATTGTCATACGCGGGATCTATCAAATCGATAGATTCCACACATCTTATCTCAGGGTTAAATTCTACGCATCTTTTGAGTCGCTGACCATTTACTTTAAATCGTTTACCTTTCTTTGGATCTTCGAGTTCTACTGCTCCATAAGGGAACACGGTAATTACATTATATAGTCAATCCCATCTTGAACGGAGTTTACCAAGAAATAACTTTAATCAAGTGTTAAAAGGCCATACTTTATGACCAGGCTCTAAGGACTTTTTCCGAATATTTTTATCATGAAATGTTTTCGTCCTTGCTTTATATATTCGTGCATTCTCTTATGCATCATTACAAATTTTGTCCAGTTCATTAAGTTGAAATTTTCGTTTAGAGTCTGTTTCTTTTAAATCAAAATTTAGTCTTTTAATGGCCCAGTAAGCTTTATGTTCTAATTCAATAAGAAGATGACAAGCTTTTCCATAGACTAATCGATATGGTGTCATTCCTATGGGTGTTTTATATGTCATCCTATATGCCCATAATGCATCATTTAATCTGGTCGACCAATCTTTTTTATTAGTTCGCACTATTTTCTCTAAGATTCGCTTGATTTCCCTATGTGATACTTCTGCTTGACCACTTGTTTGGGGATGATAAGACATACCTACTTTGTCTGTACTGGAATATTTAAGACATAAACTATTCATGTAATGATTACAAAAATGTTTCCCATTATTATTGATTATTACACGTGGTATACCAAATCGAGATAAAATATTATATTGCAAAAACTCAATTACTGTTTCATGATCAGCTTTTATCGAAGCAACTGCTTCTATCCATTTTCAAACATAATCTACCCCAACAAGTATATATAAATTATTATTTGACATTGGAAACGGTCCCATAAAATCTATAAACAGGGTAGGCCAATAAAATCCACTTTGCAATATTTTAGTTGTTGTCTTTTTAGCTCCAAAATGACCTCCACATGCTAATATGTGATAGAATTTTAAGATACTTTGTGTTTCATTCTCGGGGACACATCTCCTAATAATTTGGTTAGAACAATATTTGAATAACTCAGGATCTTCCCAAATATAGTACTTAATCTGACTAAAGAATCGATCATTCTCTTGTTTGGACCATCCTGTTGGTATTTTACATGTGGCTAAATAGTTAACTATATCAGCATACCATGGTAAACTATTGACTGTGTTGACACTTCATATCATATCCAAGTTGTTAGTTTTAGTCGGTTCAGATGGTTCCTCAAGTTCTGGAATTGTTACTTATATTGGTATAGAATCCGGTGGTTTATTCGAAATGATAGGTAACGATTCTGTTGGTTCTTTCCATGATTCTCTATATAGTATTTTTTCTATAGCTACGATGTTATCAAGATTAGATTGTAATTGCTTATCCCAATCAATACCTGTGAAATATTCTTTTCCTTTAGTCAATTTATCATTTATATCCTCTACTTGTTCTACTTCTTCTGTTAATTGATCGAGACTAAAATAATCATCTATTTTGAACACTGGTTGTCATTTCTAAACACATTCAATCTTAGTTTCATATTCCCAAATGATATATCTATTACTCTTGTTCTATAATTAAAGCACGCTTTAGCTGTTGCTAAGAATGGTCATCCTAAGATTACAGGTATGTGTTTCTTTGAACTATGAACAAGTTCGGTATCTAATATTATGAAATTGACAAGGAAATAGAATTTATCTACTTGAACTATCACATCTTCAACAATCCCTCTTGGCTATTTGATTGATCTATTTGCTAATTGAAGTACAACCGTAGTAGGGTTTAATTCTCCTAATCCCAATTATTGGTAAACTGAGTAAGGTTATAAATTGACACTGGCACCTAAATCGAGGAGAGCCCATTTTATTTCTTGATCACCAATTATGCATGATATTGTAGGCGCTCCTAGATCTTTATATTTGGGTGGTGTATAATTTAACAATAAGGAACTTACTTGTTCAGTCAACACTAATGTTTTAGGCACTATAGCTCTGCTTCTACGCTTTTGCGTACATAAATCCTTTAAGAATTTAGTATAAAGTGGGATTTGAGATATGACATCTAATAAAGGCAAGTTGATTTTTACTTGTTTAAGTACTTCAAAGATTTCATTATTTTTATCGCCTTGCTTGCCATAATAGTTTGATCCACGAAGACGTTGAGGGAATGGTGCTTTTGGCTCATAATCCTTTTTCGTTGGATTTTCAGGTATTTCCTTAACTAGTTCATCTTCTGTTTGAAGTGATGTTTCTTTAGGAATATTTTCCAAGACTTCTTTTTTTGCTAGTTTTTCCGCAAATTTTTCCTCAACTCTATTGTCCTCTATCATACCACTTTTTAAGGTTGTGATTGATAGAACAGTTTCATGCGTAGGTTCTTGTAAAGTTCCTAACTCAATCATGTGTTGCCCTTTAGGATTCATCACTAGTTGACTTGGTAATTCATCATCTTTTCATTTATTAAGTGTGTTAGCTATTTGTCCCATCTGCACTTCTAGTTATGAAATAGCTTGTGAATATGTATGTAGTAGTTGGGTATTAGCTTCTAAGTTACCAAGGACTGCTAAGACTTTATCCTCAAAACCAGATGATCTTTCTGGTGGATTAGGGTTTTGATTTTGATTCCTAAATTGAGGTTGGTTTTATTGAAAAGATCAAAATCCTTGAGTATTGTTTTGAAAATTATGAGTGTTATTGAATGGTCTTGGGTTTTGATTGAAATTCTGAGTATTATTGAATGGTCTTGGATTCTGATTGAAATTTTGAGTTTGGACAGGATTTTTTACGTTCTGGAAATTATCAGATAAATATGGATGGTTCCGCCAGCCTTGATTGAAATAATTTGAATAAGGATTATTATTGGTAGTAGTAAAGGCTGCGTTAACATCATACGGTAGTATATCTTCTTGATATGTCATTGGACATCCGCTAGCTAAAAGGGAAGGATCAGAATAGATCGAACAGACTTTTCTAGGAGTATTTTGAGTGAAATTTAGAAAGTTGTCTAATTTTCTACTTATCTCAGCTACTTGAGCCGTAACGTCATCAAATCTTTCTATTTCTTTAACATTTTCCATTCCTCTAGGGTTATTAAGTATTGATATAGCTCTAGCCTCTGATGCATTTTGTTGTGAATTTTCACTCAATCTTTCGAATATTTTCCATATGTCTTCGATTGGTTCTAATGCAAATGTTCCTCCGCATGCCACATCTATACGATTGTCACGCCCCGAATTCCTAGGACTCCGAAACCCAAGCCTAAGAGCTAAGGGAGTGATTGCGGAAGTAAAAAGAAACGAGAACCAAAAGACATTCAGTCATCAAACACCCACAAAGGGTTGCAATGAATGCCTAGATACCATGCTGTCACGCCCCTAAAGGGTGACGCAAACCAAGCGACTACTAGAGTCAACAATAACAAAGAAGTACATGAAATAACAATAAAAATATACTCCATGCCAACACGAATACTAAAAATACAAGAGTATCCTTAGATACCAACAGACACGCTCCTAAATCCCTAAGACTCCCGAACAGGGACATCCAAGGAATCCAGAATGTGATCCTTAACATGAATGACCAACTAAGACATCATTTACCGTGAAAACATATGGGTTAATGATAGATATGGTATATTTAATACCCAAATGACTAATAAAACTAAGCAGCGGAATCTAACGAAAATCCGGCAGAGTTCCGTTTGTAAATGGAACATCCGGACAACCAAACACAACACAATAACCTGCCCAAAGCAATTCAATAATCACAATGGCTTCCAAGCCCCACATTCATCAATCCTAATAGGGCCGAGGTAGTGGAAAGAAACCAAAACCCCTCCAAACCCTCTAACATTAACAGAGCCACAAATGCTCGAATAAAAATACAGTAAAGCACCTAGCTGTGCAGAATAAATACAGGAAGTAAAAGATACATCAACAGGGATATGCCAACAGACTGGCTCCCAAAAGAAACACATGATAATCCCATAACAATGGGTAAAGAAGCTGAAAGAAGAATACTACCGTCCCCAAACCCAGTCGCGCTGCAACCGTAACCGCATCACCCAACGCAACTCCAAAACCTGTAACAAGGAAACAAAAGGAAACTGCTGTTGCACTGCATCCTGCTCATAGCCGTATATTTCCTGCAACCTGGCGTGGAATACCAGGGGGGCCAATGAAATTCCCTCCGTGAGCAAATAAGCTCAGTGGGAAAAGATATCCTAACTACCACATCCTCTGATAGTTTAGGTAAAGCTAAACCGTCTAATAAGATATAAATATAGCCCAACTAGTCCCATCCACGCAAACCCAAGTCACACGCTCATATACTATCGTAAACGAGTATACATAAGTATATAGGGAATATATATATATATATCTACACGTATATATATATATATAAATACACAACATGAGTCTCTAAAACTCGTACTCCAAGTACCCAACACCAGTAGTCTACACTACTCTCACCAACGTACACTAGGTACACGACACTAAGGTCAAATCTAACCAATCATCCAGCGCTCACAACGCTAACCAGAAAATCTAAACAGAGGGGAAACACACTCACCTCTAATATCCATGGGGATCAAAATCCACCACTAGTACCAAGGAATACTCGTAACTCACTCCCCGATACACAGGAGGAAAAGTACTCACGTCCTTGCGTACTAACACAATCGTCATCTATATATATATATATATTGTAAATGTACAATATATATATATATATATAACAAACCTTATCCCATTTCTAAGGAAAATCTACCTCTCAAAGGCTAGATCACCTCAATCATATCACCATACCATAAATCATATCGACCTCATAATACTATCATTAATAGGGTCAGTCACATCACTAACACTCTCACTGTAGGCGAGGGAAACCACCCAACCAAATCACTAAGAGTACACGAACACTACTCTCATGAACGACCACCTGAGGGTCACCAAAGCAAAGCGAAGGAAATAACTTCCCAATGCTAAACCAACTGATAACCGAGACAACAATGTCAAGGTTAAGAACACCACAAGTGAACAAGGAAAGAACACCAAGAAGGAACAAGGAAACCAAAAACGAATGGACGAGAGTGGAAGTAATAAAAAGATGAATCCCAGAGATTCAATAGTTTTTAAGAAAAAGGTTTTCAAACTCGAACCAATCCTTTTGGTATCCATGCCCCTAACGTAAGAAAAACTCATATCACCTAGGTGGTGATACCAACAACCCAGAAAAGGGAAAGGCAACACTATATGTGTGCACTGAACAACGACAAGCCTCAAAACCGAGACTTAAAAATGATCGGAAGCAAAGGTGAAACAATGGAACACCTTTCAAAACTCTACAAGTCGAAGTTTTGAGAAAGAAGTCTCGTAACCTCAGAATCCCAAGAAAAGTAATAAAATAGTTTTCTTTTAGAAAATCACACAGTAGAAATGACCGCCTTGCCCCCGGTCTCCGTCAGTTGCCATCACTGGCTTTTACAAGTTGAAAATCATTTCAAAGAAGATCTCAAGATCATTTTATAAGTATTAAAACTGTTCGTTTATTCGGGGGTAGGCGAAAACGGGTTTTTCCTTTTAAATACAAAAGTTTACTTTCAAAACTTAGAAAGCACCGTTTTCGAAATGACAGCCACATAAGAATGAACAACTCCACGGATTCCTATAATGCCCAAAAGGACAATAAAGGAAGAACAACACGTTGGACTCACGGAAGACCACCATCCATTTCCAACTCCACCAAATCAAATGATACCACGAGGAAGAGGTTCGGCACCACGCCGTAACCAAGGAATCTAGGAATGACATACAAGTCAACGACCACGTACTAGTGTACAAAACACCGTACAAGGAATGCTTAGGGGAATGAACTAAGCACAAGAACCGAGACTGTCAAGCTACGGTACCTCGAGTACTAAATAAATCCCTAATCATAACCCCTTCTCATCAATCAAAATCTCACACAACTCATCACTCGCCTTCTCTAAGGCCTCAATTATCAATTGATACAAAAATCATCCCTAACCTCACATCTTCAAAAGAGTTCACACAACTAACCACGATCACCAAACTACTAACCACAATCACAGGGCTACTAACCACAATCACAAGGCTGCTAACCACAATCTCTAAAGCCTCAACTCAAGTCAAGCCTACGGTCCACCACTAGCCTCCGCTAGCCACATGTATCACTATGCCAACACGCATAACCTCCCCCAAGGGTACTAAGGTATACAACAAGTACAAGGATATACGTTTCATTATACTTATTAATTATGGCATATTATCATTTTCTTCCACATTAATTACTTTCAACTGAGCATTTATAAAATATGAATTTAATTTACAATATTCATAAATAGCATGCTCCAACAACACATGTAATATAGCACATATACATGTCAAACGAGATCACATAAATAATAGGCAGTGTAATGTGACTCAACACTCCCCGTGATACTCACACACAACACACCCTTCCCAAGGGTAACGGATACAAACTCTGTCCACTCATCATAGTGTAGAGTTACCACACCGACCTTTCCCAAGTGATTTTTCTCTCTATCACTTCAACAGGGAAGACGGTTGTACGAGAGCCCAACATGCAACTCCGTACGCCATGACTACCCTTGAGTCAAGAACATGAGCCTCTACTTGGACTCCTAACTCACATTTGCCGGCTTTTTAGTTCCGTAGGCGTGATACCTCCTGGCCAGTTGTTGTGATGATCCGACACAAACGTCTACTCGTGCCCCACGCACAAAGGAAGTAGACCACACCAAATGAACTCTCTCTGCCAATGGTGAAACCGTGCACTACATGCACCAACACCCATGTGCTCACACGACATGGTGTACAATCAAATCATATCTCAATCATAAATATGTAATACATCATATTTATAAAAATACCCACATGGTAATATAAATCTCAAAATCTCTTTTCATGCTTTAAAATACAATAAAGCATTTAAATCATATGAAAACAATTTCATATATAACTCATATTTTCAAAAATATATTTTCTTAATTCTTTAGAAAATATTTCAATTTCCCTTATCATTTCTTTAAAATAATTTAAACAGATAATCCACGTAATAAAAAGGAACCTAGAATAGCGTCTAAGTCTCTCACGTCCAACGTTTACAAATCTTCTAGCTCATTTAATTCTCAAAGGAATTTCTAAGTCGTCTATTCCTATTCAATTCAATTAGGAATATATTTAATCTCGTAGGAAATAATTTAATTAATTTTCTTAAATTAATTCCTAAGTCCAATTCCGATTCTAAACGAATTATAGATATTTAAATTAACGATTTAATATATCTATAATAAATTAAATAAGGGTTTTGCACCCCTAAACTACTTCAATAATGCGGAGTGAGAAATAAAATTTCCCACCTAAATATACGTTACCGAACAGTCCGAAACAGCACAGTATCGGCGCCCGAACACGAAGCCCGCCGACCAAAATCGTCCAAAAACTATTTCGAATATATCGAAATGTCCGTCTTGACAACCTATACGATATATACGAAGCCCATTAATAATTGATTAATTAATTGGGTTAAATCTAAAATAACCCAAACGAAATCTATAACCTAAAAATGCGATTTCCGGGCAAATCGTTCATCCTAAAATCACGAAATTAATATATAACGAATACCATGAATATACGGAGCTACTCACCGAAAATCGGCTCAAACCGATCACCGGAAGGTTGCCGAAAAAATGGCCGAAGCCCAGCCGAACACGCCCCTGTCCACGCGCTGCTACACGAACCAGTGCGCCTCCCGTTCCGGCGACTCACGCCGCCCGTGCCGCCGCCTCTTGCCACCAGCGCCGCCGCCGTCCACAGCCCAGCAGCCCCTCGCCGTCGCTGCTCCCGACCAGCTGCAACCGACGGTCATCCCTCAGCCGACTCTGCTCTTCCTCTCTCGCCATGACCGGCGATTCTCTCTCTCTCTCGCCTGACCGGCGACCATGGAGGGTAAGAGAGTGTGGTTGTCGCTCAATGAAGAAGAGGAGAGGCTGAGTGTGTCGGGTAGAGGAGAGAAGAAGAAATGGAGCAGATACGGTTTCACATATACATATACATATATATGTGACCTAATTGCAAAACTAACCCTCAACTTATTCTTAATTGCGAAACTGACCCTTCAAGTATCCGTAATTGCGAAATGACCCCAAAACTATATATATATAATTAAATGTATATATATACAGTAAACCCCAATAATTTTCGGGAACGTCCGAACATAATCTCGTAAGCCCGAATTAATAACGGGACGCCCAATTAAATACATCGGGGCAGAAACCCAACAATCGGAACACCGAGAAAGTAATTTAATACACTTCACACCGGTTCCGTAAAAGTACTAATACCGTAACCGAAATAATCGAAACGATATCGTGTAGTCGAGAATAGGAATTCGCGTAGTCGTCAAAGAGAAACCGTAAAGTCATTCAGTCGACTTTAAAACTAAACGCGAAACATTTACAGGTATCAAATACCAAGAATAAACAATACGTCAATAACAAGTGACGTCATTACCGAAATTAAATTAGAATTAATTTCAGTAAAAAGAGAAAGTAACACGGGGTGTTACAACGATGTTGTTGCATCTCGCCTAGGCCATGATAGAAATTACGCACCAAATAATATTTTGTGAATTTATGATGGGGACATTTAGCCAAGATTTCTTTAAAACGTTCCCAAATTTCATGGAATTGTTCACCCGGAATTTGGGCAAAGTTCATTATAGCTGTTTAGGCTTCGTGTGTTTTTCTCATAGGGTAGTATTTATGTAAAAATTATTTTTTAAGGTTTTCCCAATTAGTTCTCACTCATTCTTCTAAACTATTATACCATCTTTTAGCTTTTTCTTTGAGTGAAAAGGGAAATAATCGCACACGTAAGGCATCAGTAGGCATCCCATTCATTTTAGTTGTCGAACTAATATCTATAAACTCAGTAATATGTTCGTAAGGATCTTCATGTTTATGTCCATAGAATTTAGGCAACATATTCAAAATACTAGCTTTAATTTCATAATGGGACGTTGTTTTGCCTGATATTATAATGTTCGCTGGTGATTTGAAATTAGAAGGTGTGTAATAATCTTTCAAGGAACCTAGTGGTTGTACTTGAGGTTCTCCCATATAGTTAAAATTTAATGTATCTTTTTCAATCCTTTGTTTATTAGTTCTTAAGTTTTTATGATAAGTTTTATCAACTTCAGGATAAAAAAGAGCAAGTTCTTTAGATATGGAACGCAAACTACTCATACAATGATAAAACAAATTTTTTTATAAGAATAAACTAATCTAAATAATAAACCGAAAATAAATAAATTAAATAAAAGAGAAATTAAATAAGAAAATTCAAGTTAAGATTGAACAATAATTTAAGATAGACTAAAACTCACAAATGGTCCAGCAAAGCAATCGTCACCGCTTTTCTAGTTCCTTCTGCTAATCTTAATACACCTATCAAAAATCACACAATCTTGTCTCTTAAAAAGAAGAAAATAAAAATAAATCAAATAAATAATCTAGCTATAATAATTATTTGGAAGTATAGAAAATCGTTAGTCCCCAGCAACGGCGCAAAAAACTTCATCGGTCAGCCAAACCTAAATAGATTCAGCCTACTAGTCTTGGGTAATAAATAATAATAATAATAATAATGTTGTGTGCAAATAAGCCCTCAAAGTTGACCTAGTTTTCTCTATCGCAAGTGCACGAATCTATTATAGTATAGTATATATGAGATATGGTATATCAAATCCACAAAGACTAATGAATTGACAACTTCTTTATGATTATTGTAACTAAATTATGAAAGAAAATTTGTATGTTTGGTTTTTCTATAATTACTTTGACAAGAAATAAAATAAAATAAAAGTAAAGATAGATTTTAGTTTTGGTTGAAAACAGTGGAGATAAAGATCTAGGGTATTTCTAACTCCACCACTAACCACATAATATATCATCTTAATCATTTAATTTTAAAGGGCGGTCCATCATATGTGAATCAGATATAGGGCCGCAAACATTGGCAAAACCCTAATTCCAAAAAAGGAATAATTAATCCACCATTGGCACAAGCCATCATTGAACAAGCATAACTAGTACATGCATCTACTCTAAACTATTCCTACTAACATAAATTAAAAGCATGTCACTTGTTATCTTTCCTTATGCATGGTTTGTCTAAATCAAGATTGCATGTTAATTACCACCATTATGTAGAAAATCATGAGTTAAGCATCCGAGTTCTAGCCTATATTGAATAAGTATGATTGTGCAAGATAAAATATTCATTCAAGCTAAGATAAGACATAGAATAAATGAAGAATCTTATATAAAATCAAACATAATCACTCATCTACACAATTATCACATACGTGTCCTTCAATTTCCCCTTAAATAAGAAAGAGTCTACATTACTTGGCTAGGGTTTTAAAAACCTTAGATATAGATTTAGTTATTCATGGTAGTGGTTGTCTGCATTGTTGATGTAGACACCCCCTCCATGGTTGATATTTTGCCCAACTCTCCAACAAAATATGTATTATAATCTATATCAAAATCTGATTGTTTCACGGTTAAGTTAGGAATGTGTATCTTGATATTCCTTGAACAATGGTATAGAATCTCATCACATATGGTCAATATTGCATCCAAAATATCCTAGGGATCATTCCATGTTGAGTTTGGCCAAAACGGGTCCCACAGGTGCATATATAAGTTGCTAATGTGTACTGGCCGTATTGGTCTTACCGAGTACTCGGTGAGGATTCAACCGAGTAATCAGTGGTCGTGCAATGGCACGAGAACGCGCTTATGTCTCTGGAATTTATCTCACTTTTGTACTATAGAGTACTCGGTGAAGGCTCTACCGAGTACTCGGTAGTTTTTCACCTTGTATTATTGTATTTTATTTTCTTTGCTCCGTTTCTCTTCTCGGTTTCATTCTTCTTCACTCCTCCTTCATCCTTGACTTATTTTTGGTCCTTCATCGGTCTTTTATCCATAGCTTCAGCTCTCGAACGATCTTGAATCACAAATCTAGTTATTTCACAGAATTTAACTCATTTTACATAACATGGCCTGAAACGTCTTAAAACACAAAAACTATATATAAGTACAAATATAATGATAAACATGAACATAACAATGTATAATTAAGAGCCTTAAATGTATGATATTTGGCTCATATCACATATTTTAATATAATGCTCAACTGAAAGTGGATAATGTAAAAATATGATTTACATGCAGTAATTGTTAAAGTATAATAGAATTAAATTCTTGTACTTGTGATTATGTATTTTTATACCCTTGGAGGGTTAAGTACATGGGATTAGTGACCTCTTTGGAGAGTTGAGGTTAGTGGTAGATTTTAGTATCAACTGTGAGTTGAGGCCTTAGAGGAGGTGGGTGGTGAGATTGTGAACCTAGTTGATGGTGTAGTATAGGCCTTTAGGTGCCTTTCACCTTTTGAGGAATGGATTATCAACCGTACTTTTGAGATTTTGGTTGATTTAGACTAGGTGGCAATTGAACTTAGTTGTTTTCGTGGCGACGGCCATTTAGGACCCTTGGCATCCTTAGGAATTGTGTTCTTCCTTGGAGTTGTAGTCACTCTTATCAGACTGTCTTTCGAAAATGGCATTTTTCAAGTTTTGAAAACAATCTCATTCGTATTTAAAAAGAAAAACCTTTTTTCACCTACCCCCGTAGCCACGACAAGTTTTCATACTTTAAAAAGTGATCTTATGATCTCTTTTAAAAAGATTTTTCACTTCTAAAAGTAGGTGATGGCAATGACGGAGACCGGGGGCAAGACGGTCATTTTTTGTGTGGATTCTTAAGGAAAAACCTACTTTTAATATATCTCGAGATTTCGAGACTCTGAGATTTCGAGGCTTCTTTCTCAAGTTTCTTGACCTGCGGTGTTTTCAGAAATGTGTCTTCTGTTACACTTTTGCTTCCGATCATTTCTATGTCTCGGGTATGAGGCTTGTTGTTTACGGCACAAACATAGTGTTGCCTTTTCCTTCTTCTTGGTTACTTGATGTCATCACCTAGGTGATTTAGGTTTTTACACATGTTAGGGGCATGGATGCCGAAAGGATTGGTTTTAAGTATTAAAACCTTTTTATTAAAATTATTGAATCCCTGGGATTCATCTTTTTATGACTTTCAGTCTCGATAATCCGCTTTTGGTTTCTTTAATCTGGGTGTTTCCTTAATCACTTGTGGGTGTTATTAACCTTGATATTGTTATCTCAATTATCCGTTGGTTTAACATTGGGATCTCCTTCCCATTGCTTTGTTTATTGACCCTCATGTGGTTATTCATGAGAGTAGTGTTCATGTACTCTCCGTGATTTGGTCGGTTAGCTTTCCTTATTCATAATGAGAGTGTTGGTGATTTATTGATCATATTGGAGATAGTATTATGAGATTCATATGGAGATATGATTGAGGTGATTTAGTCCTTGAGAGATCGATCTCCTCTAGGAATGGGATATATATATATATATATATATATATATATTGATGACGATTGTGTTAGTACACAAGGACGTGAGTGTTTTTCCTCATGTGTTCTTGGGGAGTGGGTTATGAGACTTCCTTGGTATTATTTATGGATTCTTTCTCTTGTGGATATTAGAGGTGAGTGTGATTCTCCATGTTTGGATCCTTTGGTTAGCGTTGTGAGCGCTTGGTGATGTGTTAGTTTGGAATAGGGTGTCGTGTACTTAACGTACGTTTATAAGAGTAGTGTAGGCTACCGGTTTGGTACTTAGAGTACGAGTCTTGGTGGTATCTTGTGAGATTGAGTGTATACTTGTATATATATATATGTACTCATATATCGGGATATGACTAGTTACCTTTAGGGTATATATATATATACTAGACTATGTTTTGTACATGGATACGTGATAGTGATTTATTGTTAGCATTGTATTCTATGTTTCGTGCTTTATCGTGCTTCCGTGATACATGATTGGGTTATTTGGGGTCTTGTAGTGGCATGAGTGCCATGTGAGATGACGGACTGAGCTAGGCTAGATGCATGTACATGGGTTGGTTAGTACTACTTGGACGGTCAAAGGATATGGCGGTAATGATTATTTCTCTATGGGGCTTTATTGAGCTCACCCCAACATTTTTTTGCCCTGGCGTCCCACACCAGTTTGCAGGAAATGTTTCGGCTACGGGCAGTATGCGGTGCAATGACACCCTTTCCTTTGTTTTCCTCATTACAGGTTTTGGAGTTGCGCAGGGTGACGCGGTTACGATTGCAGCTGTTGGATTGGGGACGATAGTTAGCTACTGTCTTCTTTAATCATTTAGTTTTTTACCCATGTTGTATAGGATTGCTATCTATTTTTCTTAGGGGTCAATCTGTTGGCATATCCCCTTCGGTGTATCATTTTTTTCCAGTATTTATTTTTTCGGGGTGCCATTTTATCTCTTCGGCACTGCTATGTGAGTTTTTGTATTCTTATTCGAGCATTGTGGCTCAGTAGATTATGGAGGGTTGTGTAGAAGTAGTGGTGGTTTCTTTCCACTACCTCGACCCTAGTAGATCTATCGAATGTTGGGTTGTGTGCCATTGTGGTTATTGTACTTGTTATTGGCAGGTTTTCTGTTGAGTTGTGTTTCTGGGATGTTCCATTTATAGACAGAACTCTATCGAATTTTCATTGGATTCCGCTGTGTATTTTTATCATTCAATTGGGTATGGAATATGCCACTTTATTCATTATTCCATACATTTTAATCGTTATTGATATCCTTAGTTAGTCGCTCATTTTATGGATCACACCGCGGAGTCCCCGGATGTCCCGGTTCGGGAGTCTTAGGATTTTAGGGGTGTGACAAGAGTAGTATTTGTAAGAAAAATCAAGGTCTATTATTACTAGGAAATGTTCGAAAAGGTAAGTTTATAACTTAAATACCAAGTAAATATATATTATAAAATACATTTATAGGAATATATAAAGTTAGATAGGAAAATATCAATCCTTCCCAAACCAATTATTTCATCATTTTCGTAACATGTACTAGGATTTTGATCATATTGGTCCCAAAAAGGCAAAAATCAATATTTCCCCAAAATTATGCAAAATAGTAACCTGTCGATAGATTGCTACGATGCTCAATCGATCGGTGACTAATAATTTTCGTTTTATATTAAAAAGACATAATAAATATATGACTTAATATATATATATAATATAGATTAAAATACTAAATTTAATTATATTTATAACTCCTTCCCCCAAACTTATTTAAAAAAGAGAGTAAATAAATAAATATAATTCTAGATGTAATAAGCAATATGTATATATTATTTTTCTTTTAATATGCATAAAAAGAAAATGCAAAATTTCATATGAAGAACCGAAATTCCAAAGATATGCCTTTGATAATATAGTTCTTTTTAAATACAAAATAACACCGAAATGTAAAGCATTTTCGGTAAAAGAAAAAATGGAAGACACTAACTTGCTATTGTTATGTCTTATCATTCCATTATTTGGTATTTTTATGTGGTTTGCATGTTAAAGTGTGTTTCAAAAGCTTAATGAAGAAAATGAGCTAACTTTGGTGAATTAACCAAGGAAGTGCTTGTGTCTATCCAAAGAGAGAGCAAAAGAGGTGTTTTCAAGCAAACAGTGTCTGCCGGAGGGCAAAAACATCATTTTTCGGAGTCAGAAATTTGGGAAACATACCACAGGAGTTGAGGGGGTTCTAACAGAGCAATAATCAAGAAAAGTAGTTTCCAAGAATTTTGTTACGCTTACAGTAGCTAAAAGTGGCCAGAAACAGCTAAAACTACGCTTATGGAACTAGGCCCTACGTATAAGCGTAGCTATAGTGATTTTAGCAAACATTCCAGCTAACTTCAGATGATCATATCTCGGTCAAAACAGGTTCAAAAGAAGTGATTCTTGAGTCTAAACTCAAGAGCTTGAAGTCAGATTTCCAACAAAAAAAGTATGCCTTAATCCAAGTTGTGTAGTTCCAGTTATGATCAAAAGAGTGAGATGTGTCTGCTGAAAAATTGCAGATTCGACCAGAAATCCTAGTTTGACCCGAATTGATTTGTTTTGACCCGGATAACTTTGTATTCAACTCGAACACTTCCAAGCACGTGTATAAGATATATTTACATCAGATTAAAGGGTTTTGACTCACATTTGAGGAGAAACAGATTAAAGAAGAATATTACTCCAAGGGGGACAAGTCTAACATAAACAGGACTTTTCTCAATCACTTCTATAAATACCAAGGTTTGGACCAGATCTAAGAGTTTCTTGAGACATAATTTTAAGAGAACTTTCTATGGAGATTCATATCATTCAAAAGAATGAGTCATTCAAGACCTAGAGATCCGGAGAAAAATATCATAGAAGTCGTTTCTACATCAATGATGCAGTCACCCACCGCCATGAGCAACTAATTCGGTATTTAGGGTTTTCTAGCAAAACACTAGTCAAGTAATGTAGTTCTATTTATTTGTTTCAATTGTAACGAGGCGAAACTATAACCACAATGTGTTGATTGTGTAGAACAGAGATAGTAGTTATTCGTGACACGAGATTTTATATTTATTCTTAATTATTGTCGTAGATTGAATGAATATGTTATTTCACCCAATCGTGTTATCATAAACATAGCGTGATTTTCTACACAATGATGTTTAACACTTGAAACCCTAGGTTTACACAGGTCATGCCTCGGCGAGGTGATATATAGACATGATTTATTTTAATTTAATGTTGTAGGAGTAGATTATAGTAAAGTAGATGGCATGTATTAGTCACACTCCGTCCGGAGATGGGTTGTAGGGAATCCGGTGGATAGTGTCCTTTTTTAGACGTATTCAACTATTTGCGGTACGTCTGATTCACAGTGCTGGATCGCCCTCTTACAATTGAGCAAGTAGAGGACTATATTATGCGGTTAGTGGTGAAGCAATGAAAACCCTAATTTTTCTCTACCTTGAATCATAATCACAATTTAAATTTTGTTTTTAGTAATTTAGTTTTAAATCTCAAAACAATTCAAAACTCTTTTCAAACTATAATTTAGTATAATTAGATTGCTAGAGTGAATAATCCAAGTCTCTGTGGGATCGATATTCCCTTTCTCAAGCCAATCTGTACTACAATACAATTCGTGCACTTGTAATAGGTAAAACCTTGTCGTCGTAAAGGGCCGTTCATAACCATTATTTTTAACCCCGCACGACGTGCATCACATGCAATCATTTCAAGCAAAGCCCCCTACGAATGTGCATACAACATATACACATCAACCAATATTTCTCCCCCTTTGACATCATAAAAAAGAATGTATAGTATTGAGATTGTGAAATAATATTCTGATTTAGACAAATTCTTAATATTTTGACAAAGGCTTATCATAATTGAAACAATTAAGTTCAAACACTTAACATGCATCTAGAAACCATTTCAAGTAATATGAGTTTAGTTTATGGTTCTAGGACAATATCCTTTTTTAGTTCTTCCATAGTTTAGAAACCATTTTAAGTAATATGAGTTTAGTTTATGGTTTTAGGAGAAGATCCTTTTCTATTTCTTCCATAGTTTATGAGAGCTTGAACTAACTCAACTTTAGAAAAATTATATATATATATTTAAATGTATCATTAATGATGTTCATAGGCTAATACAAATGGTGCAAGGACTCATGAATGTTGTCAATGGTATGCATGGTCCTATAGGCTATATATGGTAAAGAGTTGAGGTTTCAAATAAGTTATTTCAAAAATAACTTTACATGTATTCTAGCACTCACTAAAGACTATTTTACTCAATTCTTTGGTCTTCAATTTCTTTAAGCTTTGAGTCGATGTCTCTATCCTTGCCCTCATGTTTTTTGAGCTCTAAGCATCTTTGTTTGATCTTATCATGAATCCACAAGCTCTCTTGAGTGTACAACCTAGTAAGCATAACTCGAGTAGACATTAGTTCACCACATTCAATTGTTTGTTATCATCCAAATGTCTCATTTACCCATGGTTGAAAACCTTGGGTCAACAGTGTCATTTTGGGCATTTTCTATCACTATGTGAAGCCAATCAATCCCTTTGAGATCGATCGCACAGAGAGTTTCCCTTTCGGCCATATTTTTGGCCTTCCGATCGATCGCATTGGGTAATTTTGCCCGTTGTTCTATTTTCGTGTTCTTTGGTCCAGTCTCAGTTCATTTCCTATCTTGGTCTTCTTCTTGTATTTTCATGTAGTTTTAGGTTTTCACTGAGGTCTCTTTAAGGTTCATTCATGATTCGTTGTATTTTTCTTGCTTTGGTTTCCTTGTATGGTTTTGGGAGAGATGGTGGGCGCCACGGATCAAGGTTTTTCTTGTATCTTTTCCTTAATCTCCAAGTGGGGATGCATAGGGTTGGTGTATGTCTATTTACTTCTGCTGTGTACTCGGTAGGTCGTAGCATTGTTCGTGTTGTTTCGGTTATCTTTATTTTCCTTTCTCTTCCATGTTACCTCTGTGGTCCTTGGATTTCAGGGCGTGACATTATATGTGAAATGATGTATCTAATTGGTATGAGATCTTTTGGGAGAAGTCCAAAAGCTAAAGCATACGGAGTGGGTTCAAAGCAGACAATATTTTGGGGTGCGCTGTTACATATATGTTTTATATTAGAGTCTCTTTAACAATTTGAAACCATTGAGAATTACAAATAATTTTTGTTATAATTATTATTCCATTAAATGCAAAACCTAGCTTGGTTAATCAATTGTTCAAATGTAATACATAAGTTATTAAACATATATAATAAACCACGGTTTCTTGAAAGTTGGAATCGAAACCAGAACCTTTAGTGAGGCACCCCAACCGAACCAAACCATAAAAGATGGATGTTTTAAACCACAGTTCCTTAGACCACAACCTCTGCCAATTAATTATCTTAGATGCACTACTATCAATCCAAAATCTCTAATTCACTCGGGATATGGATGTTCTTTTTGGTGTGTGCGTGTTACTATATTTGTGTTTTCCATGCTCCTCGGGATACTGATCTTGTTTTTGGTGTGCGCTTCTATTCACTCGGGATATTGATCTTTTTGGTGTGCGAGCGTGTCTTTTCCATGGTCATTTTTTATCTATCGAAAGAAACATATATTGCCATTTTGCTTCCAAAAGTTAAATCATAAGCTTTCTTTACAATTATGTTAACTTATGACAAAGGTATAAATTTTCATCATTATTGAACTTTTGTTTAATTTACAGAAAAGAATTGATTTAAGGCTCATATAAGGTTCAATATGATGTCTAAATAGATTTTCATGTAAATAGTGTTTATATGTAAAACACATTGATTTATATTTGTTGATGTTATAAACTTATAAGTGTGAATTTAAAATTTTCTTCTATAGATATTATTTGTACAGGTGAGTTGTATATTTTATAGATATTATTTGATTCCATTTGAGGCCATATGAAATCGGAACCAAACCAAACTAAAACCAAATAAATAAATATTTAAATTAGTTCATTTTATTTTAATAATAATTAGTTCATAATTAATTAATTCTTAATTATTTTCGTTACCAAGCACATTTTCAATTTTCTGCTTTCAAAAATTTCATAGGACATGAATTTTACCAAACAACTTTTACTTTCTATCAAAATGACAGCAAAACAACTCACAGCTTTCATTTTGAAAAAAAAAAAATCTCAGCAAAAAAAAAAAAAACCACAGCGTTACCAAACAGGGCCTAAGGTTTCTACTTTTTTTACCTTTAATTGGGAGTGCACGGTGACAATAATGTGACAATTTTAGCCTTCCTTTTGTCCCCCTCTCTCTTTAGAGAAAGAATCAGGTCCATTCCCTCTCTCACCTAGACCAATCCAGTCACTGAGGTGTCAAAGCCTCATTGGTCCACATTAGCCTCAAAGTGGTCCCAAGTTGTCCACCTCAGATTTCCACTTCCTAATTATACAACAACCCCATAAGTTATATAGAACTACACTAGTATATATCTATATTTACATAATTACTTTATGCACCAATTATCTATTAGAGAACTTAAGGATATATTAGAATTTTTACAAGGAGCACTTAGAAATTGTTACTTTTCCTTAGCATACGAAAATAATACCGTTAGTTTACATTATAGGATAAAACAACTTAGAAATAGAATTATTACTCTTCAGAATATCCTTGAAGCTAGATGCCAAAGATTTTAAAGTTTATGAATATATCGGATTTAGTAAATTTAGATCTTTCTATTAAGAAATTAGGAGACAGTTTAGATTTTATTAAGGATCAACTTGAAGGTAATAACCCTAATATTATTTAAAAAATAGATTCTCAAGTTAAAAATATTTAGCACGATCTCGAGGTTGTTATAAAAGTTCAGAAAGACCTTAAAAATCAATTAGAATTAATTAGAAAAGATCTTCAGCTTTTACTTCAATAGGTTATGAGTAGTAGTAACCCTGATTATTTAACTGCATTTGCTACGGTTGATGCTAAGTACGATAAAGAACCTATTGAATTTACAGAATTTAAAGTAGACGTTAACTCTAATAATATACCTATTAGACAAAATAATATTATTATTCAGCTTTTATTTCAACTAAACGAGAGAGTTAGTAAACTTGAAGAAAAACTGGAAGTTATTCAAGAGAGTATTCCTAAAAATACACCTCAAGACCTATCTGAAATTACTGAAAAAATTAAGGAATTAAAAGTTGCAACTAGTTCAGTCCTGACTACTTCATCGAAGAGACTTAATCTTTTCCAGCCATATCGAGAATGGCACTTATCCCCAAACATTCAAAAGAAATAATATGAATAGAAGACATTTATGATAATGAAAGAAATGCTCAAGAATATGTTGAAAAAGGGATGAGAAAAATTAAAAAGAACGTAAATCTTTATTCTAATAACTATTTAGATTTCAAAAGTAAAATATATAATCATTTTAGTCAAAGAAAAATTAGTGTTATTAATAATAAAGTAATATTAGATATTATTACTATAATGCCCCAAAATCCACTGGACCTCCCGTACTGGAGTCTAGGATCACTGGAGTGCCACCTGGGAAATCTGACGAGAATCTGGTAGAGTTCTGTCTGTATATGGAACATCCCGAAAACACAACACAACAGATAACCTGCCAATAAAAAGTGCTATAATTTCAATGGCTCACAGCCCAACATTCGTCAATCCTACCAGGGCCGAGGTAATGGAAAGAAACCACCGCTACCCAGACACAAACCTCTATAATCAACAGAGCCACAAATGCTCGAATAAGAATACAGAAAGACACCGAAGAGATACAATAACATCCTGAAACAATAGATATAGGAAATAAAAGATACATCAATAGGGATATGCCAACAAACTGGCCCCCAAAAGAAATACATAGTCGTCCCATATAACATGGGTAAATAAACTAAATGAGAAAGAAGACAACAGATAACTATCATCCCCAAATCCAGTTGCGCTGCAACCATAACCGCATCACCTTACGCAACTCCAAAACCTGTAATGAGGAAAATAAAAGAAAGGTGCCACTGCACCGCATGTTGTCTGTAACCGAAACATTTCCTACAAACTAGTGTAAACCACCAGGGAAAATCACGCCGGGGTGAGCTCATCGAGCCCCGTAGGAGAAAGGAAATCATAACCATTACATCCTCTAACCGTTCAAGTAATACTAACCAATATGTGTACATGCATCTACCCTGAGTCAGTCCATCGTCCCACATGGCACTCACAACAATACAATAACCCAAATAACCCCACATAACTCAAGGAAACACAATATGTCACAAGCATATAATACGATGCTAACGACAAATCTCTATCACGTGGCAAACGTATACCCATATATATATGTATACGTATATATGTATATATATATAATGAATAAATACCAGACTCATAGTACGGATACACAAGATAACACTATGCCTCGTACCTATAAATCCAAGGCCAGTAGCCTACACGACTCATATAAATGTACACTAAGTACACGACACCCAAGTCCAAACTAACAATCACCAAGAGCTCACAACGTTAACCAGAGAATCCAACTAGGGAAAATCACACTCACCTCTAACATCCACATGAATACAAATCCACAAATAATACCAAGGAATGCTCACAACCTACTCCCAAAGAAAACATGAGGGAAAACACTCACGTCCTTGCGTACTAACACAATCATCATCAATATATATATGTATAATATATACATATATAAGAACCATCATTCCATTCCTAAAGGAAATATACACCTCAAGGATTGAATCACCTCAATCATATCACCATATGAATCTCATAATACTATCTCTCCAACACGATCGATAAATCACCAACGCTCTCACTATGAAAAAGGAAAGCTAACCGATCAACTCATGGAGAGTACATGAACACTACTCTCATGAACAACCACCTAAGAGTCAAGAAACAACGTAAGGGAAAAAGAGATCCCAATGCTAACCAATGGATAACCGAGACAATAATGTCAAGGTTAAAAACACCACAAGTGTTTAGGGAAAACACTAGGACAAATAAACCAAAAGAAGAGGAAAGGCAACACTACATATGTGCACTAAACAACAAGCCTCATATCCGAGACTTATAAATGATCAGAAACAAAGGTGAAACAAGAAAATACCTTTCAAAAGACTACAGGTCGAGGTCTTGAGAAAGAAGCCTCGGAATCTCGAGAATTAAAAAAATAGGTTTTTCTATTAAGAATCCACATAGTGAGAATGACCGTCTTGCCCTCGGTTTCCGTCAGTCGTCATCACTAACTTTTAGAAGTTTAAAATCTTTTTAAAGAAGATCCTAAGATCACTTTTTAAAGTATGAAAACATGTCGTGGCTATGGGGGTAGGCGAAAATGGGTTTTTCCTTTTAAAATACGAATGAGTTTGTTTTCAAAACTTGAAAAATGCCATTTTCGAAAGACAACCCAATAAGAGTGACTACAACTCCTTGGATTCCTATAATGTCCAAGAGGACAATGAAGGAAGAACAATGCATTGGACTCACCGAACACAACATTCCGTTTCTAACTCCATAGAATCAAATGACAGCACGAGGAAGAGGTTCAGTCGTAACCGATAGCTCAAGGAATGACATATAAGTCAAAAATCACATACTAGAATACAAAGGATAGTAAAAGAAATACTTAGGAGAATAAACTAAGCACGAGAAACAATGCTGCAAAACTACGATACCTCGAGTACTTAATAAAATCACTTAGACCTCTTAAGATCATAAAAATGGAAAACTAGTGGCCGATACCACGGAACTAACTAGTTTCAATCAATACCTCTTCCGTCTCATTCAAACCTTAAATTCACATTTAATACTAACTTTCTAGATTACTAATAGACTCGAGAGACCATTATCACACCACCAGATAGGTTCAATCATAACCCTGTCTCGGTTTTAGTAACCGTGAGATCCATAACTCAACATACTGAATACTCATCAGTTCAGCTATAACAACAGTAAAAAAGATTCTAGAGCATATATACACACCTCAATAAGCAGATATCGTGCCATGATATGCGAATGAAATGCAGGTCCTCATCTACCTACACTCAAAATGTCGACCCTCACTACTACCCTACAGTCAACCAGTGCGGCAAGCACACGCACGATGACTCATCTAGGATGGACCAACTCTGAAGTCCTAGGAACATGCGAGATGGCCTAACTCTGAAGTCTCCCTGTAGTACAGTGGGATGGTCTTACTCCGAAGTCCCAAAACAACGGGGTGGCCCAACTTCGAAGCCCCTACACCAAGATAGTCATACTCCGATGTCCAGTGTTCAATGCAATGCATGCTCTCACAGTCCCTACTAACTACATGTTCGTGAAATGACATAGCATAATGACGTTATACAATAGTTATCACCCTAGGCATATAGGCATGAAATAATAATCAATTTAATTACACACACAACCTGCTCGACTATAATCACATAGGAACGTAACGCGTCATCCTATCATTAGTTTCCAATAACACCAACTTATTATTTATTCACCTTTCAAATAATATAATCAATTCCTTAAGTACGCAACATGCTTTAATAAATCACATAAGTAATAATCCACAATCATAAGGGGAACTAGAATAACGTCTAAGTTCACGTCCCTCACTATCACATATCCACTAACATGTTTTAAATTCCATAAACACAATCAAAAGGGAAATTAATACCACGTTTTAAGTTCAAACCTAAACTTTACAATTTCACTGACCCACTATAACTCTCAAGTGGATACTAGACCACCAGAATATGTATTTATTTCGTAGGAAAAATACTCATTTAATTTCTCAAATTAACTTCTACATCCTGCTTCGCTCCTAACCCACCAATAGACATATTTTATATTCATAAATAAATATATCTAAATTAAAATAATATCTCGTACATCTAAACAACAACTCCTATATCTAGATATATATTTTACTTATATATATATATAAATATCTAAAAACCCGCAAGCATGTTAATTAATCCTAAACAAGATTTCTAATTCATTTTATATAATTAGCATGATCAATCAAATATCACATAATAGCCTAGAGTTATCTGTACCGATAATTAATTTTCCCCTACCTCTTGACGTGTGTTTACGAACTAACCGTCGCACCCGCGACCGAACCGGATACACCGATGCGATGCCCATTACGCGCACTTAAATTTGGCCAAAAATGTTCACGCCCGAAGTGGGCCCACCGTGAACAGTACTGGTGCCCGAAAGTGGGGCCGCTGACCAAAGTCGCTCGAATACTATTTCGAATATACCGAAACGTCCGCCTCGATGACCTATACAATATATATGAAGCCCATTAGCAATAGGTTAATAAATTTGGGCAAATCTAAAATAACCCAAATGAAAATTCAAACCTATAAACGCGATTTCCCAACAAACCGCTCAATACAAAAAAATAAAATTTTAGTATGTCGTACCTAGCAACGAAACGAAACTACCTTCCAAATTTCACGGCCATTGGAGCACCGAGAGTTGATCAAACCGCACGGAGCAGTCTGGCCGAAAACACCACTGTCGTGCGTTGCTCCACCACGCACCACCATTGGCGTCGCCCCTGCGCGTCGACCCACACCGTCGTGCCTAAGTCGTTGCCACACCTGCAAGTCGCCGCGCCGACCCTGTTCCGATTGTTACTACTGCTGCGATGAAACACCATCAACTAGTCGTGCCTCTACACGACTCTTCAACCCTCCCCTCAGCCCGACTCCTCTCTCTCTCTCTCTCTCTCCCATGATCGGCGATGTGAGGGTGGAAGAAGAAGATTCAACAGATCCGTGTATATGCATATACATATATATGCTAAATTGCACAAGCAACCCTCCTACTATCCAAAATTACATAATAACCCCAATACTTTACCAAAACGTCCAAACGATCTCTAATTAAAACATTGAAAAGTTACAGGATGCCAAATAACTAAAATAGTCCAAAATAAATACACCAGGGTATGAACCCAAATATCATAACCCTTAAACATTGGGCAAACAACCGTGTCACCACCCAGTCAAAACACTAAACGCAATCGTCGAAATGAAACTGCGTTGTCTGTAACAATAAGAACCCGTGTAAACGTCGTCCCTCCAAGTCCGAAACGTAAAACACGAAAAATTTACAAGTAAGAAATACCAAGAATAATCATGACGTCATGAACAAGTGATGTCACAACCAAAATTAAATCAAAAATAATTTCAGAAAAAAGAAGAAAATAACATGGGGTGTTACAATTACCCGAGAAACAAGTCAGGAAATTAAGAACCAAAAGTTAAAACATATGTATTTAGGAGGTATTGTTGATCTCAATAGAGCTCAAGTAGGAACAAAAGCCTTATTATATATTTATGATGATAGATTGACTAATCATCAGCAAGCACAAATAGCTAGTGCATAAATATATAGATCTTGTTAATAATGCAGCCATTGTAGGATGCATACCAAATTTCACCATTACAGCCCGTGAATTTGGAAAAAATATTAAGATAGCTATTTCTACAAAATGATATAATATGACTAGTTAGTTTGATAATTTATTAGTTAATACTTTATTTATGGGAAAAATTAGTAAATAAATATAATTTAAAATTTAAAGCCGAATTCGATGAGTTAGTAAAACTTTTTAGTAGTAAGTTTGTTCAAATGATAGAAGCTAAAAAAGTAAGTAGTGAGTCATTCGAAAGAACTAAATGGACTTTACCCAAATTAAATACAAAAATGCAGAAAGTTCCTGAGACTAATAAAATTTATTCTAATCAATTAGGAGAATCTAGTATAAGATTTAGTAATTATAAACGACAAGATAATTTAGTTGACAATGAGGAGATATAATTTATTAATACCTTGATAGAATAACAACCAATAGAGCAAGTTAACCAATTATACGAAAAATTAAAAGATAGTATCTTAGAAAAAAAATTATTTGATTTTGATAATCTTCAAACAGTAGACTTAGAACAAAAGTACACTTCATATAACTATGAGTTATTATTTGAGATTTATCTAGGATATGGTAACAATGATACGATAAAAAGAAATATTATACCTGTAGGATTTGATTATTTCTTTTCTAATGAAGAGCTTAATACCCTTCGAGAAGAAATAAAAACATGAATGAACCAAGATTAGCTATAGAATCAGAACAAACATCCCAAGTAACAGGTCAACCACCTCCAGCAACAAAGTCTATAGGAGATTATCAAATGACCGATAGACCCCCTGATAGAAACGTATTAAATGAAGATTTTACAACTGGTTAAAAATTACAATCAACTACTAGTCACTACGAAGGAGTAATCCCACAGGTTATATTTCCTATGTCAAACACAAGAAGAGTATATAAAAATATCCCTATAGCAGTAGCTAGTAGTATATTTGACATTTCACGCTATGATCCGCAAGATTGGCCAAAAGCTGTAGAAAATTGTAAAAAAGATTTAATTAGACAATCCACACTAATTAAATTTGAAAGTCGTGCACAAGCACTATCTTATAGTGAAACATTATTAAGAAGATCAATTAGTGATTGGTTTTAGGCCTATAAAGCCCAAGCTTCAAATGAGTATATCCAAATGAGAGATGACTTTACAATCCAAAGCTTCACAGGACATATTAAAAGAGTCTTACTAAGAGAAGATAGTTTATTAGAAGATACACAAACTAGACAGACTGAAGCCTTTAGAAACCTGGAGCAATTACAAATATGTTGATTTGAGTATATTGGTGATTATACCAAGAAATTCTTGAGTATTTCACAGCGACAGGAAAAATAGGTGATTTATATTTATTAGATAGATATTTACAAAAATTGCCAGGAAGTATTGGTACTAAAATATGGAGCAAATGGAAAGAACATCCTGAAAAAGAAAATCATAGTATTGGTCATATAATAAAGCATGTGTATAAGATACTACAAGACGAATATCAAGCCTTATGAGAGTTTAAACAAATTAGGAAACAGTTTTCCTTAACTTGTAGACAATTAGACTTTCCCCCACAATATGGGTGTAAACCACAATCGTCATATAGATCCAAACCTAAAAAATATCAACTATGTAAGAGCAAAACCTATAGGAAATTCAAAGGAACTAGAATAAACCAACCATGACAGTTTAGAAAGAGTCTTTGGTATAAAAAAACAGAAATATCCATCCAAGGGAACTAAAGAAAGGAAGTGTAAATGTTTTGTCTGTGGAATCCCAAATCATATTAGACCAAATTCTCCTTATAGGTTTAAGCAAAACACTATTAAGAAAGTGTAAGAAAAAATTAATATACTTGAAAATATTGAAGAAGAGCTTGATGAAATATACGAGCTAGAAAGCGTATACGATTCTAATATTGATGATAATATCAACATTTATAGTATTGAAAGCATAAATAATGAAATTGAGGAAGAAGATAATCTTGAATATGGATTACAATCACTAGAAAGTTTTATTACTATGGTAACTAATCCTTGTCAATATACAAAGCAGAAATTCCCTTTCCTAGCCTTCCCGTGTAAATAATGTAATATAGAAATATCTGAAGGATATTTATGTAGAACATTTTTATGCTCAAATTGTTATGTACAATTTGAAAACAGTTATGCTGAAACTATAAATTCGCTATATAAACCTTCTACTTTAATTCAATTTCTTGTAACATTATAATTCCCACGACAAACGGTCCAAACAAACGCTATGTTAGATACCGGAGCCTCCAAAAGCTTGATCCAAAAACACTTAGTACTTGAAGAAGATTTAATAACCATTAAATATCCTGTTAATATGCATCAGTATAATCAAGAGTCTATACCTATACCCCATTGTATTCAAAACATACCTATATTTATTAATAATGAATGTTTTATATTACCTCAAACTTATGTTGTATCCACGCCAAGTACTTATGATTTCATATTAGGTTTAAACATTATTAATTCGTTAACTAACGGATTTATGTATACACCTATGGGATTACAGTTCTTTAAACAAGGTACGTTTATCCCATCAAATAATCAGAGTGCATTTGCGAAGCGTGGTGGATCCCTTACTTATCTTAACTCTTTACCTACGATTGAAACAAGTGAAGAAAAGGAGCCTGAAATTATATCAGAAGAAACTAAAACATATTCTGATATTAATGAAGATAATAGTGAAGCCATAGAATTCCTCAGTCATATTGAAGAACCGAAAGTAAGTCTAAATAACAAAATGATATTAAAAAATACCAATCTAGGATTAGAAAATCTAATACGATTAGCTGAAACTATCTTAGGAGAAAATCCTCAAAAACATTGGTAAAAAAATAAGATTAAAGCTAAGCTTAATATAATTAATCCCGATATAACGATCAAAACGCAAGATATATCATGTTCCATAGAAGATTAAGAAGAATTCCAGTAGCAAATTAATGAACTCTTAAAATTAGGAGTCATAAGAAAAAGTAACAGTAGGCATAGAAGTCTAGCTTTTATGGTAAGGAATCATGCTAAAATAAAGCGAGGAAAAGCTAAGTTGGTCATTAATTATAAAAGATTGAATGATAATACTTATGATGATAGTTATAAAATACCAAATAAAGAAATTCTTATTAATAGAATACAAGATAAAAAATGGTTTTCAAAATTTGATTGTAAATCATGTTTTTGGTAAATATGCATGGAAGAAAAATCAATAGAATGGATTGCTTTCACTAGCCCTGAAGGACATTTCAAATGGTTAGTAATGCCATTTGGATTAAAACAAATGCACCTCAGGAATTTCAGAGAAAAATGGATACTATATTTAATAAGAATTCTTCTTTTTGTTGTGTTTATATAGATGATATTTTGGTTTCTAGTCAAAATAAACAAGAACATAGAAAACATCTTGAAATTATATTTCAGGAGTTTATTTCTCAAGGACTTATAATTAGTAGTAGAAAAATGGTATTAGAAAAACAAGAAATTGAATTCCTTGGATTATATATCAAAGGAGAAAAAATAGAACTTCAATCCCATATAGTAAAAAAAAATTTAGAATTTCCAGATAAAATAGAAGATACTAAATTATTACAAGCATTTTTAGGATTATTAAATTAGGGAAGAAATTTCATCCCAAAACTAGGACAGTTAGTAGGACCCCTATATTCTAAATTAGGAAAAAATGGACAACAATATTTTAATTCTCAAGATATTAAATTAGTTAAAAGAATTAAAACAATAGTTACTCAATTAGACCATTGCAGCTTCCATTAGAGAAAAGCTATAAAATTATATAGACAAATGCTTCTACTAATGGATGGATAGGAATACTTTTTCAACGACCTACAAAAGAATCCTCACGGGAAGAAGAAGAAATCTGTAAGTATGCTAGTGGAAATTTTAATAAAGCTCAAGCAGTTTTACCATCTACAGATCTAGAAATACTAGGAATCATAAACTCAGTTGAGAAATTTCAAATATTTCTCAATAAAGAATTTCTTATTAGAACAGATTGTGATAATATTGTAAAATTTTCAAATAAAGCCAAACAACAGAAAATGTCTGTAAAGAGATAGATTTCTTTCATTGACTGCCTCACAGAAAAAGGTTTTAAACCATCACTTGAGCATGTTAAAGGAAAAGATAATTATTTAGCAGATATTTTATCTCGTTTATTAATAGATTATTAGTTTTGCAGGAAATGGATCAGAAGAGCAACAATAGCTATAATCTTATTCCAGGGAACAACTCCTCTTTTAGTCATTCAAAACCTAATTCAAAAGTTCCGCCATAGACATAAAAAATTTCTAGACCAAAAGCTTATTATAGATAATTTATTGTATTCCAGATGACAGCCCCATAGCACCCTCGTCAGAAATCTCAACACTTTAAAAGAATATTTTGTTCATTTAAACACTTCTCTAGAAAATCTCCTGAAAGACCACCAAGTTCTTATATCTCATTATCAAAAATTAAATTTAGCTCATCAAAAAGCTACAGAAAAATCCATAGAAAACATTCAAGAAAATCAACAGCTTTTGCAGAATTCATAGAAGCAAGTAAAAATGTTATCTTCATTCTCCTCTACATACAGAAAAATCCTCAAACAACAAGTAACCTTATTACAAGTGGATATTAAAGAACTCATCTTTGAAGAAATAAATACTGCAGACACAAATGAATGGGTAACAGTTCAGAAATATTTAAGAAATAACAGTCCACCAAAAGGATCCAGATATCATTACTTAGAGCTAGATTTTGCTCATACGATAACATATAGAATAGTACTTTTGGACATTGATTTATGCAGGTTCCAACCTTTGGAACTTGAAATAAAGACAACATTCTCAACCAAAAAGGTCAGTTATCCCGCTAGTAAACTTCTCGAGTTATGAATGGTAAATCATATCACAATCCCAAAAGACATGCCGCTAGAGATGTTAAAAGTTTTTAATTTTCCTAATCGCCTTCCTCAGGCAATCATTTTCGAACAAACTCATTGGTTTCAGAACTATGTACCAAACAATCGACTCTTACTACAAGTCTATAGCATTCCTCCATAATATGTTGAAAATGGTTCAGTCACACTTGGACAACATAGAATATACATAAATGCAGAACTAGTAGAAGTACAAAATTTGCTACAATATAACTTGTTGCTTAATGATTTTAGAAATCAGATAGAACCAGCCACATATGAACATTCAACTTACTATAAAGCCTAATGAAAGTTTAGTCCAAGCACAAAATATGGTTATAGGTTATTAGATCACAATATTAATATGGAAATCTTCATTAAAAATCGTTTACCAAGTGTTCCAAGAGATCCTCCAGATATAGAGACTTCCCAAAATGTTCTAGACATAATGGCAAGATAAAGAGAAACAATAGATGACAATCAACATGATAACAGTAGGAGCCATTATTCGTATCACAGCGAAGTAGAGCACAATATTGTGAATATGATGGAAGGATAAAGTAAGAAGAAGACAATAGAAAAGTTAAAAGAGCCAGCTCAAACCTGATAGAGACTTTTGCCAACTCTACTATTCAGAAGTTGACAAAAGAAATTAAAAATCTTATCTTGAAGAAAGCTACACCACATAAATCTTATCTCCAACATCTAACCTTATCTTCAATTTTGACCCTTGAAGAAGCATCTACAATCTCAGCTATCCATCTACACTCTCCATTTGCCTATAAAAGGAAGAAAGCATCAGCCAGAAGGACCAGAGTTGAATAAAGAGCGAAGTTGAATCCAGAGTCTAGCATTCTAAGTAGTTTCCAGTTGTACTTCTTACAAGTGTGAGTGAATCTATATATAATTAGTATGTTTTCAGTTTGAATCAATGTGTTATGAGAATAAATATATATATATATATATATATATATATATATATATATATATACATTGTGTTTCTATGTACAAAGTTGTTATACAATAAAAGTTTTCATCTTCCATTATCATTCTGTGTCCTTTACCCATTTCTTAAACCTTCTTTTCAGGGCAACAGACTTTTGTGAACACTAAGGTCTTAGCATATAAATTTCTTTTAGCCAGACAATGTAGATCCGTGTTGAAATCTTTCGAATCCAACCAGTACAAGAGCCTTAAGTAGTCAATAACTAATTTTATGAACATACATGAATCGTTGGCTCATTCTGTCCAGCCGTTGTCTTGGCATTTTAAGGAGCGTTATCAGATTCGTAAGTCACCTCTATGGATTTTGTTGTATTACTTATGCATGCTTCTATTGTTTCCGCCAACCATAGAATATGTAGAAAATGGTTCAATCATACTTGGACAACATAGAATATACATCAATGCAAAACCAATAGAAGTATAAAATTTGCTATAATATAACCCATTGCTTAATGATTTTAGAAATCGGATAGAACCAGCCATATATGAACATTCAACTTACTATAAAGCCTGACAAAAGTTTAATCCAAGCACAAAATATGGTTATAGGTTATTAGATCACAATACTAATATGGAAATCTTCATTAAAACTCGTTTACCAAGTGTTCGAAGGATCAAGTACTAAGTGTTTTTGGATTAAGCTTTTAGAGGCTCCGATATCTAACATAGTGTTTATTTGGAGAGTTTATCGTGGGAATTCTATTGTTACAGGAAATTGAATTAGAGTAGAAGGTTTATATAGAAAATTTATAGTTTCAGCAAAACTGTTTTCAAATTGTACATAACAGTTTGAGCATCTTTTTTAGCTTTTATCATTTGAATAAACTTACTACTAAAAGGTGTTACTAACACTTTGAATTCGGCTTTAAATTTTAAATTATATTGATTTACTAATTTTCCCATAAATAAAGTATTAACTAATAAATTATCAAACTGACTAGTCATATTATATCCTTTTGTATAAATAGCTATTTTAATATGTTTTTTTCCAAATTCACGAGCTGTAATGGTGAAATTTGATATGCATCCTACAATGACTGCATTATTAACAAGATCTATTTCTGCACTAACTATTTGTGTTTGCTGATGATTAAGTCCATCTATCATCATAAATATATACTAATGCTTTTGTTCCCACTTGAGCTCTATTGAGACCAACAATACCAATCAGTATGACTCCGAGTTGAATCCAAAGTCTAGCATTCTAAGTAGTTTCTAATTGTACTTCTTACAAGTGTGAGCGTGTTTATGTATAATTAGTATGTTTTCTGTTTGAATCAATGTGTTGTGAGAATAAACATATGTATATACAGTGTGTTTCTATGTACAAAGTTGTTATGCAATAAAAGTTTCCATCTTCCATTATCATTCTATGTCCTTTACCCATTTCTTAAACCTTCTTTTCGGGGCAACAAACTTCTGTTGACACTAAGGTCTTAGAGTATAAATTTATTTTAGCCAGACAGTGTAGATCCGTATTGAAATCTCTCGAATCCAACCAGTACAAGCAGCCTTAAGCAGTTAACAACTAATTCTGTGCACAAACTTGAATTGTTGGCTTATTCTGTCTAGCCGTTATCTTGGCGTTTGAAGGAGCGTTATCAGATTTGTAAATTACCTCTGTGAATTTTACTGTATTACTTATGCATGCTTCTATTGTTTCCGCCTTTGATTCATTTTGGTATCAGAGCTATACTATTTCGTTAAAAGATAATTTATTGCTAGATCTTGTGTCTAAGAAGTCTTAAAGTCTAATTAATTATTATTAAGCCCTTTTAATTGCAATTATATATTATTATTATCTGTTTTTAAACTTTTTGTAAAATTATTACAAAAGACAGTAACCTTGTATAATTAGTATAAAGTTTTAAAAAGCTTTGTGCAATTACCTAAACTACTACCAAATAATGATTAATCGAGTGAGATAATAACTGGACATTCCACACGTCCCTCTCTGGACCGTAGTAGTTTTAGAGACTAATGTCATGTTTGGTATAAAGAAATGGAATAGAGGGCTCATTCTATCCATTCTTTTGTTTGATATGTTTTATTAAGTGAGAATAATCATTCATTCATTGGAATGAAAATTCATTCCATTAGTAAACCTATGAAATGACCATTCTATTCCTTAAGGAATTATTTTAAAATATAAAATTACTAAAATAATCTTTTCAAATTTCAAATAAACAAATTACCCTCACCACCATGCCACCAACTTCTACCACCGCCACTACCATCATCTTTCGCCGCCTCCATCACTACCACCAGCTCCATTGTTCGCCAATATTATTTTCGTTATCTTTGATAATTTTTTTTGTAAAAAAATTATCAAATAATATTATTTGATTAAAATTATATATTTCACACTAAGATGTGTATTTTTAAAAAATATTGTTTTAAATTTATTTCATTCCTAAAATACTTTATATTCATAACCAAACATTAAAATGAGAATGACTTATTCCCTTCCCTTCATTCGTCTCCTACTTTATGCTTAATTCAATATTGGTGGGCTCTCTTTCTCTTCTGTAAGAGAGGGAGGAGAGGACTCCCGAAAGGACAAGTGAGAATTCCACAAATACTAATACAAATTGGACTCATTTTCAACGCCACTTCTTCTTCTTCCTCATCTTCTTCTTTGGAGGAAACACCAGTTTGTTGATTTCTTGAGTTCAAACGCCCACACCCACGACCACTTGTAACCTCCAATTCCTAGCTTTTGGTTTTCATTATTTTCTTCTGTCACCGCGCTTCCATTCTAAAACCCTTTATATAAGCTTGATTGTTATATATATGTATAGATTTGAATAATTTGAAGACTTTGAATCAAACCAAGTCTCTCTTTCTCTACCACGCATAGTAATATTGAAGAATCTGAATCAATTCCATTCAGACACACCCACTTCATTCCCCTCTCTCTTTCTCATGGGTGTTTTATAGATGCCAAAATTGAAGAATTTGCAAATAACCCAATTTATTTCCAGGTCAGATGTTATTCAATTTTGTCTTTGCTACTTTGAAAAGGAGTTGGGTTTTCACTGTATATTGATATTTTTTTGCTTCTCATCTGTTATTGGGGTTTATGCCTGCTTGGATGTTGTGAAATCTGCAGTTTTATGCATTTTTTTTAGCACAGAGATTTGTTGCTCCACTTTTGAATTCCTGTACAAAGTATATATTGGACCCATTTTGCTATTGTTATGTTGTCCGGTCCCTGTGAATCGAACTTGCTTCTGGCTCTGCCTGAGGATGTATTTGTCCTAGTAACACGATCCCTCTCTCCAAGGGATCTGTGTGTTCTTGGTCTGTGCAGCCGGAGTCTACATGGTTTGGTGGCCTCTGACAAGGTCTGGCTTAGCCAATGTGACATGATGGGGGTTATCTCCCATTCAGACCTTGTTGAATGGCGAAATGGCGTATTGTCTTACAAGGCTCTATGCCAGTTTTTCGTTGTTGTTCAGCCATTGATTGGAATTTGGGTTCACCAGAATCCGGAGCTGGGCAATGTAGTTTATGTCATGCCAGGTTTTATTTCGGTTGTTGGATGCCGGGTCATTCCCCAAGAGATTGGCCCCATGGGTATTGAAGGTCCTATTCTATGGGCACCAGTGTTTGAGATTCTTTGTGATGTTGATGGTTCTGCTGCATTCTTTCTACATGGGAGGGAGAGAGAAACTGACTATTTCTATCCTGGCACACTTAAGCCTATTGAATCGACTTGCAATGTGCTGCTGCTTGAGGTTGAGCCAACGCAACGAAGAGATGGGGGTAAATTGGTTCATAGTAAAAGCTTTGCCCATGTCTCTGATAAGGAGCTATCAAGAAAAATTTGTCGATCCGACAGTGGGATGTCAAAATCACAAAGGGTATCTGGCCAGAGTGGATCAAATGTGCCCTTCGGTCGATTGGCATTTGGTGATAGAAGAAAGCTACTCGAGTGTGTAACCAGCCAAGTTCGTCTAAAGGCACCTGATTCAGCAAATGGGCTACTATTTCCTTGTTTGAGGGGTAATGATGAGATCTTTTGTAAGGAAATGACTTTGTTGAATCAACGAAGATCACTACTTTTAGAGATGCATAAGTTTCGTGGGGATCACATTGATTGGAAGGCTAGTCCTGAACTGCCTGCAGATCCTACTAGGTTGGAGTTGAGTGAGAACAGAAACAGTCTTGATCATTCAAGTCATTCTCTCATTTCTCTCAATGGGGATGTTGGCCGCTCACAGTTCACCAAGAGGAAAACAATTGTGGGGTACTTTAGGGACAGCCTGAAACAAATTCTTCAAAAATCAAGCTCAATCAATGGCAGCCGTGAAGTTTCGAATGGTTCTTCGAGCAGTGATAATAGGCATGCTCAGCTTCAAGAGTTTATGAGGTTAGGTGATACAATAGGATTGTCTTTACATGCTGCAACTGCGAAGTTATCTTGTTATAGAGCATGGCCGAATATGCATGATAGTCGATTTGCCCTGTACAAGATGCCCATGCAGCCCCCAACAGCAGGTCGAGAATATAGTGGGTTATGGGGTGGAACTTTTGGTTGGCCTCCTGGGAAGCCTACGGAAGACAAGCCTGGAAAGGCTCTGTTCTTTCTTTTGCTCTCTTATCACGAGTCTAACGAGAAAAGACTTCTCATTGCAACCAAAATATTAGAAGGCACCCACTATGTTCTGCATCCAAATGGCTCAGCAATGTTTATTGTGGATGTCAATCAGCCTGCACTAGACACTTTCCCTTGGGATACTGATGAAAATTTACTAACCATTGAAGTCAAGCATGCTTTTATAGGGGAAGGTATTGCACATGGATATGGTTTTAGATATCCTGGTTCCAAGCCTGGTTCACTCTTTGTGATTCAAGATGAAATGCTTGTATTCATATGGAAGGAGTCCAGGGCTGTCTTGACCTTGCAGAGGCTTAACTTGCAAGAGCTTCTGAAGAAGGGTGAACGGGTGCCTGCTTTACCTCCAATTGCCAACTTTTCATATTTAACCAAGTCTTACTCAAATGTGTTTGCAGGCTTCTCAACCTACTCAAATTGTCAATCTTCAATAAGGTTAGCATATATCAGCTCTTAAATGAAATTGAAATAGTTTTCTCCTTTTCTCTCTACTAAAAAATGATATTCTCTACTTGATTCTCATTTTAGCTTTATATGGAGTATGTAACTTTGTGAACTTCTTTTTTTATGCATAATTTATGCTTAGGGATGGCTCTCTCTTTTGTTGTTCAAAACTCCTAGTGCTCAAGTTTTTTACTATTTGACCAAACATTATAATCTAATAAACATCGGTTTTTTATTTTTTTTGATAAGTAAGTATTGTATAAACAATACTTATTGCGTTCCATCAACAAAAGACCCCTAGGGGCCAAGAGAACCTAAAAACTCTTTTCTCATCTAAAGATTTACAATTTCGACCCTCCACCCAACTAAACAAACAAGAGAAAAAGAAATCTTTGATCACCCCCGCAGGAGACTCTACATCTTCAAAACAGCGCCTATGCGTTTCATCCAAATACTCTACCATAAATAGAGGGGGACCTCCCTCCAAAAAGGCCGGGCATGAGAACCAATCAACACACTCCTCCAAGAGGCTAGAACATCACGAACCGATGCCGGCATCACCCACTGAACTCCGAAAAGACCAAGAAGAAGGCACCAACAGTCGTAGACAATCGGACAATGCAAAAGGAGGTGATCGATGGATTCCTCATCCTGTTTTCATAAAAAACACCGATTGACCAAAAACATGCCTCGCCGCCTCAAGGTGTCCAACGTAAGAATACGACCCCAAACCGTTGACCACGTGAAGAAGACAACCTTGAGAGGGGCCTTCGAATGCCAAACTGTCTTCCAAGGAAAAAATCCGTCCGCCCTTGGCGAGAGACAACTAAAATAGGAAGAGACAGAAAAGCGCCGAGAAGAGGTCGGCCTCCAAGTCAAAGAGTCCGCTCCATCTGTCTGTGAATACAAGAGCTCTAATAGATCAGAAATCTCTTCCAACTCCCAGTCCTGAAAGGGCCGCACAAAACTGACATCCCACACTAACGTTCCAGTATCAAGATGATAACAGTCGGCAACTGAATCATGACGATCCCGAGCAATCCTAAACAGCTGAGGGAAAGAAGAAGGAAGAGTGCCTTCTCCACACCATCAATCTGTCCAAAAACTAACCCAACAACCATCTCCCACCCTGAAACTGGTAAAAGGAGCGAAAGAATCCCACCCTTGCCGGATGTCCTTCTAAACCCCCACACCTCGACCGTCATCAGAACACCAACCACCTCTAGCCTCACCATATCGACAAGCAATCACTCTCCTCCACAGACGGCCCCTCTCGGCCCCGAAGCGCCACAACCATTTTTCCATCAGAGCCTTGTTAAAAGGCAACAAACGACGGATACCCAACCCTCTATCCTGAAAGGGATGGTAAACCGCCTCCCACCACACCAGAGGGATAGAATGCCTCTTACTACCAACCCCCCTAACAAAAACTGCCGTTGAATACTCTCAATCTGCTGCGGCACACTGCGAGGGATTCGATAAAAAGACAACACATACGTCGGAAGATTGGATAACATGCTCTTCACTAAGGTACCCTTGGAAAGATACTGCTGCTTCCTACCCGCCAACTGCCTCTCCACACACTCAACCACCGAATCCTAGCAAGCCTGTCTCTGTCTTGAAGACCCTAAAGGCAAACCCAAGTACATCGAATGGAGCAGACAAACTCTGCAACCAAGAGCAGAGGCTAAAGCCGGCACATCACCCACTGGGAATAGAGAACTCTTACTAGTGTTAATCTTTAAACCAGAGACATCCTGAAAGCATATCAAAATGCACCGAATATACCGCAACTGCCCCGCATCCGCATCACAAAACACTAAAGCATCATCGGCAAAAAGCAGGTGTGAAACATCCACGAACTGAGAAGCAACATCACCCACCCTGAAACATCGTAAGAGACCCAACTCTGTGGCTCGAGTCATCACCCGACTGAAAGCCTCCATCACCATAAGAAAAAGGAGCGGGGAAAGAGGATCACCCTGCCTCAACTCGCGAGAACTCCCAAATAAGCCGGAGGGGGACCCATTCACAATCACAGAGAATCGAGCAGAAGATATACAGAATTGAATCCATTTGCGTCACTGCTCCCGGAAACCCACTCTCTCCAACATATAAAGGAGGAAACCCCAATACACATGGTCATACGCCTTTTCTACATCCAATTTCACCAGAACCCCCGGAATACCACTCTGAATCCTGGCGTCCACAACCTCACTAGTAATAATGGCAGAATCCAAAATCTGACGGCCCCTAATAAAAGCATTCTGATAATCCGAAATAACACCATCCAGAACACCACGCATCCTAGAAGAAAGGACCTTCGCAATCAACTTGTACACATATCCAACCAGGCTAATAGGTCTGAAGTCCTTAATGTCTTTCACCTTCCTTTTTTTGAGAGGAGAGAGATGAAAGTAGTATTAAGCGACTTCACAAAACAACCATCCTCATAGAAAGCACTAAAAGTAACCATCACCTCCTCCTGAACAGTAGGCCAACAGTTTAGAAGAAAGAGTATAGAGAACCTATCAGGACTAGGGGCTCTATCCCTATTGTATAGCTTCAGCGTCCTTAAAACCTCCTCATCCGAAAACGGAATCTCCAGCCTATCCCGATCCCTCTTATCAATAGAGTTAAACATACGACTATCCAAACTCGGCCTCCAACTCTCGCTTTCAGTAAACAACCTCAGATAGTACGCAGGAATCCCCGAACGAATCTCCTGTTCAGAAGAGAGCAGAAGACTCTCCACTGTCACTCTCCCAATAAAATTCTTCGTCCTATGAGTGTTCGTCGAACGATGAAAGAATTTAGTGTTCCGATCCCCTTCCTTCAGCAAAATCACCTGAGATTTTTGTCTCCACGAAATCTCCTCCTGAATAGCAATCTCCTCAATATCGGTTAAACACTGCGCTCTCCTCAATCTCATACCCTCATCCATCCCCCCACTCAAATCAGCTCTATCAATATCATCAATCTCAGCCAAAAGCACATTCCTACGCCACACCAGATTGCCAAAGACCTCCTTATTCCATGTGATAAGAGATGACTTTAGCATGCGCAATTTAAAGGTCAAAACAAAGCTCAGAAAGCCTGGCCTAACAGGGTAGGCCCACCACTCCAACACCCGTTGCCGAAAGTCCTCGGCCTTAAGCCACATGTTCTCAAACCTGAGCGAAGATCTCCCCGCAGTGATACCCCCACAATCCAGAAAAATAGGGACATGATCAGAAGTAAATCGAGTGGCAATAGTCTGAATAACACCCGGGAAATGCTCCTCCCAATCGCCGGACACCAAGAACCGATCAATACGAGAAAACGACGGAGTCGCCCTGCAACTAGACTAAGTGAAAGATGCGCCACTGAGAGGAAGATTGCCCATCGATAAAATCGGAGAAACCTGTTCTAGCCTTAGTCCACCTTCCATCATAAGATCTCTCCGCAGGCGTCTGAACAACATTAAAATCCCCACCCACACACCAAGGAAGACGCCACACCTCTCTAACCTCCCCTAACGCCTCCCATAACACTGACCTCATCCCATCATCCACCGGACCATAAACACCAGAAAAGACCCAACAAAAATCATCCTCCACCATTGAAAAAGAACAAGAAATCGAGAAAAGGCCTTTCCGAGTACCCTGCAAAGAGACCCACCGTCTATCCCACATCACAATAACACCCCCCGAAGCACCACTAAAAGCCAAACAATTCCACTCCATAAATCGATTGCCCTATAAACTCCTAACCATCCTGTCGTCCAGACATTCCATCTTCGTCTCATGCAAACAGACGATGTGCGCATTGCATTTACCTAGAGCCAACCGAACCAACTTCCTTTTATTCGGGCTATTGAGACCCCGGACATTCTAAGAAACAATTTGTAACTTCATTTGGAAACTACACTCCCCTCAACCTTCCTTCTCCTACCACTTCTTCTTCCCTCCTTAACACTCCCACTGTCACTCGTCCCATCATAGTTGACAGTGTAAACTAAATTTCGTAACTCCCTTTCACCTTTCCATGACGAAGGGGAACGATGCACCACAATAGCCTTCACGTTGCCAACATCCTCCTCATCATCCTTGTCATTCACAATATCAAACAACAAAGCCTCACCTTGCTTCTTACGAACACCGTAAAAGACCCCCATTGTCTTTGCAACCTTCACCACATTATCCTTCACCCAGCCCTTGGGAACAAAATCGCAACAATCGACCGCCACGGGCCTAACATTCCCCTTCACTTCCAACCTCCCCAATCCATCCACCACCTCAACAAAGCCCAAATCATCATTGCCACTCAAAGCCAGACATAAATCATCACCCAACACTTACTCACAGCTTTCCCTCGCAGTAACCGAACCTAAAACAGCCTCATCAATGCCATTAAAAAAAGAGCGGAGCTCCAACAACCTATCACAGTCCACATTAATACCCCCCAAAGAATAAAAATCAAAATCAACACAAGAGGAGGACCCACTAGCATCATCAGACCATTCCTTAGAAGAATGCAAAGCAGTTTCAACACCCATTCCCAAACCTTCGAATGATTCAACATTGCACCCTTTCATAGCCCCTACAACCGCAACATTCGAAGGTCCCTCCACCTGATAACGCAACGGGACATTAACCTTCAGTTTCCCTTTCATGTCGCTACTGTGTCCATCCACCCGATGATGACATTCAATCGCAAAATCAGATCTTCGTTGCTCTCTGAAACGACGCGAATCCACCCATGGCGGCAACACCCTCCTCTTAGGTCCACGCCACCTCGCAACCATCCTGAAACCTTCGTCGTTGACCACCTCTCCCTTCCTCTCCGCAGTCTCCACCATTCGTGAACCCAGATTGACGTTATCACCAGCCAATGGGTCCTTGAACCGACCCGGAACCATGAGACAAGAACGGCAAAACCCTCCTTTAAGACCAACGGGTCAACCCATCCCCAAAACATTCTGACCCGCCACAATGGAGTGACCCTTCACCTTAAAACCACCTTTGTACACCTGTTGAACAAACCCGCTCATCTAACGCCCCAACCCACCATTAACCAAGCCTCTATTAAAAGACTGGGCCTAAAGCCCATCAGAACGTTGATAGAAGCCGACACCTTTAGGCCTAGTAGAGCCAACCCTAGAATAGGATTGACATGCGTGGGGACTGCGTGAGGGTTTGAATTACCCCAACTACCCACACCGCGGGCCCAAGGTGGTCCCCACCCCCTTCTACCATCAATACCATAACGCAACAACACATGCGTGAGATCCACCTCCCCTCTCAACTGCTTCCATCCAATGGCTACAGAGGGTGCATGACAGCCACAAGCTACCCTGGGTCCCACCACCACCAACATGCGATCTGAAACCGCCTCCTTCACCTAAATCCATACGACCCCTTTCTTCCCCAACCCTAATCTCCACTAGAGAAGACGAAGGAGAAGGCCGATCACTAGCAACCCACCGGCAAAGAAAGATACCATCCCGACGGCCACCAGAGTGAAGAGCCTTCCACTCGTTGCTACAAAACACCTGTGGGTTAAAGCCTCTTTCTAGACACTGCGTTGTTGGCACCACCTCCACCGACCGATCATCTAGAATCACACGACGATAACAGAGTGCATCATCATGAACAAACACCTTCGGCAGACTTACTTTCCCTTCCACCACCCAAATACCAACCAGATCCGGCTGACCACCGTCATTCACCTCCAAACCCTTATACCCACCACACACATCATCAATTTTAACAAACAGATCCAAACACCATGAGTGAAGGGGGATGCCTCTGAGCAAAATCCGGCGAGATCCCCTTCTGAGACGGCGACTCGAAACCCCTCCTCCATATGTCCACGCGTCCAACACTAATGTATGGTCCTCCCAACTCCGGCGACCATTGGCCCGAACCTCCATAGTGATGATTTGCGACGGAAATCTGAAAAGAAATGATCCATCATTAAGCCCAGCCATCGAGAAACCAGAGGACATTCTCCAAGCACGCCTAGCCCAAGTCGCCACCGCCGTCACATCACCAACCACTCCGTTTAAACGGCCCACCAAGCAGGTACGGAAAAACATCTTTCTCCTTTCTACAGACTCATCAACCAAATGCAAAGAAGGTCCTCTAGGAGGACAAGCCACCTTAACCTCACCCCCCTTGTATAATGAATAGAGGGAAACCACCTCTAAAAAAGATCTCATGATTTTGTTGTATATTTTGGCTGCTCCCAAAATCAGGCAGGAGATTAAGGCTCCGTTTGGGAAGGCCTGTTTTTTTATCTTGTTCTTGTTTTTAGAACATGTTTGGGAGAGTTTTTACTGTTCACTTTATTCTTGTTTTGGAAACAATTCTGCTGAATAGTGGAGAAAACAAGAGAACAAGAAAAAGATGTTTGGGATTTTCCTAAATAAATAAATAATAATAATTGCAAAATAAAAAACGCCTTCATTTTCCTCCTCCACCACCACCAATGCCACCACCCGCTCCACCCCACCACCATGCCACCACCCGCCGCCACCACCACAACCACCAACACCCACCATGAACACCACCACCACCTTCAATACACACTTATACACATACATATATATATATACACACATAAAAAAACCCCTTTATTCTCCTCCTCCCCCACCATCACGCCACCAATCAGCACCACCCACCACCCATAACCACGAACACCCCCACCACCACCAACACCCCTTAGAAACCCTAACCCCCAATCGAACCCTTAACCCCCAATCAAACCTTAACACCCTTCGAAAACCACCACCACGCCACTAATCGCCACCACCACAGAGAGAGAGAGAGAGAGCATCATGTTTATGTGTGTGAGAGAGAGAAAACAAATATATATTTTTTGACCCCAAACATGTTTTTTGTTCTTGTTCTTTTGGGTGAGAAAATAAGATCAAGAACAAGATTTGTTCTTGCTTTTTGGTTCCCAAAACAAAAACAAAAACAATGGTTCCCAAACGGGGCCTAAACATCTGTTAATGGATCCTTGATCAGTACTTTCCAAGCTGCTGGTAATTGTTGCTTCTATTGGTTAGTCTCTTGGTTATCCATACTAGTCATTGTTCCTCTAGTTCAAACTTTAAATATTAGAAAGGATCACTAATCTCTTTCTCATAGGTATGATACATAATGTTTTAAGATCCTATCTAGCGCAAGACTCTCTATGGGCCTTACAATTTAGCCCATAAGATCATAAAATCTTACATTTTAAATTCTAGTAAAGACCAAAATATAGTTAGCATGCAGCTCTAATAACATTTGTAGAGCTAAATGTCTTCATAGTTTATCCTTCTTGTCAATTCAAATTTTAACCCATTTGAACTCACTTTTGAATTTCAACTAGATTAAGGGTAATTTGCTATGTAAATCAATCCATCCTCATGTTTATAATGCATTCTGAATTTCAACTAGATTAAGGGCAATTAAAAAAATTTGCTAGTTGCTATGTAGATCAATGCATCCATCATGTTTATAAAGCATATTAGAATAAGACTAAACAATTATACAATTAAGGAAAAACTACTGGATCTGGCCGAACAATTAAAATCCTCTACATGAAAAAGTGGTTTACAGCTATCTTAATAGGTTCTCCTTTGAATCATCTGTTCCCTCCCGAAAAACTTGCGCAAGATGTCCAATATTCTTCTAAAAACTGATCCACTGACAAACTTGTCCTGATGTCCTCACACAATCTGCTTCACCATATACTGCTGAATGCTGATCTTCATTCTAGTAACATTTGCTTGGGGTGATTGTTTTTCTAATGAAGGACAATTGAGTCGTAGGCTTGAAGATTTTAACAGCTCAATCATCAAGGAGACACCACCTTGCTAGATGTATAATGAATTTTAAAAACAAAAACTCTAGCAATGAAAAATTGCTAGTATGCACAGTGGATGCTGTAAAGAAAACATGGATGTTCCAATCTCCTGTTCTCTCTGTTATTGAACCATATATGCGAGTATCTATAGTTTAGAGTCAGAAAACAAGTAGGATGTTTAGAGTTTCAGTTCTCTTTGGAAAGTTAAAATCGGGATAGATAGATCCAATTGTCAATCAATAGACACTATGGCTGAAGCTCTCAATCAATACCTTGATAACTTGAGCTGCCTTCATCCTTGTCACTTTAAGAAAGTCCTAGAATGACAAGATATGCAATCTAATGCATTATCTTAGGTGTAAAATTAAGATTATAGATAACCCTACACTATATTGATTAATTCACACAAATAAGTACAATAATGGGTGAGTTTCCGTATTAAAAGTTGTAATTACCTTTTTGCCTTGTAAAAATCCTTATATAGCGGATCTCCCGTTAGACAAAATGGCACCACTGACATGACTAACAATGCTCTACCAAATTTAAGCATAGGAAAATATAACAGCACTGAGTTTTGTACACAAATTTAACCTCGCACTTGATTTTCAAATTCGCTGGGTGGATTGCGTTATTTGTTATGTCCGGCTTGCTCTGAATCTCTTAATCACATATACCCATGATTGAGCTCGAGAGATTTCCAACATGGCTTTCACTGCTTATCATCTCTTGTTTCTATTGTAGATGAATGACAATCCAAGTTTGTGGTAAGAATTTGCATGCTTATGACTGGATGACCTCACAAAGGCTTTCTTCAACAACATTTTTTGGTAGCTTAGAATTCACAAACTCTGTTTGATTTGAGAACTATGGTACTTACTTAAATCATAGTATCAACCATTCTGACACACGAAAACCAAAATCAAGAAAGGTGGATTTTGGGTGAGACAATTGCCTTCACAATTAGAGGCTGAAATTGTGATGTTTATAGGGTTGGGATAAGTTCTCAAAGCATGTTAGATTTAGAGTAGGGGATTGAAGGCAGGTTAGCTTTTGGGAGGAATTTTGGTTTGGGGAGATATACTTGGCAGTTACTTTTCCAAGGTTATTTGCTATCGCTCCTGATTGACACTCAATGGTGGTCATCTGTTATCATCTTCATAATGAGAGGTTGTTGTGGAATGTGTCCTTAATGAGACAGTTTCAGGATTGGGAGTTGGAGGATGAATGCAGATTCCTCAAGGACTTGTGCTGTTAAAGACTCGATCGACGAGGTTCATATCCCATTATCTATGCTCTATCTTCGAATGGGAGATTCGAGGTCTCCTCTATGTTCCATTGCTGCATGGGTCCCCTCTCTCTGAAGTTCCCATCGAAAGCGGTTTGCCGTTCCAGGGTTCCTCAGAGGTGGCCTTCTTTGCCTGGTTTCTTGTGGTGGTTGATACATTGATAATCCGAAACGGGGGAATGTGATATTGTTTGTTGGTGTTGCATGTGTAAACGGGATGAGGAGACGATTGATCATCTTTTGCTACCTTGTCCTATTGTTTATGATTGTTAATGTTCTATTAGACAGGGTGATAAGACCATCAAAGATATTTGATATTTATTCAATTATAATAGGATACTGGGATCGGTTGGCTCTCACAAAGCCTGCTCGACTAAGTTTATTTGAATTGTATCGTACTTATAGAGAGGACAAAGATTAATTCAGCTCTTGATGGCTCCTAGAGATGATTTTGAAGGTCCATGGCATTCTCTTCATCATTGCAATCCACTTCCTTCCGTTGATTCAGCTGTTAATGAACTGTTAACTGAAGCATTATGTCTCAAGGCTGCTCCAAACAAAGGACTTCTTCTTTTACCTAGTCAAATCCACCAAATCCTCTTTATAGCTCACAAAGAAACAATGAAGTATAGTTGGTTTTAACCAGTGTAGCTTTTGTAGGAAGGGTCACTGAAGGGTCGGTGTTTGAAAGATTAAGGATCATCACACTGCCGCAGTTGCACCGTCTGGGGATGAATTATCTTCTTCTCAAACTCCTATATAGAAGCTTTTTTCCCCCATTAGCCAAATGCTCTTTCAATTTCTCCCTCTGTAGATTTATCTCTTTCAGCTTCCTTAGGTATCTCTCAGATCTCTTGGATTTTCGATTTAGGTGTTATACACCATATGACTAGTGATCATTCTTTATTCGCATAATTTCTCTCCTCCATCACCTTTTTTCCATAGTGGATGCCAATGATATGTTTATGCCATTGGGTGGTATTGGAACAATTTTCTATCTAATTTATCTCTTCGTGATGTTTATTGCATCCCTTAAGTTACATTGCATCTAATCTCTCAATTGTTTGATTCTGGATATTCAGTTCGTTTCTCATCTACCTGTTATGTTGTGCAGGTGCCGTAATCCAAGAAGCTGATTGGGACAAGCCGTAGAGAGGGTGGATTATATGTTTTCGAGAAGCTTCATGTTCCAACTATAGTTGCTTTCGTTGCTGATTTGTCTTCCTTTAGTTTGAGTCCTCAGTCATCCAATTTTTATTTATAGCATTCCCGTCTTGGATATGTTCTCATTGATATTTAGATTCCACTTGTGCTTTGCTTAATTCACGAGTTATAGTATTTCTTATTGTAGCCAAAATTTATGCTTTGCCTTTTAATAAAAGTTATACTACATATTTAGCACCATTTGACTTGGTTCATTATAATGTGTGGGGCAAGTTAGTCAGAATCCCGATTTTATCTGGTAAAATCTTACGATTTTGTACGATTTTACTACCTAGAATCCCAATTTTGACTGCCTTGGTGTGGGGGACCTTCTCCCATTTCTTTTAAATATATTATGTTACCTTTGTTAATGATTATTCTTGTTAGTGTTGCATTTTTCTTATGAAACGTCATTCAAATTCTTTTCTATTAGAGTTACTTCCATGCTATTGTTCACACACAATTCTCATATTATAAAATGCTTTAGATCAGTGTTGTAAAAAGCGTTGCTGGCCGTTCGCATAGGCGTCAGGCAACAACACACTGGTTAAGCGCCTCTACTTGGGCTGGATGCTGCCCTCTTCAGATTGCCCCGAATAGGCGCTCGCGTAACCGCAAAAATCAGGCGCGGGTGCGCTTGATTTAGTTGACCTTTGATATATAGATATACATATATGAATAAGCTATAATGTGTGTGTTGAATTTTGTATTGTACTTGGGGACTTGGGGAGTGTTTGGTTTGTGGAGAAAAGGATTTAAAGAAGATTTGGAGCAAATTCTCTAAGAAGAATAAAGAACCAAAACTGGGATTCTGGGTAAAATAAAGAAATAATAATAATAATAATAATAATAAGATGAGGAGAGAGAGACGACGAAGCAAAGGAAGCATCAAGGACTCAAGGTTGCCAACGAAGCACGACTCAGGCAGGTATGTTCTCTCTTCCTTTTCTTCTCTTTATTTTCTCTCTTATTTCTCTTTGTTTTCCCTCTCTCTCTTTCCATATTTTCTCTCTTCGAATTCTTCTGTTTTTTTTTCTTCCCCTTCTTCTCTCTAAATATGCCTACAAATACCCACACAAGTGACGAGCCTCTCTTTCTTCGTCGTATTTATTTATGTATTTATCAACTACGAACACCCACTATTTCCCTCTGTTTCTTTTTCCTTCCCCTTTTCCTTCTCTCTAAATATCTCTACAAGTACCGACACAAGTGAGCTTGTTTTTTTTTTTAAAAAATATATTTATACAATGAACACACTTTCTTCGTCTATTTTTTTTTATTCGCCTTCTTCTTGTTCTCCTTCTCTCTAAGTATGTCTACAAATACCCACAACCACTCTTTCTTCATTTATTCTCTTTTTTTTTCTCGTTTTTTTTTTTATGTTTTTTTTATCAACAATGAACACCCACTTTTTTATTCTGTTTTATTCTTATTTTTCTCATTTTTATGTGTTTTGATAGACAACCCACACCCACACCCACTTCCGTTTCTTTCTTCTTTTTTTCATTTTTTTTATTTTGTCTTCGTTTTGTTATTCTGTGTGTGCTTGCAAATGCGCTAGTCTCTCTTTCAAGGAAAGAAAGAAAGATTCTACTGTTGCATAAAGTGAGGACTTTGATTTACGTAAAAGAATCTGGCAAGTGAAGCCATTAGCAGGTCTTTGGAAGTTTGTGCCAACCCCCATGATAGTAAGTGGCTGCTCCACTGAGAGGTAGGAAGTTTACTGTTGCTAGTTGTAGATGCCAAAAATAGCACAACACAAGAATAAAGTTTCATTCATCATTTTTCTTTGTATATATACATTCCTTTTTGGGGCTTTGAGCCCATTAGGGTAGCATTCTCCTGCTTACAGCACTATTTTTTCTCTTTCTTATGTCACTAACTTGATCCCCAAGTTGTTCTGAAATGTTTTGACTATTGGGCTTGGAATATGCCTTATCCTCGGGCTTTAGCTATCCACGTTGGGCTTATAGGCTTGTATAGGGGAGTACTTAACGGGCCTTCACATTTTCACACGTACACAGGCCCCTTCTTAGTTATGGGCCTATGAATATATCAGGCCCATAACCAAGAAAAAATGTGTGAAAGACGTATACATACCCCCTATTAGGTGACGTGGCAAGGTCATTAAATGAGAGCAGTTGTCATCATCATTTGAATTTGAAATACACGGCCATCTTGGCCTTGATTTTTGCAATAGTGGCCGAGGTGATGGCTCGGTACTCCGTTTAGCGTGAAAAAGGGGCGGTTGGTCTCCTTCAGTAGCTCTTATAAATATCCTTACTTGTACTTTGTAGACTTCTTACTTTGTCATTTTGTTTTCTCAGCATAAGTTTTCTTTGCAAATCTTCTCTCTCTGTAGATCTTTTCGCCGGAATCTGCGTTTGCTTCCCGGAAAATTAAGAACTTTTACCGGAATCTCACCGAAGTTCATCTTAGTGTAAGTTTCTTCTTCTAACTCTTCCTTTCTGCCATAATGTCTGACAGTGATGACACCCAATTGGGTAGTGATCGTCTTCCTTCCTCAATTGACCCTGATGCCTCTCTTAGTTCTCCATCTGTTGAGGTGATCAGGACTATTAGATCTAACCCCCCAGAGGTCACCTAGGCCGCCAATAAGGATGAAGGGAGTTCGGGAACGCAATTCTTTGCTGACCCTCTATCTTCAAAATATAGGGCAGATGTAGTTTTGAAAAAATTTAAAGTTCCCGATGGAGTAACCGTTGAACACTATCCTAAAAAGTTGGATTTTAGGACGGGTGAAGGAGTGAGAGATGATCAGATCCTTCTATTTGCTTATCACTTGCAGGTCCTTCCTTTCCCCATCCATCCATTCTTCCTCGTAGTTCTGTCCACCCTAGGTCTGGCCCCACTCCAAGTTGGGCCAAATTTCTTTAGGATCTTAGTCATGATCTTACTGCTTAATCGGGATCTGAATCTAGATCTGGGCTTGGCTGAGCTCCTTTTTTCTTATAAGTTGCAAGACTAGAAAGATTGTAAAGGTCGTTACAATCTTTTTCCCTTTCAGGGGAGAAATATGTGTGATGGCAGTGAGAAATCCAACAAGGGTTGGAAGGAGAGGATGGTCCTGGTGAGTGAGAACTGGAGGCATCCCAATGCAGCTAGGTTCCCGATCCCTAAAGTGTTTAGCAGGCACCTATTTCCTTCTTTCAAGCCCTACCATAAATGGTCATGTTTTTGTGAGTTGTGTAATGATAAGTTAGGGCAGCATGTGTTCGAATTTTTTAGAATGCCTGATAGCCACAAAACCCCAGCTTACATTAAATCTTGCTTTGACCTTCTCAAGTCTAAGGTCTGGAGTAAGCCCTTGAGGATGTGTGCCTTGACTACCTGACTGGTGATGCTTTGCAGGAAATATCATCAGCTGGACCAGAACTCATGTTAAGGATTCCCTAGCCCAATCTAACGAGGATCCAGAAGCAAGGGTCAGGCACCCCGGCCAGATCTGCCAACCCTTTAGGCACACTTTCGGGGATCCCCCAGTCATCCCTCCCCCTCCTCCTTCTGGGGAGGGTGCCGTAATCATACCTTCTTTCCCCCCCTCCGGGGAGAGCCCTGTCAACCCATCAAGCTCTACCGGTGATGGGATCTCATCATCAGTTAGTGAAGGGGCTACCTTACCGGTTTTAACTTAGACGGGTAGCTCCCGACCCCGTTCTGGGGATGATCAGCCCGGTCGATCAGTCTGGCCCCGCTTAACGACTACAGCTTCTCCAAGTATGCAATGGGAGATTGATGTGGCTGCTGGGAGTGAGGTGCCCGTTCCATGGCACCCGACCATACGACTTCCCGGGGACGGATTCTTGGTTCGGGGGAATGAGACCATCAACAACTCTGATGCACTTCGGACGATGGCGTTTCAGATTTGGACCCCAGCTGATCGGGGGGCTATAAAAAAGGTGGAGAAGGAGGATTTGGCCATAACTGGCCCTAAGCTGGCCATGAAGGTAAGTCGCACTCCACTCTGATCTTGCTTCCCACCTGCTTCTTTTCCTTCTCTTTTTTGATCCGTTGACTGATCATGGGTTCTCTGGCAGAGGCTATACCTAACTCAGGCTTACAACTCGAAGCTTGAGAGTGACAGCAGGGCTCTCAAGAATTCGACTGATCTCCTCAACCTGAAGGAGGAGGCCAGGAAAAAGGTGGCGGTCTCGCTGGTGACTTGCAAGGAAAGGCTGCAAACACAAACCACGCGGGCCATATCAGTTGAGCAACAGCTTCGGGAGGCTGAGCAGAAGCTCAAGGAGATGGAGGAAGCTCATTAGGCTTTAACAACCCAGAATCAGGAGCTGTTGGCCCAGAATGAGACCCTGAAGGCTTTAAGCCAAAAGCTTTTGGAGGAGAAGGTCGAAACTGAGAACCTTCTGGCAGTGGAGAGGTCCATAGTGGAAATGTGCCATCGGGGTGGCAATCAAATGTATAAGCATTTCTCCGATACCTTTAACTACCGGGTTGGATTTGGCTGGAGATTGTGCTTTCAGGATTTCCAGCTCCCAGTCGAAGAACGGGATTTCAGATCTGAGGAGTTGGATAAATCCCTTGGTATAGCCCTTCCATATGCCGATCCAGAGGCGGGCCGGGACGGCCTCTTCTTCAGTGAGTTCCTGTTTAAACCTCTTTTAGGGTCTTTCCTGCTTCTAGCTCGACTCCATCTGAATTGGCTCAGGTTCCCGATTCCACTGTTCTACCCGATCCTGCTCGGGCAGTGAATGCAAGTGTCCAGGAGGAGATATGTGTTCAAGAAGGGGCCGTTACCAGGGCCAATGACAGGATTGAAAATTTTAGACCTCAGTTCAGATACCAGGGGTAGAAAACTTCTGTTTTTTCTTTGTTTTGTTTCTTTTAGGTTTGTAAGCCTTGGCCACTAGGGCCCCACATTTAATAGAAAGTTTGATTTATGAGGAACAAAATCAACGAATATTTTGCCCTTTGATATTGTGGTCAATTTTATGTTTTTTGGGCACTTGTGACCTTGAGAAAGGTGTAGTAACACTTAGTTTATTTCATAAATTTTGATCACTTGTGGATCGGTGTTGTCCTTCGGGCTTTAGAGGCCATGCGAAATATGTCACAACACTTAGTTTATTTTTATAAAATTTTGATCACTTGTGGATCGGTGTTGTGTCTTTCGTGCTCTTGAAGCCATGCGAAAGATATCACAACACTTAGTTTATTTTTGTAAAATTTTGATCACTTGTGGATCGATGTTGTGTCTTTCGGGCTCTTGAGACCATCTGAAAGATGTCACAACACTTAGTTTATTTTTGGATAAAAATATTGGTAACCTGATCACTTGTGGATTGGCCCTGAGAAAGATTTCACAAGAATTTCCTTTTGCAACCATAACCATCTGCAAGATTTCTTTGCCAAAAAGAGACATTTTACTGATGCACATATAATTTGTTGGGCAATGGTGTCTTTTTCACAGAACTAAATAAACGAGATGAATGAAGATAAGCGGCCTGGTTATGGGTAGTACCTCTTCAGTCGGGAAGTATTTTGGGAGTTTGGCTCCATCTGTCCGTCCTTATTTTTACGGAGGCGGTATACCCCACGTCCAATGACTTCGGTGACAGTGTACGGGCCTTCCCAAGGTTCTCTAAGCTTGCCCACCAGCCCGATCTTTCGCCTAAGGACCATGTCCCCGACCTGGAATTCCCTTCTTTTGACTTTTTGGTTGAAGTGATTCCGGACGCATTGCTGATAAGTTGCCAACCTGATCCCCGCTGCTTCCCTCCTTTCATCCAGCAGATCTAGATCGTGAGCCAGATGCTGGTTGTTCAGGCCCTCTTCCTAGGCTTGGCTCCTTAGGGTTAGTACTTTAACCTTTGTGGGGATCACAGCCTCAACACCGTATGTCATGGCGAAAGGTGTCTCCCCGGTGGGCTGCTTGGGAGTAGTCCTGTACGACCACAATCGAGTAGCTTTTCCAATCTTTGCTTCTTCAAGCTTCTTTCTGAGGGTGTCAAAAATCGTTCGGTTAGTTCTCTCAGCCTGGCTGTTTCCTTGCGGGTACCCCATAGATGAAGTGTTTTAGTTGATACCATGTTCGGTAAAGAATGCTCTTACTTTCTAGTTATCCAAATTTCTTCCGTTGTCCATCATAATTGTTCTGGGCAAACCGAACCTGCATATTATGTGACTCCAGATGAATTTAATGACGTGATTGCTCTTGATTGATGGGTAAGCTTCAGCCTCTACCCATTTAGTAAAGTAATCAGTAGTCAGCAGCACGTGGGTGGTTGACCGTATTGCCTTGGGGAGAGGACCAACAATATCCATCCCCCATCGGGCGAAAGGATGAGGGACCACGGTCGGGTGCAGGAACTCTAGTGGCCGATGGATAGCATCCCCGTGTATCTGACATGCTTTGCACCTTCGGACGTAGGCCTCAGCATCCCTTGACAGGTATGGCCAGAAGTATCCTTGAGAGAGAATCTTGTGAGCGGAGTGACCTGCCCCCGGAATGATTCCCGCAGCCCCACTGTGGATCTTTTCCATCACTGCCCGAGCCTCGGAGGGAGTTACACATTTCAGGTATGGTCCCGAAAATGACTTTCGGTAGAGCTGCCCCCTGATGATGGAGTATCTGGCTGACATCATGCAGATCTTATGAGCTTCTGCTTTGGACTCAAGGAGGGTCCCGTTCCTTAAGTAGTCCACCAAGAGATCCATCTAGCTGGGTTCCCATGGGATCAACATTACATGTTCAGGCTCTTGAATTCTAGGTCTTGCCAGGAGATCCAACAACACTACCCGGGTTGAGTTCTCGTCATCCGATGATGCCTGATTGGCCAAGTGGTCAGCTGCGGTGTTCTCATTTCTTGGAATTTGGTTGAAGCTTAGCCTTTGGAAACCCTCTGACTCCTTAAGTACAAGTGCCCGATAAGATTTGCCGGATGACCAGCTAGGAGTCACTGTACACCGAAAGGCTTTGGATTTGAAGGCTTCTGGCTAATTGCAAACCGGATATGATTGCTTCGTACTCGGCTTCATTGTTGGTTGCTTGGAACTGTAGCCTTACCATCAACATCTGGAGACAAGTTCCGTCGGGTGTCTGGATCCCTATCCCGACCTCGTCCTATTTGAGTTGGCTGAACCATCCACAAATAGCTTCCATATGATAGGCGTGTCAGCATGATCAGTGTCCTCAGTCTCTTCCTCCAACAAAAAATCTGCCACTGCCTGACCTTTGATGAAGACTCAGGGGACATAGGTGATGTCGTATATGCCCATTTCGATGGCCCACTTCGAGATCCTGCCCGAAAGGTCGGGTTTTGACATAATGACCCGGATGGGAGTAGTGGTCGGGATCACAGTTGGGTGAGCTTCAAAGTAATGCCTGAGGCGTCGTTTTGCATTCACCAGAGATAATACTAGTTTCTCCTGCCTGTTGTAGCGGGTTTCAGTCTCGGCTAAGGATTTACTGGTGTAAAAGACGGGCATCTGGAGATTCTTGTCCTCCTTAACGAGGGTTGCGCTGGTCGAAACTGCCGAAATTGCTAAGTACAGGTATAGGACCTCATCAGGTTCCGGAGTGGCTAGGATCGGGGGTCTGGTCATGTATTCTTTCAATCTGGATAGGGCTTCAGTCTGTTTAGGGCCCCAGACTTCACCTTTCTTTGCCTTGATTGCGTGGAAGAAGGGTCTGCAACGATCGGTAAGTTTTGCAATGAATCTACTGAGGGTGACCACTCTCTCGGTCAGGACATGGACCTCCTTATGTCTTTGGGGTTCTTTCATTTCTAGCAGGGCTTTGACCTGGGTCGGGCTTGCTTGTATCTTGTCCGATGCACAATATGCCCCAAGAACTGGCCAGATGACACACCGAAAGAACATTTGGTCGTGTTGAGTTTCATGTCATGCCTTCTCAGAGTGTCAAACACTTGTTGTAGATGCCCCAAATGACTTTCTTTTCTCTTGCTCTTTACCATAGTATCATCAATGTATGCCTTGATCACGGTTCCCATCATTCCTTTGAAGATCTTGTTGACCAGCCTTTGGAATATGGCATCTGCATTCTTTAGTCCGAAAGGAATAACTTTAAAGCAATAAGTATATGTCTTTGTGATGAAAGATGTTTTCTCCGCGTCGGCTGGATTCATCCTTATCTGATTGTAGCTTGAATAAGCATCAAGGAAAGTTAGGTGCTCGTATCCAGCCGTTGCATCTACCATCTGATCAATCTTTGGCAAAGGGAAGCTATCTTTGGGACATATTTTGTTGAGATCAGTGAAGTCCACACAAACCCTCCATTTACCATTTTTCTTCTAGACTACAACAACATTAGCAAGCCATTCGGGATACCTTACCTCCCTGATGAAACCTACTTGAAGCAGGCGGGACACCTCCTCGACAAGGATCTGATTTCTGTGGGCCCCCATATATCTTTGCTTATGCCTGATGAGCTTCACGTTCGGGTCCACATGGAGGGAATGTTGGGCAACAGTGGGATCAATACCGGGCATGTCCATATGCCCCCATGCGAAGACGTCAGAGTTGTCCTGCAAGAATTTGGTTAGTTCCTTTAATTCACAAGATGTAAGATTTGTACCTGCATAGATAATTTTCTCGGGCTGATCTGGTATGACGGATATCTCCTGTAAATGTTCTACCACGATCGGGGGTCCTGAGTCCCCTTCCTTTAATTACTATTTGGATTCGGGGTTTGGATCCCTGTTGCGGATCTCCCCTTGGTTCTGGCTTTTCTTCATTCCCTTCAAGGTAACATCATAACACTCCTTAGCGGTTACCTGATCCCCTTTAATGTCAATGAGGTCGAAACCGTTAGGGCCCACGCACCTCATCATCTGATGTAGGGTTGACGATACCCCATGCATTCGGTGGATCCAACCCCTCCCCATGAGCAAGTTGTATGATGGCTTCACATCCACTATAATGAAAGTCTCTATAAGGGTTCTTTGGGCTGCAGACATTGGTAACTGGACCTCCCCGATTGGCTCGACCTGCCTTCTATCGAATCCCGCCATGGGGTTTCGGGAGGTTACTATTTCCCTCGGGTCGATTTCGAGCTTCTCAAAGGCCCATTTAGTGATGATATTGGCGCTGCTTCCCGGGTCAATCATGACTCGCTTGATGAGGCAGTTCGCCACCATCAGGGTGATAACCAGTGGGTCGTCATGGGGGGTCAAGATATTATGGAGGTCGTCCGTGGAGAAAACAATTTGTGCGTTACCCGTCCGATGGTGGACTTCATTCATCTCGCCAACTCTCCTCATTTTCTGAGCTCTGCGCAGCTGAGACCTGCTGACTCCTTCCCTTTTTTCGGAGGTGGGATCACCATGAATCATGTTGATAATTCTGATGGGCTGAGTAGTTGCGGGATTTCGTTGGGCATTAGGTGTCTGTTGCACGGTCCTTGGCCCATCGTGTTAGACGTAGTCTCGAAGTTCTCCCCTCATCAGTATGGATTCCACCTGACGCCTAAGACTTCGACATTCGTTGGTTATGTGACCAAAGTCACTGTGAAAAGCGCAGTGTTTTGATTTGTCCCTTTGATCCAGGGGCTGCCTGATAGGTGGTGGCATCTGGAAGATTCCCCTGGCTTTATTCTCTTGGTGCAACTTAGCCAGACTGACCCTCAGGGGGGTCATTCTTTCTTCAAATCTTGGGCATTTCACGGGAAAAGGGGTGGAAGGTACTAACGAGGTAGAAGGGCCCGAAGAGTTGGGCCACTTACGATCGGCTACCCGATCCTTCGTACGAGCCTCCACATTCACCAAGGCCGCTCTCTTCTGCTGAATAGCCTCTTCCTCCTCTACTCGTAGGTGGTCAGCTGCTGCCAGCTCCCGATGGATCCAGGTGGCTGCTTCCTGAACCACAACAGGGCGGCATCGTCAAGACTGGTGGAGAACACTTTGCAAAGCAGGGCTTCATTTTCTGCGTACATGGTCATCTTCTGGTGAATTTGGTAGATATGTTCCTCGGGATCCTTCGTGCTATCGTAGGGGGTGAATCTGGGCATAACGAACTTCTTTGGGAAGGGCTCCCGGGTGATCTCTGGGGTGAACGACGACTGGATTGATTCGATGGAAGCCTGAAAGGCCAAATCATCGGTGGACTGAGCCCTTAGGTCTCTCATGACCTTCTTTTGGAACACTGCGAACATCTCCTCCAACTTCTGGGAGGTCAAGATCCCGTCAGTGGTGGGAGTCTTGTCCAGATGGTGCGAAGATTCGACGTGTTCTTCTAACCAAGGCCGCTCTCTTCTGCCGAATAACGTCTTCTCTAGGGCCTGACTCCATTCTTCCACGGCTTGACATCTCTCTTCGGCGGCCGCCAGTCGTTACAGGATCTGCTCAATGGTTTGAGAAGCCTCCGCATGGCTGTCGCCGGTGGTCGGCAGCTCCGTTTATGAACGGGTTACCGGCATGGTTGGACGAAGAGTGGAGAGGTAAGCTCAAAGGGAGAAGAGGAAGAAAAATAAGCTCAACTTTGAGAGATGGGAAGATAATTAATGGTGATCTCTGAAACCTTCCCATAGACGGTGTCAATGTGTAGATGTCAAAAATTGCACAACACAAGAATAGAGTTTCATTCATTATTTCTCTTTGTATATATACATTCTCTTTTTGGACTTTGATTCCATTAGAGCAACATTCTCCTGCTTACATCATTATTTTTTCTCTTTCTTATGTCACTAACTTGATCCCCAAGTTGTTCTGGAATGTTTTGGCTATTGGGCTTGGAATGGGCCCTTATCCTCGGGCTTTAGCTATCCACGTTGGGCTGATAGGCTTGTATAGGGGAGTACTTGACGGGCCTTCACATTTTCACAGATACACTAGTATTTTATTAGTCAGAAGAGTCTTGGATGGCTAAATTTGTTTGTGATGCTGTTCAGTATCAAATTCTTTTGAATTCTGAAAGTCGTTGAACTTTTATTATCTGATCAGTGCATTTTTGCTTGTGTTCACCTTCTAGATTTGTATGTGCTCAAGTCATTAATTGTCAAGATTGGAGATTATGTGACGATTTAAGTAGATAACTGAAATTTGAAAAATAAAACTGTAATACAGAAGGTTAAGTCTCGATTTGTCCGCTTCATCTTTATCTGGTAAGGTTTTTCGCTTCATTTGATGTTGCGAAGAAAGTAAATTCCTAGCAGTTATTTCTAGGAAAAGTTCAAAAGAAGAAAATCAATAATGTCGTGTTAATTAACTGTGGTGCAAATAAACTTGAGTACAGATTTTCCTGCAGGTTGATGGATTCTAAAATATTAGTTCGTGGTGTGACACTTACTTTTGTATTGGTTATCAAACGAGTAACTTTCTATATTCAGCTGTTTTTTGTCAACTTGGCAGGAAGAATCCTCAATAAAATATTTCGTGACTCTCGGAATGCGGAGTATAGAATCAACAATGTTATGCACTGCAGTCGTTTTGATTCTTTGTGTGAGAATTGAAAGCTCAATGGCTGCTGTTGATAGTTTGACGATGGACTTCACTAATCATCATGGTTCTCATTGATGATCTATTCTTTTAATCACATCCAAAATGTGATACACTCCTTTTCTGCTAGATGTTCAAGTTTTAAGGTAATTTTCTAGGTATTTATAAAGTCTAGATTATTTATAGGAAAATAAGCATGAATGTCAGTTTTGCATTCAAAATTACATACTTGACATCTAACAATAAGAGTTATATTTGAATTATTTATAATAAAGTTTCTCCATGCATCTGAATCAGAGATATTGACACTAAACAGAATTACCATCTGCTTTCTTTCTTTCATTCCTATTATTATTGTTATTGTTATTATTTTCATTTTAACTTGTTAGTGTAATATATCTACTTTCAATTCTCATAAAGATATCAAACTGATCTTATTGGACGACCGTGATTGTGTTTGTTGCATTGACTGCAATTTACATTGTCCAATTCCTCAAACTTTAGATGCTATGCATTCAACAGTTCTTTAAGTTCGTTCTCACCATTATTTTGCATAAAGAATGACTAGGCATTTGGCTGCTGATGAAAATGAAATCCCTCTCTCACAGATAAAATTTGAAGTTGATCAACAAGAAAGTATGGCTTTGTAAATTATAGGATTTGAAGAGTGGTGCTTTCCAATCTATATAGGAGAAATATTTCCTCAAGACTTTTTTATCGTATTTATATGTAATTTAAATGTGTCTAAGAATAATGATCCTTGCACTGGTAAGACTTAACATGATTTATTGACTATGTGGTGAATGCCAGGTGCAGCAGTAACAACAGGGGCGAACAGAAATGAATACGGGTTGTTAGACAAAGGGTGATGAGCTGCGTATTTTCTTGATTGCAATGACAATTACATATTCGGCTGTTTGATTTTTGTGTTGAAGAAATTTGAGATTCTTCAAGGATTTTCAGTTTCTTTGTGATTTTTCCTAGTGTGTTGTCTGAATGACTAGTGCAGTTATGCTCGGAGATAATACTATTGTGCTGTGGAAATGTTTCATGAACTTCGAATGTCGTCAATGATTGTAATTCTTGATGGATTCTTCATTGTTGGTTTTTGGCTGTTGATATTTTCTTTACATTTGTATTTCTTTTGGCTATGTTTGGCATGGTTCGCTGTAACGGTCTGTTATGGCGTGTATCGCCCGCTACGTAATATTTTTGGAAAGTGTCGATACCGTTATTTAGCACCGATACTCATTTTTAAGTCCGATGTTGTTCGAGTCCATTACACTGATACCGCGACCGTTACCGAAACTGATACCGTTATTGTAAACTATGATGTTTGGTTGCGCCGCTTTAGTATTGGATTGGATTGGAATTTCATATTATTTTAACTCAAAGACATGCAATTTCAAATACAAATTGGAATTATATGGAAATTGTTCGACAAATGTAATTTCAAGCCCATTGTTTTGATAGGTATTGAAATTCAAATGTAATTGGATGTAATTGGATTTTTAATTTCTACAATTTGAATGTTTCAACGTCATAACGGATGTATGTAGGGTAAACACCACCTAGATTTTCTGTACTTTCCAAATAATTCACATAGACCCCTCTTTCTTTTTAATAATAACACCTAGACCCTCTGAGGTTTGACCCGTTTTAACCATAAACCCCCTCGGTTGACCAATCTGCTGCCATCACCCAAAAAAAAGTCATTTAGCATTTTTGCCCTTCAATTATTGCTACATCATTGATATTTAACAGCAGAAGTGTGTTTAGCACGGATGTTATGCTCTGAACAGTAGTTAAATTTTTCATAGCAAAGGCACAGTACACATTTTAAAACAAATTCGAGCAGCATATTCACCCAAAAACCCAGATATTTGTTTTCTTTTATTCAACCCTTGATCAATAATAAATAAATAATATAAAATGAATAAATAATAAATAAAAATGAATAAAAGTAGTAAATAAAAGAAAATAAAAACAATAAAAATGAATAAGTAATATAAAATGAATAAATGAATAAAATAAGATAAATAATAAAGAAATATAAATAATAGCTAAATAAAATAAAATGAATAATAAGTAAATAAAATGGATATATTATAAATAATTAATAATAAATAAATATAATAAATAACATTTGAAGTCACCAAACATGTTTCGTATTTGTATGTTTTTGCTTCAAATTAACGATATTAAACATGTCTCCGATTTTGATTCACATCACTCTACAACAAAAATATTATTTTTATTTAGTGAAAAGCACAATGCGATTATCAATGATCTTGTGGTCTAATGGTATTTTCATTCCTCCCCAAATTGAAAGAGGTCTGAGGTTCGAGGGCTCATGTCATGTGAGGATGTGTGAGTTCCTTACCATTCAACAAAAAAAAAAAGAAAGCATAACGCAATCCAAACAAGGCTAAGTCATGCAAAACTAATAATTTACCCTTCCCTTATGTATATATTTTGTGTATACATTTTGAAGCAGATCCATTTCCTCCTCTTCTCATACGTCCATGTTACTTTAGCCCAAATTCTAGAATCTCTCTTGATTTTCTTGATTCCAAATTTATGATTTGCTAATATTTGAGTACCAAAAACAAGAGACAACGAAATAAACTATACCTTGTGATTCATTACAAGAATTCTCTCCAGCAATAAAAAAATTGAATATTTATACACCACACACACGTATACCACAATAACTAACAAGTAAAATTTAATCAAGCAGAGAAATCTAAATTTCAATTATTTTCCCAATAGTAAACAACACGAAGCAAAATTTAAGGAAAAGGGAAAAAACGCAAATCACCTTCCGTTTTCTCACAGATTTTCATATATTAAGGGGATGTTTGGTTTGTGCTTATGCTTTCGCACTGCTTTTTTTTTTTTTTTTTTTTTTTAACTCTTACAGTATAACAATAGTGATTTCTTGCCATTCGTCGTGCAACACTTCACTTCTTGAATTTCTCCGAACCATCATGTCCTCTGGCTTCTTTCCCAGTGATAAATACAGATATTTCTGGAACAAGTAATCTTCCACTTGCATCTTCCAAAATCCGAAGTTTCGTTCCATGATCTACCAGCGGTATTTGATTGAAATAGTGCATTGTGATGAATAAGGTTCTTGGAAGAGTTCATGCTTTTGAAGGTAGGCCTATTATTGTGAAGAGCCTGGTCAAGGCGACCTTATTAAAGAGAACATTCGGGACATCCTGGAAGGTAAGAAACTCACACACCCTACTTCTATCGTGGCTTTAACTCTAGACCTCTCATTTGAGAGGTAGGGTCCGGTACCACTTGGCCATTAGGCCTTTGGTACGCACTGTGCTTTTCACTAAAGCAGAAGTACATGCTTGTGCTGTAGAGTGTTGTTAGTCAAAACTGTACGCATGTTTGGTATCGTAAATTTGTTGTAGAAATTTTGAAGGCAAAAACATGCGTAACATGTTTGGTGACTCAAATTTTATTTACTTATTTATTTATTTATATTTATTATTTATTTATCAATTTTAATTTATTATGTATTTAGTTTTACTTTTATTTATTTATTCATGTTTATTTTATTTATTTACTTCTATAACATTTTATTTATTTTTATTCCTTTTGATTTATTATTTATTCATTTATTTTATTTATTTATTCATTATTTATTATTATTATTATTTTTAATTATTCATTATTTAAAAAACATATTATTTCTTCCTTTTTATTTATTATTTATTTATGTTATCACATTTATTAGTGATTAAGATCAGGCCCTTACAATGACCTAGATCTACCTTTCCCAAATGTATGAATCGTATTATAGTATAGTTCGGCTTGAGAAAGGTTATCGAACACAAGGGACTAAGTCGTACTTTGAACTCTTGTAAAGTAATACTCTTGAATTGATTTAAATGTATGATTTTGAATTTTTATTATCAGCTAATTAACTAATAAAGCCAGTAAAGATAGATTAATACAAGAATAATAGATATACAATATAGGGTTTATCATAACTCCACCACTAACCTCATAATGTAAATATACATTAATTCAATTATAAAAGGCCGATCCAGCACATGTGAATCATATTAACATTGGAAATAGTCAACCCCTAATCCCCAAAGAGATACCGTCAACCAGATTTGCTACAACCTATTTCCGAACAGAGTGTGATTAGTGCATGCAAACTACTTTACTCTAATCTACTCCTATAACATGAAATTAAACTAAAGCATGTATACATCACCTCGCCGAGGCATGGCCTATGTAAACCTAGGGTTTCGAGTCTTAAGAACCATTGTGTTGAAAATTATAATTTAAGCATCCGAGTTCCAGCCCATATTGAATAAACACGATTGATTGAGATAAAAACATTCATTCGTTCTAAGACAAGAGTGGAATAAACATTGAATGTAACGTCCGAAAATTTTATAACTAAATTAAAACTTTTATTATTGATTAAGTGATTATGTGATGATGTGCTTAATCTGTTTAATGTGCTTAACATGACTTGCGTGCATTAAGTGATAAATAAATTCATAATTTGCATGACGTATTTCCATTTTGCGAATAATGAAATTTTTTGAAAACGATTACGGAAATTAAATGACCTAGGGGCATTATATTATTTTCAATAGTATAGAGATAGTGGAAAATCATAGAAATCTGGCTAAGTGTTGAAATAACACTTGAGTGACATTGTAATAATTAAAGTAAAAGACTTAGGTTAATTGAAAAATATTATTATGATGGTAAACTTGTAAATTGACTCAATTAGATGTGAGTTTTGTCTTTTCTCACTTTAATGTGTTATCACATTCATGGCTATTAGATCTCACTTTTTCCCCATATTTAATCACAACCCTTGGATGTGTGGTGGTTGTGAATGGTAAATCTCTACACTTTTTTTGTAGCGTCCGATTTTTTTACGTGTTAATTAAAACAAACTGTTAACAATTAAGTGCTTGTGTGATTATGTGCTTACTGTATTTATATGATTAACATGACTTACATGTTTTAAGTGAGATTAAATTTGTAAGTTGCATGTTGTATTTTTATTTTGAGAATAATGAAAATTGTTGAAAACAATTTCGGGAAATAAATTACCAAAGGGTAAATTAGTATTTTCATATTAAGAGCACTTAGTGAAAATTGTAGAGATTTAACTAAGTATTGGGATATGAGTGACATGGTGGGTTGGAGGGTTGGAATGCTTGGGTATTATTGGACTGAAAATACTGAGTACTAAATGGTTGTTGACCTCTATTGAAACTTGATTGAGAATTTTTTAGTGTTTGGAAAGTATGAATGGTCTCGGTTGTATGTGATTTCCTCACAATTTTGAGGGGTCTCGATTTTGCTCAAAGATGCTAGGAATTTTTCTTCAGAAGACAATGACTTTGGACATGTGGTTACTCTTGCTATGATTTCACTCAATTTTACTAAGAAGTGCTCTGCAAAAGACAATGGCTCCGGACGCGAATATGCACCTGACTCTTCAAATTGGAATTAATTGGATAGTTGACGATAAAATCTTGACTATACGATCAATACCCTGATTTGTGATCAAAATATCATGGATTCTCATTAAAGCTCTGATATGAATTTCCTATACCTGATTGTTGCTATTAGAAATTGGGATGATCTCTCCAATCCGGGTTGTAAGAATTATAATATGGAACATTCGCCGAATTGGGATAATCGTTATACATTTTTTTTTCTGATAATCACAAAATCGGGATTTTGAGGTCCTAAACGATATGTTTCGGCCTAAAATAAATTGGGCTCACTGTTACACAATGATTTTTATTCAATGGCCCTTTTCCACTCCAAAATCTCTCACCTTTTGTGAAAATTGGACTTTTCGACAGTATACACAAAAATTGCATTTTTTTTAATAAAAACTAACTATGAACAGAAAATAAAGCTAAGATTATGCATAAAATTAAGATGCACTAGAACTCACAAGTGGTCCAACAACGCAATCGTCACTGCTCCACCGATTCCCTTCGCGCCTTTCAGTGTACCTCACAAAAACACACAATCCAACTTTACATATAATATAATACAAACAATTCAAGTATACTAAATTACTAAAATTCAGAATATCTGTTAGTCCCTGACAACGGCGCCAAAAACTTGATGTCTGTCGGGGTGTGCTAAAACTATGTGTTAAGAATGCACCCTTATGATGGCCTATGTTTTATCTATCGCAAGCGCACGAGTCAATCGTAGTACAGTTTGGCTTATGAAAGGTTATCGATCCCACATAGACTAAGTCGTATTCTGAATTCTCATAAAATAATACTCTTAAATTGCTATAAAAATCTGATTTTTGATTGATTAACTATTTAACTAATAAAACAAATAAAGATAGATTAAGACAAGAACAATATAAATAAAATCTAGGGTTTTCATACTCCACCACTAACCGCATAACATAGTTCTATCAATATAACAATTGCAAGATGTGATCCATAAACTGTGAATCAGGTCGTACCGCAAATAGCTAAATACGACCTCAAAAAGGAATACCGTCAACCATTTTGCGATAACCCATCTCATGACTGAACCGACTAGTACATGCCAATTAAATTACTCTAGTCTACTCGTAATGCATGAAAATAAATTAAAGCATGTCTATACCAACCCATGTACATGCATTAGGTTAGTTTGTCATCTCACATGGCACTCACGCCACTGCAAGACCCCAATTAATCCCACAAATAACCCAATCATGTATCAGGAAAGCACGATAAGGCACAAAGCACATAATACAATGCTACTAATAAATCATTATCACGTACCCATGTACAAAACACAGTCGAGTATATATATATATACGTACCCTAATAGTAACTAATCATATCCCTACATATGAGTACATATATATATAAGTACAGAATCGGCCTCACAAAGTATAACCAAGACTCGTACTCTAAGTACCAACACCAGTAGTCTACACTACTCTCACAAACGTACGTTAAGTACACGACACCCAAGTCCAAACTAACAAAACACCAAGCGCTCACAACGCTAACCAGATGATCCAAACAAGGAGAATCACACTCACCTCTAATATCCACAAGAGAAAGAATCCATAAATAATACCAAGGAAGGCTCATAACCCACCCCCCGAGAACACAGGAGGGAAAACACTCACATCCTTACGTACTAACATAATCCTCATCAATATATATATATATATATATATATATATATATATATATATATGCGAACCATCATTCCATTCCTAGAGAAAATCTACATCTCAATGACTGAATCACCTCAATCATATCACCATATGAATCTCATAATACTATCTCCAATATGATCAATAAATCACTAACTCTCTCATTATGAATAAGGAAAGCTAACCGATCAAATCACGGAGAGTACATGAAAGCTACTCTCATTAGCAACCACATAAGGGGTTAAGAAACAAAGCAAGGGAAAAGAGATCCCAATGTTAACCAACGAATAACAGAGACAACAATGTCAAGGTTAAGAACACCCACAAGTGATTAGGGAAAACACCTGGACAAAAGAAACTAAAAGCGAATGGTCGAGAGTAAAAGTCATAAAAATATGAATCCCAAGAATTCAATAGTTTTAAGAAAAAATTTGTAATAATCGAACAATCCATTCGGCATCCATGCCCCTAACATGTGTAAAAATCTAAATCTCCTAGATGGTGATATCAAGGAACCAAGAAGAAGGAAAAGACAACACTATGTGTGTGCACTAAACAACACAAGCCTTATACCCAAGACTTAGAAATGATCAAAACTAAAGGTGAAATAAGAAGTCACCTTTCAAAACACTGTAGGTCAAGATCTTGAGAAAGAAGCCTCGGAATCTCAGAATCTCGAGAAATGTTAAATAATAATAATTTTTCCTTAAGAATCCACACAGTGAAAATGAACGTCTTGCCCCCGGTTTCCGTCCTTCGCCATCTCCGACTTTTAGAAGTTAAAAATATTTTTAAAGAAGATTCTAAGATCAATTTTTAAAGTACGAAAACTTGTCGTGGCTACGACGGTAGGAAAAAATCGGTTTTTCTTTTTAAATACGAATGAGATTGTTTTCAAAACTTAAAAAATGCCATTTTCAAAAGACAACCTGATAAGAGTGACTACAACTCCAAGGAAAAACACAATTCCTAAGGATGCCAATGATCCTAAATGGCCATTGTCACGAAACCAACTAAGTTCAATTGTCACCTAGTCTAACTCAACCAAAATCTCAAAGTACGGATGATAATCCATTCCTCAAAAAGGTGAAAGACATCTAATAGCCGATACTACACAATCAACTAAGCCCACAATTTCATCACCTGCCTTCTCTAAGGGCTCAACTCACAGTTGATGCTAAAATCTACCACTAACCTCAACTATCCAAAGAGGTCACTAACCTAACATACTTAACCCTCAAAGGGCATAAAAGTATATAACCAAAAGTATAAGAATTTATATTTTCATTATACTTTAATAATACGGCATGTAAATCATATTTTTACGTTATCCACTTTTAGTTGAGCATTATATTAAAATATGAATTTATTCATCAACATTAATAATAAACATGCTCCAAAATCACATGTAATGATATTATGATCTACATAGAAAAATGAAATCACATAATGGCAACATGAATGCAATGTGACCCAACACCACCTTGTGGTACACACACTATGAGGATGAAAGACCAACCCTATATCGCCATTTTCGGACTTAACAGTTTCGTAGGTGGGAGACACCTATGAGGATTGGAGACTCAACCTATATCGCCATTCTCAAACTTAATAGTGTCGTCGGTGGGAGACACCTATGAGGATGGAATACCCAACCTATATCGCCAATTTTGGACTTAACAATGTCGTAGGTGGGAGACACCTATGAGGATGGAATACGCAACCTATATCGCCAATTTCGGACTTTACACTTCCGTAGGTGGGAGACACCTATAAGGATGGAATACCCAACCTATATCGCCAATTTCGGACTTTACACTTCCGTAGGTGGGAGACACCTATGAGGATCGGAGACCTAACCTATATCACCATTCTCAGACTTAATAGTGCCATAAGTGGGAGACACCTATGAGGATGGAAGACCTAACCTATATTGCCAATTTCAGACTTAAGTGCCGTAGGTGGGTGACACCTATGAGGATGGGAGACCCAACCTATATCGCAATTGTAGCGTCCGGTATTTTTACATGCTAATTTATAAAAAAATTAACACTTAAGTGCTTATGTGCTTAATGTTTATTTTTCTTAGCATGACTTACATGTTTAATGTGATATTAAAAATTGTAAGTTGTATGTTATATTTTCATTTTGAGAATAATGAAAATTGTTGAAAACGATTTCGGGAAAGAAATGAACAAAGGGTAAATGAGTAATTTCATATTATGAACACTTAGTGGAAAGTGTATAGATATGGCTAAGTGTTGGAGCATGAGTGGCATTTTGGTAAATAGAGAGGATTACAAGGGGTGGAAGAGTAATTAAGAGGTTTGATGACACTCTTGTAATTAACCCTAAGTTGGGAAGAAAGTTGTCATTTTACACTTTTAGGTGGTGTCTAAATTCTAGCCATTGATCTTCTTCTCCCATCTTTGTTCTCAACCCTTGGATCATAGGGCATTTTTTGGTTGGCACTTAAATACAAGAATGCATTATTCTTGGTCTTTCACTTGGCAAGACTTTATGTCAACCTTTGGATCAATTATTCATTTTCCTTGCTTTATCCTCAACCATTGGATGGTAAGAATTATGAGTGGAAAATCTTTATAACCCTTAGGGTTAGCCTACTTTGCAAGACTTCAATCCTCTCACAAACTCTTGCTTTCTCTTCCTCTTCTTGTTTGTTGGGGATAACTCTTGGTGGTGTTCTTGAACACTTTAGTAAGTCTTCTACTCCCCTCTAGGCTTTTATTGCAAGAACCCTCATTTTCATGTTATGAATTCTTTGAGTTGGTATTGATTTTGCCTTTATTCTATTCATGTTTATGGAAGCTTAATTTGGCTTTCATCTACCAAGTGAGTTCCATTGGTAGTAGCTCTTGGTTTTCATCTTGTGAAGAGCTAGTGGTGAGTTCCCTATATTGTACTCTTAAGACTTCATTTCTCTATGAAATCCTAAAACATAAATCATTAGGGTTTGAATTGATTCTTGTGGTTAGAGCCACTTTTGTATAAATTTCGGTTATTAGTGACACCATAGTAATCTTGTGGTTCATGAATGGTGTATTGCTAGTTGGAATCTATTCTATTGAACACTTGGAGTGGTAGTTTGAGTTGGACCTCTTTTGGGCATTCTTGAGTAGGCTTGCATGGAATTGAGGTAGGGAAAAAATTAATTGTTTTCGTCTTTGTACGAGGGTGTGTGCGTCTATGTGTATATATACCGTATATATATATACGAGTTGAGTCTTGACAACTTAGACGATGATTTAGGCCCTTGAAAGCATGAACTTGTGATATAAATGTTTGTTGTGTTTTATGGCTTATAAATGTGAAAATTGTAAGCATTGTGATCAATTGAGGACAATATGTTGCCTAATGAAATGAGCATGTATTGTGATGGAGCATGTTGATAATTATTGTTTATTAATGTAAAATGTTAACCTATATTGGGAGAAGTGTGTAATATGAGGTGTGTTGAGTCATATTGCATTTGATCTATCATATATTGCTGGGCGTCATGTGTGTGCAAAATATGGAGTTAAAAATGACACATTAACGACACTTTAGGTTTTACCCTTCTGCAAGCGCACATATCAATTGTATTTAGTTTTGCTTGAGTAGGGGAATATTGATCCCATAAAGACGAGGATTGTACACTTCAAAAGTCTAAAAACAATGAATTATATTTTTCCGAAAAGAGTTTATTTTTATGAATTATCTAATACTAATGAAAATAAAATAGAAATCAATAATAATTAATGGTTGTGATTCAGAAAGAGAGAAAACTAGGGTTTCCTCACTCCACCACTAACCGCATAATATAGTCGAAATTCTATTTCAATTGCATGAGGGCGATCCATTGACTGTGAATCAGGTCGCACCGTACCAGCAATTTGACCCCAAAAAGGATTACTCTCAATCGGATCGCGACAACCCATCTTAAGACTAAACTGATTAGTGCATGTCAACTATTAACAGAAAGTAAATGCATAAAAGTAAATTAAACTAGTAAATTAAAGCATGAAAATAAACTAAAGCATGTCTATATTAGCTTATCAGGGCATGGCCAGTGTCAATCTAGAGTTTCGAGTTTTATGACCACCATTATGTAGAAAATCACAGATTAAGCATCCGAGTTCCAATCCATAGTGAATAATTGTGATTGTGTAAGATAAATATATTCGAAAAGTCTAATACAAGAATCAATTCAAATATATAAACTTGTATCACGAATAAAAACGGTCTCTCATTTAACACAATCATTACTGTATAGTCACAGTTTCCCCTCTCTACAATTGAATATAAAATCAAAACTACATTACTTGGCTAGGGTTTTGCGAGAAAAACCTAGATACCGAATTAGTTGATCATGGCTGAAAGAATCTATATTATCGGTGTAGAAACGCTCTCCATGGCCCTCTTTTCCGGATCTCTAGGTCTTCAATAGTGGTTCTCTTTAATGGAAGTAAGTCTGAACTTTGAACTTGAGAACTCTATGAATGAAAATCAGAACCAGAATTGGCCTCTAAGAAAACCCCCACTCTCTAAACTTAACCCTCTCATATTTATAGATAAGTGAGGAAAACCCTAATGGTTGACCCTTTTCTGTAATTTCATAATACATGAATAATCTCTATAAAATCTTATATAAATATGTGTATAATATGTAGAGGTCTGGAATCACCGATCACTTAAAATATCGAAGTAGGGACAAAACTGGAAAATTTTGAAACAACTTTGAAACAAGATCAGCACATAAAGGGATCACGTGGCCAAAAGGTGGGACTTACGCTCCTGACCTACACTTGGGCGTAGGGTCCAAACCAGATTGTAACTCAGGTCCAATCTGCCTCTTTTTCTCTCTGACGACGTAGGATATAATGCATTTTTGCTGTAAAAACCCATTTTTTCATATTTGAGCTAGACTAGTCGCCTTTGACTTTCGATGCTTTTCGGTGAAGTAATAATGTCTGAAAATGACATTTTTGCCATTCGGTGAGATAATGATGTCAGGAAATGACCATGTTGCCCTCTGGTAGCTCTTCTTTGCTCTGACACACCTCTTGATTCCTTTCTCGAGATAAAAACGAACACGAACTCAGTTAATTCACCAAAATTAGCTCTGTTTCTTCATTAAGCTCTTGAAACATGCTTACACACATAAACGGGATAAAAATACCAAGTAACAAAATGTAAAGAAATAACAAACACAAGATAGGGGAAAAAATGACCAATCTTGAGCACCTCTCACACCCCAAACTTACATATTGCTAGTCCCTTAGCATTAAACTCAGAGAAACTATCTGTGATGATTCTTATTCTATCTGACCTATCTACTCTAACCTAATCCCTTGCTTTCGTGAGGGTCAACGATTACACTTAGCACGTGTAACAAGCCTTTTAAAGCCCTAGGTTACCCCTAGTGGACGAGTGAAATCTCGTGAAGGTTTTCAGTGATGGTACCTACAAACATCTCAATTCTTTTGTAATTACATATTCATGAGTTCACACACACAAGTCAAATAAGCTATGATATAACACACAAGATAATATGAATGCAAATACTCCCACTCACTACCAAACAACAATTATATCAAGCTTCGTGTTATGAATGGTCCCCATTTAAGTGAATGATTTCGCTACTCTCTACTTAAAATTCAGATAACCTACCGTGATTTTGTGAACATTCAACTACAATATTTCAGTTTCTTTTCTCCTACTTCATTGATCAAACTTTGCCATTTTTAGTCAAAACATACTCTTTCCATCTTTCCACTTTTCATCCCTTTTTGTCTTTCTAAGTCTCCGAACTTTCCAGCGAGGATTTTTAGTCCCAACCAACTGAGCCCAAGCTTCTTCCATGGGATTTATGCTCATCAGTCTTCTCCCCTTTAAAACATGAACAGTGATATTGGTGATACCAAAGCCCGGTTACTCATATCAAAGAACTACGTTTTGCATTTTATTTTCTCAATTTTCTTTTATATTTTCTCCATTTCAACCAAAACAATTCCCCTTTTATTGTGGCAAATTATTTTTCAACTACAGTAAAAAATCAACATATTTCTCAAAGTCGTTTTTCTTAATTTCAATTTCACTAATCATTCACCCATGTAAACCACATCACTTCACTAACTTGATCTAATCATTATTCTCATGAGCGAGAATATCACATCACATACTACTCATGCATCATATACACAAACTTAATCAAACTCTAAATGCCAAAAATTCATGCGTTAAAACAAAGAATTGTTCCAAATTATTTTTTTTTCTCGAAAATATTTATTCCTTGTAATACTATACCCTTACCCCCAAACTTAAATCAGACCATGTCCTCATGGTCAAAAATAAAATAGGAGAACAGATACAGTTACCCTTGAAGCTCAATTTTGGATTCCAAAGCAAAGCACAAATCATCTCCCCCAAACTTGAATTGGATCACTTGGAGATATCATCAACAAAGCACACATACCCAATCATAGTAATGGAAAATAAAGTTCATCATAAATATCCAGAAATCAACACATGTTTTCGATGAATCAAAGATTCTCTTTTCTTTTCTTTTTTTTTTGAATTTTATTTATTTATTTATGACAAAACAATTAATAATAAAAAAATTGATTTGGCCTTAAGGGCCTACAATCCTAAAATAAAAATAAAAATAAAAATAAAAATAAAAATAAAAGAAATAAAGACGTGGCCTTAAGGGTCTGCCGTTCCTACAAATAAAATAACCTAAAAATCCTAAACCTAAATCCTAGTCCGCCTCTTCTTCTTCATCACTCGACACGACACTATTCGACCATATCCGGCAATTTGAAGTCTCTTTGAACTTCTCTAAATCTTCCTCCAAATATATTTTCATAAATGTCCACCGCATCTCATCCAATTCCTTCATTCTATCACTCAACTGCTCAACAATGATCTTTGATAGTAAAAACGGGTATGGAAGATAATATTCACATTTATCGGCACCTGCCCATTCTCGACTCACAATTGCTCGAGCATACGACATCTCAGCCATAATCAATGTTGGAACACACACTTCATACCCATGAGTTAGGGCAAAGAAAGTTCTAAGCATAGTGTGATCTCTTGCACTTGTTCAATTATTAGGCCGAAGTTGAGCCGCAACGACACAATCCAAATAAAACAGATCCGACTTCAACCACCAATTATCATACATCTTATCTTTCAGATCTGATACTGCACACAATTCTTGAACCATCTTCTCATCCTTATGTGGCCATACTACAGGATGCTCCTTCAATATTCCTTGTAAGTTTGTCGGAGTACCGATTGGTATATTCCATGCATCGGCAATACTTCTTCTTCCAACCACAACTAGAACACTCCACTGAGTCACTTTAGCCCTCATCACCTCAAATCCTGGCGGTCCCAAAATTATCATATTTTCATACAATTTTCGGACCAAGCCTGGATACACCTTTTTGCTTGCTGATTTTTCTAAACTCTTCAATCCTTGTTCTCTAAGGATTTTCCTTCCGGGTGCAACTAGTACTCGATTCATTCTCTCCGAATGAAATATCTCTTCAAATTGAAACCGACACTGCAAAAACAATTTTGGTGTGGTTTGGCTTCCCTTTTGACTTGTAGCTTCTTTATTCGTGCTCTTCATAGCTACATATGGTTCCGTCTTTTCTATTAATTATTCCGGGTCAAATAATTTTCATTAGCATTATTCATACTAACCCTCCTCGAAATAGAAGAACAAAAGAAGAATAGAAGAAGAATACCCAATCTAATGTTCACTCCTTGAGAATTGTGAATTATGAATTCTGTCTACCCTATGGATGTATTTATAGATAGATGGAGTAGAATTAGAAGAGAAAAATGATTTAAAACCCTTAACTGACTAGGAAAGGGGAAGCAATAATTAATCCAACTTCTATTTGTAGTTTCCTTGTCAAATTAGGATTATTCTAAAAATTATACACAAATTCCTAAAAATCACTTAAACAAATCCTAATACAAGTATAAGTACAAAACAAACCAAAACATCCCTAAAACAGATAAATTTTCAATTTTTCTGGCCCACCCACGTACTACCCTACGCTTGGGTGTAGGGTAGGGCTAAATTTTTTTTTCATGACACGCTTTCCAATAACCAATGCACCCCCCAAACTTAAACGCACACATGTCCTCATAGTGTGAAAATAAAATCACACATACTCAATGTAATAAACATAGTAAGGCACGCATAGCAGTAAAAGCGGTCAAAATTTGTCATTTTATACAAAAGCAAAAATATCATAAATAGTTAGAGATGATCGTTAAAGCGGTCACAAAAGATCGAACATTGACTCTCCGCTCTACGATTGATCTCTACTGTGGACAGCTAAAACAAGAAATCCTAAAAACAAAATAAAATAAATAAAACTAAACTAAAACTACATAGCATCACCCGGAGGTGGCCGTGGTGGTGGAACTATCATCCGACCATATCTCAAATCTAGCTCGATGCCCTATGTCGGTGCAATCGGCCTCTCAGCTGCCTCCTCATCTGATGAATCCGGCTCAACATACACCGGTCTCGGTGCCTAGGTACTACGGCGTACAGGCTGCGTACTCTCGAGGGACAGTGACTGTGATCTATCTCTCTGTACTGCCGTCCCCGATGTAGATGTTCCCTCAGCAACCTTCCTCGTTCCTTTTACGCGAGCCATTCCTACAAAATTCAAATTGTTATGAAAATTAGTGAAAACTATCCGGACACCAAATCCAACTCAAAACTATATCTAAAGTATTCTAATACGACGATTAAACAATACCTCATCTCAAAAATTCGATATCCAACCCGTATCTGAAGCCGGAAACCAAACTTTTTTAGAATGGATTAAAACAAGATTTTGATCGGTCTCGTTCGTCAATACTAGTTTAGAATAGTTATATTAAGTAATCAAAACCAAAATAATGGATCAAAACTTACTGAATCGCGAGAAACGGAAAATTCCCCAAAATTGGATTCTGGAGACTTTTTAAGTTCTTCACGTGAATCCAGACACACCGCTCACTAATTTGATGATCCACCACTTGGAAATGATAAGAAATATCAATATTCGGCTTTAAGAACAAACGTGAGTCAAATTGGTGGAAAGGAGAGGGAGAAAAGTGAAATTTTGAAATGAAAAGCTGCGGGACTATACGCTTAGGCGTAGGTCACCCTACGCTTGGGCGTAGGTCCCAAGGCTAAATTTTTGCCTTCAGCCATTTTTGTCTTGCTCTTGATTCTCAAACACTCGAACAACCCCTATACACACCTATTGACTTGATTGACTTCGATTCGTCAAAATTTGGCGCTTCGTGGACGAAAATACCCCTCCGAATGATGACAACTATTTCGAACTCAATCTTAAAATTTTACAAAAACCGAATTAAACTACTATTTTACAACTACAAACTATGATTAAAAGCTACTCTTTATCACTTAGTACAATTATTTAACGTCATTGGCTCGATGTTGCTGCCTCTCAATACCTAGGATCAAAATCATCCGGCTTCGGTGTCGGTTTTGTTAAATCAATTGTTTCCACAACACTCTTTGTCGGCTCAACTTTGATATAATGCTTCAAACGCTGACCATTCACAACAAATCGTTTTCCTTTGTCAAGGTCGTCAAGTTCCACCGCTCCATAGGGGTAAACCTTAGTAATTTTGTACGGCCCGTCCCATCTTGACTGAGCTTACCAGGAAAACATTTGACTCTTGAATTGAACAACCACACTTTCTGGCCGACCTCAAAGCTTTTCTGTCTGATATGTCTGTCGTGGAATGCTTTGGTTCGGGCTTTATATATTCGAGAATTTTCATATGTATTATTCCTCAACTCCTCAAGCTCTACGAGTTAGAGTTTTTTCTGAGCACCCGATCTTTTGATATCAAAATTTAATCTTCTGATCACCCAATATGCTCTGTGCTTGAGTTCCACAGGGAGAAGTATCAAAATCACTTGGGAAGAATAGGTGCGGTACTCTTTCTCATTGTGAATGGGTAGAGTGCATATTCATTAACCTGTATTGGGAGAAGTCTGTAATATGAGGTGTGTTGAGTCATATTGCATTTGAACTGTCATATATGCGTGACTATGATATTGATATGGAAGCATGCTATAATTGTTCACAATTATGATGTGAGCATGTTGGGGGACTTGTTTGTTGTGGAACAAGAGACCGACCTAGGATTAGTAGCATGAGCATTGGGTGGGTGGTAACACTCTGACTACCGAGATTGATGCGATGACGCTTGCTCTACTGGGCTAGTGATCTCATCCCAAGACTTATATATTTTTCAGGTGATGATTACGTTGGGAGAGTTCTGTAGTCTCTCTATGGACGTGTGGCATTTTGTCCACCCTTTTGTGTATGGGTGGTGTGTCACGCCCCAAATTCCTAGGACTCCGAAACCCGAGCCTAAGAGCTAAGGGAGTGATTGCGGAAGTAAAAAGAAATGAAAACCAACGACATTCAATCATCAAATACCCACGAAAGGGTAAAATGATTTGATACCACGCTGTCACGCCCCTAAGATTCCCGAAACTCAAATCTAGAGAATCAGCGAATCTCCAAGGGATGACGCTAGTCAAACGACTACTAGAGTCAACAACAACAAAGAGACACATGGAATAACAATAAAAATATACTCCATGTCAAGTAGAATGCTAGAAACTCACTAGCATCCTCCAATACCAACTGACACGCTCCTAAATTCCTAAGACTCCTGAACAGGGACATCCGAGGAATCCAGGATGTGATCCTTAATACAAATGACCAACTAAGACATCACTAACCATGGAAACGTATGGATTAGTGATGGAAATGGTATATTTCATACCCAAATGAATAATAAACAAAGCAGCGTAATTTAACGAAAATCCGGCAGAGTTCCGTTTGTAAATGGAACATCCGGATACACAACCACAACACAATAACCTGCCCAAAGCAATTCAATAATCACAATGGCTTCCAAGCCCCACATTCATCAATCCTACTAGGGCCGAGGTAGTGGAAAGAAACCAAAACCCTCCAAACCCTCCAAACCCTCTAACATCAACAGAGCCACAAATGCTCGAATAAGAATACAGAAAAGCGTCTAGCTGTACAGAATAGATACAATACATCCTGAAAGAATAAATACAGGAAATAAAGATACATCAACAGGGATAGGCCAACAGACTGGCTCCCAAAAGAAATACATGGCAAACCCATAAAAAATGGGTAAAGAAAACTGAAAGCAGATCCCTATCGTCCCCAAACCCAGTCATGCCGCAACCGTAACCGCATCACCCAACGCAACTCCAAAACCTGTAACAAGGAAATAAAAGAAAGTTGTCGTTGCACTGCATCCTGCTCATAGCTGTATATTTCCTGCAACCTGGCGTAGGAATACCAGGGGGCAAATGAAATACCCCTGTGAGCAAATAAGCTCAGTGGGAAAGGATACTCTAACTACCACATCCTCTAATAGTTTAGGTAATGTTAAACCACTCAGTGAGATACATAGCCCACAACATAACCCAGCCACGAAAACCCAAGGTACGTGCTCATATACTACCATACGTAAGTATATAGGGGATATATATATATATATATATATATTTATAAATACCCAACATGAGCCTATAAGATACAACTAAGACTCATACTCCTAGTACCAACACCAGTAGTCTACACTACTCTCACCAACGTACACTAGGTACACGATACTAAGGCCCAATCTAACAAATCATCCAGCGTTCACAACGCTAACAAGAAACTCCAAACAGAGGGAATCACACTCACCTCTAATATCCACAAGGATCGAAATCCACCACTAGTACCAAGAAATACTCATAACTCACTCCCCTAGAACACGGGAGGAAAAGACTCACGTCCTTGCGTACTAACACAATCATCATCTATATATATATATATTGTAACTGTACAATATATATATATATATATAATACAAACCTCATCCCATTCCTTAAGGAAAATCTACCCCTCAAAGGCTAGATCACCTCAATCATATCACCATACCATAAATCATATCGACCTCATAATACTATCATCGATAGGGTCAATCACATCACTAACACTCTCACTGTAGGCGAGGAAAAACCACCAATCAAATCACTAGGAGTACACGAACTCAACTCACAAGAACGACCACCCAATGGTCACCGAAACAAAGCAAAGGAAAATACTTCCCAATGCTAAACCAACAGATAACCGAGACAACAATGCCAAGGTTAAGACACCACAAGTGTTTAAGGAGAACACCTGGACAAGGAACCCAATCCACTCGGTATCCATGCCCATAACATGTGGAACAACTCGAATCACCTAAGTGGTGACATCAAAAACCAAGAAAAGTGAATGGAACACCTTTCAATACTCTACAGGTCGAGATCTTGAGAAAGAAGTCTCGGAATCTCAGAATCTCGAGGAAGTAATAAAATAGTTTTCTTTTAAGAAACCACACAGTAAAAATAACCGTCTTGTCCCCGGTCTCCGTCAGTTGCCATCATCGGCTTTTAGAAGTTAAAATCTTTTTAAAGAAGATCCTAAGATCATTTTATAAAGTGTTAAAAGTTTTCATTCTTCGGGGGTAGGCGAAAACTGGTTTTTCCTTTTAAATACAAGAGTTTAGAAAACACCATTTCCGAAGGACAACCAAGTAAGGGTAAACACAACTCCACGGATTCCTATAATGTCCAAGAGGGCAAGGAAGGAAGAGTACTGCATTGGGTTCACGGAACACAACTATCCGTTCCCAACCTCACGAGATCAAATGACAACACCTGGAAAAGGTTTGGCACCACGCCGTAACCGACAACTCAAGGAATGACGTGTAAGTCAAAGACATGTACTAGTATACAGAGTACAATAAAAGAAATGCTTAGAGGAATTAACTAAGCACTAGAAGCAAGATTGTCAAGCTACAGTACCTCGAGTACTTAATAAAATCACTTACCCCTTAATATCATGAAAAAGGAGAACTAGTGGCCGATACCACAGGAATAACTAGTCTCAATCAATACCTCTTCCAATTCATTATGACTCCAATTTCACAATTGATAATTGACAGAATTAAGAAGTCATTTTCACTCAACTAGACAGGTTCAATCACAACCACTTCTAACCGTACTGAAACCTCAAAAACACGATGAAGGATACCTCCCCCTAAGTGGGAAAGAAACATCCAGGGTCAGTAACATGCAACCAACCGAAACCACAAAACTATCACCGCCTTCTCTAAGGCCTCAAATCACAATTGATACTCAATCAATCCCTAACCTCAAATCTCTACAGATAACACATAACTAACCACAAAGGTCACTATGCCAATATACCTAACCTCCCCCAAGGGCACAAGGTAATCACAAGTATAAAGATACACTTTTCATTTATACTTAAACAATTTTCTCATTTAATTCATGTTTTCGCATTTATCACTTTCAACTGAGCATTTTATAAAGATACGAATTTAATTTCACAATATTCATACATAACATGCTCCAAAATCCAACAGGCAATAATAACACATATTAAACCTGCTCTAACATCACATGTAATAATATCACGTATACATGTCAAATGAAATCACATAAATGCCATGCATATACAATGTAACTCATACACCACCCTTTGCCCACATCACGTGGTTAACGAATATGCACTCCACCCATTTACAAGGAGAAAGAGTACCGCACCGATTCTTCCCAAGTGTTTTTGACACTACACTTTCAACAAGGAAAACGGTTGCACGAGACGACCCGTGACCAAAGATCCGTATAACGGATGCACGAGATGACCCGCGACTTCGAGAATGAGACGACTCACCCTATACCCCATTCACGGCTCATTATTCCGCAGGATGGGAACACCCCCTGGCCAGTTTTTGCGACGATTCGACACAAAGACACCCCACATGATTTCACAACCCACATATACCAATACCATGATTTAACACTACATGATATTCTCAATATGCATCCAGGTCAAAATGACAATCATGCCTCAATATAAATATGTAATGCATCATATTTATATACAATATTCACATATAATTCACACGGCGCCCATCACAGGTTAACAGATACAATCCGACACAAAACCGTCCCTACAGGATACATACCCCTGTACTCAACATAAATATATAGTGCATCATATTTAAGCAATTACCCACATGGTACTATCAACATAAATCTCATAATCTCCTTACATGCTTTAAAACACAATAAAGCATTTAAATCATATGAAAACAAATTCATATACAATTCATGTTTTCACAATTATATTTTCCTTAATTCTTTAGAAAATATTTCAATTTCCCTTAACATGCATTTAAAATAAATTAAAGCAATTGATTCACGTATCGTAGGGGAACCTAGCATAGCGTCTAAGTATTCGCGCCCCTTACGTCCACATATACACTAGTCCATTTAATTCTTAAGGAAAATTATAAGCCGTCTATTCCTATTCAATTTAAATAGGAATTAATATAATCTCGTAGGGAATAATTTAATTAAGTTTCTTAAATTAATTCGTAAGTCCAATTCCGATTCTAAGCAAATTATAGATAATTAAATTAACGATTTAATATATCTATATTAAATTAAATAAGGTTTTGCACCCCTAAACTGCTTCAATAATGCGGAGTGAGAAATTTAATTTCCCACCTGAAATACGCTTACAGAACAGCCGTTTCGGGCCTACCGTGAACAGTATCAGTGCCCGAATATGACGCCCGCCGACCAAAGTCGTTCGAAAAATATTTTGAATATATCCAAATGTCCATCTCGACAACCTATACGATATATGCGAAGCCCATTAGCAATAGGTTAATTAATTTGGCTAAATCTAAAATAGCCTAAACGAAAATTCGAAACTTCAAATCGAATTTCCCGACAAACCGTTCAAAGTAAAATTACGAAATTTTTACACGTCGTACCTGACATATAGGCGAAGCAACCCTCCGAAAATAAGCCCAATCCGAGGTCGGGAAGTTGACCGAACAAATGGTCGAAGTTTCTGGCCAGACTGCACTGTTGCGCGAACTGTTACAGTGCGCGTCGCCTCTGCACGACCCAGCTGCTGTGCCACTACCTGCAGCTCCGGCGACCCCTGCACGCCGCCACCATGCCGTCGCCGACCACCGCGAACCGCCGCCCAGCCCTGCTCCAGCCGCGTCTTCCATGACAACCAGCCCGAACTCTCTCTCTCAAGCGGACTCTCTCTCTCTCTCTCTGCCGGCAACCATGGTGGCCGCCGCCCATGGAGAAGGTGAAGTCGCCGTGTGAAGGAGGAGAGAAGATGTGGTATGCGCATATATTCGTATACATATACACATATATGCCCTAATCGCACTAGTAACCCTCTAGTTATCCGTAATCGCAAAATAACCTCACTTCAATATATATATATATATATATAATCCCAACACTATATATATATTTAATTGTAATTAAATATATATATATAAACCATAAATTCCAATAATTATCGGGAATGTCCAAACATAATCTCGCAAGCCCGAAATAATAACGGAATGCCAAATAACCAAATTAGTCCGAAAGAAATACACCGGGTTAGGAACCCGACGTCGGAACACTTAACAAGTCCCATCAATTACAACGTGTCGTCGTCCAGTCAAAACACTAATCATTCAATGTCGAACAATATCGCGTAGTCGAGAATAAGAATTCACGTAGTGTCGTCCAGTCGACTTCAAAACTAAACGCGAAAAATTTACAGGTACGAAATACCAAGAACAAACAATACGTCAAGAACAAGTGACGTCATTACCGAAATTAAATCAAAAATAATTTCAGTAAAAATGATAATTACACGGGGTGTTACATGGTGGATCATACTTACTTTCATTGGGCATTAAGTTGAGAAAACATGTATCAATATGTTTCTTTTGTCCATGTAAACTAAATGTGTTAAACTACTTTCTTCTGACCCAGCTAGCATGTTAGCCGAGGAGTTATTATCGATGTACATCCCTTGGAGCGCTATGCACAGGGATTAGGTTCTTTTGGTGCACTTCGATGCCGAAAATGTAAAGACTATTTCGTGTTATGAAAACTATGTCCTATTTTTCCTTGGTGCATTTTAAGCATTAAATGTATAAACTATTTTATCTTGAGTTGTGATGTGAATGATAGTTATTGAATGTGGTTATTAGATGTCCGGGCGAAAATGACCTTTTTCTAGGTTTTCAATCAAACCCTTTCGTTTTGAATGGAAAAATCTGTTTTCGCCTATCCCCGTAACCCGTCAAACTTTCTTGTTTTATAAATGGATTTAAATAAACTCATTTCCTTAAAGATTTTGACTTTTAGAAACCGGCGGTACTTAAAACGGAGAACGGGGGCAAGACGGATAATTTTACGAAACTTACAAAAATCACTTTTATACTAAGTTTACGTTTTATGCGTTTCCCGAGATCTCAGTGACTATTTGTGGGTTTCGCTAATGAAAAACTCACTTTTCCAATATTTATGATTTTTCGGGACCGAAGGTGCGAAAAATGAAGCCATATCGCAAAATCTCGCATTTTTGCATTTTGAAACTTCCATTTTTTCTTAAAATTCCAGAATGTTTACTCAGTAATAACTCGGTGGGGGTTCATCGAGTACTCAGTCGGTGGATCCTGAATTTTGTGCACCTTTTTATTTTGTTTTCATTCTCTCCCCTATGCTTCATAACTTCTCCTACAATGCTTGTGGCATTGATTAGGGGTCTAGGGGAATGATATTGGTTAGGTTGAAGGATTGGTTTAGATTCCCATTTTTTTCGTATTTATCTTTCGGGTTTAGCGTACGGTTTACATCACCCTTGGGTTTCTTAGGCTCCGTTTAGGAGTAAGGAAATTTGGGGCGTGACAATTTGGTATCAGAGCGTGTTATTTCTTTATGGGACGATGGGCGTGGGTCATTATCACTTTTCAGTTATTATGTTTTCGTACTTGTAGTTAGTTCTCATCTCTTGTATGTCGTTAACTTATGCATGTGTCGGAATGACTTTGTGATTTTGTTTGGTGTACTATGATTGTATTGTTGCCTTACATGTTTGGTTGTTGTAATGTAGAGAGCATGTTGCCACATAGAGGCCGACCGCGTGTTGTTAGAGAGGAACCGGAATTGCCTCCTGTTGTGGACGAGAATGTGCCCGAACCTCCCGATGTTTGGGAGCGTGTACCGGCTGCACCTTTTATGAGTGATGACCAATTTATACGTGTTTTAGCGGCAGCTATGACACAGGTTCCTCAGAGGCAGAATGTTGAGGATGAGGGCCCGGGTGCTCAAAAAGCTCTCCGAGATTTCTGAAGGTTGGGCATACCTACCTTTGTGGGTGGTCCGGATCCGTTAGTGGCCGATGATTGGTTAGAGCAGATCACCAATGGCTTTGATATATTGAAGGTGGTTGAGGATGATGTACGGGTCATGATTGCATCATTTCGACTTACAGGTGATGCAAAGGGTTGGTGGAAGTCAATCATCAACACGAGGAACATTCATACTATCATATGGGTGGACTTTCGCATGTGTTTCTTGGAGTGGTATTTTCCACCACTTGCTAGGATGAGCATGAGGGACGGGTTTAATGAGTTGGTTCAGGGTGATTTGTTAGTGACCGAGTATGAGCTTCAGTACACTAGTTTGTCTCGATTTGCACCAGAGATGGTGATGGATGATGAGGTAAAAGGCCAACATTTTGTGAGGGACTTGAGGGGCAATCTCAAGTCAAAGATTTCTGTGCTTATGATGCCAATGTATTGCGAGGCCATTACAAAGGCATTACTTGCTAAGGAGGATGCAAGAGAGGTGATGAGACCAGAATAGTTGGTATTCTAGACGTTAATATACCTCTTGTTAGTCTCTTTATTATATTAATTTGGTATTTGTATGCAAGTTCCGTGCTAAGTGTATTTTTAGGGCCTTAATGCAAAAATGTGTTAATTTGGGATTCTTAGCAAATATGCAGAATTCGGAGCAACACTTAAAAGATATTTGCACTAAAAATCAGCAAAGTACAAGAAAGTGAAGTAAGGTACAAGTGGCGGAAGCATAAAATTCGCAGATTAAATAAATGTTAAAATTTAGGAGCCACCGATCGATCGGTGAGGCTTCTCGATCGTTCGAAATATGCTGTCTTGGAATATGTGCAAACATATACTGCAAAATTCTGACTTTGTGTACAAGTATATAGCGAGGCAGAATCGTCCATTCCACGCCATTTCTTAGCCCTTAAGTTCTCTTGGAGTGCAAGCAAGGAAAATACCATATCTACACCAACTTTTGTCTATAAATACGAGTAAAAGTCATGAAGAAAAGATATCTCTGACATCTTGGAAATATCTTTGTATTTTCTCAAGACCGTATCATTGTTCATATAAAAAAAACCTTTCTTTGAGAGAGGTTCCCTTCCTCAAGAACCAACCATCCAATCATGAAGACGGTGGCTTCATCAACAATAGAGTCTCCCATTTCCATGAGCGGCTAGTAGGTATCTAGGCTTTTCAACAAAACCCTAGCCGAGTAATGTAATATTTTATTTATTTTTATTGCAAAGAGGGGAATCTGTTGAAGGGCACTCATATGATGATTATGTAGTGAGAGAACGAACAAGACTACGTAAATAAGATTTATTTATTAATTCTTTACTTCACCTGAGAGTGAATTAATGATTTATCTTGAACAACTGTGTTTTATCAACGGGGGAAGAAATTTCGTGATTTAATAACAGTTTCTACATAATGGTACTTATTTGGCATGATAAAGTCTTAAGTTTACATAGTTCATACCTAGAGAAGATGATTGTTAGCGTTGTTTTTAATTTCATGTTTTAGGAGTGGTTATAGTATAGATGCATACAATAGTCATATTAATCGAAGATGGATTGTAGCGAATACGGGCCGATTGCATCCTTTTTGGGACTAGGCAACTGCTTGTAGCGTTACTAGTCTGATTCAACCCTAGACTTGGGACTATGAGTTGTATCACCCTCTTGCAATAATATAATTAAAGGACTATGTTATAAGGCTAGTGGTGGAGTTGGAATTCAACCATAGACTTGTTTATCTTGAGTGAAACCAAAAATATTTATCTTTATTTTATTTTATGTTTAATAGTCTAAGACAATAAATCAATCAAACAACTTTTATAAATATAATTCAATTTACTACTTTATAATTATTTGAAATACGACTTTGATCTCTGTGGCTCGATACCCTCTCTACCCAACTATACTATATACTACTCGTGTACTTGCGACTGAGAGGTTAAAATTATATCTAGTTAATTCCTTATTTTTAACACTATTATTTTCACACGTCTGGAACCAATCACAAGTTTTTTGCGCCGTTGTCGGGGATCAAACGGATATTTGAGATTATTATATTGCAGTTCTTTGAATTATTATATCAATTTTTAATTTTTCTTTTTAATTTTTTGTATTTTTTTTTTTGCAAAAATAGCTTACTACCGAAATTGCAAATTCTCAAAAAAACTCACGGACTCCAGTCTCCGATCGATCGGCTCCTTTATCAACAATGGACTATATCTAGGGTTTCGATCGCTAGAAGGAGCATATCAACAATGGACTATATCTTTAATCGTTCGGTAATATATCTATCATGCCCCAAATTCCTAAGACTCCCGAACCGGGACATCCAAGGACTCCGGTGTGTGATCCATAAAATGAGCGACCAACTAAGGATATCAATAACCATTAAAACGTATGGAATACTGATAAAAGTGGTATATTTCATACCCAATTGAATTATAAAAATAAACAGCGGAATCCAACAAAAATTCGGCAAAGTTCCGTCTGTAAATGGAACATCCCGGAAACACAACTCAACAGAAAACCTGCCAATAACAAATGCAGTAATATCAATGGCTCATAGCCCAACATTCAAAAAACCTACTAGGGTCGAGGTAGTGGAAAGCAACACCCGTTACCCCTACACAACCCTCTATAATCAACAGAGCCACAAATGCTCGAATAAGAATACGGAAATGCACATGACGTTGCTGAAAATATACAATGACATCCTGAAATAATAAATATAGGAAAACAAAAGATACACCAATAGGGAGTATGCAAACAGAATGGCTCCCAAGAGAAATACATAACAATCCCATACAACATGGGTAAAGGAACTACATAATAAAGAAGACAGTAGATAACTATTGTCCCCAAATCCAATCGCACTGCAACAGTAACCGCATCACCCTGCGCAACTCCAAAACCTGTAACGAGGAAAACAAATAAAAAGTGTCGTTACACCGCATGTTATCCGTAGCCAAAACATTTCCTGCAAACTGGTGTAAACCACCAGGGCAAACCAATGCCGGGGTGAGCTCATCGAGCCTCGTAGAAGAAAGAAAATCATAACCGTTACATCCTTTGACCGTTCAAGTAGTACTAACCAATACATGTACATGCATCTATCCTAGGTCAGTCCATCATCCCACATGGCACTCTCGATAATGCAATAACCCCACATAACTCAGGGAAGCACACATAAATGCAATATGAATTCAATGTGACTCAACACCACCCGTGGTACACACACGACCACACACCCTACTTTAAAGGTTAATAGATACACAGTCTAACCATCCACGAGACGACCCATGACAAGGATAGAATATCAACACCTCATGGAACACACATGTCCGCTAAGGTCAACGGATATACACTCTAACCATCCATGACAAAGATAGAGTTTCGCACCCATAAATGCAATGTAACTCAACATGCCTCATGATACACCCTACTCTAAGGGTCAACGGATCCAGAATCTCTACCATTCACTCCTAGCTCACGAAGGAATATAGAGTGCTGCACCGATTATTCCCAAGTGATTTTTCTCTCTTTCACTTTCAACAAGGAATATTAGTTGCACGAGATGACCCGCGACTTAGGATTCGAAGATCAAATGCACGAGACAAGCCGCGACTTTGAGAATGGGATGACCCACCCTATACCACAATTCTTGGATATACTAGATCCGTAGGTTGGGAACACCCTATGGCCAGTTGTTGTGATGATCCGACATAAATCTACTCATGCATTATTACACAAACGGACGTAGACCAACACCGATTGAATTTTTAATACAAAAGGTGAACACCATATGCACTAAGTCTCAAAAGACCCATGCACTAACACAAATATGTATCACATCATATTTATGAAACCATTTGACTATCCGACACAAATCAACTCACACATGATTATATGACCCACATAAATCAACACCTATGTACTCGACACGACATAGTGTACTCAATATGCATACAGGGTCTCAATAAAAATCATGCCTCAACATAAATATGTAATACATCATATTTATGAAAATATTCTCCAACATGCTTTTAAATCGCTAAAGCAATAATCCATGAGAAAATCAATTTTATTTTTTTAACATGTTTTTAATTCACAATTACATCCATTTCATCCCCTTTTAGATGTTTTTAATTTCATTAAAACAATTATCAACAAAGATAGGGGAACTATAATAACGTTCTAAGTTCATGGATTTTCACGTCACATAAATCACCAAAATCACATATACGGTCCCACTAATCATATAACATGAAACCGTACATAACCCTATATATATATATACATATATATTTTACTCGTATATATATATATAAACCTAAAATCATGTTAATTAATCCTAAACATGATTTCTAATTCATTTTATACAATTAGCATGCCCAATTAAAATATCACATACAAATCTAAAGTCATCTGTACCGATAATGAATTTTCTCCCACCTCTCAACGCATGTTTACGAACTAACCGTCGTTCCCACGACCGAGCCGGATATACCGATACGTCGCCCAAGATGCACGCCCAAATCTGTCTCAACATGTTCACGCCCTAAGTGGGGCCCACCGTGAACAATACCGTCGCCTGAATATGGGACCCGCCAACCAAAGTCGTCTGAATAAAATTTTGAATATACCGAAACGTCCGCCTCAATGACCTATACGATATATCCAACTCCCATTAGCAATAGGTTAATAAATATGGGCAAATCTAAAATAACCAATACGAAAATTTGAACCTATAATCGCGATTTTCCAACAAACCGCTCAACGAAAAAATACAAAATTTTAGTATGTCGTACCTAGCATTGAGACGAATCTACCCTCCGAAAACCACAGCCATCAGAGCTAGGGAAGTTTCCCGAATCATGGTGCAAAGTCTGGCCAAAATCCCTCTATCGTGTGCATCACGTGACTGCTGCACCAGTCGCGCCACCACCAGGCCACCTCTACATCGCCGTCGCCTTGCCTCACCTCCACTAGCCGTCGCCGCCGCGTCCCTCCCCGGACAACCATCTCTCTAGGTCGCACTTCCAGCCGCGACCTTTACACTCTCTCAGCCCAACTCTCTCTCTCTCTCTCACTCACTGACCGATGACGAAAAAGAGAAAAAGAGGACCAATTGGTCGCCGATCGAAGATGAAGGATGAGGAGAAGTCGCAGGTCTGTCGCATGCGAAGGAGAAGGAGAAGGAGAATGAGTGGTCTGGTGTTGCGCGTGAGATGGGGTATGTGTGTATCAGATATACAAATATGTATATAACATATATATTGTATATATGTCAATTGCAATTGAATATTGTAACCTAAATTACAATGGTTCCATATGACATTTGCCATGTGACCAAATTAAATAATTATGACAAGGTTTCCCAATTTTCAATACAAGTCCAACTTTAGATCAACTCTCGTTTCCAAACAACTCCTAATGAAGTCACGCGAACCTAAATATCCTCGGGATGCCAAATAGTTGAAACTAAACTACGTAGTCAGAAACGGAAACCCATGTAACATTTCACCAAGTTGAAATCATAAAGTCGTCCAGTCGACTATAAACGTAAACGCAAAAAATTTACACGCGAAATACCAAGAACAATAAAAAAGTCATGAACAAGTGACGTCATAACCGAAATTAACTCAAAAAGAATTTCAGAATAAAGGAAAATAACACGGGGTGTTACAATATTCTCACCCCTATAACACGGGGTGTTACAATAACACAGTATCAAAAAAAATAAAAATATAATCTTTCCTAAAAATATATATATTTACAGATTTGTTTACTTATATAACTATATCTTATTATAGTAAAAATCGAATCTTTTATAAAAGGAAAAAATATATATTTACAGATTTACATACCTATATATCTTATTATCATAATAGAAAAAAAATCAAAATATAATATTTTCCTAAGCTAAACATATATACAGCATTGCATAACATATATATCTTATTACTATATAAAATATAAAGATATATCTATATACTAAATAATTAAATATATTTTTTAATTAAATAAAATATATATATATATATATACTTACACTAATAAAACATATTTATATAATAGGTAAGTAATAAAAAAAAAGTATAGATATATATATATATATATATATATATATATATAAATATATGTGCATATATAGTTAAGTAATAGTATTTCATATATAAAGACTATTTATTTATATAAATAAATATAAATTTTCACTAAAAAATTATAAATAAAAATATATATATAATAATAATAAAATTTATAAATAAAATATACATAAAATGTTTTTGTTTATTACCTTGTCTGTGTAGTATAATTTGATTTTTAGTTGATTGTATAGTTGGTTATTGTTTACTGTTCTTGTTTGATTTCTCTTTTACTTTATTTTTTATTTATTTTGTTTTACATTAGTAGTTTTGCCAAATGCATTATAATTTTATTTTTGAAGATTTCATTGGTTGTATTGTTGGTTGCCATGAACCGTAAAAAGAAACGCTCCCTTTGGATTCTGAAATTGAAAGTACTGTGCTTAACTCTGTAAATGAGGAGAAGAATAATCCGATAGGAGAGAACCTTGCAATAGAAGACATGACTAACCATAAAATACAACCAATAACATTAGGAGATTACTACACTCCTTCTAGTTACATTTTCCCATTTGATATTCAATTACCGGGCGTTATGAAAGATTAATATGACATTAACCCAAACATAATTAACATGTTACCAAAATTTTATGGATATAATAGCGAAAACCTGTATCAACATATTAATTTATTTTTAGAAATTGGTTCGACCACCAAAATAGATGGATTAATGAAGGAGGGACTGTCCTTGTGCATTTTCCCTTTCTTTTTGAAAGATAAGGCAAAAACGTGGTTTAAGACTTTAAAGTCAGATATCAGAAGAAATTGGAAGACTCTTCAACGAGAATTTTCGCATCAATTCTTCCCAATGAGTAGAAATTATGAGATGTGGAATGCTATATTCACTTTTTCACAAATTATGGGAGAGGAATTCCATGCAATGTGGGAACAATATAATGAAATTCTAAGGAAGTGTCCGCACCATAATATCCCGAAACATGAATTGTTGTTTGGGTTTTATGATAGACTTAATGATTTGTGTAGATAATTAGTAGAGTTGGCATGTGGAGGAACATTTTCTCTAAGAACAGTAGATGAACTTTGGAAGTTGTTTGAGGATTTGAGTGAAGAATCCTATCAAAATGCGTCAATGACTAGAGTTCCTAGAATAATTCTTAATAAGCCAAATAGGTCCGAGGAATTGTACATAAACGTAAAAGCTGAGGAGTTAGGCCAAAGGCCTGGTGTAATCTTGAATTTCTCTAACTCCTCCCCAAAAGAAATTTATCCCAAATATTCTGATTCTTTCCATTTTATTGACAACTGTCCAATGGTGTACCAAAACACTGGGGTAATACCAGAAGAATCCAATACTACCTTTACTAACCTGGCCAATAACCCCTATACTAATTCATATAACCCGAATTTGAGAGATCATTCCAATTCCTCATACCACCTATTTGTTGTGGGAAATAAAAATCAAAACCAGAACTTCCATACAAATCCACAAACTTTTAAAAATTAGGAAAAATTCCAATTTTGTTCTCAACCCACGAGTCTACCTCAATTCATACATCCTAATCTCAATCTGCCTCCAACGTCGTCAACTATCGAGGAAAAAATATTAAATACCTTTAGCAATTTAGAAGCCAATACACAAATGGTAGATAATCCAAAAGACCAACACATAAGTAACTTAGTATCTACTAATGGACCTAAACGTGAGATAGTTCATGTCACACCCCAAATTTCCTAGGACTCCAAACCCGAGCCTAAGAGCTAAGGGAGTGAATGCGGAAGAAAACATAAATGAAATAAAATCCATTTAAGTCATAAAATACCCATAAACAGGTAAAATAGACCTATAACATCTCAAAGATGCCAAAAAGATCCCACGGGATCGGAAAAGAGGTAAACCGAACACTCGGTACCTAGAACGGAACATTTCAACCCACCACGTTTACCCAAGGGTAAAATGGTCAATTCAGGGGTGAAATGGGAATCTCCAACTATGCCTACAAACTTTGGACCTAGCACAAGCAATGCGAACAAACGGAACCAAATTTGAAGTCACGAGCAAAGAGATATGAATTTTCGAAAGTGGTGTCAGACGACACTGACCCAAAACTAAAGTTGAGGTACCCCTCTTTAACCAAGGGTAAAATAGTCATTACATGGTTAAACTGGTCATTTATAATTTTATCCCGATAATTTGGTCATAGGAGAGCCCATAGAAACAAACGGAACCTAAATCCAAGGTGCGAGGTGAGAGAAATGAATTTCTGAAAATGGTCGAAACAAGGCTGAATGTCCGAGAGTAGACTGCCCGTGTACGAGAGTCGACTTCCCAATGGCGAGAGTCGACTCTCCAATGGCGAGAGTCGATAGCCCTAAGACGAAGCTAAAGGAAAAAGAAGCTGCAATGCCATATTTCCGGCAGTCGGCTACCGGCTCTTCGGCAGTCGACTGCTTCAATATAAAGCTTCAAAAATGACCCAAAAAGTGATTGAATTCTCAACTAAAAATATTTCTCCAACCTATATTTGATTGATGCACATTTAAGCTATGATTCAAGTCATCCTAACACAACATGAACTTTGAACAAAAATACTCATTTAAGGTTCGTAAAGTTATCCGTCTTGCCCCCGGTCTCTGCTTTAAATATCACCGGTTTCTAAGATTCAAAGTCTTTGAAAAATGAGTTTAAGACCATTTCTAAAACAAGAAAATTTACTGGCTACGGGGGTAGGCGAAAACGGGTTTTTCTATTCAATCGAAAATGGTTAGTTTGAAAACCTAGAAAAACGTCGTTTTCGGCTAAACACCTAATACTCACAATTCATGGCAAATCATCCAATTCACATTCATAACTCCAAGTAAAATATTCAAGAGTGACATTTAAACGCTCTAAGGCGGAACGTGTTATAGTTGTTCAAAATACACAATTCGGCACCGAAGTGCACCAAAAGAATACAATCCCCGCGCATAGCGCTCCAAGGGATATACATGGACCATACCACCTCGGCTAACATGCTAGCCGGATCAAAATAACATATTTCTACAAGTTTGGTGTACAAGGGAAAAAGGAACATATTTATCGACCTAATTCCCAACAAAATAAAGTGTGGTCCGCCTCCCACGCACAAAAGGGCGGACATACGTCCACACATCCACGGAGAGACTACGGAATTCTCCCAACAGGGTCATCACCTGAAAAAAACATATAAGGCGTGGGGTGAGCTCACTAGCCTAGTAGAGGAAGCGTCATTGCCTCCATCTCGGTAGTCCGAGTGGTTCAACCCAACCAAGGTTCATGCCACTAACCCTAGGTCGGTCTTTTGTTCCACATGGCTCTCACGCCAATCCGGAACCCCATCAAACCCCACAACAAGTCCCCCAACATGCTCACATCATAATTATTCAAAATTATCGCATGCCTTGACAAGATTATCACAATTACATATATGACATATGAGTGCAATGTGACTCAACCCATGGTACACCTTCTTAACCCGTGAAACTCAATGCACAACCCAGTTACGACATTGAAATCCAGAAACGGATGCACAGCCCCGTTGCGACTTCATATGCACAACCCCGTTGCGACTTCAAATGCACAACACGGTTGTGACTTCATACTCACAACACGGTTGTGACTTCATAATTCAAAGACTCGTGGACAACACGAATAAACGTACACCCATGTTTTGACACTACATGATGTACCCCAAAATGCATGAAGGTTCTCAATCATAACCACATGCTATCTCAATACATGCTTCTATCAAATAACATTATATTGGATCCAAATTACTACAAGGCTCATCATTTCATAATTAATAAGCAAGTTCACATTTATAGTATCATTTCTCAACATGCTCTTTTATTAGGCCATATGTTACACCACCATCATCACAATACTTACAATTTCATATTTAGTAAGAAATAAACCACAACATGAATTTATATTATAAAATCATGTTCTCAAGGGCCTAAATCATAGTCTAAGCTATCAAGACCAACTTGTATATATATATACGGCATATATACACATAGACGCACACACCCTCATACAAAAACAAAGACAAATCGTTTTTCCCCTACCTCAATTCCAAGCAAGAGCACCAAGAACAAGCAAGGTCTCCAAGAGTGATTCGAATCCACCCAACCTCTTCCAAAGCCAACACTAAGCTCTACCCAACCGATAGCTAAGCTTCAATGGAGTCTCAAGCAAGAGCGATAGATAGACAACTCCATAAATCAGAAATTGAAGACAAGAATTCAATAATAGAAACTAGGGTTTGATACTAGAAATTCCAAAGGAGTAGAAATTACCTACCAAGATTTGGCTCAAAAGAAAGCTTGGAGCACCAACATCCACTTTCATGCACAAACCTTCCTCAAATTCTCATCACAAGGAAGAGAGAATTTGACAACTTGAAGAAGAAGGAGTGAAGTGAGGGAGAACTTAGCAAGAACCTTATGGGAGAAGATAAAGATTTTTGTGTGAATGAGAGAATGTCTTGCAAATGAGAGAAACTCATAAGTGTAGAGATTCTCCACTAACCCTTCTCAAATCCAAGGGTTCAAAATGAAGCTAGGAAAAAGGAAATGAATCCAAGGGCTAGAAATGAGTCTTGCCAAGTGGAAGACTTATGACACAACTCATAAAACTCATTAATTTGCCAAACGGGGCCTTATCATCCAAGGGCTTAGAATAAAGATGGAAATCAAATAACCATCCAATGGTTGAGAAAAAGTCTTGCCAAGTGGAAGACCAACAATAATGGATTATTCCATTTAAGTGCCAACCAAACAAGGCCTTATGATCCAAGCGTCTAAAACAAAGATGGGAGAATGAGATCAAGGGCTAGAAATTAGACAACACATGAAATGTGGAAATGACCAAATTCATCCAAAGTTAGGGTTAATTACAAGAGTGCCATCAAGACTCTTAAATACCCTTTTACCCCTTGTCATCCTCTCTAATTACCAAAACGCCACTCATGCTCTAATTCTCACCCAAAATCTCTACACTTCCCACTAAGTGTCCCAAATGTGAAATTACTCATTTACCCCTCGGTCATTTCTTTCTCGAAATCGTTCTCAATAATTTTCATTAAATTCAAAATGAAAATTCAACATGCTACGTACAATTTTTATAACACGTAAAACATGTAAGGCATGCTAAAACAATTAAACACATTAAGCACATAAGCACATAATTGTTTAAATAAAAATTTTAAATTAACCTGTAAAAATACCGGACTTTACAGTTCAGGCCGACATGACTATTAGGAGCAAAAACAAAATTGATATGCAAGTGAAGAAAAATGTTATGATTGAGGGCGAGGAACAAGAATATTCAGAAGAAACTTTACAGAAAAGGTATGAGAAACCTATTATCCCATTACAAGAGCTAATTGAGAAGATATATGAACCTAGAATACTAGCTTTTCAACGTCTCAATGAACCATCTCACTTTAGAAAATAAGAAAGTAATGAATGCTTTGTTATAGAAAAGATGAATGAGTTGATGAAGGAAGCATTACCCTATGAGTTGAAAGCAGATTTGTTGGAAACATTATCCATACATAGGATAAAGTTAAAATATGACAAAGAAACGCCTTTATATGAAAATGATTTATTCAATGACAATCTTATTGGTAATTATTCATAAATGAGAACACTTAAAAGATCACTTCCTACATTTTGTCCCACGATCAAGGGAAGTGGGGCAAAGAGGAAGGGTGTTGGATAGCCCTTTGCGGAACGGTCGTGCCAAAGACGTTAAACATTGGTCCTAGGCTGTGAAAGTTAATTCTAGCCTCGGTTTGTAAAATAGTAGGTCATTTAATTTCTCTAATTTCAATTCATAGGATTATAGGCCAAATCATTGTTTGTCTTAAAATAATAATAATAATAAAAATAAAAATTTCAAATATATATATATATACACACAATAATAAATATATATCTATACATATATATTTTAACAGTTAACATAAATATCTTTTTATATTTATTTTTTTCTTTATATTTATTTACCCATAAATAATTTAATTTATTTTTTACCTTTCTTCTGAATAAGTTTGGGGGGAGGGGGGGGGGGTATTTAAAAAAAATTAAAAAAACTAAAAGAATATATATATATATATAAATACATATATATACACACTACTAATTTATGTATATTTAGACCATAACTTATATATATATATATATATATATAATACTTGTCTACATCTAACTATATTCTTTATCTATTTTTCAACTCTCTTCTAACAAAGTTTGGGGGAGAGAAAATAATTTTAATATACTATATATTATTTTATAGGTTTCATGCTATATTTTAAAAATATATATATATAATTATTTGACTAATTTATAAAATAAATAATTAAATAAAATAAGCCATTGATTATTTTTCTTTTATGCAAATTTCAAATTCCTTGTAGGCCTTTGGCCTAGTTTTCTCTTATTTCCTATTATCATTAACAAAATTTCATTCCTTTATATTTCTTGTCATTATTCAATAAATATACTATGATCTTGGTTTTAGTCCTTATTATATTGCAGATTATGGTGCACATCAAGTTTGGGGGAGGTTTCGTCACCATTCGGAAATCTTGCTCAATTAAGTGGTAAAATTGTTTTATCCCTATATTTTTATGTTTATTATAACCATGAGGACATGGCTAAATTCAAGTTTGGGGGGATGAAATAGTATAGACATGAATATAGAGGAATGAGACTTTTTGAAATTTTAAGAATTTGTTTTAAAAAAACTATAGTAAGCCACTGGTAGCTACTGTTAAAATCGTGAAAAACAGTGGTCAATCGATCGGCTATTGTGGCGATCATTCGATATATAAAAACAAAAAATATATATATATACATATATATATTTAATAAAAATTTCCTTTTTAGGATAAGTTTTTCTTTTGACTAACTTATATAAATATAAATATTTATGTAACATATATAGGTATTTTATTATTCTAAATCCTAATTTTATTTATTTTTAACATATTCTTGATGAAACTAGTGAATTTATTAGGACATGAGACTAATTTAGAAAATTGATGTTTGTGATTATTTTATGCTTTTCTGAATAATAGTTAAATTAGAGAAGTGGAAAGATGTGGTTCTCTATAGGTGAATGAATTTGGTGAAATTGAAAATAGAAAAGATAATCTTGACCTATAAGAAAATGCACATGATCTCTATAGTTTCATTTATGAGCATAAAATGTATTATCTCGAAAAAATATATATACTGAAAAAAAAAATGTATAAAAGTGCGTAAACATTCTCCTCAATCCTCAAATCAAATATGAAAATGTGGAGAATGACGTACTAAAAAGAAAAGATAGAGTGAAAAAAGCAAATAGGAGAAAAAAGCCTTCTCCAAGAAAAGAAAGAAAAAATATGTATATGTGAGGAAAAAGCAAAAAGAAAGAGGAAAACCCTCTTCAAAATAGAAAAAATATAGAGAGAGAAATAGTATAAATGGGAGTAAATGTGTTATAGAGAAAGTTCACAAAACACGGATGACTGTTGACTCTAGAAGTAAAGATTAACTAAGTTTAGTCACTAGTGGAGACGATTCTTGACTATAATCTAAGATAATTATTGTTTTGTAAAAGTATAATTTATTTGCTTACATTTATTCTATATATTATATCATCTCCTAGTCAATGAACAAGTTTCTTCATAAATATGTGCTAATTAAATATGATAAAGTAGTTGTAGGTAGTCTATTAACCCTCACGAAACTTCACTCGTCCACTAGGATTTTTTCTAGGGGTTTAAAAGACTTGTTACACGCGCTAAGTGTAATTGTCTTCCCTCACGAAAGAAAGGGGTTAGTTTTTATTTTATTTTTTTATTATTATTTTACTCTTCATGATTTCTTTTGTTCTTTGTTGCTAAAGGACTAGCAATGTTTAAGTTTGGGGGCTTGATGAGACCAGAATAGTTGGTATTATGAGCATTAATATACCTCTTGTTTGTCTCTTTATTCTATTAATTTGGTATTTTTATGCAAGTTGCGTGTTAAGTGTGTTTTCAAGGCCTTAATGCAAAAATGTGTTAATTCGGGGTTCTTAGCAAGTATGCAGAATTCGGGGCAACACTTAGAAGATATTTTTCACTCGAAAGTCAGCAAAGTACAATTCAGTGAAGCAAGATACAAGTGGTGGAAGCATAAATTTGTGGATTAAATAAATATTAAAATTCAGGAGCCACTGATCGATCGGTGAGGCTTCTCAATCGTTCGGAATACGCCATTTTGGAATTTGTGCGAACATATACTATAGAATTCTGACTTTCTGTACAAGTATATAGCATGGCAGAATCGTCCATTCAATGCCATTTCTTAGCCCTTAAGTTCTCTTGGAGTGCAAGCAAGAAACATACCATATCTGTACCAACTTTTGTCTATAAAAATGGGTAAAAGTCATACAGAAAAGATATCTTTGACATCTTGGAAATATCTTTGTATTTTCTCAAGATTATATCATTATTCATATAAAAAAACTTCTCTCTTTGAGAGAGGTTCCCTTCCTCAAGAACTTAAAAACCAACCATCCAATTATGAAGACGGTGGCTTCATCAACAATGGAGTCTCCCATTTCCATGAGCGGCTAGTCAGTATCTATGGTTTCGTTAGCCAAGTAATGTAGTCTTTTATTTATTTTTATTGTAAAGAGGGGAATCTGTGGAAGGGCACTCATATAATGATTATGTAGTGAAAGAACGAACAAGACTACCTAAATAAGATTTATTTATTAATTCTTTACTTAAGCTGAGACTGAATTAATTATTTATCTTGAACAACTGTGTTTTATCAACGAGGCAAGAAATTCCATGATTTAATAACGGTTTCTACATAATGGTACTTATTGGGCATGATAAAGTCTTAAGTTTACACAGTCCATGCCTAAAGAAGATGATTGTTAGCGTGGTTTTTAATTTCATATTTTAGGAGTAGTTGTAGTTATATGCATACAACAGTCATACTAATCAAAGATGCATTATAGCAAATACGGACCGATTGCATCTTTTTTCGAACTAGGCAATTGCTTGTAGCATTACTAGTCTGATTCATATGAGTTGTACCGCCCTCTTGCAATAATATAATTAAAATGACTATGTTATAAGGCTAGTGGTGGAGTTGGAATTCAACCCTAGACTTGTTTATCTTAAGTGAAACCAAAAATATTTATCTTTATTTTATTTTATGTTTAGTAGTTTAAGACAACAAATCAATCAAACAACTTTTATAAATATAATTCAATTTGCTACTTTATAATTATTTGAAATAAGACTTTGATCTTTGTGGTTTAATACCCTCTCTACCCAACTATACTATATACTACTCGCGTACTTGCGACTGAGAGGTTAAAACTAGATCATGCTAATTCCTTATTTTTAACACTATTTTCACATGTTTGGAACCGATCAAGAGGGTCGACTAGCTTGTGAGGCTAGGAACAAGAGAGTTGGAGGTTCTTCTTCTTCGGGCTTTGGGAACAAGAAAAGGCAGCGTGAGGGCACTTCAGCTCCGGTTGCACAACAATAGCCACAACAGCAGCGTCAGGGACAATTTGCTCCTTCTTCTACTACATCTTCAGGTTTTACTCACTGAGAGATTGTTTGTTATCATTGCTTTCAGTCAGGACACAGGAGGCCTGCGTGTCCGTATCTTCAGCAAGGGTAAAGTAGTGGTTTGGTGCGTAGCAAGGGCTGTTTTCAGTATGGGTAGATGGGGCACATCGCCAGGAACTGTCATCAGGGACAAAGTGGTGGCACTCCTATGAGCGGGACTGGAAAGCAATCTAGAGCTACATAGCCAACAAATCAGTCTGGGTATAGAGCACCGCAGAAGCTAGTACCAGTTGCTCTGGGTTTTCTTGCCATGACTTCAGCATCTACTATCCTGTAGGCACCACGTTCTCAGGGCCCTGCTTATGCAGTCACATCAGCAGATAGTGTAGCAGGATCTTCTATAGTGAGAGGTACATTTCTTGTGTGTGGTTGTTGGGCTCATGTTCTTATTGATTCTAGAGCTTCGCATTCTTTTATTGTTTTTACTTATGCATCTGCTTTGGGTATACCTGTTTCATATCTTCAGGTACCTTTATGGGTTGACACACCGGTTGGTGGTAATGTGTATCTGTCTAGAGTGTTTCGTGGGTGCGAGATTGTGATTGTTGGACTATCGTTAAGATTCGACTTCATTCTCCTACACATGATGAGCTTTGATGTCATCTTGGGCATGGATTGGTTATCTACCTTCCGTGCATAGATTAACTGCTTTAGAGGTCGTGTGTCGGTGTACACGCCTAAGGGCGAGCATTTCCACTTTGTTGGCAATCGAAGCGACTCTTTCACTTCTTCCTATTATTGTGTATGGGTAGTGATCTATCCAGTTTCCTTTTGGTGATTTTATCATCCGACGATGAGGTTCGTAGTCATATCGAAGTACCTCATGTAGTGGGCGAGTATTGGGATTTTTTTCTCGATGACTTGACTTCTTTGCCTCCGATTCGTGAAGTGGATTTTTCTATTGATCTTGTACCGGGTACCAATGTTATTTCTTTGGCACCGTATCGAATGGCACCGGTGGAACTAGAGGAATTAAAGAAGCAAATAGATGATCTAAAGGCTAAGGGTTTTATTCGGCCTAGTGGTTCGGATTGGGGTGCTCCAGTTCTTTTCGCTAAGAAAAAGGATGGTTCACTATGATTATACATCAATTATCGTAAGTTGAATCGGGTGACAATCAAGAACAAATATCCATTGTCGCGGATTGATGACTTGCTCGATCAACTCAAGGGATATAAGTTCTTCTCCAAGATTGACTTGAGGTCCAATTATCATCAGTTACGGGTTAGGGATGTGGATATTCCGAATACCGCATTTTGCACTCGTTATGGGCACTTTAAGTTTCTTGTGATGCCTTTCGATGTGACTAATGCACCGGCGGCATTCATGGGCCATATGAATTGTATCTTCCACGAGTTCTTGGATAGATTTGTGGTAGTGTTCACTGATGACAATTTAGTGTACTCTACTACAGAAAGTGAGCACGAGGTTTATCTTAGGACCGTTCTTCAAATCCTAAGAGAGCATCGATTGTATGCCAAGTATGATAAATGTCAGTTTTGGCTTCAAGAAGTTAGATTTTTGGGACATGTTATTTATAGAGGTGGAATTTCAGTTGATCCTTCAAAAATAGAGGCGATGATGAGTTGGAAGCGGCCGAAAAATGTTTTTGAGGTTCATAGTTTTCTTGGCTTAACGGGTTACTATCGGCAATTTATGAAGGACTTTTCTCGTTTGGTGGTTCCTATGACCCACCTCACGCGAAAGGGTATCAAGTTTGTGTGGGATGATAGGTGTGAAGAGGCATTCACTAAGTTGAAGACACGATTGACTACGGCTCCGGTGTTGATTATTCCCGAGCACGGTGTGGGTAATGTGGTCTATTATGATGCTTCTCGCGAGGGACTCGGATGTGTATTTATGCATTTCGAGAGAGTTATGGCTTATGGGTCTTAACAGTTGAAAACTCATGAGTGGAATTATCCTACGCATGATTTAAAGCTTGTCGCGGTTCTTTTTCCGCTTAAGGGATTACGACACTACTTGTACGGTGAAATATTTGAGGTCTTCTCCAATCACAAGAGTTTACAGTATATCTTTACGCAGCGGGACTTGAATTTGCGATAGCATCTATAGGTCGAGTACATGGAGGACTACGACTTTGCACTCCAGTATCACCCAGGGAAAGCTAATGTAGTGGCAGATGCGTTGAGCCGCAAGTCATAGGTATCGTTAGCTAGCATCTTTATTCATGAGTAGCGGATGATGGAGGACATCACAGAGTTGGGTCTTCTGTTCCGTGATAGTGGGGAGTCACTAGTGACCTTATTTAGTATAGTGGCACAACTTTCACTTATGATTCGTGTAATTGAGGCTTAGGGACAGGATGACAGAATTGTTTCAGTTTGCACTAGTATTGCTAGTGGCGAGGTCGTCGATGACTGGGTTTTGCACTCCAACGGAGGTATCGTTTCAGGGGTTTACTTTATGTACTGCAAACTTGTCGTGAGGAGGTTTTGCGAGAGTTTCATAGTTCCAGGTTTGTTGTTCACTCGGGTGGCATGAAGATGTATCATAATCTTCGGCATCATTATTGGTGGCAAGGGAGGAAGAAATTAGTCACAAATTTTGTGAGTCATTGTCTTACTTGTCAGTAGGTTCCTAAATCCGTTAACTATTCCTAAGTGGAAATGGGAACATATTTGCATGGACTTTGTGAGAAGGTTACCAAAGATAAGAAATTATAAGGATGCAGTGTGGGTGATCGTTGATTGATTGACAAAGACTGCACGTTTTCTACCTATCCCTGAGACGGATAATTTAGAGGTTCTTAGTAGGTTGTACGTGAAGGAGATTGTCAAACTTCATGGGGTTCCGGTGACTATTGTTTCGGATCGGGATCCGCGATTCACATCACAATTTTGGAAGGCTTTTCAAAAAGCCTTGGATATGCAGTTATGGTTTAGTACTACTTTCTATCCTTAGACAAATGGTCAGTCAGAGCGTACCATTCAGATTCTCGAGGATATGTTTCGTGCTTGTGCTATTGATTTCATAGGCAGTTGGGATGATCATCTTCATTTGGCGGAATTCGCATACAACAACAGTTATCAATCCAGTATTCAAATGGTACCTTATGAGGCATTCTACGGTATACCATGTCATTCACCGACATGTTGGGCCAAGGTTGGTGATGTTGCACTTTTGGGACCCGATATGGTTCATGAGGCAACCGAGAATATTTGGATTGCACGACTTCATTTGGCTACAACACAAATCCGACAGAAGAGCTATGTGGATTGGCGTAGGTATCGTTTGTTCCTTGAGGTCAGTGATCATGTGTTTCTAAAGGTTTCACCTCGAAAGGGCTTGATGCGATTCGGGAAGAGTGGCAAACTTTCCCCATAATTTATTGGACCTTTTGAGATTCTTAACCGTGTCGGCGAGGTGGCGTATCGTGTAGCGTTGCCACCGGAATTATCAGGGGTTCATAATGTTTTTCATGTCTTTACGCTTCCCAAGTATGAGCCGGATCCATCTCATGTCTTGAGTTGGGTGGATGTTGATGTTGTCGAGGACGTGTTCTACGAGGAACGGCCTGTGAGAATCTTGGATGCGAAAGAGCAGGTTTTGCGAGGCAAAACCATTCAATTAGTTAAGGTCTTATGGCACCATCGTGGAGTCGAGGAGGCGACTTGGGAGTGTGAGCGTGAAGTTCGGGAAAAATACCCGGACTAGTTTTCGACTATAGGTACGTCTTGATTTCGAGAATGAAATCTCCTAAGGTGTGGAGGTTATAGCATCCGGTATTTTTACGTGTTAATTTAAAATTTTATTAACACTTAAGTGCTTATGTGGTTATGTGCTTAATGTTTATTTTGATTTGCATGACTTACATGTTTAAGGAGATATTAAAAATTATAAGTTGCATGTTGTATTTTTATTTTGAGAATAATAAAAATTATTGAAAATGATTTCGGGAAAGAAATGACCGAAGGTATAGAGATTTGGTTTAAGTGTTGGAGCATGAGTGGCATTTTGGTAAATAGAGAGGATGACAAGGGGTGGAAGGGTAATTAAGAGGCTTGATGACACTTTTGTAATTAACCATAAGTTGGGAAGAAATTTGTCATTTTACACTTTTAGGTGGTGTCTAAATTCTAGCCATTGATCTTCTTCTCCCATCTTTGTTCTCAACCCTTGGATCATAGGGCATTATTTTGTTGGCACTTAAATACTAGAATGCATTATTCTTGGTATTTCACTTGGCAAGACTTCATGTCAACCCTTGGATCAATTATTCATTTTCCTTTCTTTATTCTCAACCATTTGGATGGTAAGAATTGTGAGTGGAGAATCTCTACAACCCTTAGGGTTAGCCCACTTTGCAAGACTTCAATCCTCTCACAAACTCTTGCTCTCTCTTCCTCTTCTTGCTTGTTGGGGATTTCTCTTGGTGGTATTCTTGAACACATTGTTAAGTCTTCTACTCCCCTCTAAGGTTTTGTTGCAAGAACCCTAGTTTTCATGTTATGAATTCTTTGGGTTGGTATTGATTTTGCCTTCATTCTATTCATGTTTATGGAAGGTTGATTTGGCTTTCATCTACCAAGTGAGTTCCATTGGTAGTAGCTCTTGGTTTTCATATTGTGAAGAGCTAGTGGTGAGTTCCCTATTTTGTACTCTTAAGAGTTCATTTCTCCATGAAACCCTAAAATAGAAATCATTAGGGTTTGAATTGATTATTGTGGTTGGAGCCACTTTTATATAAATTTCGGTTATTGCTGACACCATAGTAATCTTGTGGTTCATGAATGGTGTATTTCTAGTTGGAAGCTATTTTATTGAACACTTGTAGTGGTAGCTTGAGTTGGACCTCTTTTAGGCATTTTTTAGTAGGCTTTCTTGGAATTGTGGTAGGGAAAAAATGAATTATTTTCGTCTTTGTACGAGGGAGTGTGTGTCTATGTGTATATATGTCATATATATATATATATATATATATATATATATATATATATATACGAGTTGACTCTTGACAACTTAGACGATGATTTAGGCCCTTGAAACCATAAACTTGTGATACAAATGCTTGTTGTATTTTATGGCTTATAAATGTGAAAATTTTAAGCATTGTGATCAATTGAGGAGAATATGTTGCCTAATGAAATGAGCATGTATTGTGATGGAGCATGTTGATAATTATTGCTTATAAATGTAAAATGTTAAGCATTGTGATAACTTGGATCCAATATAATGCAAATTGAGATAAACATGTATTATGATGGCATATAGTTGTGATTGAAAACCTTGATACATTTTGGGTACACCATGTAATGTCAAAACATAGGTGTTGGTTTATACGGGTCGCGTAAACATGTATTGTAACACCCCGTGTTATTTTCCTTTTTACTGAAATTAATTCTAATTTAATTTCGGTAATGACGTCACTTGTTATTGACGTATTGTTTATTCTTGGTATTTGATACCTGTAAATTTTTCGCGTTTAGTTTTAAAGTCGGCTGGACGACACTACGCGAATTCTTATTCTCGACTACACGGTATTAGTACTTTTACTGATCTGGTGTGAAGCGTATTAAATTACCTTCTTGCTGTTCCGGTTGTTGGATTTCTAAACCGGTATAATTCTTTCGGACTAATTTGGTAAATTGGTGTCCCGTGTAATTTCCAGTAACCTAAATTACACTTGGGGGTTGGTCCATAATAAATTGGGATTTATTATATATATATATATATATATATTTAATTATATATATATATATTGAAGTGGGGTTCATTTTGCGATTATAGAGAAGTTGGGGGTTAGTTGTGCAATTAGTACATATATATGTAGATGTGTATACGCAACCACCAATCCATTCTCTGCAACTCCACAGACCTGCTTCTCTTCCTTTCCTCTCCTTCTCTTCTGCAGCAACAGCCACTCCCTCACTCCTCCATCCTCCATGATCGCCGGTCAGGCGAGAGAGAGAGAAAACCGGACGGAGAGGTCACGGCTGGGGTCGCTGGCTTGCTGCGATTGGCGGTAGCGGCTGGAGCTAGGGTCGGCGACCTGGAGCGGGAGCAGCGGCGGCGAGCTGGCGGTGCTGGGTGGTGACGACGAGCTAGTGGCGAAGCTGGAGGTCGCACAGGGGTCGGCGACTGTAGCCGTGGTGCAGTTCGTTCGACAGGACCGGTTCGGCCGGACTTTGAGTGGCCGGTTCGATGACTTCCGGTGATCGGTTTGAGCCGATTTTCGGTGAGTAGCTCCGTATATTCATGGTATTCGTTATATATTAATTTCGTGATTTTAGGATGAACGATTTGCCCGGAAATCGCATTTTTAGGTTATAGATTTCGTTTGGGTTATTTTAGATTTAACCCAATTAATTAATCGATTATTAATGGGCTTCGTATATATCGTATAGGTTGTCAAGACGGACATTTCGATATATTCGAAATAATTATCGGACGATTTTGGTCGGCGGGCTTCGTGTTCGGGCGCCGATACTGTGTTGTTTCGGACTGTTCGGTAACGTATATTTAGGTGGGAAACTTTATTTCTCACTCCACATTATTGAAGTAGTTTTGGGTGTGCAAACCCTTATTTAATTTATTATAGATATATTAAATCGTTAATTTAAATATCTATAATTCGTTTATAATCGGAATTGGACTTAGGAATTAATTTAAGAAAATTAATTAAATTATTTCCTACGAGATTAAATATATTCCTAATTGAATTGAATAGGAATAGACGACTTAGAAATTCCTTTGAGAATTAAATGAGCTAGAAGATTTGTAAACGTTGGACGTGAGAGACTTAGACGCTATTCTAGGTTCCTTTTTATTACGTGGATTATCTGTTTAAATTATTTTAAAGAAATGATAAGGGAAATTGAAATATTTTCTAAAGAATTAAGAAAATATAATTTTGAAAATATGAGTTATATATGAAATTGTTTTCATATGATTTAAATGCTTTATTGTATTTTAAAGCATGAAAAGAGATTTTGAGATTTATATTACCATGTGGGTATTTTTATAAATATGATGTATTACATATTTATGATTGAGATATGATTTGATTGTACACCATGTCGTGTGAGCACATGGGTGTTGGTGCATGTAGTGCACGGTTTCACCATTGGCAGAGAGAGTTCATTTGGTGTGGTCTACTTCCTTTGTGCGTGGGGCACGAGTAGACGTTTGTGTCGGATCATCACAACAACTGGCCAGGAGGTATCACGCCTACGGAACTAAAAAGCCGGCAAATGTGAGTTAGGAGTCCAGGTAGAGGCTCATGTTCTTGACTCAAGGGTAGTCATGGCGTACGGAGTTGCATGTTGGGCTCTCGTACAACCGTCTTCCCTGTTGAAGTGATAAAGAGAAAAATCACTTGGGAAAGGTCGGTGTGGTAACTCTACACTATGATGAGTGGACAGAGTTTGTATCCGTTACCCTTGGGAAGGGTGTGTTGTGTGTGAGTATCACGGGGAGTGTTGAGTCACATTACACTGCCTATTATTTATGTGATCTCGTTTAACATGTATATGTGCTATATTACATGTGTTGTTGGGGCATGCTATTTATGAATATTGTAAATTAAATTCATATTTTATAAATGCTCAGTTGAAAGTAATTAATGTGGAAGAAAATGATAATATGCCATTATAAATAAGTATAAATGAAACGAATATATTTATACTTGTTGATGTATACCTTAGTACCCTTGGGGGAGGTTATGCGTGTTGGCATAGTGATTCATGTGGCTAGCGGAGGCTAGTGGTGGACCGTAGGCTTGACTTGAGTTGAGGCCTTAGAGATTGTGGTTAGTAGCCTTAGAGATTGTGGTTAGCAGCCTTGTGATTGTGGTTAGTAGCCCTGTGATTGTGATTAGTAGTTTGGTGATCGTGGTTAGTTGTGTGTGACGTGTCTAGAAATGTGTTCCACGTTACAATACCCAAGTATAGGTAGTCAAGTTATAATATAGTCTTCGGTGAGTCCAAGTGTCGAACCTCAGGGAGAGTCGGAAAGATGTATGAAAAATGAATTTTATTTTTGTCCTTGAATTGATTTGATTGATTGATTTTGGTTGTGTTCTTGAATTAAATTAAATACTAAGGCATTGGGAATTCCTTTACAATGTCGAAACCAAGTGTACCACATATCCAAATAAGTAATAAAAAGTTAACTAATACAATCATCATATGTTAATTATATTTGCATGGCAAGAAAGGGGTCGCTTGGTAGGATAATCCATACTAACAACGCAACTCTCCAAATCATGCCTATAAGCAATAAATAATTGACATACTAAAGGAATTATATAAGTTAACTAATAGAAACATTATATGTTCATTATAAATGCTATGGCAAGAAAGTGGTCGCTAATGAAGCAACTCTACAAATCATGCCTATATTAGCAATAATAATAAACATACTAATGATCTAGTAAATCTCATTTAAATAAGTAGTATTATTAATTACATATGAATCATAAGAATTGTGAACTATGATGATGTAATTACATTCAAAGTATTCATTATACCTATGTAAGATCATAAGAAATCAAGAACACCACATAAAGTGGGTTAAGCATTACTTATATCATTGTATGGCATAATGAATCTTAGATGTAATTACATAAGTGTATTCATTGATTCAAAGAACTCAATATACATGGCATAAAGAGGCAAAGAATCATTGAATAAAATTATTAGATTCATATATTATCAATAATACTAACCTTGAAGCACTAAATACTTGGATATGCAAACACTTGGTTCTTCATTTTAAATTCATTCCCTAGCCTTAGCTAGAGAATTACTCTTCCATTACAAATGTATAAATCACTATGTTTCTCTTCACTCCCTTTCTTTCCCTTACAAATGAAAGACTACCTCTATTTATAGGGAAAATATGGAATCAAATGACAACTAGAAAAGAGAAATTAGATTTCTTTTTGTTTGAATATTCATTACTTTCCACCCCATTGTCTTCTTTTTACATGTGCCTTTGTTTCTTCCATGTGCCTTTGTTTCTTGACATGGATCAGATTTACTCTTGTAAAATCATAATCCAATGAATGTGGTAAATCTTCAAGAAGATGTAAAATTCGCATCACCCTTTGGTAAACCCGAACCCGCATTGAATTCTGCACAATTCTGCAGTTTTGAACCTGACTTGCAACTGCCATAACGTCTTCATTTCAAATCGAAATAAGGTCATTTTTGTGCTCAAATTGAAGGTCTCTGAATTACCTTTCCAATGGTACCAATGCCATTTCCAGAATCAAAACACAGAATTATTTATAGGCATTTAACTAAAGGGTGGTCAGGATGAATATATTTCATGCATAGTTGATGACCCAATTTGCATGGAATTGATTGAATTCTTCATGAAGACCTAGAAAATAAGATAAACACAAAAATATCATAAAACTTGAATAAAAGATATCACTATAGAACTAAAAGATGTAAATTAAGGGGTTTAAATATATAATATTTGGCACTTATCAACACCCTCAAACTTACATATTACTAGTCCCTAGTAATACCAACATAAATTAAAAAGAGTAAAATTAAAATTGATAAGTCTTTTAAACCCCTAGGCATCCCTAGTAGGACGAGTGAAGTCTCGTGAGGGTTTAACAGAAATGATACCCATACCCACAAACAACCTTTTTTTTTTTTTTTTATTATTATTATTTTTTATTCTTCATTCTTGTATGCTCATGAAATCAAATACACATTAATCATGTAATGCTATGATGTCGTAAGAATAGAATGCATACAAATTATCCCCACTCACTCATAAATAACAGTTTTCATGAATTAAATTTAAAAGAATGGTCCCCATAGTGGTGAAATAAACTTGCTAATTTCTACATCCGATCCACATAGTTTCCCGTGTTTTTGTGAACATTCTCTATAGTAGACTAATCTCCCTTGTTCTAATTCATTGATCAAGTTTTGCCATGACACAACTTCAAAATCACTTTTGCATTTTTATCCCTTTTTGTCTTTCTAAGTCTCCGGACTTTCCAGCGATGATTTTTTTAATCCCAACCAACTGGGCCCGAGCTTCTTCCATGGGTTATGCTCATTAGCTTTCTCCCCTTTTTACGCGAACAATGATATTGGTGATACCAAGGGCCGGTTACTCAGATCGAAGAACTACTTTTTGCATTTTTATTTGTTTTTTCCAGATTTTTCCCCTTATCATTGAAACAAAACTATTTTTTCAACTACATAGTCAAAGATCAATTAATCGTCCCATAGAGAATATGTGCAAGTGCTTATAGGTCAAAACTATCTTTCTCGGTTTCAATTTCACTCATCTATTCACCCATGTGGACCACATCTTAAAAATCAATTTAATCAAACTATTACGTACTCATGAGTGGGGTAATTGTATACAACTATCTTCCTAGTCATAACATGTTCACAAATTAACTTATACTTGACCTCAATCATATATTTCGAATGAAGAACTTAATAAAATTTTCAATTTTTTTATTTTTTATTTTTTAACACATCACAAATTGAAAAAAATTGAAAACAAAATAAAAACTAAATACAATCACCCAAAATAATAATACAAAATAAAAACAAAATATAATCACCTTACCCCCAAACTTGAAATGGACATTGTCCTCAATGTATAAAGAGATTGTAAGGTTGAAATCTTACCTATTCTGTGATGAGAAAAGAGGAAACAAATCTGCAAAACAAAACAATATATATACACACACTCTAAAGAACAACCAATGTTTTTACACATAGGTTGGGTCTTCTAAAGACATGGATTCTTTTAGAGTTGGAATTTCAAAGAATGACTTCAATCGTTGTCCATTAACTTTAAAAACAAAACCATTACTTGGATCCTCCACATCCACGGTGCCATATGGATACACATGTTTGATTAAAAAGGGACCTTTCCATTTTGATTTTAGTTTTCCGGGAAAAAGATGTAAACGAGAATCATATACAAGAACTTTTTGCCCAATTTGAAAATCTTTTCTCAAAATCTTTTTCTCATGAAATCTTTCGCCCTTTCCTTATATATCTTGGCATTGTCATATGCATCCCTCCTTAATTCCTCCAGTTCGTCGAGTTGCAATTTTCGATTTTCACCTGCCTTAACAAAATCAAAGTTCATTATTTTAGCTGCCCAAAAAGATTTATGTTCTAATTCTACAGGCAAATGACAACTCTTACCATAAACTAGCCGATAGGGAGACATTCCAAGATTGGTTTTAAAAGCAGTACGGTAAGCCCAAAGTGCATCATTTAAACGTAATGACCAATCTTTACGATTTGGATTTACCGTTTTTTCTAAAATTTGTTTTATCTCCCTATTAGCCAATTCGGCTTGCCCATTTGTTTGAGGATGGTAGGCGGTCGAAACTTTGTGTGTAACACCATATTTTTGCATGAGTTTCTCAATTGTACGATTGCAAAAGTGCAACCCTCTATCACTAATGATTGCTTTAGGAATGCCAAACCTTGCAAGGATATTTTCTTTTAAGAATTTCACGACAGTTTTGTGAGTATTATCCTTGCAAGCTTTAGCTTCCACCCATTTTGAAACATAATCAACTGCAAGTAAAATATACAAATTACCAGATGAGGATGGGAATGGTCCCATGAAATCGATGCCCCAACAGTCAAATATCTCAAGGATTAAGATTGGGTTCAATGGCATCATGTTTCGTCTCGTAATTCCCCCTAGCATTTGACATCTTGGGCAGGCTTTGCAAAAGTTGTGGGTGTCTCTGAAAATGGAAGGCCAATAAAGTCCGCATTGAAGAATTTTTGCGGTTGTTTTCTTTGAAGAAAAATGACCTCCACAAGCCTCATTATGACAGAAAGACATCACACTTTCAATTTCTTCATCTGGGATGCATCGTCGAATGATTTGATCGGCGCCATACTTGTAAAGGTATGGTTCGTCCCAGTAGAACCTTTTAGCTTCTTGGACAAATCGCCTCCGATCTTGAGCACACCATGCTATTGGCATTTTACCTGAAACAAGATAATTCACAATATCAGCATACCAAGGTACAGATGAAATAGAAAATAAATTCTCATCTGGAAATGAATCTTTAATAGGACAGGGTTCTAAAGATTCATTAAAAGTAAGGCGGGACAAATGGTCTGCCACCACATTTTCTACTCCCTTTTTGTCTTTGATGTGGATGTTGAATTCTTGAAGTAGAAGGATCCATCTCAACAGTCTGGGCTTAGAATCTTTCTTTGTAAGAAGATACTTAAGTGCAGCATGATCGGTGAAAACAACAATTGGGGAACCAATTAGGTATGACCTGAATTTGTCAAGTGCAAATACTATAGCAAGAAACTCTTTTTCTGTGGTGGTGTAGTTCATTTGAGCATCATTGAGCGTTCTACTTGCATAATATATAACACATGGTTTCTTTTCCTTTCTTTGGCCAAGTACCGCCCCCACAGCATAGTCACTAGCATCACACATTAGCTCAAATGGTAGGCTCCAATCCGGTGATTGCATAATGGGTGTAGTAGTGAGCATTTCTTTGAGTTTGACAAAGGCTTTATCACATTTTTCATTCCACTCAAATGGTGTATCTTTGGCTAGAAGGTTGCATAAGGGTTTTGCAATAAGACTAAAATCCTTAATAAACCTCCTATAGAAACCAGCATGCCCAAGAAATGATCGGATGTCTTTTACCGTTTTTGGAATTGGCAATTTGGTAATGACATCAATTTTGGCTTTGTCTACCTCAATTCCTTCTGATGATATAATATGACCCAACACAATTCCACGTGTCACCATGAAGTGACATTTCTCCCAATTGAGTAGCACAAGACTTTCTCAAGATTTGTAAGACATTTATCAAATGAGGATCCATAAACAGTAAAATCATCCATAAAAATTTCAAGATCACGTTCCACCATGTCACTAAAAATGCTAAGCATACACCTTTGAAAAGTGGCTGGTGCATTGCACAAACCAAAGGGCATTCTTCTATATGCAAATGTTCCAAAAGGACATGTGAAAGTGGTCTTTTCTTGATCCTCTAAATCAATTTCAATTTGATTATACCCCGAGTAGCCATCTAAGAAACAGTAAAAACTATGACCTGCTACCCTTTCAAGCATTTGATCTAGGAATGGCAAGGGAAAATGATCTTTCCGGGTCACAGAATTTAGTTTCCTATAGTCAATGCACATTCGCCATCCTGAAGTGACTCTTTGGGGTATAAGTTCATTATGCTCATTTCTTACTACAGTTAATCCAGATTTCTTGGGTACTACTTGTGTAGGACTTACCCATTTACTATCTGAGATTGGGTAGATGATTTTTGCATAAAGTAATTTTAAAACTTCATTTCTTACAACCTCTTGCAAATGTGCATTTAATCTTCTTTGAGGTTGCCTTGTTGCTTTAGCCTCTTCCTCGAGATAAATTTTGTGTGTACAAACCAAAGGGCTCATACCTTGGAGGTCGGCTAAAGTCCACCCAATTGCCTTTTTATATTTTTCAAGAATTTTAATCAATCTTACCTCTTGCTTACCATCGAGTTTGGATGAAATTACCACGGGGTAAGTATTGTTGCTTCCCAAAAAGGAATACTTCAAGTCACTCGGTAATGGCTTGAGTTCCAAGTTTTGCTCTTCTCTTGTGATGACAATATCTTCATGTACCATGTGTATCCCCATTGCAATCTTCTGTTCCTGTGGATCATCAAGTAATGAGTCAATGTTGTGTAAATAAGTATTAGATTCATTTAAACATTTTTTTAATGGATCTAATACAAAAGACTTTTCAAAATATTCTTCCACAACTGTTTCAATGAAGTTAACCCCCTCGACTTCTTCCTCATTATACTCCTTATGTTGATTACTTAAGGAGAAAACATTAAGTTCAAGAGTCATATTCCCAAAAGTTAATTTCACAATTCCATTTTTGCAATTGATGACAGCATTTGAGGTTGCAAGAAATGGTCTTCCCAAAATCACTGGAATTTGACTCGAGGGGTTGGACACTGGTTGGGTGTCGAGCACAATGAAATCCACAGGAAAATAAAATTTATCCACCTGAACAAGAACATCTTCCACAACTCCTCTAGGGACTTTCACTGAACGGTCAGCTAGTTGTAATGTCACATTAGTTGCCTTAAGTTCCCCCAAACCCAATTGTTCATATACCGAAAATGGAAGTAAGTTTACACTTGCTCCAAGATCAAGCAACGCTCTTTTTATATGACAATTCCCAATGATACAAGAGATTGTGGGACAACCAGGATCTTTGAATTTTAAAGGTCTCTTGTTTTGTAAAATGGAACTTACTTGTTCAGTCATAAAAGCCTTTTTTCTTACATTCATCTTCCTCTTCGTTGTGCACATGTCTTTTAAAAATTTCGCATAAGAAGGGATTTGTTTGATAGCATCAAGCAATGGAATGTTGACTTTTACTTGCTTAAAGACTTCAAGAATTTCAGCATTGGAACTTGCCGACAAAGATTGATTTAATCTTTGTGGGAATGGAACAGTGACACTATTTTTGATTTTTTCAATTTCCTCATTTTCTTGCTCATTCTCGCTCTTTTTCTCAGCTTCCTTTGAAGGTTCCAATTCCTCGGGCTTTTGGGTCCTTGAAATAGTTTTATCAACCACCTTTCCACTTCTTAAGATAGTGATTGACTTGGCATGTTCCATGTTGACTTGGGAAGGTTCTCCACTTTGGACCATAAATTGGCCTTGTGGATTAGGAAGAGGTTGGGCAGGAAATTTACCTTTTTCTTGAGGTGAAAGCATGGGGGTTAATTTTGATATGTGAGACCTTATATCATCAATGGCTAGGTCAGTCTTTTGCATGTGTTGCATGAATTGGTTGGTACACTGCACAATTTGGTCAAACTTTTGATCATTTTTTTGAATGAATTGTGCAAGAATATCTTCCAAATCTCTTTTGGGAGGTGGAACATAAGGAGCTTGTGGCCTTGGTTGGGGTTGACTTTGTTGAAAATTAGAATTACTCCAACTAAAGTTGGGGTGATTCCGCCATTCTCTATTGTAAGTCTCAGAGTAAGGAGAATTCTGTGGTTTTTTGAAAGTATTGAAAGCATTGACTTCGACCGGAGCATTAAGGACTTCCTTAAATGCAGGGATTGTCGGACATTCATTTGTCAAATGTCCAAGTTCATCACAAATTCCACACACTACTTCTCCTATTGCATTAACCCCATTCACATTTTTGGACTCTAAGGCTTCCAATTTCTTAGTTAAATGCATTACTCTTGCTCCTAAATCATCATCACTTTTTAAATGATAAATTCCACCCCTTCCCGGAAGTTTAGTTCTTTCATCAAGATGACAAGTGTCCCAAGTTTGGGCACTTTCGGCTATTTGGTCAAAAAACAAAAAGGCTTCCTCGGGATCTTTGTTTAAAAAGTCTCCATTACACATGGTTTCGACAAATTGGCGCATATGAGCCGGTAGAGATTCATAAAAGAAACTCACTATACTCCAATTCTCATACCCATGATGTGGACAAGCATTTAAAAGTTCTTTGAAACGCTCCCAACATTCATAAAAAGTTTCATTATTTTTGGGAGAAAAATTTGAAATTTGTCGTCTCAAAGCATTAGTTCTATGAACCGGAAAAAACTTTTTCAAAAATTCCGCTTGTAAGTCTTGCCATGATCTAATGGAGCGAGGCCTTTGTGCATTTAACCAAATTTTGCCTTTGTCTTTTAAAGAAAAGGGAAACAATTTAAGCCTTACAACTTCTTCAGTAGTCCCCCGATCTCGGAAAGTAGAACATACCTCTTCGAATTCTTTGAGATGAAGATAAGGGTTTTCAGATTCCATACCATGAAAGCTAGGTAATAATTGAATCATACCTGGCTTGAAAGAAAAAGTATTGGCATGAAGAGGAAGAATAATACATGATGGTGCAGTGCTTCGCGGTGGTTGGAGATAATCCCTCATAGTTCGGACATGAGGACCGGGAGGAACTTCCACTCCTCTTGGGATTTGATGTTCTTCATTATCTCCATGCACACTTTGATCGTCCTCCATTGAACACGATGATCCTGAATACAAAGGATTACAAAAAGATGTACCCACTACAAAATTTCTTTCAACACGTCCTACAGAATTTCGTGTCCAAACAATCATAAACAAAATGAAAAAAATAAAAGAAAATAAATTTATTACAAAACTGAAATTTCTTCTTTCGCCATCTCCCCGGCAACGGCGCCAAAAACTTGACGTGTCTAGAAATGTGTTCCACGTTACAATACCCAAGTATAGGTAGTCAAGTTATAATATAGTCTTCGGTGAGTCCAAGTGTCGAACCTCAGGGAGAGTCGGAAAGATGTATGAAAAATGAATTTTATTTTTGTCCTTGAATTGATTTGATTGATTGATTTTGGTTGTGTTCTTGAATTAAATTAAATACTAAGGCATTGGGAATTCCTTTACAATGTCGAAACCAAGTGTACCACATATCCAAATAAGTAATAAAAAGTTAACTAATACAATCATCATATGTTAATTATATTTGCATGGCAAGAAAGGGGTCGCTTGGTAGGATAATCCATACTAACAACGCAACTCTCCAAATCATGCCTATAAGCAATAAATAATTGACATACTAAAGGAATTATATAAGTTAACTAATAGAAACATTATATGTTCATTATAAATGCTATGGCAAGAAAGTGGTCGCTAATGAAGCAACTCTACAAATCATGCCTATATTAGCAATAATAATAAACATACTAATGATCTAGTAAATCTCATTTAAATAAGTAGTATTATTAATTACATATGAATCATAAGAATTGTGAACTATGATGATGTAATTACATTCAAAGTATTCATTATACCTATGTAAGATCATAAGAAATCAAGAACACCACATAAAGTGGGTTAAGCATTACTTATATCATTGTATGGCATAATGAATCTTAGATGTAATTACATAAGTGTATTCATTGATTCAAAGAACTCAATATACATGGCATAAAGAGGCAAAGAATCATTGAATAAAATTATTAGATTCATATATTATCAATAATACTAACCTTGAAGCACTAAATACTTGGATATGCAAACACTTGGTTCTTCATTTTAAATTCATTCCCTAGCCTTAGCTAGAGAATTACTCTTCCATTACAAATGTATAAATCACTATGTTTCTCTTCACTCCCTTTCTTTCCCTTACAAATGAAAGACTACCTCTATTTATAGGGAAAATATGGAATCAAATGACAACTAGAAAAGAGAAATTGGATTTCTTTTTGTTTGAATATTCATTACTTTCCACCCCATTGTCTTCTTTTTACATGTGCCTTTGTTTCTTGACATGGATCAGATTTACTCTTGTAAAATCATAATCCAATGAATGTGGTAAATCTTCAAGAAGATGTAAAATTCGCATCACCCTTTGGTAAACCCGAACCCGCATTGAATTCTGCACAATTCTGCAGTTTTGAACCTGACTTGCAACTGCCATAACGTCTTCATTTCAAATCGAAATAAGGTCATTCTTGTGCTCAAATTGAAGGTCTCTGAATTACCTTTCCAATGGTACCAATGCCATTTCCAGAATCAAAACACAGAATTATTTATAGGCATTTAACTAAAGGGTGGTCAGGATGAATATATTTCATGCATAGTTGATGACCCAATTTGCATGGAATTGATTGAATTCTTCATGAAGACCTAGAAAATAAGATAAACACAAAAATATCATAAAACTTGAATAAAAGATATCACTATAGAACTAAAAGATGTAAATTAAGGGGTTTAAATATATAATATTTGGCACTTATCAGTGTGAACTCTTTTGAAGATGTGAGGTTAGGGATGATTTTTGTATCAATTGATAATTGAAGCCTTAGAGAAGGCGAGTGATGAGTTGTGTGAGATTTTGATTGATGAGAAGGGGTTATGATTAGGGATTTATTTAGTACTCGAGGTACCGTAGCTTGACAGTCTCGGTTCTTGTGCTTAGTTCATTCCCCTAAGCATTCCTTGTACGGTGTTTTGTTCACTAGTACGTGGTCGTTGACTTGTATGTCATTCCTAGATTCCTTGGTTACGGCGTGGTGCCGAACCTCTTCCTCGTGGTATCATTTGATTTGGTGGAGTTGGAAACGGATGGTGGTCTTCCGTGAGTCCAACGTGTTGTTCTTCCTTTATTGTCCTTTTGGGCATTATAGGAATCCGTGGAGTTGTTCATTCTTATGTGGCTGTCATTTCGAAAACGGTGCTTTCTAAGTTTTGAAAGTAAACTTTTGTATTTAAAAGGAAAAACCCGTTTTCGCCTACCCCCGAATAAACGAACAGTTTTAATACTTATAAAATGATCTTGAGTTCTTCTTTGAAATGATTTTCAACTTTTAAAAGCCTGTGATGGCGACTGACGGAGACCGGGGGCAAGACGGTCATTTTTACTGTGTGATTTCTAAAAGGAAAACTATTTTATCACTTGTCTAGAGATTCTGAGATTTTGAGACTTCTTTCTCAAAATCTCGACTTGTAGTATTTTGAAAGGTGGTTTCTTGTTTCACCTTTTCTTCGGATCGTTCTAAGTCTCGGTTAGGAGGCTTGGTGTTGTTCAGTGCACACTTATAGTGTTGCCTTTCCTTTTCTTTGGGTTGTTGATGTCACCATCTAGGTGATTGGGGTTTTTCACTTGTTAGGGGCATGGATGCCGAATGAAATGGTTTGAGTTTTAAAAACATTTTTCTTAAAAACTATGGAAATCCTTGGGATTCCTCTTTTATTTACTTTCATACTCGGCCATTCGCTTTTGGTTCCCTTGTCCACTTGTGGTGTTCCTTTCTGGTTCATTCGTGATGTTCTTTCCTTGTTTGGGTATTCTTAACCTTGACATTGTGTCTCGGTTATCTGTTGGTGTAGCATTGGGACTCCTTTTCCCTTGCTTGGGTTCTTGACTCTTACGTGGTTTTTCATATCCTTAGTGAGAGCGTTGGTGATTAATTGACATTGTTGGAGATAGCAATTGAGGTTTGTTATATATATATATATGTATATATATATATATATTGGTGATAGTATTATGAGGTTAATGTGATGATGTGACTTATGGTATCGAGGAATAGATGTGATTGAGGTGATCTAGTTCCTGAGAGGTAGATTCCTCTAGGAGTGGGATGAGATTTGTTATATATATATATTGTATAAATATATATATATATATATTGATGATAGTTGTGTTAGTACGCAAGGACGTGGGTGTTTTCCTTCCTGTGTTATCGGGGTGTAGGATTTGAGCCTTCCTTGGTACTATTGGTGGATTTTGTTTCCTGTGGATATTAGAGGTGAGTGTGTTTCCCTCGGTTGGATTTGGTGGTTAGCGTGGTGAGCATTGATGATTGTTAGATTTGACTTGGGTTGTTGTGTACCTAGTGTACATTGGTGAGAGTAGTGTAGACTACTGGTGTTGGGTACTTGGAGTACGAGTTTTAGAGACTCATGTTGTGTATTTATATATATATATATATATATATATTCCCTATATACTTATGTATACTCGTTTACGATGGTATATGAGCGTGTTGACTTAGATTTGCGTGGATGGGACTAGTTGGGCTATTTATATCTTATTAGACGGTTTAGCTTTACCTAAACTATCAGAGGATGTGGTAGTTAGGATATCTTTTCCCACTGAGCTTATTTGCTCACGGAGGGAATTTCATTGGCCCCCCTGGTATTCCACGCCAGGTTGCAGGAATTATACGGCTATGGGCAGGATGCAGTGCAACGACAGCTTCTTTTGTTTCCTTGTTACAGGTTTTGGAGTTGCGTTGGGTGATGCGGTTACGGTTGCAGCGCGACTGGGTTTGGGGACGGTAGTATTCTTCTTTCAGCTTCTTTACCCATTGTTATGGGATTGTTATGTATTTCCTTTTGGGAGCCAGTCTGTTGGCATATCCCTGTTGATGTATTCTTTATTTCCTGTATTTCCTCTTTCAGGATGTATTGTATCTATTCTGCACAGCTAGGTACTTTTCTGTATTCTTATTCGAGCATTTGTGGCTCTGTTGATTATAGAGGGTTTGGAGGGGTTTTGGTTTCTTTCCACTACCTCGGCCCTATTAGGATTGATGAAGGTGGGGCTTGGAAGCAATTGTGATTATTGAATTGCTTTGGGCAGGTTATTGTGTTGTGGTTGTTGTCCGGATGTTCCATTTACAAACGGAACTCTGCCGGATTTTCGTTAGATTCCGCTACTTAGTTTTGTTAGTCATTTGGGTATTGAATATACCATTTCTATCATTAACCCATATGTTTTCTTGGTTAATGATGTCTTAGTTGGTCATTCGTATTAAGGATCACATCTTGGATTCCTTGGATGTCCCAGTTCGGGAGTCTTAGGGATTTAGGAGCGTGTCTGTTGGTATCTAAGGATACTCTTGTGTTTTTAGTATTCGTGTTGGCATGGAGTATATTCTTGTTGTTATTCCATGTACTTCTTTGTTATTGTTGACTCTAGTAGTCGCTTGGTTTGCGTCACCCCTTAGGGGCGTGACAACATGGTATCTGGGCATTCATTGCAACCCTTTATGGGTGTTTGATGACTGAATGTCTCTTGGTTTTCGTTTCTTTTTACTTCCGCAATCACTCCCTTAACTCTTAGGCTCGGGTTTCGGAGTCCTAGGAATTTGGGGCGTGACATGTATGGGTAGCCTTGTGTCAAATCGGCGCAACAACTGGCCAGGAAAGGTGACTCCCTCCTACGGAACTAATAAGCTGGAAAATGGGGATATAAGGTTGGTTGTTTCCGCATCGTGGCAGAATGTGCCACTCTCGGATCTTAAGGCGCAGGAGTTGCAAGCAAGGCTATTGTTCAACCGCCTTCCTTGTTGAAAGTGAGAAGTGTCAAAAATAATTTGGGAAGAATCGGTGAGGTACTCTTTCTCATTGTGAATGGGTAAAGTGTGTATTCGTTAACCTGTATTGGGAGAAGTGTGTAATATGAGGTGTGTTGAGTTATATTGCATTTGAACTATCATATATGTGTGATTATGATATTGATATGGAGACATGCTATAATTGTGAATAATTATGATGGGAGCATGTTGGGAGACTTGTTTGTTGGGTTCGGTGGGGTTTTGGATTAGCGTAGGAGTCATGTGCAACAAGAGATCGACCTAGGATTAGTAACATAAGCCTTGAGTGGGTGGTACCACTCGGACTACCAAGATTGAGGCAATGACGATTCCTTTACTAGGCTAGTGAGCTCACCCCATGACTTATATATTTTTCAGGTGATATTACGTTGGGAGAGTTCCGTAGTCTCTTCGTGGACGTGTGGCATTTTGTCCGCCCTTTTGTGCATGGGTGGCGGATCATACTTACTTTTGTTGGGCATTAAGTTGAGAAAACATGTATCAATATGTTTCTTTTGTCCATGTAAATTAAATGTGTTAAACTACTTTCTTCTGACCCGGCTAGCATGTTAGCCGAGAAGTTATTATCGATGTACATCCCTTGGAGCACTAAGCGCGGGGATTAGGTTCTTTTGGTGCACTTCGGTGCTGGAAATGTAAAGACTATTTCGTGTTATGAAAACTATGTCCTAGCCTTGGTGCGTTTTAACCATTAAATGTATGAACTCTTTTGTCCTGAGTTGTGATGTGAATGATAGTTATTGAATGTGGTTATTAGGTGTCCGGCCGAAAACGACATTTTTCTAGGTTTTCAAACAAATCCTTTTATTTTGAATGAAAAACCCGTTTTTGCCTACCCCCGTAACCCGGAAGCTTTCTTGTTTTAGAAATGGATTTAAGTAAACTCATTTTCTTAAATATTTCGACTTTTAGAAACCGGCGGTAGTTAAAATGGAGACCGGGGGCAAGATGGAAGATTTTATGAAACTTACGAAAATCACTTTTATACTAAGTTTACTTTTTACACGTTTTCCGGAGTCTTGGTAACTATTTGTGGGTTCCGCCAACAAAAAACTCACTTTTTCAATATTTATGATTTTTCGGGACCGACGGTGCGAAAAACGGAGCCATGCAAAATCTTGAATTTTTCATTTTGAAACTTCAATTTTTCTAAAAATTCCAGAATATTTGCTCGATAACAACTCGGTGGGGGTTCACCGAGTACTCGATGTACAACTCGGTGGATCCTGAATTGTGTGCACCTTTTTATTTTGTTTCCGTTATCTCCCCTATGCTTCAGCACTTCTCCTACAATGCTTGTGGCATTGATTAGGGGTCTAGGGGAATGATATTGGTTAGGTTGAAGGATTAGTTTAGATTCTCATTTCGTTTTCCGCATTTATCTTTCGAGTTTAGCGTACGGTTTACGTCACCCTTGGGATCCTAGGCTCCGTTTAAGAGTAAGGAGATTTGGGGCGTGACAGCCATTCTCAGACTTTACAGTTCCGTAGGTGGGAGATACCTATTGGCCAGTTATTGTGACTATCCGGCATAAGTCAACTCACACATGGTTACACGACCCGCTTAGACCAACAACTATGCACTCAATACGACACGGTGTACTCAATATGCATATAGGGCCTCAATAAAAACCATGCCTCAATATAAATATGTATCTCATCATATTTATCAAAATATTCTCTAATATGCTTTTAAACCAACTAAAGCAATAATCCACGAGAATGTCAATTTAATTTCTTTTAACATATTTTTAAATCGATTAAAGCAATAATCCACAAGCATATAATCTCATCTTTGTTACATGCCTTTAAATTAATGAAATAATAATCCACAATTATATGGGGAACTAGAATAACGTTCTAAGTTCACAGATTTCACGTCACACAAATCACATAAATTCATAAATGGTTCCACAAATCAAAGAAAATGAAAACTTACTCAACCGCGCCTACATGTATACACTAAACTACGTCTAACGCTATCAATTCCAATCACCTAGATGGAACTAGCCTAATCCACCAACCAAGGTCACAACACAACTCCTATATATATATATATATATAAATATATACAAGCATGGTAATTAATCCTAAACAGGATTTCTAATTCATTTTATACAATTAGCATGCTCAATTCATAATATCACATATAAGCCTAGAGTCATCTGTACCGATAGTGATTCCCCTACCTCTCAATGCATGCCTACAGACTAACCATCACGCCTACGACTGAGCCAGATATAATGATACAACGCCCAGGAAGCACGCTCCAATCTGTCTTAAAATGTTCACGCCTGAAGTGGGGCCTACTATGAACAGTATCGGCGCCCGAAAATGGGGCCCGCGAACCAAATTTGTCTGAATGAAATTCCTCTTGAACCGAAATGACTGCCTCGACGTCCTATACAATATAGTCGAAACCCATTAGCAATTACTAAACGGAATTTAATAAATCTACGAAAAATAAATCAAAAATCCGTACCTATAATCGCGATTTCCCGACAAACCGCTCAATAAATCAAGCCCAATTTTAGTATTTCGTACACGACACAGAGGCCAAGCTACCCTATAAAAATCATAGCCATAGGAGTTCGGGAAGCCGACCAAATCGTTGCTCAAAAATTGGCCGAGCAAGGGACTATCACGCGTCACCTGTAACTCAACACCACCGCGCGCCACCACCTGCGTCGCCACTGCATGTCGACCACCTCGCCACTGCGCACCCACTGTCGCCAGCCACCGCCGTCCACTACCGACAACTGACCTCCAACATGTCGCACCAGTCGCGACCCTCACCTCCAGCCCGACCTCTCTCTGTCTCCCTCTCTCTCCCATGATCGGCAACATGAAGGTGGAGAAGACAGGCGCAACATGTAGGAGGAGATAGAAGGTTGTCGCGAGAAAGTGGAAGAACAAGTAGCGCGTATCTATCCTCTCCCAAAAAATCTGATATATATATATATATATATATATATATATATATATATATATATATATATATATAATTACATAATTTCAAATATATATATTTAAATGCCCACACATATATATATAATCTCAATTAAATATATATATACAATAAATCCCAAAAATATACCGGGAACCCCTAAATAAAAAAACGTGAACCAAAAAATCCACGGGATACCAAATAAATAATATAAGCTGATATAAACAAACCGAGGTATAAAACCAAATCATCAGAACACCTAACAAGTACGATCAAATAAAACGTGTCATCGCTCCGTAGAAACACTAAACGCTAAATATCAAAACAAAACCGCGTAGTTGATAATAAGAAATCCACGAAGTCGTCAAGGAGAAATCGTAAAGTCGTCCAGTCGACTCTAAACGTAAACGCAAAAAATTTACACGCACTGAACACCAAGAGTAACCAAGACATCATGAACAAGTGACGTCACAACCGAAAATAAATCAAAAAGAATTTCATAAAAAAAAAATAACACGGGGTGTTACAATCAGTCTAGAGGAATCCTATATCCCCTGCTCCTCATCAGCCATCAGTAAGTCCGGCTGTAGTGCCAGTGGTGAAATCGGCGGTGAAGCGATGGGCGTAGCCACATGTGAAGCCATAGAGTCATTATGTGTACCCTCGGAAGATGAAGATGATGAAGACGATGGCACATCCAATCGTCTATGTGCCCTAGGTGGCTATACTACTGGTGCCGAGTCAGGAGACCTCGGTCTCGCTCGTGAAGAACCCGCACCCCTAGTATGTGGCCTCGTCCTCATCCCTACAGTCGAGACTTTCAAAGATTATAAGCAAATCATTCTAGACATCGAATCAAACTCAAAACCATCTCTAAATGAACCCAATATGATGTTTAAACAAACCCCCAAATAAAACACTCAAAAAATTCGAATTTCAACCCGTTTTTAAGCTGATATTCACAACTTTTGAAAAATGGATCAAAACATGTTTTTGACGGAATTCGTTCGTCAATATTAGTTTGGAATGATTAAAAGAGTAATTACAAGTACAAATATCAAAGAAAAACTCACCGAATAGGAAGATTTGATGATTTCTCCAAAAATGGGTTTTCAAGACTCTTCGAGATCTACACGCGAATCCGGACGATTAAGGAGTGGATCTGGCGTAAGATTTGAGTGGGTTTGTTCGTAATTGCCTTAGAGTTGGTTTGGGAGTGATTTGAGAGAGTTTGGTGGTGAAGAGAATGAACGGAAAATGAGTTTACCCCCCCCCCTCGGTATTGAAATAGGGTCGCGTAGGCTGGAAACTGATTTACCAGCCTACGCTTAAGCGTAGCTCCTTAGCTTAGGAAAATTTTTCAGCTTCTAACCCCCGTCTTTTCTCATGCCTCGTTAAGCGCAACTATTCTCTGCACCTTTCATACATTTTATTGAATACTCCACCACACCTACCGTGACGATGACGATATTACGACTCGATCTTATAACTACCGAACTAAATTACAAACTACAAAACTAGGTTCAAAACTAATTTTCATCTCCTAGTACCAATGTTTAACGTCGTTGGCGCGACGCCACCATTTCTTAGAATTTAAATTGTGATTGTGATTCAAGGTAGAGAAAAATTAGGATTTTCATCACTCCACCACTAACCGCATAATATAGTCCTCTACTTGCTCAATTGCAAGAGGGCGATCCATCATTGTGAATCAGATCTACTGCAAATAGTCGAATACGTCCTAAAATAGATACTATCAAAACCTCTCTATCTTCCATCGACATGATGATGGTGGAGAATAAACTACGTATCGGCAAAATGAGGAAGAAGAGAAGAGAAAAGATGATGGTTGTCGTCTTCGTGTGAGAGGAGAAGAAGTCGTTCCAAAACATAGTCACACATCTTTTATCCGATATATACATATATCTCATATTTAAATTAAATTATATATATATATACCCAATAAATACCCATAATTCCATTTATTTATTTAGAATAAATAAAATAAATAAATAAATGAATTTTCGGACATTATCAATAACTTCAATAGTCGGACAGCCCGGGTAATCACCGTGAAGAGATAACCCAAAACTCTCCGCGTTGAGTGTGGAACGAAAAGAAAGCGTTTAGCCTTTATTTAATAATAAATAATAATAATAATAAATGGAATATCTCCAGAAAATCCCTAAATGAAAATACACGTACCCGGAAACTCTACGAGACGCTAAACAAATAACATAAACTAAAATAAATAACTCAGGGTATGAAACCCAACCCTCGGGACACAGACTACATCCCTAACCCATCGAATTACTACAAATACTTGGGCACAAAATGAAATCCAAAACAATAACCAAACACAACCACATCAACACATAGGCACGTAAGTACAACACACAGAGAAAATGAGCAAAGGAAATACCAATACTCCTAAGCACGCCAACCTAACAAAGCACGTACTAATCCCAATACAAGGAAAACAAAAATGTCAAACCCCTAAAGCACTAAATGCTGAACCTGAAACAACTAAGTCAGAACCTTAAACGTCGGACATACAAAACGTGTCACTGGCCAGTCGGAACACCAAGCCCCAAACATCGAAACGAAACCACGTAGTCGATAACAAGAACTCACGTAAAAGTTTTGCTAAGTCCAAAATACTACCATCACTTCAAATCACGTAATCACCAAAGAAAGTCCACAAAGGGACAATCGCCTAGTCGCCTAGTCAAATCCAAACGTAAACGCAAAAAATTTACACTTGAAACACCAAGAATAACCATGACGCCATGAACAAGTGACGTCACAACCGAAAATAAATCAGAAATAATTTCAGGAAAAAGGGAAAGTAACACGAGGTGTTACATCTAATATACTAAGAAAAAGCTTGTCTTGCTGAGTATGTCCATCTTTCTAATGCTGATGAGTCTTTTTACAAGCAGCAGTCCCGAATTTAGTGGTTGTAATTAGGTGATAAAAACACTTCATATTTCCACAGAATGACCAAGTTTAGAGGAAGAACAAATATGGTTTTATCTTTGACTTCTATTATTAGTGTTAGGCTTGAGAAGCCTGAGGTTATTCAGCAGGAAATTGTGAGTTTTTATGAAGTGTTGCTTACTTCTCCTTCCTCTCCTCCTATTCCTGATCTTTCTGACTATATGAAATCTCCTCTTTCTGTTGACCAAATTCAAAGTTTAACTAGACCATTTACTGATGAGGAGATTAGGCATTCTATGTTTTCTATGAAAGATGGAAAAGCCCAAGGTTGTGATGGATTCAATGCCCTTTTCTTCAAACATATTTGGGCCATAGTTGGGAGTGATGTCACAAAAGTCATTCAAGGTTTCTTTCATTCTGGTCATATTCTCAAGGAAATGAATTATACCATAATCACTTTGGTCCCAAAGGTGCTAATCCTTCCACTATGTATGATTTCAGGCCAATCTCTTTATGTAATATACAAATGTCTTTCTAAAGTCCTAGCCAACAGACTTAAAGTTTGCCTTCTAAGTTGTATTAGCTTGAACCAAGGAGCTTTTATTGCAGGCAGGAATATATCTGATAATATTCTTTTGGCCCAAGAGTTATTCAAGGATTATCATAAGAATTATGGTGACCCGAGAATTGCTCTTAAGGTGGATTTGACCAAAGCTTTTGTTACCATTTCATAGTTCTTTTTGCAAGCCACTCTTCAAGCTTTTCATTTTCCTACTGGTTTCATCAATTTAATTATGGCATGTGTCTCTTCCCCTATGTTCTCCATCAATGTTAATGGCATGCTCATAGGTTTCTTTAAAAGTTCAGAGGAATTAGACAAGGAGATCCCATCTATCCCTATCTCTTTGTCTTGGGCATAGAAGTTCTCACTGGGTTACTAGCTAATAAAATTGAAGAGAGAGAATTTTATTTTCATTGGAAATGCAGTGCTCAAGGTCTTACTAGTCTCTTATTTGATGATGACTTGTTGCTCTTTTTTGCTGGGGATATCTCTTCTATTGATTGCATTATGTAAGCCTTGCATCAGTTCAGTCTATTCTTAGGACTACATCTTAATCATGCAAAGAGTTTGGTCTTTCATGCAGGGGTTGATCCCTATATGATGCAACATATTCTTACTAAGCTTGGTTTTCAAGTTAAGGGTTTGCCTGTTAAATATTTGGGTGTCCCTCTTCTTTCCTCTAAACTATCTAAGCAAGACTGTGACATCTTAGTTGCCAAAATAGCAGGTAGAGTTACTAGTTGGTCTAGCAAGTTTTTTTCATTTGCAGGGAGGCTTCAATTGGCTAGATCAGTTTTATTCTCTATGCAAATCTATTGGTCTTCAACATTTCTTATTCCTAAGGTAGTGCTTAAAGCTATCACTTCTATTTTCAGAAAACTTTTATGGACTGGTTCCAAAATGTGCAATGGTGGGTGTAAAGTGGCATGGAACACTGTTTGTTTGCCTTTTAGGGAAGGAGGTTTGGGTTTAAAGGATCTTGAAGAATTGAATATTGCAGCTTTATCTAAGCATATTTGGTCTCTCTTTCAACTTGATAAGAAGTCTTTATGGATTGCTTGGGTCAAGCAACATCTCATCAAAAACATAAATTTTTGGAGCCTTTTCCATGCCTGGAAGTAGTTCTTGGATTTGGAAGAAATTGCTCAAATTAAGACCTCTTTTTAGAGTTTATATTAAATCTGTTATAGGTGATGGTAGGAGCACCTTTCTTTGGTATGACAATTGGCATCCTAGAGGCCCTCTAATCTCTTTTTTCAACCATTCTGTGATCACCTCTTTTGGTCTTGGATCTAATGCTTCAGTTAGTAGACTCATAAGTAATTTTGGATGGCATTTTCCCACTTTGAACTCTCTAGAGTGGGTGGAGTTTAAAGCCAGTTTTCCTCCAGACTGTCATCCTATGGTTTCCTGGAAAGATTCTTACATATGGCTTCATGCTCATGGAAAATTCTCTATCCAATCTGCTTGGGATGTGGTTAGATTTAAAGTTGATCAGGTAGCTTGGTATGATTCTATTTGGTTCCATCACAATATTCTCAAACATGCTTTCTTGTTGTGGCTTGTTCATTTGAATTGAATTTAATACCAAGTATTTTCTCCTATCAATTGGGCTTTTATCTTCTGCAAGTTGTGTTTATTGTTCTATGAGCATGGAGGACAGAGATCATTTGTTCTTTAATTGTAGTTTCACTCAGAGATTATGGCAGATGGTTCTCCAAATGGGTCTTGAGCAGTGGCAGGGTGATGATTGGGACTCTCTTATGCAATGGTTTGTTACTCATCTCAAAGGGAAATCCTTTAAAGTTTTGCTCCATAAGTTAGCTTTTGCAGCCTCCATTTATGAAATCTAAAGAGAAAGGAACAATAGAATTTTTAATGATGCCTATGGTACTGTTGAAGAGGTGAATCACAAGATTATACAGAGTGTGAGATTTAAGCTCCTACCTCTTCAGAATTTCCATTCAAATACTTCTAATCATGATCTTATCCTTAAATGGAATCTGCATGTTACTCTGCTTGCTTCCTTATTTGGGATGGCTTTTGTTGAAGCATCTTGTTCATTGTGTGCATATGGGTTTATCTTGCTGGTTTTTACTTCATGGGTTTTGTCATTCTGATATTCCTTGGATGCATGGGGTGTTGTTTTGCTTCTGGTTTGGGGATTTCTAAGTATAACAGGTTGGTGGTTTCGTATCAGATTGTTGTTGCTGGTCAATGTCTCAAAGCTTTATCTGTTGTCCTTGTATTACTAGTATGAGAGTGATTCTTGACTTTTCATTGTTGTTCTAAAGGTTTTTCATGCTTGAGTTCATGTTTGTTCTTGGTTGCTTCAGACTGTGGAGAGAAACTGGTCTCTTCATGGATTTTTCTTCTCGAATTGGTGCTAGTTTGCAAAGTTCAATTTCCACAGTTCTATTCTGGATAGAGAGTTTAGGAGTTTGTTTTATTCATGGCTTCTACCTTTTGTTTTGTTTTAGTCATTTTGTCTATGGTGGATTTTTGGTTTCCATATATGTTTTATTTGTTATATTAGGGTATGCTCTTAATATTTTTCTAGACTTATAGTCATTTTTATTTTAATACTATCTTTACCATTCAAAAATAAAAAATAAAAAATAAAAAAGTAGAAGGTAACTAGCGTCCAAAAATCAATTTTTAATTATTTAATATTAGGGTAAATTATCTCCCCTGAGATTTCATATAATTACTCTTAAATTAAAGTTTATGTAAATTTACCCTGATCTCCCCTGTAAGATTAATATTATATTAACATTTTTGTGCATATTATAAAATATCCTTAATTTAAGTGTTTCAAACTAAAGTAATTTATGATTTGCATGTCTAATGACATCTTATCATTTAAACTATTAAAATACATCTCATTTGACACCACTCAAAATGTCCTTATCTCTTCCCATGCAAGTTGGTTATGTTATTTTAACATAAATTACTCATTTTAAAACACTAATGTTATGTAAATTTTAGTAAATGCACAAAAATATTAGTGTAGTATTAATCTTACAGGGGATGTCAGAGTAAATTTATATAAATTTTAATCTGAAAGTAATTATGCAAAATCTCAAGGGAGGTTAGAATAATTTACCCTTAATATTTTGGATATACATTCAGTCATGTTCTTCTCTGACTGGAATCCTCCATTCATCCCAGTCAGCAGCCCAGTCAGCAAGGTGGGATCCATTCCTCCATATACAAATTAGGGATGTATAAATGCACAGTGTTGTATAGTGCTACAATGGAATCCTAAATTTTGGGTCACGCCAAAATTTCCCAAAATTTGAATTTTCATTTTTTAAATTACCCCCCAAATTGAATTTGTCATTTAGCAAAACAGTTTTCTCAGCTCCAAAAATATAAATGCATTTTTGCAAATTGGAGAAAAAGAGGATGTAGATGGAGATTCATGCTGTCACTATTCATCATTGAAGAATCATAAATCATGGTGAAATTTGGTTGGTTTCTCTTCCTCTTTGTTTATTTACTGTCATTAATTCCTTGATTCAACTATGTTCCCTATCTACTTCCTTCAAATTGGGTTTAGGGTTTTGAGGTTCGTTCATGTCATGTTCAGTCAGAAATAACTCATATGGAATTGTGAAATTTTGTGTGTTTTCTTGCTTTTTCCTTATTTTAGTGTCAATAATTGGTCTTATCTATTTCTGATTCAGAATCTATTACCTTCAATTTGTTGTTTTGGGTTTTTAGATTCGTTCATGTTCACTCCTTTTTCTTTTCCCTGTATATTATCTTCTCTTTGGGGTTTATGGGTTTCAGTTTTGTCTCTTTACCCAACTTTGTGTTTTTGTTTAGTTATTGTATGGTATATTTCCATTCTCTGATTCCATATTTGGTATACCCTTATTTTCCCTTACAATCCCTATTCAACTTTCATTCAATCGATTCACTAACACTCTTGAACTATATCTGGTGAGTTCAATCAGATTTTATTGGGGCATTGTTTGTTTGATTTATCTTCTTTTGTTTCGATTTTGTGGAGATATTGCTCATGGATATTGATTAAATTCTGTGAATTTTGTTTTCTCAGTAAAAATCAAAAGACTCTTTTGATTATTTGAAATTATTATTTTAACTTTTGATTAGTGGTGATGATTTTTTTTATTCAAAGTATGTGTTGTTTTGGGTTGATTTGTGTTTGACCAGATTTTGGTGCCATTGTTGGTCTGGCGGTGAACCGGATCAACGATAGGAAGTTGACTCTGAATGGGACTGAATACTCTTTACCCATCAACAATCCCCCAAATAGTCTTCATGGTATGATTAATTTCTTTCCTAAATCTAAATTATATTTCTTGACATGATAATCATGGTTGTCTTTGAATTTTGATAATTTTTCCAAATTGACTTGAGCATGATATATTTTCAAAGGTCTATTGGCTTGAGTCACATTAATGGCATGTATTTGCTTCTAGCTTTGTTATTTTACAATGATTGTTGCTGCCTTAAGTAACCCTTGAATGAAAAGTCTGCAATATTGGAAGATGGTTCTTTCAACCATGAAAATGTGTTGTGGAGACTAAATTTAGAATATACACTAAGAAGTGATGCTTATTATTTTCTATTAATAAGTTGATCTAATTCGAAACCATGCTTAGAACAAATATTGAAGCTCTCAATGAGCATGAACAAGGTTCATTATGAACCTGACTTATAGATAAAAAAAAAGGTTTTGTATGAACCTAATATGAGATGCTCATAGTCGCATTAGTTCTTTTGTCACTTTAAAGTTGCACTTTTGTCATAAAAGTTTTTGCTCCTTTTCTATTAAAAATAAATAAATTTGATCTGAAATTCCAAATGTCAGGGTTACCACAGTTGTATATTGTTAATCTTTATGCATGGCAATGCCAATTTTGAAATTCATAAGCACCTGAACCTTACATGATAGTCAAATGTAGTGTTGTCAGCCAATGCGAAATAGTATGCATACGCATCAATACATTTTCATTGATCAGAGAAAAGGATGTGGATACTAAATAAAGATGGCAGATCTAATTTCTGTCTTCTTTTTATCTCTCAAACATTAACATTACATACTAAATATGTATGATATTTCATTGGGTCTCCATTTTTAGTTTCTTTTACTTAGGGGAAAATGAATTTGTGCTCCTCGATCAGGCATGAGGTTTGTCAGTGGCACGACAACCCATCCCCAACCTCCTCCTTCTTGCATTTAAATATCTACGTAATTCAACAATGACACCCTTTATATATTCATGGGTTGAAGTCATAAAATATTTTTGTTGGGAGTATTTAATTTTGAAGGAAAATTGGTTGATGCTACTCAAATCTTTCGTTCTCAAAATTTTCAAATCACATCCAAATTTCAAATTCAAAATTAATTAGTGGTCAAAATAGGTCAACTAAAGGATTATATGCAAAAACCCTAATGTTAGAAAATGCTCTAGAGAACGGGAGCCCAGATTTGAAACAATGGCGATTTGGAGAAGTTGATTCTTCCTCTTCTCTTTGTGTGTCATGAATTGTTTTTTGTTTTCTTCCTTTTTTGTATATTGCTTTCACTTCAATGGCAGATCATCAACAAACAAATCCAAAGTTCTTGGAACCCAATAATGGCTCCACAAATGTGAACATGTTTTATTTTCTCAAAGTCGAGGTATGTGTAATGAATCTTGCTTCATCTATGTATATAAATATGCATATTAATATTCAACTCCTCCTTCCCCTGTAACCCATAATCTTGTTTTTGGGATTTTTTAAGATTCGATTCATCCAATTAGCAATTTGTTTTGTGCTGGGTCTTCTGATTATTCTTCTTCTTGGGTTTTCACCGTAGATTTGATTGTTCTTCAATTTTGTTGGGTTTTCTTCTTTGTTTTGACTTGATACTTACTATGTTCTTTAATATTTTGTTTTGTTTTGTGGGGTTATAGACAGTTTTCATTTACCCTATGTTTGGTTGCTAAGAAAACCCAATATAGCAAAATTGTTCTACCATATTTAATAGTCTCAATCACTTTATTGAACCCAAACAAAGCAATATATATGGATATTTTTGTTTAATTTGTTTTTTATTGATATTTACTGATTGCACAAAGCATAATTATATTTGTATTGACTAACCCAATTCGTATGGAATTTGATTTAGTGTCTAAAATGACGTTTAGAGTATATTTTAATTATATGGAGTGTGCAAAAATAGTTGAAAATTTCAGATTTATTTGTAGCTATTGGGTGACTGAATTTTATTTAATTCAACTTTCTCAAGAACTAGTTTTTTTTTTTTTTTTTTTGGATACTAGGTGTTGTTCTTGCTTTTTGGCACTCCTATTTGTGTGGATTATAGTGAATTAGTGATTATTTGTTTAGTGAAATTGTGGTTAGGGAAATGAGAATTTTTGTGGTTTTTATTTAACCATTTCCGACATTACCTTTTTTTAAGAAAAAAAATGTGATTGTTCTGATGCTGAGGTTTTGTTGCATAACTCTATGTGCTGACTTATGTAGACGATCTTGAACAAGTAACATGCAATTTTGAATAAGGTTGGAGTCTCTAGAGACAGAGCTACTTCAGGAGCTGTAGCCATCAGTTGGATTCTTAAGGTATATGCGACGTTCATATCTTTGGCATGCTTTAACAACCTATTTAGCTTTTGCATTTTGTTCCAATAGCAGATTTTATGTTTCTTTATAATTTTTCCCAGTAGTTACTATAAGTTGCCTATTTACTAAATCTTTTCACACTAAAAGAGCATGGAACTTTGAGGCAATAAGACTGTTGGAGATATTGATTGGAGCTTACGTTTCTTGACTTGCTGCTTGTGTAAGTAAATTTCTTAATATATTAAGTTATATTAGTCCATTTATCTCTTTCAAGAGATTGTTTTTTAACAATATTAAATTCATTCTTTGAAGCTTGTTATTTTGCTACTTCATTCTTTGCCCTTTTTGTTCTTCTTTTCTCCAACCTCGAGGGCGCACAAACCTTGTATGTATTCTTAATATTTTCATGGAGTATAGTGTTCTAATTGTTAAGTATATATAATTGGTGATTTCCAGATTGTATGGGTAGAAAATCCCCATTTCGCAAATTAATGAAAATTTCAGAATTATTCTTAATACTAAATTTACATAGATTCTTTATTCAACCTGACCATGTAAAATGATGTGTTGCGTAGACATGTGGCTTTGTGTTGCATGTGTGACGAGAAGGTTCATGCTGCCAACGAGCTCGTAAGCAAGCACTATAGGGTTCATCTCTCTATACGTCAGGTGTATTCCTTCAATTCAACTTCACTTTCTTATTTTTTGATTTAAATTCATATAAATTCAATCATACATATTTATACTTGTACATTTATATGTATCTGGCATGTTGTCTGTACAGGTATAGAATCTAACACACGAATATATAATTGGAGGCATTTTTTGTATACCATTTTATAAGTTGTTTTCACTATATTCACGAACTGAAAAAAAGAAGCTAGTGATTTCTTCTTTTAGTATTCTTTAAGAGCAATATTATTGTTATTCCTTTTTTCGAAAAGAGAGCAATATTATTATTATTGAGATGTTAACTTCAATTAAAATCTAAGACAATTATCTTAATTTAATTTTGCAGGTTAGGGAAGTAGAAAGTCGTGGTAAGAAATGGGGAGTAAGGGTCTCACACCGATGATGAAAGTTGAGATTCAGAGGGATGACACAAGCAGATAATGTTTTGGGAGAGACTGTTAGAAATTAACACACACCACTTAGTTCGCCTTTTGGAATCAAAATCAGTATTATGTTATTAAGGTGTTGAAAATAGTATATGCACTTGGAATAAGAATTATATTGTACAATCTAGGGGATTATATTGCACATCAGTTGCTCAATGTGATGCGCACATTATTTGTCATCCAATGCCAAAATCTACATTAATGGTACTTACAATGGAAATTGTATTTTCATGAATGCTTGAGAATGGTAATGGTTGCATTTTGAGTTATTAGTTAAAATTTATCGTGCAAGACACGCAATTAGAAATTACATTCACTATAATGTTATTTAAGTGTTTAAAGGAGTACATAAAATGCACATAGAATGATAACGTTGTTATACATTTCTTACATTTTTTGTGCTTAGTGGTACACTTGTGTATGTGGCATAATATTGTACTATAATGCTGCATATTTTGTTTCCTTGACTCTACACATAGACATATAACAACGGTTGATAGTTTAAATTTTTTTATTTACAAATACAAAATCTCATAACAATTTTACCTTATAAGGTTTGAAATATTCGTCAAACATTGTTATACAATTTTCAAGGTAAACGTTGTTATACATATTTGGAACAGAAAAAAAAATGTCAGAATAATTTCACTTTTTAAGGATGGAAATATCGAGGTAAACATTGTTATACAATTTTCGTAACCAAATAATTATCTCTTAAAGCACATTTGGGCCAAGAGTTGACATATATTTGTACTAATGGTTTGAAAACTATGAACTAAAAATCTTCAATATATTTGAATTATTAGTTATAAATTTTCACGAGTATTTTTATCACTCTTCTATAGTTTCTTTGACACAATTGAATAAATATATATTTTCTATGCTTTACTCTTTAGTGATTATATTCCACTAAGTTGCACATTTTTTGTTTCATACAAAGTTAATATCTTTCCAATTACATTGCACATAGAAACAGAACAACGGTGGATAGTTTAAACATTTTGGAAGAGAAACAAAATGTCAGAATAATTTCACTTTTTAAGGATGGAAATCTCGAGGTAAACATTGTTATACAATTTTCGTAACCAAATGATTATTTCTTAAAGCACATCTGACCCAGGACTTGACATATATTTGTACTAATGGTTTGAAAACTATAAACTAAAAATCTTCAATATATTTGAATTATTAGTTATAAATTTTCACGAGTATTTTTATCACTCTTCTATAGCTGTTTTGACACAATTGAATAAATATATATTTTATATGCTTTACTCTTTAGTGAATATATTCCACTAAGTTGCACATTTTTTGTTTCATACAAAGTTAATATTTTTCCAATTACATTGCACATAGAAACAGAACAACGGTGGATAGTTTAAAAATTTTGGAAGAAAAATAAAATGTCAGAATAATTTCACTTTTTAAGGTTGGAAATCTCGAGGTAAACATTGTTATACAATTTTCGTAACCAAGTGATTATTTCTTAAAGCACATCTGACCCAGGACTTGACATATATTTGTACTAATGGTTTAAAAACTATGAACTAAAAATCTTCAACATATTTGAATTATTAGTTATAAATTTTCACGAGTATTTTTACCACTCTTCTATAGTTGTTTTGACACATTTGAGTAAACGTATATTTTATATGCTTTTTAATTTAGTGAATATATTCGACTAAGTTGCACATTTTTTATTTCATACAAAGTTAATATTTTTCCAATTACATTGCACATAGAAACAGAACAACGGTGGATAGTTTAAAAATTTTGGAAAAGAAAAACAAAATGTCAGAATAATTTCACTTTTTAAGATTAGAAATATCGAAGTAAACGTTGTTATACAATTTTCGTAACCAAATAATTATTTCTTAAAGCACATCTGGTCTTGGAGTTGACATTTATTTGTACTAATTGATTGAAAACTATGAACTAAAAATCTTCAACATATTTGAATTATTAGTTATAATTTTTTACGAGTATTTTGACCACTCTTCTATAGTTGCTTTGTAATTTAGTGAATATATTCGACTAAGTTGCACATTTTTTGTTTGATACAAAGTTAATATTTTTCCAATTACAGTGCACATAGAAAATTTTGGAAGAGAAAAAAAAATGTCAGAAAAATTTCACTTTTTAAGGTTGGAAATATCGAGGTAAACGTTGTCATACAATTTTCATAACCAACTAATTATCTCTTAAAGCACATCTAGGACAGGAGTTGACATATATTTGTACTAATGGTTTGAAAACTATGAACTAAAAATCTTCAACATATTTGAATTATTAGTTATAAATTTTTACGAGTATTTTTACCACTCTTCTATAGTTGCTTTGACACAATTGAATACATATATATTTTCTATGATTTACTCTTTAGTGAATATATTCCACTAAGTTGCACATTTTTTGTTTCATACAAAGTTAATATTTTTCCAATTACATTGCACATAGAAACAAAACAACGGTGGATAGTTTAAAAATTTTGGAAGAGAAATAAAATGTTAGAATAATTTCACTTTTTAAGGTTGGAAATCTCGAGGTAAACATTGTTATACACAAGCTACAAAAAAACAATTCACTTATGTAACTGAATATTAATATAGAAAGATAATAATTTTTGAAGGAAGTGGATTATATTCTATAATTAAATCCGTAACAATTCTATATGAACAAGACTAGTTACAATATAGTTCAACCTTGCACTATACACAAGCTATAAGAAACGAAGTAACACTACTTTTGTTGAGGGTTTGGATGAACTGCAAACTTTACCAAGGAGCACTGACAAGCTAATATCTAACGGGGCTGGGGAGCGCATTTTGGGCTTACGCCCTTCACCGGCTTCTGAAAGTATTTTGGTGTGTCGGTCAGAAATTTGAGCCCTTTTTCCGCCCCAAAATTGGCCAAGCTCAAACTCTTCATTACTGCTTCAACATCCATGGCTAAACCTATTTTCAAAAACCAAATACAGTGATGTATCTGTGTGAGAATGATTTTAAAGCATCTTTTGACCCAACAACGACAACATCCAAGCCTTTTCCTTAAAAGAAACAATCATCAACATGATAGGACAAGTACCCTTAAATTAATAACTAGATAAAATTATCTTGCTTTGAAATGGTAAACTTCTACACAAGTATTTCTTTATTTTGGTTCCAACAAACAAAACAATGAATAAAAGTGAGATTCATAAAAAATTGAATTGAATTCCTAGTTTAAATCCTGAAATCCCATGACTTCAACAAGTGCAATAAAATTATTTATATAATAGAATAACACATCACATCCTCATTACTAATATAGTTTAAATGGAAATAAATATAATATAGCTTATCTCATCCCAGTTTAATTCTGTATCAATAAATTGTTGAAGTTTAGGCAAAGAGAGTGTGTTTCACCATACCATTTTCAGTTATTCCTTTTCCGACAAAGCAAGAAAAGCTGTTTGCTTCTCCAAACTCAGAAGGTTGGATGAATTCTTCAAATTGCGCTTCCATATTTGCAAAATCCTTGTCAACACCAAAATCGATTGTATCTGACAGCAGTTCAGCAACATCATTACCATAGAAACCACCCACATCGTTGCCATAAAAACCATCCTCTCCCTGTTGCTGACTGAGCCAGTAGTCATGGAACTACATCGAGGTGGTAACCAGTTCTAACCATTCAGGTGAAAAATCCTCCACTTGGCGGACCCCAACAGGAACAAATAGAGGCACGATAGGGTTTAATGTAGATTGTCCTCCAGAAACTAACGCCATCACCATCAATTCACGTCAATCCACAACCTTCTGGTCTAAAAATAAATTAAAAATGCATAAATATCACCAACCAAAGACTACAAGAAGCTTTCAGCTTCGAGATTATCTAGTCAAGACTCCCAAGAACATTAAACCCCAAACTCTCAGCTTTAGATATAGTATACACATTAATTTTCTTTGATGTCCCAAGTTCTTATTTTTATTTGAAAATAATAATAATAATAATCATGAATCACAACCAGTAAATGATGGTTTCTTTGGCAAATTTTAATATTGACTAGCAATATTAGATAACAAAGATTCATAAAATAAAATATCAAATGAATCTTCAAACTTTGCAATTCATGTCAGAAGGACAACAGACACAAACAAAAAATAAATGAACATCTCATACAACTCATAACTCAAGTAAAAAAATCTTATAAATTCCCAACTCAACATTAATCCAATCCATCATAAATTAAAACCCTACACTTCCCCCAAGAAAAAAGAAGATTACTAAGGTTAGATCTCATAGACAAAAATACAATAATCCAATTAAATTAAGTCTAAACAAATCAATCATCTTTTTTTTCTCTCTAATATTGAAGAACAAATCAATCATCTTCCTCCCAAAACCGTTTAAATATGATAATTTCATATGTATAAATATAGTGAAATAAAATTTGACCAGGAGTATAAATGTAACACCCCGTGTTATTTTCCCTTTTCCTGAAATTATTTATAATTTTAATTTCGGTAATGACGTCACTTGTTCATGACGTATTATGTTACGCCCCGAATTCCTAGGACTCTGAAACCTGAGCCTAAGAGCTAGGGGAGTGAATGCGGAAGTAAAAAGAAACTGGAACAAATGACATTCAGTCATCAAACACCCAAAAAGGTAAGAATGACACACTCTGATACCCTACTATCACGCCCCTAGAATTCCCGAAACTCTAATCTAGAGAATCAGCGAATCTCCAAAGGGTGACGTAAGTCAAGCGACTACTAGAGTCAAGAATGACAAGAAGATACACGGAGTAACAATGAAAATATACTCCATGCCAAATAGAATACTATAACTCAATAGTATCCTCAGATACCAACAGACACGCTCCTAAATTCCTAAGACTCCCGAATAGGGACATCCAAGGAATCCAAGATATGATCCCTAATACGAATGACCAACTAAAACATCATTAACCAAGAAAACATATGGGTTAATGGTAGATATATTTAATACCCAAATGGATAATAAACAAAGCAGCGGAATCTAACGAAAATCCGGCAGAATTCCATTTGTAAATGGAACATCCGGACAACAACCACAACACAAGAACCTGCCAATAGCAATTCAATAATCACAATGGCTTCCAAGCCCCACATTCATCAATCCTACTAGGGCCGAGATAATGGAAAGAAACCAAAACCCCTCCAAACCCTCTAATAATCAACAGAGCCACAAATGCTCGAATAAGATACAGTAAAGCACCTAGCTGTGCAGAATAGATACAATAACCATCAGAAAGAATAAATACAGGAACTAAAGAATACATCAACAGGGATATGCCAACAGACTGGCTCCCAAAAGAAAATACATAACAATCCCATAACAATGGGTAGAGAAACTGAAAGTGGATACCTATCGTCCCCAAACCCAATCATGTTGCAACCGTAACCGCATCACCCAACGCAACTCCAAACCTGTAACAAGAAAACCAAGGAAAACTGTCGTTGCACCGCATCCTGCCCATAGTCGTATGTTTCCTGCAACCTGGCGTGTGAATACCAGGGGGCAAGTGAAATACGCCTATGAGCAAATAAGCTCAGTGGGAAAAGATACTCTAACTACCACATCCTCTGGTAGTTTAGGTAATGCCAAACTATCTAGCAAGATACATATATAGCCCAACTCATCCCATCCACGCAAAACCCAAGGCACGCTCATATACCGTACGTAAGTATATAACGGGGATACATATATATATATAAATACACAACATGAGTCTGTAATGTATAACTAAGACTCGTACTCCAAGTACCAACAACGGTAGTCTACACTACTCTCACCAACGTACACTAGAAACACAATACCTAGGTCCAATCCTAACAAATCATCCAGCGTTCACGACGCTAACAAGAAACTCCAAACAGAGGGAATCACACTCACCTCTAATATCCACAAGGATCAAAATCCATCACTAGCACCAAGGAATACTCATAACTCACTCCCCGATAACACAGGAGGAAAAGTACTCACGTCCTTGCGTACTAACACAATCATCATCTATATATATATATATAACAAACCTCATCACATTCCTAAGGAAAATCTACCTCTCAAGGGCTAGATCACCTCAATCATATCACCATACCATAATTCAAATCGACCTCATAATACTATCATCAATATGGTCAATCACATCACTAACACTCTCACTGTAGGCGAGGAAAACCACCCAATCAAATCACTAAGAGTACACGAACTCAACTCACAAGAAAGACCACCTCAGGGTCACCAAAGCAAAGCGAAGGAAAAGACTTTCCAATACTAAACCAACAGATAACCGAGACAACAATGTCAAGGTTAAGAACACCACAAGTGTTTAGTGAAAACACCCGAACAAGGAAACCAAAGCAAGGGGAAAGAAGTCCGAACGCTAAACCAACAGATAACCGAGACAACAATGTCAAGGTTAATACACCACAAGTGCTTAGGGAGAACACTTGGACAAGGAACCCAATCCACTCTGTATTCATGCCCCTTACATGTGGAACAATTCGAATCACCTAAGTGGTGACCTCAAAAACCAAGGAGAAAGGAAAGGCAACACTATATGTGTGCACTGAACAACACTAAGCCTCATACCCGAGACTTAGAAATGATAGGAAGCAAATGTGAAATAATGGAACACCTTTCAAAACTCTACAAGTCGAGATCTTGAGAAAGAAGTCTCGGGATCTCAGAATCTCGAGGAAATAATAAAACAGTTTTCTTTTTAAGAAACCACACAGTAAAAATGACCGTCTTGCCGCCGGTCTCCGTCAGTTGCCATCACCGGCTTTTAGAGTTAAAATTCTTTTCAAAGAAGATCCTAAGATCAGTTTATAAGTGTTAAAACTTTTCATTTTCACGGGGGTAGGCGAAAACGGGTTTTTCCTTTTAAATACAATGAGTTTGTTTTCAAAACTTTGAAAAACTCCGTTTCCGACAGACAGCCAGATAAGAGTGACTACGACTCCAAGGATTCCTATAATGTCCCAAGAGGACAATTAAGGAAGAACAATACGTTGGACTCACGGAACACAACCATCCGTTTCCAACTCCACAAGATCAAGTGACAACAAGAGGAAGAGGTTCGGCACCGTGCCGTAACCGACGACTCAGGGAATGACAAATAAGTCAACTATCACCTACCTCTTCCGATTCATTACCACCTCAAGTCTCCAAAGAGGTCATACAACTAATCACAATCACTAACTATTAATCACAATCACAGGACTACTAATCACATTCTCTAAGGCATCAACTCAAAATCAAGCTTACGGTCCACCACTAGTCTCAACTAGCCACATAAATCACTATGTCAATACGCATAACCTCCCCCAAGGGCACTAAGGTATACAACAAGTATAAAGATATACGTTTCATTTATACTTATTAATAATTACCACATTTAAAGTCTTGTTTCACATTATTCAATTTTAACTGAGCATTTATAAAATATGAATTTAATTTACAATATTTTCATAAATAACATGCTCCAACATCCAACAGGCAATAATAACACATATTAAACCTGTTCCAACAACACATGTAATAATATCACGTATACATGTCAAATGAAATCACATAAATGTCATGCATATACAATGTGACTCATACACCACCCTTTGCCCACATCACGTGGTTAACGAATACGCACTCCACCCATTTACAAGGAGAAAGAGTACCGCACCGATTCTTCCCAAGTGTTTTTGACACTACACTTTCAACAAGGAAGACGGTTGCACGAGACGACCCGTGACCAAAGATCCGTATGACGGATGCACGAGACGACCCGCGACTTCGAAAATGAGACGACTCACCCTATACCCCATTCACAGCTCATTATTCTGTAGGATGGGAACACCCCCTGGCTAGTTGTTGCGACGATTCGACACAAAGACACCCCACATGATTTCACAACCCACATATACCAATACCATGATTTAACACTACATGATATTCTCAATATGCATCCAGGTCCAAATGACAATCATGCCTCAACATAAATATGATTTCATAAACCGCATATACCAACACTATATGCATCTAGGTTTCAATGACAATCATGTCTCAATATAAATATGTAATGCATCATATTTATATATAATATCCACATGAATCCAATATAATTCTCGAAATCTCTTTTTAACATGCTTTTAAAATACAATAAAGCATTTAAATCATGTGAAAACAATTTAATATACAACTCATGTTTTCAAATATATATTTTCTTTAATTCTTTAGAAAATATTTCAAATTCCCTTATCATGCCTTTAAAAAGAATTAAAGCAATTAATTCACGTATCGCAAAGGGAACCTAGCACAACGTCTAAGTTTTCACGAATCTCTACTAACTCATTTAATTCTCAAGGGAATTTCTAAGCCGCCTATTCCTATTCAATTCAATTAGGAATATATTTAATTACATAGGAGATAATTTAATTAATTTTTCTTAAATTAATTCATAAGCCCAATTCCGATTCTAAACGAATTATAGATATTTAAATTAACGATTTAATATATCTATATTAAATTAAATAAGGGTTTTACACCCCTAAACTACTTCAATAATGCGGAGTGAGAAATATAATTTCCCACCTAATTATACGTTACCGAACCGCCCGAAACAGCACCCGGCGCCCGAATATGAAGCCCGCCGACCAAAATCGTCCAAAAACTATTTCGAATATATCGAAATGTCCGTCTCCACAACCTATACGATATATACGAAGCCCATTAATAATCGGTTAATTAATTGGGTTAAATCTAAAATACCCCAAATGAAAACTATAGCCTATCAATGCGATTTCCGGGCAAACCGTTCATCGTAAATTCACGAAATTAATATATGATGAATACTACGTGGGTACGAAACTACTCACCGAAAATCGGCTCAAACCGATAACCGGAAGGTGGCCGAAAAATTGGCCGAAGCTCAGCCGAGTTCGCCCCTGTCGAACGACTGCTCCGCACGAACAGCTGCGCCTCCAGTCCCGGCGACCCACGCCGCTCGTGCCGCCGCCTCTCGCCACCAGCACCGCCGTCCACAGCCCAGCAGCCCCGTCTGCAACTCCAGTCCCGGTCCCCTTCCTGAGACGCAATCGTCGCTCCTGGTTGCGCCTTCTCAGCCCAAGCTCTCTCTCTCTCTCTCTCTCTCTCAGCCGGCGAGAGGATGACTGGTGTAGAAGCCAGGGTTGCTGGTCGTCGAAGAGAAATGAGGAGAGGAGGTGGTGTCGCATGGTCACGTTGCTTGTCTCTGCGCACCAAACTGATACACTGATAGATATATATTTAGGTCAATCACGAAAACAACCCTCCAACTTAGCCTAATTGCACAAGTGACTAGTTAGTCTCCCCTAATTACAAAAGTAACCCTCATTTCTTGCCAATTCACCATTTTAACCCCAAAACTATATATATATATATATTTAAATATATATATATACAATAAATCCCGAAAAATACCGGGAACACCAAAACGTAATCTCGCAAACCCGAATTATTAACGGGACGCCCAATTAAATATACCAGGATAGAAACTCAAACGTCGGGACACCTAACAAGTCCGATCAATTACAACGTGTCTTTGCCCAGTCGAAGTACTAATCGTTAAACATCGAAACGATACCGCGTAGTCGATAACAAGAATTCGCGTAGTCGTCAAAGAGAAACCGTAAAGTCCTCCAGTCGACTTTAAAAGTAAACGCGAAAAATTTACAGGTATCAAATACCAAGAATAAACAATACGTTAATAACAAGTGACGTCATTACCGAAATTAAATTAGAATTAATTTCAGTAAAAAGAGAAAGTAACACGGGGTGTTACATATTATTTATTCTTGGTATTTGATACATGTAAATTTTTCGCGTTTAGTTTTAAAAGTCGACTGGATGACTTTACGGTTTCTCTTGGACGACTACGCGAATTATCGTTATCGATTACACGGTTTCGATTCGACGTTTAATTATTAGTGTTTCGATTGAATGACGACGCGTTTTAATTGGACCGGGCGTTTAGTGTCCCGATGTTTGAGTTTCTACCCCGATATATTTTATTGGGAGTCCCGTTATTATTTCGGGCTTACGAGACTATGTTTGGGCGTTCCCGATAATTATTGGGATTTACTGTATATATATATATATATATATTTAATTATATATATATATTTTAGTGAGGGTTATTTTGTAATTATAAAGAAGTTGAGGGTTAGTTATGCAATTAGTATATATATGTATATACATGTACGCAGACCTGCATCTTCTCCTTCACGCCAACATCATACCTCTGCTCCTCTCCTTCACACGGACTTCATCTTCTCCACGGGCGGCGGCCACCATGGTCGCCGGCGAGAGAGAGAACCGGAGGGAGAGAGCAGTCGGTTGAGGAGCGGTGGACGCGGCTGGTGGTCGCCATGGCTGACGCGGCGAGGGGCGGCGGCTGGAGCAGGGTTGGGTGGAGACGCAGTGGTGGTCTGGTGGTGTCGCATAGGGGCGGCGACGTGCAGGGGCGATGCCGGTGGTCGCGCACTGTAGCAGTTCGCACGACAGGGCCATTTCGGCCAGGAACTTCGCGGAATTGTTCGGTCAACTTCCCGACTTCGTTTTGGGCTGATTTTCGGAGGGTAGCTTCGCCTATATGTCAGGTATGACGTGTAAAAATTTCGTAATTTTTCGTTGAACGGTTTGTCGGGAAATTCGATTTGAAGTTTCGAATTTTCGTTTGGGCTATTTTAGATTTAGCCAAATTAATTAACCTATTGCTAATGGGCTTTGTATATATCGTATAGGTTGTCGAGGCGGACATTTCGATATATTCGAAATAATTTTAGGACGGCTTTGGTCGGCGGGCTCCATAATCGGGCGCCGACACTGTTCACGGTGGGCCCGAAACGGCTATTCTGTAAGCGTATTTCAGGTGGGAAATTATATTTCTCTCTCCGCATTATTGAAGTACTTTAGGGGTGTAAAACCCTTATTTAATTTAATATAGATATTTTAAATCGTTAATTTAAATATCTATAATTCGTTTAGAATCGGAATTGGACTTAGGGATTAATTTAAGAAAATTAATTAAATTATTTCCTATGTGATTATATTAATTCATATTTTAATTGAATAGGAATATGCGGCTTAGAAATTCCCTGGAGAATTAAATGAGCTAGAAGATTTTGTAAACGTTGGACGTGAGAGACTTAGACGCTATTCTAGGTCCCCTTTTATTACGTGGATGACCTGTTTAAATTATTTTAAAAAGACATGTTAATTGAAATTGAAAATATTTTCTAAGGAATTAAAGAAAAAATATTTTGAAAACATGAAATGTATATGAAACTGTTTTCATATGATTTAATTGCTTTATTGTATTTAAAGCATGAAAAGAGATTTTGAGACTTATATTACCATGTGGGTATTTTTATAAATATGATGTATTACATATTTATGATTGAGATATGATTTGATTGTACACCATGTCGTGTGAGCACATGGGTGTTGGTGCATGTAGTGCACGGTTTCACCATTGGCAGTGAGAGTTCATTTGGTGTGGTCTACTTCCTTTGTGCGTGGGGCACGAGTAGACGTTTGTGTCGGATCATCACAACAACTGGCCAGGAGGTATCACGCCTACGGAACTAAAAAGCCGGCAAATGTGAGTTAGGAGTCCAGGTAGAGGCTCATGTTCTTGACTCAAGGGTAGTCATGGCGTACGGAGTTGCAAGTTGGGCTCTCGTACAACCGTCTTCCCTTTTGAAGTGATAGAGAGAAAATCACTTGGGAAAGGTCGGTGTGGTAACTCTACACTACTTGATGAGCTGTATCCTCATAAGTATGTGGACAGAGTTTGTATCCGTTACCCTTGGGAAGGGTGTGTTGTGTGTGAGTGTCACGGGGAGTGTCGAGTCACATTACACTGCATACTATTTATGTGATCTCGTTTAACATGTATATGTGTTATATTACATGTGATGTTGGAGCATGTTATTTATGAATATATTGTAAATTAAATTCATATTTTATAAATGCTCAGTTGAAAATGAATAATGTGAAACAAGACTTTAAATGTGGTAATTATTAATAAGTATAAATGAAACGAATATATTTATACTTGTTGTTGTATACCTTAGTACCCTTGGGGGAGGTTATGCGTGTTGGCATAGTGATTCATGTGGCTAGCGGAGGCTAGTGGTGGACCGTAGGCTTGACTTGAGTTGAGGCCTTAGAGATTGTGGTTAGCAGCCTTGTGATTGTGGTTAGTAGCCCTGTGATTGTGGTTAGTAGTTTGGTGATCGTGGTTAGTTGTGTGAACTCTTTTGAAGATTTGAGGTTAGGGATGATTTTTGTGTCAATTGATAATTAAGGCCTTAGAGAAGGCGAGTGATGAGTTGTGTGAGATTTGATTGATGAGAAGAGGTTATGATTAGGGATTCATTAAGTACTCGAGGTACTGTAGTCTGACAGTCTTGATTCTTATGCTTAGTCCCTTCCCTTAAGCATTTCTGGTACTGTGTTTTGTACACTAGTACGTGGTCGTTGACTTGTATGTCATTCCTTAAGTTGTCGGTTACGGTGTGGTGCCGAACCTCTTCCTCGTGGTGTCATTTGATTTGGTGGAGTTGGAATGGATGGTTGTCTTCCGTGAGTCCAACGTGTTGTTCTCCCTTACTGTCCTCTCGGACATTACGGGAATTTATAGAGTTGTGTTTCTCTTATTTGACTTTCATTTCGAAAACGGTGTTTTCTAAGTTTTGAAATAAACTCCTTGTTTTTAAAAGGAAAAACCCGTTTTCGCCCACCCCCGTGGAAATGAAAAGTTTTAACACTTTATAAAACGATCTTAGGATCTTCTTTGGAAAGATTTTTAACTCTAAAAGCCGGTGATGGCAATTGACGGAGACCGGGGGCAAGACGGTCATTTTTACTATGTGGTTCTTAAAAGTAAAACCATTTTATTATTTTCTTGGGATTCCGAGATTTCGAGACTTCTTTCTCAATATCTCATCCTGTAGAGTTTTGAAAGGTGTTCCATTGTTTCACCTTTGTTTCCTATCATGCTTAAGTCTCGGATTGAGGCTTGTTGTTGTTTAGTGCACACATATAGTGTTGTCTTTCCCTTTTCTGGGTTGTTGGTATCACCACCTAGGTGATATGAGTTTTTCTTACGTTAGGGGCATGGATACCAAAAGGATTGGTTCGAGTATGAAAACCTTTTTCTTAAAAACTATTGAATCTCTGGGATTCATCTTTTTATTACTCCCACTCTCGGCCATTCGTTTTTGGTTTCCTTGTTCCCTTTTGGTGTTCTTTCCTTGTTCACTTGTGGTGTTTTAACTTTGACATTGTTGTCTCGGTTATCTGTTGGTTAGCATTGGTATTTCTTTTCCTTTGATTGGGTTCTTGACTCTTACGGGGTTTTTCTTATCCTTAGTGAGAGTGTTGATGATTTATTGACATTGTTGGAGATAGCAATTGAGGTGTTTATGTGGAGATATGATTCAGGTGACCTAGTCCATGAGAGGTAGATTTTCTCTAGGGATGGGATGAGGGTTGTTATATATATATATTGTGTATATATATATATATATTGATGACGATTGTGTTAGTACGCAAGGACGTGGGTGTTTTCCTTCCTGTGTTATCGGGGTGTAGGATTTGAGCCTTCCTTGGTACTATTGGTGGATTTTGTTCCTTGTGGATATTAGAGGTGAGTGTGATCTCCTCGGTTGGATCTTCTGAATTGTGTTGTGAGTAATTGGTGATTTGTTAGACTGGACCTTAGTATCGTGTACCTAGTGTACGTTGGTGAGAGTAGTGTAGACTACTGGTGTTGGGTACTTGGAGTACGAGTTTTAGAGACTCATGTTGTGTATTTATATATATATATATATATATTCCCTATTGTAAACACCTAAAAATGTTCAACACTTCTTCGACCCCTTCCATTAATTTCTGGAATTTCTTTATATACATCTCCTAAATGGACTTCTTCCTGTACATTTAATCAGGGTCCTTTATTACATACCTCCTCTGAATGGGCTTTATTATTGGGTTCATAAATATCTTGCTGGCCCATAAACTTGATGGGCCTGATGACAGATGGGCTCAATTGGGCTGGACATTTTCACTATTACACCTATATACTTATGTATACTCGTTTACGATAGTATATGAGCGTGTTGACTTGGGTTTGCGTGGATGGGACTAGTTGGGCTATATTTATATCTTATTAGACGGTTTAGCTTTACCTAAACTATCAGAGGATGTGGTAGTTAGAGTATCTTTTCCCACTGAGCTTATTTGCTCACAGGGGAATTTCATTCGCCCCCTGGTATTCCACGCCAGGTTGCAGGAAATATACGGCTATGAGCAGGATGCAGTGCAACGACAGCTTTCTTTTGTTTCCTTGTTACAGGTTTTGGAGTTGCGTTGGGTGATGCGGTTACGGTTGCAACACGACTGGGTTTGGGGACGATAGGTATCCACTTTCAGTTTCTCTACCCATTGTTATGGGATTGTTATGTATTTTCTTTTGGGAGCCAGTCTGTTGGCATATCCCTGTTGATGTATCTTTTATTTCCTGTATTTATTCTTTCAGGATGTATTGTATCTATTCCGTACAGTTAGGTGCTCTTCTGTATTTTTATTCGAGCATTTGTGGCTCTGTTGATATTAGAGGGTTTGGAGGGGTTTTTGGTTTCTTTCCACTACTTCGGCCCTAGTAGATTGATGAATGTGGGGCTTGGAAGCCATTATGATTATTGAATTGCTTTGGGCAGGTTATTGTGTTGTGTTTGGTTGTCCGGATGTTCCATTTACAAACGGAACTTTGCCGGATTTTCGTTAGATTCCGCTGCTTAGTTTTATTAGTCATTTGGGTATGGAATATACCATTTATATCACTAACCCATGTGTTTTCTTGGTTAATGATGTCTTAGTTGGTCATTCGTATTAAGGATCACATCTTGGATTCCTTGGATGTCCCAGTTCGGGAGTCTTAGGGATTTAGGAGCGTGTCTGTTGGTATCTGAGGATACTCTTGTGTTTTTAGTATTCGGGTTGGCATGGAGTATATTCTTATTGTTATTCCATGTGCTTCTTTGTTATTATTGACTCTAGTAGTCGTTTGGTTTGCGTCACCCTTTAGGGGCGTGACAGCATGATATCTGGGCATTCATTGCAACCCTTTGTGGATGTTTGATAACCTTCAGTCATTGGTTTTCATTTGTTTTTCGTTTCTTTTTACTTCCGCAATCATTCCCTTAGCTCTTTAGGCTCGGGTTTCGGAGTCCTAGGAATTTGGAGCGTGACAATAAAAGTATGGTTCAGTAATTTCATAGATTTCATAAATTGAACATCACCAAGATATATTACATTCATATTCTACTCATATGCACACTATAATGTGTGTATATTTTTCCAATCGATACAATATCATCATAATGAATGATTCAAAATCATCCCAAGTATAACAGTATATCATATTCAATCTGATCAAGATTAATAATTTATCACTACAGAGATCCTCAATACCATGACAACAAAAAATTATATATCCGTATATATATACATATATACATATATATATATATATGTATATATGTATATATAATATATATATATATGTATATAACAACTTAGAATTGATCACATATGTATATCGAAATAGAAACAAACCAAAAAATTGAATGACTCTATAATAGATCGGGGAGTGAATTTTGCGTACCTTAAATTCATGGATGAAAAATATCTAATCCTCGAAATACCCCAAGTTACAAAGAACGAGTGTTTGATGAGACAATATTTAAAGCCTTGGAGGTCCAAACCTGGAAGCTTCGTCTCCACTTTCTTCCCCACTCGTCGATGATGGTGGCATCGGATTTGGGGTCGTCAGAGACCGAGAGGGGTGCATAGAAAGCAAGATGATGGTGGCGTTGGATTTGTTTTCTCAAAACTTTTAGGGCAAACTAGAAAACCTAGTTTTTGCTAAAGTAGAATTGGAACGACTTGTTTGGAGATTTGAATTTGGATGAAATCTTGGAGGCAATTTTCAATTTTTGGGAAAGACAATTTTGGAACAGTACGAGTGTATACAACTATAGTACCCGTATATATATACAACTACAGTACCTGTATATATATATATGTATCAGTGTATAAGAGAGGCTGATGTGGCATTTTCCACTTACCAAGCTGATGTGGACTTTTTAGTTACGTGGACCAATCAAACGAAACGCAGACAATTGTGACTGATACTTTTCCGGTCAAAGCACCTGGACTCGATTTTTTTCCTAATATTTTATTACAAATAAAATCGTTAGTAAATAATAGCTGCCTGCCAAAAGTCAACTCCACATCGATCACTTATCATCAAAGAATCCATAAATTTGTAGCTAAGTTACAAATTGAAAAGAAAAAAAGGAAACAATTAGTAATATCCCAAAAAAAGAGAGAATGAATTATAAGGTGTTGAGTGCTTTCACTTTGTATCTCCTGATTCTCTCACCTCCTCCATCATCATCTCAACCCACCACCACCAATGTCTGCATCATCGGGAGTGGCATCGCCGGCTCATCCGTCGCCCATTTCCTCCGGCAACACGACCACGGCGGCGGCGGCGTGGGCGCAATCCGAATCTTTGAACGGAACGGCGTCGTTGGGGGCAGGATGGCCACCGTGTCGGTGGGCGGCGACACCTTCGAGGCCGGCGCCTCCATTCTCCACCCCAAGAACTACCACGCCGTCAACTTCACCAAGTCTCTGGGCCTCAAAGTCAAGAAACCCTCTTCCTCCGAGTCTTCCCTCTCTCTGGGGATTTGGGACGGCCGTAAGTTCGCTTTCAAAACCCTAACTTCCAATTCCAAGCTCCCCTTCGTTCAGCAAATCGTCTCGCTCTCTAATTCCGTTCTCATGTTTGTTCGTTACGGACTCTCCCTCTTCAGAATGAATAGCTTCGTCGAGGTTCGTTTTTCTCTTATCTATATATACACACGCATGTCTGTAAGCTATTTTAAAATTTATACTATTTTAAGAATGAGAATGCAATGCCATGTATATTCATTCATGTACAAGAAAAAGAAAAGCACTTTAATTAATTGAGAAGCTATTGTAGAGTGACTTAAAATTATAAAAAAAGATTAGTCTGGATCGAATTTAAATCATAGATGCAATTAAGGAATCATTTAAGCAAAATTTAGTCGAAAATACTCCCATGGTTTTTAAACAATTTATATTAATTTTTAGATGATGGAATTATCCTTGAGGGTCTGTTTGGAGAAATTATTCGTTGCACACCAACCAATAAAATCATAGTATTTTGCCCATGTGTCATATTAATTACCAACTCACCAACATGCCACATATGGAAATCAAAATAAAAAAAGAAAAACAAAATTCAATGTCCACCATTAATAATTCAATGTCCACCATTAATGATTCGTGCCAAAAATAAAAAAAATTCACCTTCTCCCTCTTTTCGGCGTCATACCAATCTCTCTCTTTTCTCCTCACAAATGTTTTTATGCCAAAACTAAAAAGATAAAATAAATTGAGCCGTCTTTCTATGCTAAAACGGAGAGCACAGAGGAAATTATTAAGATACCTTCTTTTTCATATTATTAAGAGAATTATATATAATAGGACTTATCATAGTCAAATCAGAATTTGCAAGCATAAGAGATACCTTTTGTTTTTTACAATATTCTAAAATAAAAATAAAAAGTAAATTAATTAAGTAAATACCTTCTTTTCCATGCAACATATTCATAAATAAATTAGAATTTAATTATTATCTACTGAAGAGTTTTGTTTAAACAATTTTCATCGATCAAAAATATTACGAAAATTTTAATTGATATAATTTCATATTCCGAAAATTTATTTTCTTTTGCTTTAGGGTACCATCTCTCTTGTTGAAACAACCTAATCTTTTTAAATTAGTTGCTTGTTTTATAAAATCTAATATGACATAATTCGAACTATATATGGGCCTATGGCAGAATAATTGAAGTGTGAATTGTTGTATTTTTCTTCTCTTTTAAATATTGTCATGGAACAAATTTGAACTCCGTAGATTTTTACTGCTTAAAGACGGCTCAAATTTTTAATTTTTTTAGTTTTGGCGTAAAACCATTTGTGAGGAGAAAAGAGAGAGATTGGTCCTTTGGAGAGAAGGAGATGCTGAATTTTTTTATTTTTGGCCCCAATCGATAATGGTGGATATTGATTTTTTATTTTATTTTATTTTGATTTCAATGTGTCATATTGTTGAGTTGATAATTAATATGACACATGGAAAAAGTACTACGATTTTATTGGTTGGTGATAGCATGACATGGTATAACTGTTGCAACGAATAATTTCTCGTCTGTTTAGTGGTGCGGAATTGGAGCGTTGGTTTTGGGATTCAGAGCTCCAATTCGAAATCCACCAATTGGATGTAATAAAATTCCAATTCCAAATGATCCAATTGAGAAGAAGTGATTATTTCCAATTCCAAATCTTCAACCCACTAAATCCTCTTTCTTTAACAAGTTTCACAGCCGAAAAAAATAAATACATTATATATATATATGTACAAAAAAACCTATATATGTATACATACACGTAAATATACACATGCATATATACACGCATATATATATACAAATACATGTATATATATATATATATATATGTACGTACAAATATGAATACACATCCATACACACAAATATATAGCCATACAAACACACACAAATATATATTCATACTTATACTTACATACTTGTACCTACGTGTGTATATATATATATATTTATATTGTCTAATTTAATTTTAAATTTATGATCTTTTACATTCAAATTCTGTTTGGGATTGAAAATTACACTTGAATTCCAAGACTTATCCGAACAATATATTTAGAATTGCATTTTTGGAATTGAAATACCATGATATTCCAATTCCAATTCCGCACAACCGAACGGACCCGGAATTTAAAGAATAACTTACTGGATTCATTCTATTTTCTTCATCCATATAATTTGCAGACAATCAGTTAAATCAATATAATTGTTTCTAATCAACCTTATCTCTTACAAGCCTCTCTACCAAGAGAGCAGAACTTTTCATACACTATAAACACTTTGACATGTAGGAAAATACATACACATGAGCAAAAACTGATTAATAAATGGTGAAATTGGAGGTAATGTAGTCTGCCAAGATCGGAAAGTTATATACAATTTCAACCTTTTTGGTATGTTTTTGTTGTTTAAATTTTCTTCTAAACTGTTTGAGAGAAATTTAGAATGCAGTTAAAATTTTGTGTAGATATATCTTCAAATTTTTTTATTCCAACACCAAGGAAGAGAATATACATGATATATTAAGAAGGAAAAGGAAAACTCAAATATACTTATTGATGCTAACTGAGTTGAAAATACATGATATATTTGTCCCCTTATAATATAATTTGTTTAAAGAGGATAGTTAGGTAATAAACGAACAAATAGTCCCTTGTTAACAATTAAGTTTCAAACTTGGTCACTGCTCATCCTTTTCATAATATATGGTCCTTTAAGAGCAATTAAGTTTGAATTTGGATACTACAATCAAATTTTCCGTATTTAATTTTAGAATGTGAAGTTGTGAAGAAGAAAGAATAATAAAAATGATGTTGCAAAAAAGAAAGAAGGTTATTTAAGGGAACAAAAACAAGATTTACAGCTTCAATTTTGCAATTTCAGTAATTTATGACATGGGTAAATGAAACCCCAATTTGAACTGAGGCTACTAACATCAATCTGTGGTTGAAATGTAAAACTAACCTCAATTGACGATTTACACCAATCAAAGAGAAATTTAAAATTAACCTTATGTATATTTGTATATTTGAGATACTGAAAGTTCATTTTTTGGGAAGTATAAGAAATATAAAAAGGGTACATTTACTTTAATGTAAAGTCGATAACTATTTGCAAGTAAAAGGGTGGGTAACTTTAATAATATTGTAGCAAAAGAAGAACATATATGTTATTTAGAAGGTAATTTTGTGAAAAATTATAAAGTTATACATAAATACATACATATATATATCTACACTAAAGTGAGAACAGGAAAAAAAACTTATCTAGTGGGGCAGCTTCTCATTGCGGGCCTAAGCTGCCTCAGCCTCTCTTATAGTGTTTGCAACTTTAAATACTTACATGTAGTATAATGTGTTACATGTTCCAGAGTACTGTTAATAGCTTCTTAAAGTACTATGATGGTTCGAGGCCAGTGTTTGAGACTGTGGATGAGATGCTGAAGTGGGCTGGTTTATATAACTTAACAGCACGAACATTGGAAGAGGAGTTAGTTGATGCCGGGTTGTCTCCTTTGTTGATACAGGAGCTTGTTACGGTGAGAATTCTAAATTTTCGCAGACAATAATTGAATTAAGTTTTTTCTGTGTATGTTGATTGTGTTTAGCGAAATTGCTTTCATTTATGGTGTACTACTCTATGTGTAGAACACAGATGTTATTTTACTCGTTGATTGGTAAGATTTATTTATTTTTGAATGGTAAGAAATGCACACACCCACACACTCACACACTCACACACCCCAACATGAGCCCCATGGGGCTCGAATCCTTGACCTCCCATTTGGGGAGGAAATGTGATACCATCAGGTTATAAGGCCTTTGGTAGTAACATTCATAATTGATAAATATGAGAGTTTAATGGACTGGATATTGTGCCAATAGTAATATTGTTATCCGGAGAAAATTTCATTTGAAAGCATCATATCATAAAACTACTATTTAAATGGATTTTAAGAATTTGAATTGGAATCATAGGCATTTTTAGACAGGTTTAGATCACCACTGTGGCTGTTGATATAAAGTAAGATGAAAGTGACATGTCACCTTGTCATCCATAAATGTGGCTGCATAATGTGCAGACCAATATATTTATTTATTTATCCCATAATTGATAAATATGGGAGTTTAATGGACTGGACATTGTACCAGTAGTAATATTGTTATCCGGAGAAAATTTCATTTGAAAGCATCATATCATAAAACTACTATTTAAATGGATTTTAAGAATTTGAATTGGAATCATAGGCATTTTAGACAGGTTTAGATCACCACTGTGGCTGTTGATATAAAGTAAGATGAAAGTGACATGTCACCTTGTCATCCATAAATGTGGCTGCATAATGTGCAGACCAATATATTTATTTATTTAAAAAATTATTGTTATTTTTTATTACGTAAAAGAAAGCCCTCAAAGGGGAAACACTTCCCATATGCTCCACAATGGCCGAGGCCAAGAAAGAAGAAGGGTGGGCTCTACAGACAAATTGAATAGATGATTCTTTAACATGGATGTCATAAAGATTAATTATAGAAAATATGAAGCTGTTTTCCTCTATTATAGATACAGAACACTTAATTTGGATATCTATCAGTGGTAGCTCGTCTGAAGAACTCTCAATCAAGAGAGTGGTCTATATTGATGCAGGGGCTTGCCATTTCGGAACTCAAATGGTGAAGTGTCATGGCTCCGACCCCGAGTTACAAAATTCAAGCGTTCAGTGTTTGATTTAAAGATTAGTGAAATTACCTAGACGACCAATGAAAATAGCCTAGAGCGTGAATAGTTTTTTTGTGGATTTATTAACAAATTAATAATAATTGCAGAGAAGTCAATTTTAATCCAATTCTCTATCACAATAAAACATGCAAAGATTAATCTAAGTGCAGAAAATAAAGCAATAGAGACACACGATATTTTTACGTGGAAAAATTTGGAAAGACTCCAAGTAAAAATCATGGATACGCTCGGGTATCGATGCACTATGAATCAAGGATTACACAGATTCTATGAAGTTTTAGACTTATAAATCTCTCCAAATCTGCCCTTCTCAACTCGACATCTGATGAACTTGAATCACTCGCGCTTCACGAAGCTTCTCGCTCCGCTCCGTACTCTGACGACTCCGCTTCTCAATAGATCAAATTACCACTAAACCTTCTGCTCCGATCTCCGCACTCAGATGACTCTGTTTCTCAAACAGATCTAAGCAACCATGTTGCACAAGGTGGTGTGTAGATTTTTCAGAATCTAGGTCATTCAATTGTGCATAAGATCATCGATGTAGAAACACAATTGAACAAACCCTAACCAAGAGAGAACTTGAAGATATAGAATCACTCAATGATTTTCTCTCTCTATCTATCTCTGTATAAGAATATGAATCTGTAGAAAATATTGTAGAGATCTCACCCAAAAGCCCTAGCCTTCTCTCTTGTAGACTTTGGTATTTATAGACAATGTTGAGGAGAAACCCTAAGTTTACCATTTCTCGTAATTTCACATCAAACCGAGTAAAAACCTTTATTCTGATATCAATATGTATATATCACGTATATCAATGTTTAGAGTCGCAACCTCATCAAGAGAAATCAAATCGGGGTTAAAAGTGGAATTTCACAACATGATTATGCAGCCCTAACTACGCGCAGCCCGTAGAGGAACTACGCGTGGTGCGTAGGCCTTCCTACGAGTGGCGCGTAGGCCCAATTTGGTGGTCCGTAGATGATCTGTCAAAATAGCATTTTCTAGCCACTTTTAACTACTGGGTCCATAGGTGGTGAGTAACATTTTTCATGGAAACCACTTTTCTTGGGAATAGCACCGTTTGAACCCCCTCGACTCCGTTGGAATGTTTCTCGAAGTTTCGGCTTCGAAAAATGTCGTTTATGCCATCTGGAATGCATTTTTCGTTCAAACTTGCTCCTTTTTCATTTCTCTTGTATTTTTCACATCCTTTAAGTTTGATTTGAATTTGACGAAACTTGTTGATGCCTTTGCATGAACTCTTCAATTTTCCTAAACCTACCCGACTTCATAATTCACTCAACATGATTATTATCTAGAACATGTCATTAATAAACAATACTAACAAATGTTCTTACAATTAGTCAACCACACAAAAAATCTCTAGTTAAAATTTTATTTTTCTTACAAAATTAAATGAATAACTCGACAAGCTCTACGGAAATACCAACTTATAAAAAGAAAAAGAAGGGTGGGTTCTACAGACCAATTGAATGGATGATTCTTTAATAAGGGTGTCTTTAAAATTAATAATAGAAAATATGAATTTGTTTTACTCTATTTTACATCCATAATCACTTAATTTGGATACTTATTTGTGTAGGCTCGTATGAAGGACTCTCAATCAAGAGAGTGGTCTATATTGATGCAGGGGCTCATCATTTTGGAACTAAAGTGGTGATGTGTCATGGCCCCGACCCTGAGTTACAAAACTCAAGCATTCAGTGTTTTATTTAAAGATAAGTCAAGCACACAAAAAATCTCTAGTTAAAATTATATTATTCTAGCAGAATAAATGAATCACTTGACAACCTTTACGAAAATACCAACTTATAATTTTTTCCAGAAAATATCCAGTTAAGGCTGCTCTTCCGGAGCCTCATCGTTATCTTAATTGAGTACATCTGCTCAAGATTGAAACCTTTATCTATTAGGAGGGTTGTGGCTGATGTTGCTCTTTGCTCACACATATGCCACCCAATGGAATAGTTTGGATAAATCCTTAGACTTATCATCACTTCCGCAGCTCTCCTCGCAATCTTCATCATGTAAACAACTTATTCTGAACACAATAGACAATAGGGTAGATCCTGAAAGTCACCTTTACTAGCTCTTGTAGTCAAAAATTTATTTTTGGAGTTAATCTCATCCTGTAGATATTTTTGAGTTATTGTCACCTTCGGATCAGATAACTGAGGTCTTCTTTGAGAATCAACTCTGATAACGTGCATAATTTCTTAATAGAAGATTTTAGGTCATTCCAACCTGTCATGCACATGATTACCAGATTTTCACTTCGATTTAGTTGCATGATCTTCCTATCAAACGAGTAGTTCTTCTACTTCTGATTCTGTACTGAACTTCCCACTTCTTGTTTTTAACTCATTATATATCAAGAAAATGCTTGAAGCAAAGCCTATATTTTCGGACCATTAGTACTTATAAGGCTTTGCTTAGTTAAGTTGAAGTACAAAATCATTATCATTCCGTTTCGAAGGGAAAATGACAGAGGAAGATACCAAGAACTTCAGTAAAAAATATTGCCTGATCACCACCCCTTCTGCTCGATTCTAACAATTTTTAACTTGGCAATAGTATGTTTTACAAAGTCCATAAGCATTGGCAGATGTAGAGGAGTGAAGGCATGTATATCTGGATGTACACATATGAAGGTATATATGTATTTCACAAGAGTCAGAGACATGTACTGAGGACATGGCAAGGATTTGTGCACAAGGCGAATCATAATTTTCAATGTTGGTATTTTTATTTTATTTTTCTCTAAATTGAATGGTTCTAGGAAGAAAAACAGCCTAAACGGGTAACTTCACTCCAGATTCATACAAGTCTTAAGAAAATATGTAGATAGTGGAGACTTTGCCCCATTGGAAGTGCTAATGTTTCCACTTTCTTGAAGTTAGAATTCTATCTCAAAATTCGTCATAGATTTAGGTTTCTCTGTCTGTGCAGGTCATCACAAGAATCAATTATGGTCAAAGTGCTGCCATTAGTGGACTTGCTGGTGCAGTTTCCTTGGCAGGATCTGGGGGAGGGTTATGGGCAATTGAAGGAGGGAACTGGCAGATGGCTCTTGGACTAATTAATCGTTCAGATGTGGCATTACACCTCAATGAAGAAATTGACTCCATTTCTTATCTTGGAGATTACTATGAGCTCAACTCCACTAAAGGAAATACTTACACATGTAAAGTCACAGTAATTGCGACACCTTTAGATGAGCTGAATATTCGGTTTCTTCCTGCAATCTCGCTTCCTGATAGGAAATTACAGCACACACATGCAACTTTTGTGAGAGGCCTCTTGAATCCCGTGAGTACCCTCTAGTCGGTGATTGTTTTTACTTTAAAGGATGTATTAATTGTGTTTCACCCCTATTGTTATGTGTATTTACTTATAGCGTTTCTGTTACTTTTCACTGTGCCAAGGCATATTTTGGGCTGGCAGCTGTAAAAGAAATTCCTGAATTGGTGGGCACCCTAGAGGATCTTAAGCTTCCATTTTCAAGCATATCAGTTCTTAAGCAACACAATGAAACCGATATGACTTACAAAGTATTTTCTCGTGAACCAATGGCAGATGCATTACTGGATCATATCTTTAGGTAAGCATGTAATGATCTTTTGTGCATTGTAGAAAGATAAGTGTAACTGCCCTTTCTGTTTTCTTTTTCTGATTTCTTAATCTGAAGCTTTTTGGCATATCAGGATGATGGATACACCTAAACTTGAGCCTTTAATAACCCTTTTCCTGACATATCTATTCCCATTGATTGAACTATCCTGATGTAGATCTTGATGAGTTGCCATGTGGTACCTGCTGTCATATAAGTACTTGATGAATTCATGCAATGATTCCGATGGGTTAATTCTTTTAGTAAATTACACTAACCTCCCTTTTAGTTTAGGATATTATTGATCCCCCTTGTGTATTAAACCATTAACCGCTGTACTTGCTACCCTTTAGCGTTGCTGTTTTTGTATGGTGGATACTTCTCCTCTTCAGTTAATAATTAGGGTAATTTGCAGTGACACCCCCTGAGGTTTAGGTCAATTTCACCTAGCCTCTGGTCAATGAACAAGTTTATAATGACACCCCCTAAGCTTTAAAAAGACTTGCAGTGACAATCCTTTAAGCCGGGAAAAATCAGGTTTGCCCTTATTATGAATTGAGTTAATTTCAATAAACCCCCCTCTATTATTGAATTTCAATCACATTGCCCCCACCCTCAAACAATATATTAAATTTCAAAAAATATATAAAATTCAACAACAAAAATATAAAATTCGAAAAAAATATAGAAAATTTGAAAACATTATATAAAATTCAAAACAAATATATATAATTCAAAAATATCATATAACTTTCGAAAACATCATATAAATTTCGAAAACGTCATATAAATTTCAAAATATATATATATAATTCGAAAAAATATATATATATTTTGGAAATATATATATATAAAGAAAGACCACTAATTGTTGTTGGATATATTTTTTGAAATTTATATTTTTTTTCGAATTTTATATATTTTTTCTAAATTTATATTTTTTTGAATTTTATATATTTTTTTGAATTTTATATATTTTTTGGAATTAACCTAAACATCTGGGGGTGTCGCTGCAATTTTTTATAAAATTTGAAAATATCATATAACTTTCGAAAACATCATATAAATTTCTAAAACGACATAGAAATTTCTAAAAATATATATATAATTCAAAAAATATATATATAAAAAAGACCACTAATTGTTGGTGGTGGTAAGTAGTTTGATTCACTTCATTAGAAAAAATATGATATTTTACCAATATTTTTTTTTCTAAATTTATTTATTTTTTCACATTTTGTTTTTCGAAATATATATTTTTTGAAAAATATATATATAACTTTCGAAAACATCATATAAAATTTGAAAAATATATATATAATTTGAAAAATAAATAGAAAAAAAATCACTAATTCTTGTTGGTGGTAAATAGTTTGATTCAATTCATTAGTAAAAGTATGATATTTTACCAATATATATATTGTTTTCTAAATTTATTTATTTTTTCACATTTTGTTTTTCAAAATATATAGTTTTTGAAATTTATATATATATATTTGAAATTTATCTATTTTATCTAAATTTATATGTTTTTGAATTTATATATTTTTTTTCCGAATTATATAAATATATTTTTGAATTATATATATATTCGAAATTTATATTTTTTTTTGAATTTTATATATTTTTTCAAATGTTATATATTTGTTTTGAATTTTATATAATTTTTTCGAATTTGATATATATATTTCTAATTTTATATATAGTTTTTGAATTTTATAAATATATTGTTTGAGGGTAGGGGGCAATGTGATTGAAATTCAATAGCAGAGGGGTTGGTTGATTAAATTCAATAATAGAGAGGGGTTTATTGAAATTAACTATATTTATAATAACGGGAAACCTGACTTTTAATGGCTCAAAGGGGTGTCAGTACAAGACTTTTTAAAGCTTAGGGGGTGCCATTGTAAACTTGTGCGTTGACCAGAGGCTAGGTGGAATTGATCTAAACCTCAGGGGGTGTCACTGCAAATTACCCTAATAATTAATGTTGAACAACATGGAAAGTAAAGAAATTTAGAATTTATAAAAGAGGAGAATATCAATTTTTGCTTTTGAAATGTGTGTAAAGATAATGCATTTAAGTTAGACTACAAAGTCAATTCATTTCATAAAACCTGTGAGGAGTTCCAAAACCTTATTAAATAAATATATGATAAAACTGAAACTTCTACGGAACTGGTGTTCTTCTTTGGGTTATAGTATGTAATCAGGGTTATAGTATGTAATCAATATAGGAGTATTAGTTTTCTAATATTATTAGAGTTTGGCATAAGTGTTTCTGGACTAATCAGATTGTCTTTGCATTTATATATTGCTAGCAAGCCATTGATGAAACTACAAACATAATCCATCATGTCCACATTCTTTTGGATTCTAATTTGTAATTTGCTGACACTGGTAGTATGAGGAGGGAGACCATCCGTATAGATTGGGGTGCTTACCCACATTATAAAGCTCCTGAAAAGTTTGCACCTTTTATTTTGGATGGTCTGCGTTTGTACTACGTGAATGCTTTTGAGAATGCAGCCAGCACCATGGAGACGAGTGCTGTTGCAGCCGAGAATATTGCAAGATTGATCCTGTCAAGATTTCCTGGTCAGGTGTACTCGAGTATAATAAACTTGAAAAGCTCTGACTCTGATTCACATAATTTGCATCTCGATTTATAAGTAAATTTTATAATTATAAAATGTGGTCATGTTGAACTAGTTTAGAACAATTGGCACTTGTTGTAACTTATTGTCCATGGAATCCCGAAACATAAAGACCTTGAGATCTGTGGAAGAATGTACAAGTGCAAAGTACTGATATATGTGTATTCCCATTTGAATGGGTGAGACCTGAAAGATCGTGAAAATTTGGAGTTCAGAATTTGAAAGTTTCATTGTGATGGTGAGGCAAAATTGAGATAATTATGTCCACACATATATTTGTTTTCCTATTTATTCATGTTCTCTTGGTATAAGTTATGTTTAGTTTCAGTAATTTATTATATTTTTCCATCTTGTATTGTTTTATATATATATATATATTTAAATTTTATTTTTCTTCGCTAAGCAAGATTGTAATAGAAATGGTTCAAACAGAGGATGCGACCCACAAACATTTGTAGCAGGGTTTGCAAAGGCAGTTGTGATGTTAGGTTGAAGAACTTCAGCAAGCTTAGAAGGACATTAAGAAAAGAATATATAGTTTTCTTAATTCACATTATAGATTTCTTTTCTCCGTGTTCAGTGGTCTCTTGAGATTGCACAAGATGTTGCTCTTCGATCCATTTTTCTGGGTATTCTTATCTCCCCCGAGATGTTTTTTTCTGGTATACCTCTAGTCTGATGTTGCTTTTCAATTGGTTCAAGAAAAACATGATTAAACTAGAAAATTCAGGTATCTCCAGGTAATATTGCATACTTAAGTACATAGTAGATACCCTTGTGAAGATAGTATGGGAGGTACATAGTAATATTTCCGAGAGAAGTTTTGAAATGTTTAGAAAATATCTTTGAATTTCGTGGGCCAGTACTGTTGCAGATTTGCCCAGCTCTAATTGACAACATGATATAAAGGATTACCCCCTGGAGAGTTAGAACCCTTTCATTTGCAGGGACATTGCAACTTTTTTTTTTTTTTGAATGGTAAGATAAGTTTATAAATGAAAGGACTATGCGTTACAAATTGCTAAGGGGGATACCCCAGAAATACAAGGTGAAAGCCAAATATCCACCATACAACAAAGAAATTTTATCTAGACTGAGTAAGCACTTAGATCAACAGCTTGGTAATACCATAAACAGTGAAATCAGAAACCAAGATATGGAGTTGAATGAACTGCCAATTGATCAAGATAGTAGCACTGTCCTTGCTAAATGCTGCCAGACTCATGACAAGCCAACATGATGGAAAGTAGCACCACAACCATCTTAGAGAACCACACAAAATAGCATGAAGAAGCGCAACTAACAGCTACCAGAACCAGCAACTAAACAACTCCATGATAGCAGAGAAGCTTGAAACACAACCAGTAACCATTAACCACCACCAGCAGCAGCCATACAATGTAATGAAGTACCACAAACAGTAGATTGGAATACTCATGACAGCATCAAGCACCACCAACAGCCAAGAGCAACACCCATGACATGAGCATAGCCATAACATGAAGGACCATGACCAGAAGCTAAGAGAGGCATTCATGATAACAGAGAAGAAGGAAGATCCCAGGTAGTTACTAAAGCCTTATTTTTGGTGGTGGCTGGAAATTTAGACAATGAGTAAAGGGAGCGTCTCACATTTGAAATGATCTTTTTCAGCATCAGATCCATTGTACAAAAGTCACCATTTTAAATTCTGCAATTTCTTTCCACCCATATCTCATAAACCACAGAACAAAAAGCTAACTTATTGAGTAATGCAACCAAAGATTTTCCATGAAGATGATCAAGCATCCATTGAATCAGCTCCTCCCAAGGCTCATCAGGCCATCTCAACAACCCTTTATGCTGAAGCTGATTCCATAACCTTGAAGTGAAACTACATTGGAAAAACAAGTGATCTCTGTCTTCTTGTCTCATGTTGCAAAAAACACAATTGGCTTGTTGCACTATACCAATAGAAATGATAAAATAGAGAGTTGGTAGCCTGTTCAGATGTTCTAACCACACCAGGAAAGAATGCTTGGGTATACAATTCTTAAACCATATAATCTTCTTCCATGGCACTTTATATTTAATACTTTTATTTTCACACGATTTGGACCAATCAAACACCTCCATGGCAAGCACAAATAAATAAGGTGAGAGTGGATCACCCTGCCTAATGCCCCTTGAACTTGCAAAGTAACCTTTGTAGGCACCATTAATGTTCATTGAGAATTTGGGTGTAGGAACACATGTCATGATAATGTGCACTAGATGAGTAGGCAACTTAAATCCATGTAAAACAACTTCTAAGTATTGCCACGAGATAGAATCAAAAGCCTTTGTCAAGTCCTCCTTCAGTGCTATCCTTGGATCACCCTCATCCTTATGGTAGCCTCTCAACAACTCCTGAGCCAATAAAATATTATATGTGATACTCCTTCAGGAATAAAGGCACCTTGGTTTAAGCTCACACAACTTTTCAAACAAGGCTTTAACCTATTTGCAATTATCTTGGTGATACAATTGTAGAGAGTAGTGCAAAGAGAGAGGGGTCTGTAATCTGATACATAAGTAGGACAATCAGTTTTAGGAACCAAAGTAATTACAGTTGAGTTCACCTCCTTTAGCAAATAACCAGTATGAAAGAAAGTTTGGATTGCTTTAGTCACTTTATCTCTGATCGGTCCAAATTGTGTGAAATAAAAGTGTTAAATATAAATAATTATCACGATCTAGTTTTACCTCTCAATCTCAAGTAGGCAGTAGTATATAGTATAGTTGGGTTGAGAGGGTTATCGAACCATATAGATCAAATTCGTATTTCAAATAATCACAACTTAGTAATTTGAATTATATTAAAAATAGTTTGATTGGTTTGTTGTTTATAGTCTACTAAACATAAGAGAAATAATTAAATAGTTGTTTTTGTGAATTCAAGATAAACAAGTCTAGGGTTTTGTTCCAACTCTACCACTAGCCTAATAATATAGTCCTTTAATCATTAAATTGCAAGAGGGAGATACAGCTCACATAAATCAGATTAGTAACGCTATAAGCAGTTGTCTAATCCTCAAAGAGATGCAATCGGTCTGGTTCGCTACAAACTATCTTCGATTAAAGTATGATTAGTGCATGCATCTATTCTACAACTACTCCTAAACACATTAAATTAAAAACATGTATATATCATATTCTCTTAGCATGGTCTGCGTAAACCTAAGACTTTCTCATGCCAATTAAGAACCATTATGTAGAAACCATTATTAAACCTTTGGAGTTCCAGCTCCTACTGATAAAAGATAGTTATTCAAGATTAATTATTAATTCAATCTAAGACAAGAAGAGAATCAACAAAGAATCTTATTTAGGTAATATGTTCGTTCTCTCATTACATAATCAGTATATGAGTATTCTTTAGCTTCCCCTCTTTGCAATATAAATAATTAAAGTTTTACATTTGTAACACCTTGCGTTGTTTTCCCTTTTTCCTGAAACTCTTTCCGATTTATTTTTAGTTGTGATGTCACTTGTTCATGACGTCGTGGTTATTTTTGGTATTTTACGTGTAAATTTTTCGTGTTTACGTTTGGATTTGACTGGACGACGTTGCAATTTCTCCTCGATGACTACGTGGACTTTCTTTGGCGATTATGTGGCCTGACGGTGGCGTTTAGTGTTCCGGACTAGGCGAGACGTAAACGTGGGCTCTCGTGGACGACTACGTGGTTTCATTTTGATATTTGGCGTTTGGTGTTTCGACCGGGTGGTGACACGCTTTGTATGTCCGAAGTTTAAGGTTTCGACTTAGTTGTTTCGGTTGCGGCATTTAGTGCTTTAGGAATTTGACGTTTTTGTTTCTCTTGTAATTGGATTAGTATGTGCTTTGTTTAGCTTCTGTGCTTAGGAGTATTCGCATTACCTTGCTTCTTTATCCGTGTTTATATTTACGTGAGTTAGTTTTGATGTTATCACTTGGCATTTCGTCAGGCCTAGGATGCGCCATGTGACTTCCTGTGTTTTTATTTTTTTGTCCATATTTAATTTACTACGTGCCCCTATGTGTTGATGTGGCTTTACTTGCTTATATTCTTTCAGATTCTTTTCGTGTTGTAGTTGTTTGTAGTTATCCGGTGTTCCGGGGGTTGTGTTTCACACCCCGGACTATTTATTTATGATTATTTTAGTTATTTGGCATTCCGTAGATTTTCTGGGTATGCGTGTCTTTGTTTAGGGATTTTATGATGATTCTTCCTTTATTATTACTCTTTATTCTTAAATTGAAACTAAATGTTTTATCTTTTCGTTCCGCACTCGATGCGGAAGGTTTTACGTCATTTTTGCACGATGATTTTTCGGTTGTTGGTGTAATGGGCTATCAGGCCAGGTTTTTTTTATTTAATTATGCATATATATATTTTCGTAATATATATGGGTATTTAATAATTAAATAAATGAATTATGGGATATATATATAAATATATGTAAATATATATGAAATATATACTATATGTATGTATAGATCGTTGAGAGAGAACGAACCACTCCCTTCTCCTTCTCGTTTTCAGCTTTTTTCCTCCTTCTCCATAGTTACAGGTCGCCGGCAAAGAGAGGAGTTCCGGAGAGAGAGAGAGAGAGAGAGAGAGAGAAAACTTGTCTCATCTTCTCCCCTCTTTTTCTTCACGCAGCCTGGTCTTCTTCTTCCTCTATTGCATGTCGCTGGTGAAAAGGAGTTTCGACAATAGAGAGAGAGAGAGAGATCGGGAAAGAATGGGAGGATGTTTCGCGACCTAGTGGTTTGCGACCTGGGCTTTGGAGGTCGCCGGAGATGGAGGACGATGACGGTGTGCCGCGACGATGACTCTAGTCGCCAGATTTACAGGTGGTGCTTGCGATGTGGTGGTGCGGTGCGCAGCAGTGGTGACTGGCAGTGGTCCAGCCGGGTGGTTTTTGTTCCAGATCGGGCTAGTTCGTGCTTTGATGGTCACAATTTTTGGAGGAAAGTTGCGTCTTGATGTCGTGTATGACATACTCAAATTTGGTGCAAAACCGTTGAACGGTTTGTCGGGATATTCAATTTTTATATATTTAAATCTGTTTGGATTTTTTCAAATTTGTTTAATTTCGTTAGGCTATAGCTAATGGGTTTCGGTTTTGTTGAATAGGTCGCCAAGGTGGACGTTTTTGTTCGAGCAGAATTTCATTCAAATAACTTTGGTCAGTGGGGCCCACCCTCGAATGCTGACATTATTCACGAGGGGGAGGGAAGAGGGGCTTTCGGGGCTGTTTTCAGAGCGTGTATTGAGGTTATGTTTTTTTCTAACTCTCACACACTTGGTTACGTAGGAGTGTGCCTAGTCATAAGGATTTCCTAAACCCTAGACTTTTATATGGTTCATTTAAATTCTATGATTTTGAGCATGCTTTAAACGATTAGGAAATTATAATTTTTCTGGTGTTGTGTATTTACGTGTTTATGAAGTTTTATGATACTAAAAATTATGTGAATTATAAATTAAAGGATTTGTGAACTTGGAGGCATAATCGAGCATATATGTAAGTAGATATATATATATATATATATATATCTATATATGTAAATGTGTTGGAAGAGGTTAAGACCTTAGATTATTACTCATGCTAGCCCCTAGACGAGGTTGGTTTAGGAAACACTAGGTGTGCCTAGGAGTGTACACGGGTCGTAGAGATGTTGTGTACTTTCGTGATTATTGGGTCTAACGACGTGCTTAGGGAGTTTGTAATGTTGAACCTAGACGTGCTTTAGGTCCACTTTCTTATGATTTATGAGATGTTGCTACTTAAAATTAGAATTGTTGATAATATTGAAGATTTGAGATTTATTTCCCTAAATTGGGTGAAAACACACTTGTGAATTGGAACTTGAATTATTTATAAAAAAAGATTCCTTAACAGGGTAGAAGTATTCTTTCGTGAGGCACAACCTAGACATGTTATTTTAGGTCCTTATGTATAGAATATATATTGAGAAAATAATGTTTGTTAGTAAGAGGTTTATATGATAGTGATATTTGTCTTTATTGTGAAATTTTTGCTTAAAATGATGAAAAAACATGTTTATGAAATTGAAACTGAAATCCATGATGGAAAATTTATGATTTGGCTCACTGTTGAGGTATGAGATGCATATTGTATACACCATGAGCATATATGCATTGAGTGTGGTTTCATGTCTCATTCATTTACATCTAGTGTGAGTGAGTCTTTCGGGTCGTCGCAACAACTGACCAGGCGGTGTCTTTTATCTACCGGTGGACTAGTATTCCGGAAATCAGGGAGGCGTGTGAGGACTTGTTTCGATCACAGTTTTATCCACGAGTCGATAGATTCCTCGTGGTTGTGTTACTTTGGCAACATCATACCCGATTGCCCTTGTAGATAGGTTGCATTGGAGTTTCATTTTCATTATGACGAGCATGGACATGCATAGCATGATATTATTGCACATGCATGTGTTTATTTTGAGAATCTTGAATATAAATGTGAAACTCGTGTTATTAACGAAAAATGGTGATTAATGTAACTTTCGTTCATTGAAAATATATGTTATGCTAATAGTTAATGGTGGGACATGCTTAATCTGATTTGATTTTGTACTTTACTTGAGTTGCTTAAAATTGTAAAGCGAGGGTAAATTCTTGGATTGGTATTTATTTTCTATCTATGAATGGAAGGTTATGATAAACAGGTTCCTTTTTGCTAGGAAAGTGGCCTAGGGACGTAGTTTTGACCTCAAGTTCAAAGTTATTTGGAGGGATAGTTGTGACTCGTGTTGGACTTAGACATGTATGTAGCAACGGCTATATAGGCCCTTTTGTATTGGTCGGGGTATGGAATTATGAAGTGGTCGACATACCACTCTAGTTGATGTAGAAGAATGGTTGATTATGAGGTCTAACCAGGTATGATAGGTTAACACTTTCCTTTTCCTCTGGACTAGTGTTGTTTTCAACTATGTATCTTATTTCGCAACCTCATCCATGGTTAACCTTTGGACTATCATGTATTTTAAGAACCGTTGAATGTGAATTAAGGCACCCATAGGGGGTTAAGTTATTGTCCTCGCAAGTGGACACTTGTGAATGGTTTTGAGGCGGACTGGTGATGGCTTAGGATTGTATTGGTCCTTCGATGGCGGCATGGTGCCAAAGCCGTTTATTTTTTTACTCCTTTTCTGAAAAGTTTATGGTAGTATTGGAAAGTATGAAGTAGGTGACCTCTGGTACATACATAATGCACGCCTCTTTCAGTGCTTCCTTGTCTTAGTCTCAGGTAAGAGATGTGATGCTGACTTGCGCACACATAGTGCGATCCCTAATACTTTATGTGTGTTCGGAGACGTTGAAACTAAATAGATTTAACCGGGTCTAAAAAATGTTTTCTTAAAAACTGATTGAATCCTTGGGTGCTAAATAATTCTGGTACCCCTTTCTTGTGCCTCAATAGGTGGTGTGACTTGGAGACTATCTTTTGGTTATTGAATCCGAGTGATAGTGATTTTCCACTTATGTACTTCCAAGGATTAGATGGTAGTAGTGTGTCTATACCATGTGACCACTAGTTAGTTTTATGAGCCCTCCTTATAATAGGAGGCCTTGGAGAAATGTTACCTTGAGTGAACGAGAGTTGTGGTTATGGGGTTCATCATCCCAGCCATTAGGCTTCCTTAAAGGCGATTAAAGAGTAAGGGACTATGTGGCAGAAGATGTTATTGGATCATAGGTAAAGTGATGAGAATAAGGTTAATAAGGCGTTGTGTACGACTTTCTGGGTATAGATTGGGGTTAGTAATTGAAATAGTACAATTCTCTGGTGGTGCGTTATTTATAATGTTGTGTGGAAGTTGAGGATTAGTTGAGATTTTTGGTGATGATTTTTTTTTTATGTGGGTCTAAGGAGTGATCTAATTATCTCCTAATAATTTAACTAATGTGCTCGGTGCACGGTGTGATGGATAATCAACCCTCGTAGTACCTCTGGATATGAGTGCATATTAGGCTATTTATTTATATGCCTTTAAGGATCTGATAGTTACGTATAAGGTTATTTATAACTTATATATTTGACTGTGCTTACATGTCTTTATGTGACTGAGGCTTGTGGATTGAGCTATATTTCAAGCTTTGTGCCTTTTGGTGTGGCCTTGATATATGATTGGGGTTATTTGTGGGGTTATTTCAGGGTCTTGGATTGGCATGAGTGCCATGTGGGACAATAGACTGACCTAGGATAGATGCATGCACACGGGATGGTTAACATTTCCTTGACGGCCAAGGGTGTGTGGTTAGACTTTTTTTTTTTATGAGCATCATTGTTGCTCACCCCTACTATAGATTGCAAGATTGCAGGAAGATGTAGTACGACATGGCGGTACATCGGCGATGGTACGGGTGACTTTGGACATTTTTAATTAGACTTGTTCCTTTTATCCGTAGTTATTCTTTTATATTCTTATTTCTCCCCCTCTTGTTATCTGTAGGCTAGTGTTGTTGTTTGGGAGCCAGCCTGTTGGCATATTCCCTTTTAGTGTATCTATTATTTCCTGTATTTATTATTTTAGGGTATCATTGTATGTCTTCGACACCGTCATGTGCCTTTCTGTATTCTCATTCGAGTACTGTGGCTTTGTAGGTTATAGAGGGTTGTGTAAAGGTAGCGGTGGTTTTCTTTCCACTACCTTAGCCCTAATAGGTTTATGGAATATTAAGTTGCGTGCCATTATTATTATTATTACCTTATTATTGGAAGGTTATTATATTATGTTACTTTTGAGTTTTTCGGATGTTCCATTTATAAACGGAACTCTGCCGGATTTTTGTTGGATTGCGCATTTGTGTTCTATGATTTAGACGTGTATGGAATATGTCATTTTCATCATATTTCCATGTGGTTTTGGTTATTATTGATTTTAGTGGTCTTTCAAATTGACGTCACACCTTGGGATTCACTGATTCTCCGGATTGGGGCAATCAGGAATTTCGGGACGTGACAGTATCAGAGCTTTAGGTTTCATTGTCTTAGGGACGATGGGTAAGGGTCGATGGGACATTCGACGTTTGACGGCTATCTGCGATTTCCATTTGCGGTGTTGATTTGTGTAATCTATGCCTTTCAGTATTAATGTGTCGATGACGTTTCTTACTTAATGCATCCCGTTGCGATTTATTTCTAACGGAGTATGACAATACCTCAATCACTTCATTATTTTTCGTATCAGTATCACGGTGATAGTTATTGAGGAATGTGAGTATGTCGTTCAGTCTGATTAACCGGACGTGGCTTGCGGACTGAGGTAAGTTCTGATTTTGAGGACAAAATCTCATAAGGTGGGAAGATTATAACACCCCATGTTATTTTTCCTTTTCCTGAAATTGTTTCTAATTTATTTTCAGTTGTAATGTCACTTGTTCATGGTGTCGTGGTTATTCTTTATATTTTACGTAAAATAATTTCGTGTTTACGTTTGGATTCGACTGGACAACGTTGCGATTTCTCCTTGATGATTTTGTGGACTTTCTTTAGCGATTATGTGGCTTAACGGTGACGTTTAGTGTTCCTAACTAGGCGAGATGTTTACCTGGGCTCTTACGGACGACTACGTGGTTTCGTTTCGATGTTTGATGTTTGGTGTTTCAACTGGGTGGCGACACGCTTTGTATATCCGACATTTAAGGTTTCGACTCAGTTGTTTCGGTTGTGGAATTTAGTGCTTTAAGGATTCGACATTTGTTTTCTTTTGTAATCGAATTAGTACATGCTTTGTTTGGCTTGCATGCTTAGAGGTATTTGCATTACCTTGTTTGTTTCTTCGTATTTATATTTACGTGAGTTAGTTGTGACGTTATCATTTGGCATCTCGTCAAGCTTAGGATGCGCTATGTGATGTTATGAGTTTTTTTTTTTCATTCGTATTTAAATTGTTATGTGCTCCTATGTGTTGATGTGGCTTTACTTGTTTATTTTGTTTTGGATTCTTTTCGTGCCTTAGTTGTTTGTAGTTATCCGGTGTTTGGGTTTCACACCCCGGACTATTTGATTTTGATTATTTTAGTTATTTGACATTCCATAAATTTTTCGGGTCTGCGTGTCTTTGTTTAGGAATTTTCTGATGATTTTCACTTTATTATTATTCTTTATTCTTAAATTGAGACTAAATATTTTATCTTTTCGTTCTGCACTCGATGCAGAAGGATTTAGGCCGTTTTTCGCGTGGTGGTTTTTGGGTTATTGGTGTAAGGGGCTATTAGGCCGGGTTTTCTTTTATTTAATTATGCAAATAATTTTTTGTAATATATATATGTGTATTTAATAATTAAATAAATGAATTATGGGATATATATATATATAAATATATGTAAATATATATGAAATATATGCTATATGTATGTATAGATCGGCTGAGAGAGAACGAATCACCCCCCTTCTCCTTCTTTTCGTTTTAAGCTTTTCTCCTTTTTTTCCATGGTTGTAGGTCACCGGTAAAGAGAGAGAGAGAGAGAGAAATAGAGAAAGGAAACCGATCTCATCTTCTCCCCTATTCTGCTTCACGTAGCCTGGTCTTCTTCTTCCCCTATTGCAAGTTATCAATGAGATGGAGTTCTGACGAAAGAGATAGAGAAAGAGTGAGTGAGAGAGAGAGTGAGAGATTAGGAAAGAGGGGGAGGAGGTCGCTCGATCTGGTGGTTCGCGACCTAGGCTCTAGAGGTCACCGGAGATGGAGGACGGCGATGGCATGCCGCAACGACGACGTTGGTCATCGGAGTTGTAGGTGGTGGCTCGCGAGGTTGTGGCGCGCCGCGCATCAGTGGTGACAGGCAACGGTCCGGCCGGGTTTTTTTGCTTCAGATCATGATGGTTCATGCTTAGATGGTCGTGATGTTTGAAGGAAATATCGTGTACAATATACTCAAATTTGGAGCAAAATCGTTGAGCAGTTCGTCGGAAAATTCAGATTTTAGGTATGAATTTTCGTTCGTTTTCTATTTTTAGATTTGTTCAATTTTGTTGGGCTATTGCTAATGGGCTTCGGCTATGTTGAATAGGTCACTAAGGCGGATGTTTCAGCCTTAGCCAAATTTCATTCAGTCAACTTTGGTCGGTGGGACCAACTATCAAGCGCCGACACTGTTCAAGGGGGGCCTGTTTCGGGGCTATTTTCAGAGCATGTATTGAGGTGGGATTTTGTTTCCTTCTAACTCTCACACACCTGGTTACGGAGGAGTTCACCTAGTCATAATGATTTCCTAAACCCTAGACTTTTATATGGTTCATTTAAATTCTATGGTTTTGAGCATGCTTTAAACGGTTAGGAAATTATAATTTTTCTGGTGTTGTGTATTTACGTGTTTGTGAAGTTTTATGATACTAAAAATTATGTGAATTATAAATTAAAGGATTTGTGAACTTGGAGGTATAATCGAGCATATATGTAAGTAAATGGATATATATATATATATATATATATATATATATGTAAATGTGTTGGAAGAGGTTATATATATATATGTATATATTTAAATGTGTTGGAAGAGGTTAAGACCTTAGATTATTACTCATGCTAGCCCCTAGACGAGGTTGGTTTATGAAACACTAGGTGTGCCTAGGAGTGTACATGGGTCGTAGGATGTTGTGTACTTTTGTGATTCTTGGGTCTAACGACGTGCTTAGGGAGTTTGGAATGTTGAACCTAGGCGTGGTTTAGGTCTATTTTCTTATGATTTATGAGATGTTGCTACTTAAAATTCAAATTGTGTATAAAATTGAAGATTTGAGATTTATTTCCATAAACTGGGTGAAAACACTCTTGTGAATTGGAACTTGAATTATTTATAAGAAATGATTCCATAATGGGGTAGAAGTATTTTTTCGTGAGGCATATCATAGACACGTGATTTTAGGTCCCTTATGTATAGATATATATTGAGAAAATAATATTTGTTAGCATGAGGTTTATATGATGGGGATATTCGTCTTTATAGTGAATTTTTTGCTTAAAATGATTAAAAGGCATGTTTATGAAATTGAAATTGAAATCCATGATGGAAAATTTATGATTTGGTTCACTATTAAGGCATAAGATGCATTTTGTATACACCATGAGCATATATGCGTTGGGTGTGATTTCATGTCTCATTCATTTACCTTTGGTGTGAGAGAGTTTTTCGGGTTGTTGCAACAATTGGCCAGGTGGTGTCTCTCGTCTACCGGCAGACTATTATTCCGAAATCAGGGAGGCGTGTGAGGACTTGTTCCGATCACGGTTTTATCCATGAGTCGATAAATTCCTCGTGGTTCTGTTACTTTGGCAACATCATACCCGGTTGCCCTTGTAGATAGGTTGCATTAGAGTTGCATTTTCATTATGACGAGCATGGACATGTATAACATGATGTTATTGCACAAACGTGTTTATTTTGAGAATCTTTAATATAAATGTCAAACTCGTGTTATTAACGAAAAATGGTGATTAATATATAACTTTCGTTCATTGAAAATATATGATATGCTAATAGTTAATGGTGGGAGTTGCTTAATTTGATTTGATTTTATACTTTACTTGAGTTGCTTAAAATTGTAAAGCGAGGGTAAATTCTTGGGTTGGTATTTTTTTTCTATGTATGAATGGAAGGTTATGATAAACAAGTTCCTTTTTGCTAGGAAAGTGGCATAGGGACGTAGTTTTAACCTCGAGTTCTAAGTTATTTGGAGGAATAGTTGTGACTCGTGTTGGACTTAGACATGTATGTAGCAAAGGCCATGTAGGCCCTTTTGTATTGGTCGGGGTATGGCATTATGAAGTGGTCGGCATACCACTCTAGTTGATGTAGAGGAATGGTTGATTGTGAGGTCTAACCAAGTATAATAGGTTAGCACTTTCTTTTTCCTCTAGACTAGTGTTGTTTTCAACTATGTATATTATTTCGCACCCTCATCCGTGGTTAACCTTTGGACTATCATGTATTTTAAGGAAAGTTGAATGTGAATTAAGGCACCCATAGTGGGTTAAGTTATTGTACTCCCGAGTGGACACTTGTGAATAGTTTTGAGGTGGACTAGTGATGGCTTAGGATTGTATTGGTCCTTCGGTGGCGGCATGGTGCCAAAGCCGTTTGTTTGTTTACTCCTTTTCTAAAAAGCATATAGTAGTATTGGAAAGTATGAAGTAGGTGACCTTTGGTGCATATATAATGCAAGCCTCTTTCATTGTTTCCTCGTCATAGTCTCAGGTAAAAGACGTGATGCTGACTTGCGTACACATAGTGCGATTCCTAATACTTTGGGTGGGTTTAGAGACGTTATAAACAAGCGGATTTGACCGGGTCTAAATTTTTTTTCTTAAAAACCGGTGGAATCCTGAGGGGTTCAACATTTTTCTTTAAACCCTAGGGCTTTGGCATCAGTTTGGGACTATATGACTCCGGTACCCCTTTTTTATGCCTCAATAAGCATTGTGACTTGGAGACTATCTTTTAGTTATCGAATTTGATTTATTGATAATGCTTTTCCACTTTTGTACTCCAAGGATTAGATGGTAGCAGTGCTTGTCTATACTATGTGACCACTAGGTAGTTTTATGAGCCCTCCTTATAATAGGAGGCCTTGGAGAAATGTTACATTGAGTGAATGAGAGTTGTGGTTATGGGGTTCATCATCCTAGTCATTAGGCTTGCTTGGAGGTGATTAAAGAGTAAAGGACTATCTCGCAAAAAGATGTTGCCGGATCATAAGTAAAAGTGATGAGAATGAGGTTAATAAGGCATTGTGTACGACTTTCTGGGTGTAAATTGGGGTTAGTAATTGCAAGAGTACGATTCTCTGGTGGTGTGTTATTTATGATGTTTTGTGGATGTTGAGGATCATAGTGGGTTGAAGGAGTGATCTAATTATCTCCTAGTAATTTGAATAATGTGCTCGATGCATGATGTGATGGATAATCAGCCCTCGTAGTACATCTGGACGAGAGTGCATGTTAGGCTATTTATGTATATGCCTTTATGGATCTGATAGTTACCTACAGGGTTATATATAACTTATATATATATATATATATATATATATATATACATATTCGATTGTTCTTACATTTCTTTATGTAATTGTGGCTTGTTGGATTAAGCTGTATTTCATGCTTTGTGCCTTCTGGTGTGACCTTGATATATGATTGGAGTTATTTGTGGGGTTATTTCGGGGTCTTGGATTGACATGAGTTCCATGTGGGATAACAGATCGACCTAGGATAGACGTATGAACACGGGATGGTTAGCATTTCCTGAATGACTAGTGGTGTGTGGTTAGAGTTTTTTTTTTTTATGAGCATTGTTGTTGCTCACCCCCATTACAAATTGCAGGATTGCAGGCCGATGGCGAAAGTATGGGTGACATGGGATGTTTCTAATTAGATTTGTTCCTTTTATCTGTAGTTATTCTTTTATATTCTTATTTCTCCTTCTCTTGTTATATGTAGGCTAGTGTTGTTGTTTGGGAGCCAGCCTGTTGGCATATTCCCTTTCGGTGTATCTTTTATTTCCCGTACTATTATTTCAGGGTGTCATTGTATCTCTTCGGCACCGCCATGTTCCTTTCTGTATTCTCATTCAAGTATTGTGGCTTTGTAGGTTATAGAGCGTTGTGTTGAGGTAGCGGTGGTTTTCTTTCCACTACCTCGGCCCTAAGAGGTTTATGAAATGTTGGCTGCGTGCGAATGTAATTATTACCTTGTTATTGGCAAGTTATTCTATTATGTTGCTTTTATGTTTTTCGGATGTTCCATTTATTAACGGAACTCTATTAGATTTTTGTTGGATTCCGCAATTGTGTTCTATCATTCAGCCGTGTATGGAATATGCCATTTTCATCATATTTCCATGTAGTTTTAGTTATTGTTGATTCTAGTTGTCGCTCAGACTGATGTTGCACCTCGGGATTCGCTGATTCTCCGGGTTGGGGCAATTAGGAATTTTAGGGCTTGGCAACATTACTCAACTAGGGTCTTGTTGGAAACCCCAGATACCGACTTAACAACTTATGAAAGAAGAAGACTGCATCACTGATGTAGAGATCATCTCCATGATTGGGTAGTCTGTTCCTAGGTTCTTGAGAAGAATATTCTCCCTAAAGAGAGAATTTTGTATTCTGTGAATTATCAAAATAACTTGATGAAGTCTTCACATATTTATAGACAAAAGTTGGTGTAATCATGGTATGTCTTTGCTTGCACTCCAAGTTAACTTGGTGTTAAGACCATGTAATAGCTAAATTGACCAGTTTATCATCCACTTGTACTTGCACAAGGAACCAAAATAATATAATATGTTTTGCATGTTTACCAATGCACTAACACGACCGATCGATTGACAGGCTCCCGATTGTTTGGTGGTTTCTGAATTTTGATTATTTTATTTTTGCAAATTTGTGTTTTAATGACTTGTACTCTGCTTATAGCTGACTTTTACCTCATTTTTGAATTGAGTGCTTTTATTCTTCTAAATGTCATTCCGAATTAGGCATTTTGCTAAAACTTCGGAATTAACTCATATTTTCATTAAACCTCCTATAACATGCTTAAACACACAACTCGGGTAAAAATACCAAAATTGAAATTAGCTAGACGATATATGAAAATAGCCTAGAGGGGGGGGGGGGGGGGGGGGGGGTGAATAGGATTTTTGTGGATTTATTGACAAATTAATATTATTTGCGAAAAAGTCAATTTTAATCCAATTTTCTATCAAGATATATCATGCAAAGAGAAATCTAAGTGCAGAAAATAAAGCAATATAGACACACGATATTTTTACATGGAAAACCTTGGAAAGACTCCAAGTAAAAACCATGGATATGCTCGGGTATCGATGCATTATAAATCAAGAGATATATAGACTCTATGAAGCCTTAGACTTACAAATCCCTCAAGATCTGCCTTTCTCCACTTGACGTCTGACAACCTTGAATCACTTGTGCTCCAAGAAGCTTTCACTCCGCTTCGTACTCTGACGGCTCTACTTCTCAACGGATCAATGAACCACGAAGCCTCCTGCTCTGATTTCCACACTTAGACGGCTTCGCTTTTGAACGGATCAAAGCAACCACGTTGCAATCGATGTGTAGATTTTTTAGAATCTAGGTCATTCAATTATGCATAAGATTGTCGATGTAGAAGCACAATTGAACAAACCCTAAACAAGAGAGAACTAGAAGATATAGAATCACTCAATATTTTTCTCTCTCTATCTCTATCTTTGTAGAAGACTATAAATCTGTAGAAAACTTGCAGAGATCTCTCAAAGGCTCTAGGGCTCCAAAGCTGCCTTACATGTGTAGAAGACCTTGGTATTTATAGACAATGTAGAAGAGAAACCCTAATCTTCCCCTTTTTCGTAATTTCACCTCAAACCAAGTAAAATCCTATATTCTGATGAATATAATGTGTATGGAAAGTATCTCAATGTGTAAAATCGCAGTCACCTCAAAAGAAACCAACCCTATGACAATTTTGTCATTTTCCAACACATAACATGCCAGACCCTTACGCTGGAAGCGTAGGGTTACTATGCTTGAAGTGTAGGCAGTTGCGTAATTAATTTGCCCAAGCGTGGCAGATGCATCAAAACAGCAATTTCTAGCCACTTTTAGCTACTGGATGCGTAGGCCATGCGTAGCAAATCCTGTGAACCAACTTTTCTTGGGACTAATGCCATTTGAACCCCCTCAACTCACTTGTAATGATTCTTGAAGTTGCAGCTTTGAAAAAATAACGTTTTAGTCCTTCATGAGACACTTTTTACTCAAACTTGCTTCCTCTTCAATTTTCTTGTTTTCTTCACTTCTTTAGGCTTGATTTGAATTTGATAAAGCTTGTCAAAGCCTATTAAATCAGCTTTTCTCGACTCCGCAATTCACTCAACATGGTTATTATTTAGAGCATGTCAAACACAAATAATATTATAAATGTTCTTACAAATAGTATAAATGTTCTTACAATCCCTCCCTTGGCATTTCTGAGATAAAATCATGTTTTACAAAGCCTCACAAATAACACTATAATATCTATACCTACAACCACAATACTAAACAACATACCATGAAAAACAGGTGTGGAAAAACATATATCAACCAATATAATGATCATAAGAATAACATAACAACAATGCAATCATAATGATCATCATAGACACTCTCTCCTTTTCCCCCTGAGAATATACTCCCCCTTAATTAAAAACTCTCTCCCCCTTACTAAATACTTCTACCCCTTTTTGTCACTGAATGACAAGCAAAGATACAACAAGTAAAACTTAGGGAAATCCTCAAAATGTAAACATAGGGAAAGGATCACAGAGGAGACTCTAGAGAATCTAAGTCAAGCATTAAATGCTAAGATAAAGTACTCTGTAAGATTATATCTAGATTCTTAAGTAACAAAAATCTCTACAATACATGAATGCAAAATGCTCAACTAAAAAAAAAGTATTTTTGTTCTTAGAAACATGTGAACAGGGTAGTAGAGACAATGAGTTAATAATTAACACATCATATTCACATATTTGACTTAGCTATTATACACATGATAATGAATAAAATCAACACACGTACCTTTTAGTTATAAGTAGTCATAAGGCAAGCTTTACATAGCATTTGCATATATGAAAAATATTCAGGTGCAAGCAAACAACTAAGATGAAAATAGTACGTATTAGTTCTAACAATCTCCTCACTAACCTTGATGATACTTCCTTTTAAAACTCAAACTAGAAGTCAAATCTTTAACTTAGACCTATTGCTAAATAAAGAAAACACAATTTAATTGTTTTTCACCTTTTCACCTTATCAACTTATCCCTTTTTACCTTTCTAAGCTCTAGACTTTCTAGCAAGGATTTTTAGTCCCGATCAACTAGGCACGAGCTTCTTCCATGGAATTTATGCTCATTAGTCTTCTCCCCTTTTTACGTGAACACTCTGGTACTTTGCAGTAGAAGGCCTGGTTACTCAGATCGAATAACTACTTTTTGTATTTCAATATTTTAAACATCTCATCCTTTCAACATTATCCCAACATTCATAAGAATGCAAAAGGTATTCAAAAACATAAATCAATCTAGCATAACTCATGAACCTACATATCACTTTAGATTAGACGAAAAAGACTAAAAGTTTCAACAAGTATTACAATCATCTCCGAAATAAAATAAACACCCAAAGTTGATGAGTTCAAAAATAATACTTAAACATGTCAAATGAACAACTCATAAGCTCGGGTCAGACTAATAACTCCAATTCCCATAAGCATAATAAGAAAAGTAAATATGAGAATAAAGTGAAATATGACAACAATTTGTACCCTTAGCCAAGCTCAACATGCTAAGATTTGTTTTTCTAATAATTTTTATGGCATTTTAGTCATAATGATGCATGCATGAATAATCTTAATAGTAGCAAAACATGATGCATGCATAATAAAAAATAAAATGCATAAATAAAAAATGCATGATAATGTATCAATTTTAGGATAAAAGATAATGCAAGATATTCCTAGAATGATACATATGAAATCATTTATCCTAATGATAACATGCCACTAGATTTTCTAAGATACACCTGCTTTGAAAATCTAATGATTTTGTAGAGATGTCTGTTGACTGAGAATTTGTGGATATATACTCAAGACCTTTCTTAGAATTAGAGTCACGTGCTCTACATGCAGAATGAGCAACCAAACAATGTAATTCATCTTTCCTAATCTAGACTTGTTTAATTTTTGGTGCTTTATTTGCTAGCCTAGTCAACCTCTTCACCTCTCCACTCAACACCTGAATTTGATTTTCAATATTTGGTCCTTTTTTAGTTCTATGCTTCCACTTTGATTTCAATGTTCCTCCTTTCAACTTTGATCACACAGATCAAATGTTACCTTTCTCTCTACAATGATAACATATTGGAATAAACCGTTGAACTGTTCAAACCCTTATTGAGTCTAGAGGTAACTGACTTACTCTCAATAGGTTTTCTGACATAAGATTGAACATTAAGATTCCTACCAGACTTACCTTGAGAAGAACTAGATGCTACTTGGGAAGTCTTAACAAAGGTTGTTTTGGAAACAATGTTAGAATTACTCATCCCTTTGAAACCCAACCCCTTTGTATTTCCCGCAGATTTTTCTACACTCAACATGTGATCAAGCTTAAGAGTTACACTAGACCATCTATGAATAGTTGAGTTAGCATCCTTCAAATCCTTTTCCAATGCCTCAATCCTTGTAGAGTTCTCACTCAATTCCAATCTTAGAGTGACTAATTCCTTATTGAGATCATCCACATTCTTCAAAGCCTGAGTCCTTTCTTGTTGATACTTGGTTAACTCTACTCTTAAAGACTGTCTTTCCTTATCAACATTTTGAATTAAACTATATATTTTGATAAGACTTTGCTCATATGAACGGACTTTTCATAAAGTTTATTGTATGCATCTTCATACGAGTCCCCACGATGTTCATTATCCTCAGAATCTTCATCTCCAGACATTGTCCAACTCGCAGCAATTTCCTCAAGCTCCTTACTTTGTGCAGTAAACACGGTGAAATTCTCAGATTTATTAGCAACTTCAAACTCAGCAGAATCACTAGATGTTCAATCATCTGATCCATCACTCCAAGTAACAACTAGAACTTTTGTCCTTTTCTTCTTATTGGCACACTCAATAGCTATGTGACCGAACCCTTGACACTCAAAACATTGAGGTTTCTTATTTTTAGGGTCAAAAATGTCATTCCAATTTTAGACCTTTTTATTTTTAAAAAATCATATGATTTATCTCAAATTTTTTTTCCTTTAATCATTTCTTGGCCACAAGAAGATTTTAAAAACTTATGAAACTGCTTCATGATCATGTCAATCTGACTTGGTCAACTCTCACCCTCCTCATCAGACTCACTAGGATCCTCCCTAGTGGTTTTAAAAGCTATACTTTTCTCTTTTATGCCACTTGACTTCTTAGAGGATTGAACACACATCTCCAACTCATAAGATTTTAGATTCCCTACCAATTCTTCAAGTTTAATTTCCTTGAAACTCATGATTTCAGATATGACGGTAACCTTTGACCGAAAATGTTCAAGCAGATACCTAAGTATTTTATTCACTATGGTAGTCTCAGGAATGGGCTTTCCTAAATTGTGACAACTGTTTACTATGTCAGTTAATCTAGCCTCATAGTCACCAAAAACTTCATCCTCGTCCATCCTAAGCTATTCAAATTTTGAATTTAAAATTTAGAGTTTCAATTGCTTAACTTTTGAAGTTCCTTCATGAATTACTTGGAGAATATCCCAAACTTCTTTGGCAATTTCGCACGTGGTAATTCTCTTAAAATCACTCGTAGTCACAACATTGTATAACGCATTCAAAGCTTTTGAATTCCAACTAGCACTATTTGTTTCAGTAGTGGTCCACTCACTTGACAGTTTTACCCTAAATTCATTAGTAACAACATCTTTCACAGTGGGAAGTGAGTATCCTACTTCTGTGGCAAGCCAAGCTTTCTCATCTAGAGATTTCAAAAACGCTCTCATCCTCGTTTTCTAATACGTATAATTTGAGCCATCAAATGAAGGGGACCTAGATACGGAACCTCCTTCATGAGGTACATCCATCGTCTAAGTTCAAGATTTAACCCTAGGTAGTTAACCTAAAATGGGGCAACCTTGCTATGATACCAATAAAAATCACCTAGACAATCAATGAAAATAGCCTAGAAGGGGGGGGGGGGGGGGTGAATAGCCTTTTTATGGATTTATTGACAAATTAATATTAATTATGGAAAAGTTAATTTTAATCCAATTCTATATCAAGATATATCATGCAAAGATAAATCTAAGTGCAGAAAATAAAGCAATAGAGACACACGATATTTTTACATGAAAAACCTTGGAAAGACTCCAAGTAAAATCCACGGATACGCTCGGGTATCGATGCATTATGAATTAAGAGATATACAAACTCTATGAAGCTTTAGACTTACAAATCGCTCAAGATCTGCCTTTCTCCAATCAATGTCTAACAACCTTGAATCACTTGATCTCCATGGAGCTCTCGCTCTGCTTCGTACTCTGATGGCTCTGCTTTTCAACGGATCAATGAACCACGAAGCTTCCTGCTCTGATCTTCGTTCTCAGATGGCTCCGCTTCTCAACGGATCAAAGCAACCACGTTGCAATTGGTGTGTAGATTTTTCAAAACCTAGGTCATTCAATTTTGCATAAGATTATCAATGTAGATGCATAATTGAACAAACCCTAAATAAAAGATAATTAGAAGATATAGAATCACTCAATAGTTTTTTTTTCTCTCTCTATCTTTGTAGAAGAATATAAATTTGTTGAAAACTTGCAGAGATCTCTCAAATGTTCTAGGGCTCCAAAGCTGCCTCACATGTGTAGAAGACCTTGGTATTTATAGACAATGTAGAAGAGAATCCCTAATCTTCCCCTTTTTCGTTATTTCACCTCAAATCAAGTAAAACCCTATATTTTAATGAATATAATGTCTATGGCACGTATCTTAATATGTTAAGTCACAACCACCACAAAAGAAACCAACCGTAGGACAATTTTATCATTTTTCAGGACATAACATGCCATACCCCACCATACAGGTTACTATGCTTGAAGCGTAGCATAATCTACGCTTAAAGTGTAGGTAGCTGCGTAATTAATTTGCCCATGCATAGCAGATAAGTCAAAATAACACTTTCTATTGGTGCATAAAATTCGATGCCACATGGCATTCTCATTTTCCTTTCAGGGTAAAGTGGAACACAGAAGCAAGCCACATGGCACAATGAGAAGACACGTGCATCAATGTGAACCTTCAAAGAAGAGTTGGGCTTGAGAAAGTAAATTGATTATATTATCAGCAAACTATTGAATTTGGGATTCGGTTGGAGTCTAGGTAGTAAGATATTGAAGATATTGGGCCTAGAATATAGGGATTTGAGTTCGAAAAGGGTAATGAATTTGGCCCATATTGAGGCCAGATTCGTATAAAATAGTATAACTTATATATGTATATTTCTTTCCATAGAAAACCAAGACATGTTTGAACTGCTAGGTAGTAGTGGAGAATGTGGATGAAGCAACATGAAGTCATGGGACATGTGGAAGGAAATCATACAACGAAGGGGACAGATGGCAAAATAAGAGAAGGCTGTTGAAGAGTAGTTATGCAAAGCGAATTGTAATCGTATAAAAGCAACACTTGTGATGATTTTGAGCTCTCTCCAGCATACAAATCTACTCAATACATTAAAATTTCATAGTTGTAATTTTATCTTTCATTGAGCAATTTTATTATCTTGTAATTTCATTTTCAAGTAATGTTGTTTCAATCCCATTTCCTTTCAAGCAATTAGAATTCATTTCAATTATAATCATTGTCTTTCAATTAAAGTCTTTAATAATTGCCTTATTTAGTCCATTTATCTTTCTCAAACACTTCAACATTCAAGTCCTTTTGATTAAGGCAAAAAGAATCCATTTTCAATCACTTGATAATCATCATCTTCTAAGGGAATAATCTCCAGTTCCTTAGGAAATTCGCTTTGATTCAATTTGAATCTGGCACGCCCGCACTTACTAAAATTGGAGAAGAATTGTGCAAACATTGAGTGGCACGCCCACAGAGGGACATGTGTTGAAGTTTAGAAGATATGCCATCAAGGCTAAGGTGTGCAAAGAACACTATGATGAGTGAAGAAGAATAATAAGTTCCAGTACCAGTTTCTACTAGAAGTTCAAACCTTAGACTAGAGCGTGAAGTTTCACTACTAGCAGATGAGTCATTTGCGTGAATCCAAACATCATCTTTGGCAGAATTATTTAGAGGACTCTACGCAAGGTTTGATGCTATGAAAGAATCTATCACTGAACTCAAAGCATCTTCCAATACCATGGGGTCAATTTCAAGGCCAACACAATGTTCAAATGTGCAGGCCTTTGTTATATTACCACCTTTGGCCGCTTCTATGGTAGCGGCCACAACCAGACAGAATATTCCACAAACTATTTACTTATCCACACCTCCATGTGTGAATATTCCAGCCAGTATGCCGGCTCCATGGCCGGAGATACGTCAACACCCAAATCTTCCACCATAATTCCCAAATAATCCACAACCTTTACCTTATTTACCACCAAAGCATACACCTCATCCATTCCAACCTCTTCGCCAGCCATTTTTCCCTCAAAACATTCCAGGGCGTGATGCTTCAGACCCGGGGTCAATAATCATCGTTGGTGTCCAAATCCTTTGTTTCTTCACGAGGTACATCTTCTAGCAGCACTAGGGGGCAAAATGCTAACAATCCTCCTCTTCTAGCAAATCAACCAGCCCAACCAATAATTTTTGATAGGGGTCAGTTGGCCGATTTGATTACTTAGGAATATGGTCTTGCAGGAAGAAGATTAAGCAGGCTTGCTTATAGGAAGCCTTACCCGAAAGTGGTTGATGAAATTGAATTTTCTAGTGGATACAAAGTTCCAGACTTTGTGACCTTTGGAGGGGAAGGAAACCAGTCCACTGTTGAGCATGTTGGAAGATTTACTGTCTAATGTGGTGAAGCAGGAGCAAACCCTTGGTTGAAGTTAAGACTTTTTCCTAATTCCTTGACTGGACTAGCTTTCACTTGGTACAATTCAGAATTGGTAATAAATGGAGGAGCTCTTCCATACACAGTTTTATCGGTCAGAACCAGAGGCAACTTTGGCAGATTTATCCAACCTCTCTCAACTATCATCTGAGTCGGTGGAGGAGTTCATTTCTAGGTTCAGAAGGGCAAGATTGAAATGCAGAGTGGATCTTCCAGAGTCTGAATATGTCAGACTTGCTCTCAATGGTCTGGAGTTTGAACTAAGGAAGATGTTTGAAGGTATGGAATTTAGGGATCTCTTTGAAATTCTAGATTGTGCAACAAGATATAAGATTATTTTGAAGGAATAAAGGGACAAGAATGGTTCCAAAGGAACTTATTATAGCGATCCAAACTATGAAGTCTTCATGTCCGATGCACAGGAAGAGTTGGAGGCTAATATGGCAAAACTTAGCATTAAAAAACCTTATGTTTGTGAGATTTTATCCAAGCCAAAATTCTTTCAGTAGTAGTTCTCAAGCATCTTCTAATTCGGCCAAGAAGGGTATGGCCGATTTTTGAAAGACATACACCTTTAACTCCACCAAAACAGAGCAAATCTTTGATAACCTCATGGTTGATAAGATGATCATTCTTCCAAAAGGGCATTCAATTCCTTCAGTTGGTGAAATGAAGGGCAAGGAGTATTGCAAATATCACAATTCTTGGAATCATACAACTAACAATTATTTTGTTTTTAGGAATGCATTGCAGAAAGCCATAGATGAAGAGAAGTTGAAGTTTTCAGAAAAGAAGAAAGAAGTAATGGGTGTGGATGAAAATCCATTCCATTCCATAGCCAACAACAATGTTATTATATTGGCAATTGGTGACAGCAGACAAATAGAATAGAAGCGGCCAACAAACATTTTGGATGTCAAGGTTTCAGTTGTAAAGAGCATAGTGGAAGAACTTAAAAGAAAGCTAAGGGAAGCTCAAATCGCCCTCATCAATCATGGGTGTTGTCCAAGCTGCAAGGAACCTAAAGATAAGGGTAAGAGGCCTATGGAAAATCCACATTTTGACCAAACTTCTAGACCCATTGTCCATGAAAGGGGAACTTTCCAACATGGAAGAAGGGACATTCGGCCTTGTTTTAATGAATATAGGCCGAGAGAAGTTACAGTTATTCAGTCAAGGGAAATTCATCATGAAAGAGATAGGACAAGTTGGTAGAGTATGCATGTCTTCCATAGGAGGCCTCATGTTTTCGGTATGCCATCCTCCACTCTTTTAAATGCGAGTGTTTATTGTTTTAGAGGGAGAATGTTTACATATATCTTTTCTTTGTATTTTTAATATATATATTTATTTATTTAATTAATTTTTAATTTTTTTTAGAGATTATACCTTATATGATCGTAAATGAAACTATAGAGATAATGTGCATGTGCTTATAGGTCAGGATTGTCTTTTCCAGTTTCAATTTAACCCATTCACCCACCTATGGAGAACCACATCCCTTCATTTCTCTAACCTAATTATTATTTAGATTAGCAGAAGATATCACATACATCTACTTTACAGACTAGTCTTATTTTCCTACTTAACTCACAAGTTTACTCAGAAATATGTTTAAATAAAGATAAATAAAAATATAGTATTTAGATAATAGATATTTATTTTTTTAGAAAACATTTCTTATATAGCTATTAGGAGTTAGTTATATATGTATTATTCATATTATATTATATATATATTAAAAACACACACATAGTATATATATATATATATATATATATATATATATATATTTATGTCATCTGATCAATCGCAACACATGCCGATCGATCGCCCACTGCTCTGCATGTTTTTAACAGTAGCAAACCAGTGGCTAAACTACATTTTTTCCTTTTTCTTCAAAAATTAAAAAAATTTCATCCCATTATATTTTATGTCTACATTATCCCATCCCCCCATACTTAAATTAATCCATGTCCTCATGGTTCTCGGAAACATTAAAACATAGGGATAAAACAATATTACCACTTGGTAGCACAAGATTTCAAATTGTAGTCGAAACCTCCCCCAAACTTGGTGTGGTCTGCATTCTATTCAAGACTAAAACCAAGATTATAGTATAATCATTGAATAGAAAATAATGAATAATATGGCCAAAGGCTTATAATGAAATTGAAATTTGCATCAAAGAAAAATAACCTATTCTAGAATTTGAAAATAGCAAAAACAAAAACTTTGAATCAAATAACAAAACTTTTCCACCCTAATAAATTTTTCATCTCAACTTGTAGCCACTTTCTTCCACATAAAACTGAGTCATATGTTCGCCCCATCTGCCCATATCTTTGCTTTCAAACTTATCAAGAAATTTCCATGAATCATATTATGTAGGGTACCAATAACAGGATAGCAGATGAGAACTAATTTGTTCACCAAGTTGATCTTGAGTTAGTGCACCAATCAGACAAGGATCTTCACAAGGGTGTAGTCACATTTATCTTTAGGTACCTCTAGATATAGTTGTCTCCCTAACATACTAATAGCCATCCAGTAGCATGGAGCAACTTTAACCTGCGGGATCACAAAAACTTTAGGCTTGACCTTAAACCCATCGCATATATCTCGAAACATAGTTCTGAATGAAGGAGAAAGTGAAGGGAAAGTTTTTTTTACTCCAGTTGGAGAGAGAGGCAGCTTACGAACGTTAGCAATAGTTTCAGGCGACACTTTTATAACATAATTGGGGTAGACTGTGGTAGTCATTACTCTATCTCCACTATATTCTTCAAACTCCAAATTTTGATAAAAATCATCTATTATAGAAGGAAAAATAAGCCCAGTAACAGGGACAAAGATTGCCTCTAACTACCTCTTTCTAAACATCTGTGCACAATGCTCAACAACAGGTTCAAGGAATGCATCATGGAAGAAGATACACTAAAAGTAAAATTTTGGGGAACAAACATAAAGAGAGGCATCAGAAGAATAAGATATGTGCCCTGATTGGTGGCTAAACCTTAATTAATTTAGCCTACTAGGCTGGGATAATAAATAATGATAATAATAATAGTTTGTGAAAACAAGCCCTTAAAGTTGACCTAGTTTTCCCTATCGCAAGTGCACGAATCAATTATAGTATAGTATATATGGGATAGGGTATATCGTATCCACAAAGACTAATGAATTCATAACTTTTTCTATAATTATTGTAACTAAATTATGAAAGATAATTTGTTTGTTTGGTTTTGGTTGAAAATAAGGGAGATAAAGATCTAGGGTATTTCTAACTCTACCACTAACCACATAATATATCCTCCTAATCATTTAAGTGTAAAGGGCGGTCCATCATATGTGAATCAGATATAGGGTTGCAAGCATTGGCAAACCATAATCCCAAAAAAGGAACAATTAATCTTAACCGAGTTACAAACTATCATCGAACAAGTATAACTAGTGCATGCATATACTCTAAACTACTCCTACTAATATAAATGAAAAACATGTCTATATTATCTCTTCTTAGCATGGCCTGTCTATGTCTAGATTTAGAACTTTGTTTATAATTATTGTAACTAAATTGTAAAAGATAGTTTGTTCGTTTTGTTTTTTATAACTAATTTGACAATAAATAAAATAACATAAATGTAAAGATAGATTTCTTTTTTTTTTTTTTGGTTGAAAACAGTGGAGATAAAGATCTGGGTTATTTCTAACTCCACCATTAACCGCATAATATATCCTCATAATCATTTAATTGTAGAGAGTGATCCATCATATGTGAATCCGATATAGGGTCGCAAGCATTGACAAACCCTAATCCCAAAAAAGAAACAATTAACCTTAACCGAGTTACAAACCACCTTCAAATGAATGTAACTAGTGCATGCATCTACTCTAGAACTACTCCTACTAACTTAAATTAAAAGCATGTTTATATTATCTCTTCTTAGCATGGCCTATCTAAGTTTAGATTGCATATTAATTACCACCATTGTATAGAAAATCATGAGTTAATCATCTGAGTTCTAGCCCATATTGAATAATCATGATTGTGCAAGATAAAACATTCATTCAAGTTATGACAATACATAATATAAATGAAGAATCTTATATAAAATAAAACATAATCAGTCATCTACACAATCATCACATACGTATCCTTCAGTTTCCCCTTATACAATTAAAATAAGAAAGAGTCTACATTACTTAGCCCTAGATACCGGTTTAGTTGTTCATAGTCATGGCAGTCTACATTATTGATGTAGACACATCGGCTATGGTTGTTCTTCTATCGTTCTCTTACTAAATCTCCAAGACAATATATAAAAATCAAGCTCTCTCCCCGGTCTCTTCCCTCCCCAACTGTAGGGGAGACCCCTTTCTTTTATAGAAAAAGAGGCGTATTTGTTTGGTAATCTGATTGGTTCACGGATAAGTCAGGAATGTGTATCATGATATTCCTTGAAGAATGGTGTTAAATATCATCAAATATGATCAATATTGTGTCCAATATAGCTTATAGATCATCCCATATTGATTCTGGCCAAAATGGGTCCTACTGTTGTATATACAAGTTACTGATGTGGCCTGTCCGTATTTGGTCTCACTATTCCACCGAGTACTCGGTGGCTTCTGAATGCTGCGCAAGTGGGCGCAAGTGCACTAAAGGTTCTAGTGGTTTTTCTTGATTTACACAAGTTCACGCACTTTTGTACTCTATCGAGTACTCGGTGAAGGCACTACCGAGTACTCAATAGTTCTTCACCTTGTATTTTCTTGTTCCATCTTCTTTGCTCCGTTTCTCTTCTTGATTTCATTTCTCTTCACTCCCTTTTCATCCTTAACTTATTTTTTGTCCTTCATAGGTCTTTTATCCAAGGTTTCAGCTCTTGAACAATCTTGAGTCACAAATTCAGTTATTTTACCGAATTAAACTCGCTTTACATGACATAGCCCTGAAACGTCTTAAAACACGAAGATCGTATAAAAGCACCAATATAATGATAAACATAAACATAAAAACGTGTAATTAGGAGCCTTAAATGTATGATATTTGGCTTCTATCAAGCTCCCAAACTTCAACATTGCTAGTTCCTTAGCAATCAATTCAATAGAAAAGTTTCAAAATCCTTGGTGATTGTGTTTTTAGTACAACAAATCAAAACTAACTAACTAACTAACTAATTAAACTATCAAACTAACCCTTTTTGAAATTACCTAGGCAATGGTGAAAATAACCTAGAGGGGGGGGGGGGGTGTATAGGCTTTTTATGGATTTATTGACAAATTAATATTTAATTGCGGAAAAGTCAATTTTAATCTAATCACAAAACCCTAATTCTCAAACCACATCATTCAAGCAATATCAAACAAACATCAATGCAGTGCAGAAAATAAAGCAAGAGACGACACATAAAATTATACGTGGAAAAACAAAGGAAACGTTCCAAGGAAATAACCACGGGTACACTCAGGTACCGATGCACTATGAATCAACAAGTACAGACTCTATAAGAGTTTTAGACTTACAATCACTTATAATATGCCTTCCTCTACTCGCGGTTTAAAATCCTTGAATCACTCGTACTTCACGAAGTACGCTTGCTTTGCCAGACATTGAAAGACTCATAAATCACGTCTGATTTTCCTTTCTCTACTCGTAGTCTGAAATCCTCAAATCTCTCCGTACTCGAACGGATCATAACAACCTCATTGCAATGGACGGTGTGATGATTTTTCAGTAACCACTCATCCAATCATGTATAAAGAACTTCGATATAAAAGCACGATTGGAGAACCTCAACACAAGAGAAAACACCAATATGTATGATCACTCCATAATCACCTCTCTGTGTGTATCACTCTATAGAAGAATATGAACTATAGAATATTGCAGAGCTCTCACCAAAAACCCTATTAAAAAATCATCATTAAAACCGAAGTCTCTTCTTTTGTAGAACCTTGGTATTTATAGACCAAGTTATAGAAAACCCTAACCTTGCCCTCTTATGTAATTTCACAATACCTTGATAAATTCTCTAAAATATGCTGTATATATGTGTATATGCTAATACATAGAGGTCTGAAGTCATTGATCACTTAAAAACTCGAAGTAGGGACCAAATTGGAAAAATCCGAAAGCACCCCGAAACAAATCCTCCATAATAACTGATCACGTGACCAAGCATTGGGACCTATGCTTGGGCATAGGTCTAGGGCATAGGGTCCCCTCCCAGCTCTAAAACCACAGCGTAGGTCAGAGCTAATTTGTCCTGTTTCAGCTTCTGCCAATGTAGGTATATTGCATATTTTGCAATTTTTTCATATTTGAGCTAGATTGGTCATCTCAAACTCCCTATGTTTTTGGTTGAAGTCATAATGTCTGGAAATGACATTTTTGCCCTCCGGCGAAGTGACGATGTCTGAAAATGATGATTTTGCTCTCCGGTAGCTTTATTTACTTTTACACACTCATTGACTTCTTTCTCGAGATAGAAACGAACTTACTAACAACTCGATTTCAAATATACAAAACTCTCAACATGACAATTCACTTAACATGGTTATTGTCTAGAATATGCCAAACACAAATAGTACAATAAATGTTCTTACAATCTCCCCCATGGAATTTCTGAGACAAAACCATGTTTTTACAATATAGCCTCACAAATAACAACATAACATCTATACTTATGAACACACACTGATAAACATAGATATAAATTGTCACATTGCTTTCATGACGGTCTACCAATCCTGTAACCACAACACTGAACAAACCATTAAACCGCAAGTGTGGAAAACATATATAAAATGATCATAAGAAAATCATAACAACAATGCACACATAATGATCATCATTCTCCCCTTGAGAATAAACTCGCCCTTGATAAATACTTCTCCCTCTGAATCAATCAAACAATCTTAACCAACCAATCTATCCCCCTCACTTAATACTTATCCCCTTTTTTGTCACTTAAATGTCAAGCAACAATGTAGAGAGATGTAATGAAGTACTCAATGAAAAACACGAAGATATAGAACTCTTATTAGATCAGATTCAAATACTTAGGGTAACAGAAATTTCTACTATGCATGACTCTACTACTAATGCATGAATGCAAAATGTCATGAATAAAAATAAAATAAAATATTCTTGTTTTTAGAAATCCGTGAGTAAGGTAGTAGAGACATAAAACCAATCATTAACACATCATATTCTCATATTTAACTCGACCATTATACACATGGTATAGAAGAAAATCAGCACACATACTTTGTAAACTCAAGAATGCACAAGTCAAGTTTTACAAATATATATATATATGAAAATTCTCATGTGCAAGCACTAATGTAAGATGAAAACAGTACATACTAAAGCTGATAATCTCCCCATCAACCGTGATGATAATTCAATCCAAGATCCAAACTAGAAGGCAAAAAATAAAAGATACTTTCTCTTTGTCACACAATTTCCTCATTTTCATCTTTTCAAAATTTTCACCATATCTGTTTTTGTCTTTCTAAGCTCCGGACTTTCCAGAGAGGATTTTTAGTCCCGACCAACTGGGCCCGAGCTTCTTCCCTGGGATTTATGCTCATTAGTCTTCTCCCTTTTTTATGCGAACACTCAACGCTTATTGAGGCAAGAGGTCCGGTTACTCAGATTGAAGAACTACTTTTTGCATTTTGAATATTTTAAATATCTCATTTTTTTCAACATCACCATAACATTCATACACATGCAAAAAATATTTCATGCATAGACCAATCTAGCATAGCTCATGAACCTTCATACCACTTCAGGTTAAATAAAAAAAATTAATAGATTCAGCAGACATTATAATCATCACCAAAGCAATTAGCAGTTACGATTAAAGTTTTGTAACATAAAATAATAATGCCAAGTGATCATCCAAATATATTAGGTCAGACTAATACCTCTACTTCACATAGGCATGATGAAAAAAGTAAATGTGAAAATAGTGTAAAATATGACAACTTTTGTACTCTAGCCAAGCTCAACAGTCTCAAAAATTTTATTATCATTTATTTCAAAATAAAATACATGCATGAATAAAAATAATACAAATGCATGATTACTTATCAATTCTAGGAAAAAAATGCAATGTGCTCCTAGAATGATAGATAAGAAGATATCTATTCTAAATAAAGCATACCAATAGATTTCCTAAGACTAATATGCTTTTGAAAATATAATGGTTTTGTAAAGATATCTGCTAACTGAGAATCTGTGGATATGAACTCTAGAGACACTATACCATCTTCAACAAGATCACGAATGAAATGATGTCAAATATCTATATGCTTTGTCCTAGAGTGTTGAACATGATTTTTAGAAATATTTATTGCACTCGTGTTATCACAGAACACAGTCATTGTAACTTAAGAAAAACCATAATCCTGCAACATCTGACGTATCCACAAAACCTGAGTACAACAACTATCAACTACTATATACTCAGCCTCAAGAGTGGAAAGAGAAATTGGTGGGCGTCAGGTGTGTGCAAAAAATGTGGTTAAAAACGACACTTTAATGACACTTTAGGTTTTACCCTTTTGCAAGCCCACATATCAATTGTATATAGTTTTGCTTGAGTATGGGAATATCGATCCCACAGAGACGAGGATTGTTCACTTCAATTGTTCCAAAAATAGTTTGGTTTTGTGAATTATCTAATAATAATGAAAATAAAATAGAAAATAATAATAAATAATGGTTGTGATTTAGAGAGAGAGAAAACAAGGGTTTCCTCACTCCACCACTAACCGGATAATATAGTCCAAATTCAATTTCAATTGCATGAGGGCGATCCATTGACTGTGAATCTGGTCGTACCGCGCTAGCAGTTTGACCCCAAAAAGGATTACTCTCAACCGGATCGCGACAACCCATCTCAAGATTAAACTGATTAGTGCATGCCAACTACTAACATAAAAGTAAATTAGACTAGTAAATTAAAGCATGAAAATAAACTACAACATGTCTATATCAGTTTGTCAGGGCATGGCTGTGTTAACCTAAGGTTTTGAGTTTTATGACCACCATTGTGTAGAAAATCACAGATTAAGCATCCGAGTTCTAGCCCATAGTGAATAATTGTGATTATGTAAGATAAATATATTCGAAAAGTTTAAGACAAGAATCAATTCAAATATATAAACTTGTATCATGAATAAAAATGGTCTCTCATCTAACACAATCATCACAATATAGTCACAGTTTCCCCTCTCTACAATTGAATATAAAATTAGAACTATATTACTTGGCTAGGGTTTTGCGAGAAAACCCTAGATACCGAATTAGTTAATCATGGCTGAGAGAATCTGCATTGTTGGTGTAGAAACGCTCTCTATGGCCTTCTTCTCTTGATCTCTAGGTCTTTAATGATGGTTTTCTTCAATGAAAGAACTCTATGAATGAACGTGCGTGAACCAACCTCCAAAAACCAACTCCAAAAACAGGCCCCCAACTAGAACTAACCCTCTCATATTTATTGACAAGTGAGGGAAACCCTAATGGTTGCCCCTTTTATGTAATTTCATAATACATGAATAATCTCATAAAATAAGATGTAAATATGTGTATAAGCCTGTATGTAGAGGTCTAGAATCACCGATCACTTGAAATATCGAAGTAGGGACAAAATTGGAAAATTCTGAAATAACTCCAAAACAACTTTAACACGTAAAGGGATCACGTGGCCACAAAATGGGACCTACACTCCTGACCTACGCTTGGGCATAGGTTTAGGGCAGAGGGTCCAAACCACAACGTAGTTTAAGTCCAATCTACCTATTTTTTTCTCTGACGACGTAGGGTATTGTGCATCTTTTATGTAAAAACTCGTCTTTTCATATTTGAGCTAGATTGGTCTCCTTTGACTCCTGATGCTTTTCGATGAAGTAATAATGTCTAAAAATGACATTTTTGCCCTTTCGATGATGTCGGGAAATGAAAATGTTTCCCTCTAGTTGCTCTTCTTTGCGCTGGAGCACCTCTTAATTCCTTTCTCGAGATACAAACGAACACGAACTCAGTTAATTCACCGAGATTAACTATGTTTGTTCATTAAACTCCTAAAACATGCTTACACACACAAACATAATAAAGATACCAAGTAATGGAATGTAAAGATATAACAAACGCAAGATAGGGGCAAAAAATGAATACTTTTGAGCACCTATCACACCCCAAACTTACATATTGCTAGTCCCTTAGATATAAATTCAAAGAAACTATCTATAATGATTTTTATTCTATCTAACCTATCTACTCTAACCTAATCCCTTGCCTTCGTGAGGGTTGACGATTACACTTAGTATGTGTAACAAGCCTTTTAAACCCCTAGGTTACCCCTAGTGGATGAGTGAAGTCTCGTGAAAGTTTCTTGTGATGGTACTTATAAGCATCTCAATTGTTTTGTAATTACGCATTCATGAGTTCACACACACAAGTAAAATAAGAATGATACAACACACAAGATAATATGAATGCAAATATTTCCACTCACTACAAAATAACAATTATACCATGCTTCATGTTATGAATGGCCCCCACTTAAGTGAATGATTTTGCTACTTTCTACTTAAAATTCAGACAACCTTCCGTGATTTTGTGAACATTCAACTACAATATTTCAGTTTCCTTTCTTCTACTTCATTGATCAAACTTTGCCATTTTTAGTAAAATCATACTCTTTCCGTCTTTCCACTTTTCATCCATTTTTGTCTTTCTATGTCTCTGGACTTTCCAGCGAGGATTTTGAGTCCTAACTAACTGGGCCTGAGCTTCTTCGATGGGATTTATGCTCATCAGTCTTCTCCCCTTTAAACGCGAATAATGGTATTGGTGATACCAAAGCCCGGTTAGTCAGATCAAAGAATTGCTTTTTGCATTTTATTTTCTCAAAAATATTTTTTCAATTTTCTCCATTTCAACCATAACAACTCCCCTTCTCCCTTTTATTTTGACAAAATTATTTTTCAACTACATAGTAAAAAATCAACATATTTCTCATAATGAATGCGTGCTTGTGTTTATAGGTCAAAGTCATCTTTCTTAATTTCAATTTCACTCATTCACTCACCCATGTAAAACCACATCACATCACTTCACTAACTTGATCTAATCATTACTCTCATGAGCAGGAACATCACATCACATACTACTCATGCATCATATTCACAAACTTAATCAAACTATAAATGTCAAACATTCATGTGTGAATACATAGAATTGTTCCAATTTTTTTTTGCCTCAAAAATATTTATTCCTTGTAATACTATACCCTCACCCCCAAACTTAAATCAGACCATGTCCCCATGGTTAAAAATAAAACAAGAGAACAAATACAGTTTCCCTTGAAGCTCAATTCTGGATTCCAAAGCAAAACATAAATCCTCTCCCCCAAACTTGAATTGGATCACCTGGAGATATCATCAACAAAGCACTCACACCTAATCATAGCAATGGAAAGGAAATTTCATCATAATATCCAGAAATCGACACATGCTTTCAAGGAATCAAAGATTCTCTTTTTTTATTGATTATTTTTATGGCAAAAATATTAATAATAAAAAAAACTAATTTGGCCTTAAGGGCCTACAATCTTAAAATAAAAATAAAAGAAACAAAGACATGGCCTTAAGGGTCTACCGTCTCTACAAATAAAATTACCTAAAAATCCTAAACCTAAATTCTAGTCCGCCTCTTCCTCTTTATCACTCGACACGACACTCTTCAACCATATCTGGCAGTATGCAGCCTCTTTCAACTTCTTTAAATCTTCGTCCAGATATATTTTGATGAATGTCTACCGTATCTCATCCAATTCCTTTATTCTATCTCCCAATTGCTCAACAATTATTTTTGATAGTATAAACGGGTATGGAAGATAATAGTCACATTTATCGGCCCCCGCCCATTCTTTACTCACAATTGCTCGAGCATACGACATCTCCGCCATAATCAATGTTGGAACACACACTTCATACCCATGAGTTAGGGCATATAAAGTTTGAAGCATAGTGTGATCTCTTGCGCTTATTCGATTATAAGGCCAAAGTTGAGCCACAATGACACAATCTAAATAAAGTAGATCCGACTTCAACCACCAATTATCACATGTTTTATCCCCTAGATCTAAAACTGCACACAATTCCCGAACCATATCTTCATCCTTATGTAGCCACACTACAAGATACTTCTTCAAAATTCCTTGTAAGTTTACCAAAGTACCGATTGATATATTCCATGCATTGGCACTACTTCTTCTTCCAATCACAACAGGAACACTCCACTGAGTCACTTTAGCCCTTATCACCTCAAATCCTAGCGGTCTCAAAACTATCAATTCTCATAAAAATTTTGGACCAAGCTCGGATACACCTTTTCGCCCGCCGGTTTTTCTAGACTCTTCAATCCTTGTTCTCTAAGGATTTTCCTTCCGGGTTCAACTAAAACTCAATTCATCCTCTCCGAACGAAATATCTCCTCAAATTGTAACCGACATTGCAAAAACAATTTTGGTGTGGTTTGACTTCCCTTTTTACTCGTAGCTTCATTATTTGTACTCTTCATGACCAGAAAAATCTTCATTAGCATTATCCATACTAACCCTCCTTGAAATAGAAAGAATAAAAGAAGAATAGAAGAAAAATACTCAATCTAATGCTCACTCCTTAAGAATTGTGAATTATGAATTGTGTCCACCCTAAAGATGTATTTATAGATGAATGGAGTAGAATTAGAAGAGAAAAATGATTTAAAACCCTTAATTGACTAGAAAAGGGAAAACAATCATTAATCCAACTTCTATTTGCGGTCTCCTTGTTAGATTAGGGTTACTCTAAAAATTCTACAAAAATTCTACACAAATTCCTAAAAATAACTTTAACAAATATAAATACAAGTATAAGTACAAATCAAGCCAAAACATCCCAAAAATGGACAAATTTTCCAAATTTTCTGGCATACCTATGTACCACCCTACGCTTAGGCGTAGGGTAGGGTTAAAATTATTATTATTTTTTTATTTTTTATTTTGTAAAATCAAGACACGCTTTCCAATAACCAACGGTAAATTCCCACAAATTGGATTCCTGAGACTTTTCGAGTTCTTCATGTGAATACACACCGCTCACTAATATGTTGACACGCTGCTTGGGAATGATAAGAAATAACGATATTCAGCTTTAGGAACTAACGAGAGTTGATTTGGTGGAGAGGAGAGGGAGAACAGTGAATTTTGAAATGAAAAGTTGCGGGACTATTTTTATACAGCCCCTTGACCTACGCTTGGGTATAGGTTACCCCACGCTTGGGCGTAGGTCCCAAGCCTGTATTTTTGGCTTTGACCATTTTTTCCTCGTTCTCAATTCTGGAACACTCGATCCTCCCCTATACACACCTATTGACTTGATTGACTTCGATTCATCGAAATTTGGCACTTTGTGGAGGAAAATACCCCTCTGAATGAGGACAACTATTTCGGACTCAATCTTAAAATTTTACAAAAACCGAATTGAGCCACAATTTTAGAACTAGAAACTAAGATCAAAAGCTACTATTTATCACTTAGTACCACTATTTAATGTCATCTGCTTGACGTTGCCGCCTCTCAGTACTCTGGATCAAAATAATTTGGCTCCAGTGCTGGTTCTGTTAAATCAACTGTCTCAACAATACTCTTTGTCGGCACAACTTTGATATAATGCTTTAAACGCTGACCATTCACAACAAATTGCTTCCCGTTGTTAGGGTCGTCAAGTTCCACCGCTCCATGGGGGTAAAACTTAGTAATTCTGTACGGTCCGTCCCATCTTGATTGTTGCTTACCGGGAAACAATTTGTGTCTTGAATTGAACAACCACACTTTCTGGCCGACCTCAAAGCTTTTCTTTCTGATATGTCTGTCGTGGAATGCTTTGGTTTTGGCTTTATATATTCTAGAATTCTCATATGCTTTGTTCCTCAACTCCTCAGGCTCTGCGAGTTGGAGTTTCCTTTGAGAACCCGATCTTTTGATATCAAAATTCAATCTTCTAATCACCCAATATGCTATGTGCTCGAGTTCAACAAGGAGATGACATGTATTACCATAGACCAATCAGTATGGTGACATACCAATCGGTGTTTTATAAGCGGTCCTGTATGCCCACAGTGCATCATTTAGCCTTCCCGACCAATTCTTCAAATCAGGATCCACCATCTTTTCAATAATGTTCTTGATATCCTTATTAGAAACCTCCACTTGACCACTCATCTGTGGGTGATATGGCATTCCAATTCTATGAGTGACACCATACTTCTTGCACAAGGCAGAAAGAAACTGGTTATCGAAGTAGCTACGGCCGTCATTGATCAACATTCATGACATACCAAATCTAGAAAAGATAATGTATTTAACAAACTCCTTAACCACAATGTGTTTCGCATGCGACTTGGCAACAACCTCAACCCATTTAGAAACATAATCAACTCCCACTAATATGTACTGCTTATCGCCGGCTTTTGGAAACGGTCCTATGAAGTTAATGCCCTAGACGTCAAATAACTCAACCACCAAAATAGGATTCAGTTGCATCATGTCTCATTGAGATATGGATCCCAACTTTTGACATCTTAGACCATATTTTCAAAACTCGAACACATCCTTGAATATGGTGGGCCAATAAAAACCGCTCTGTTGGACTTTGTGAGTTATCTTTTGAGCACCAAAATGCCCTTCACACTTTAGCGTATGACATAATGTCAGTATGGCTTGAACTTCACTTTTTGGAATACCAATTATATGATCCGGGCAATATTTGTACAATTGTGGATTGTCCCAGATATAAAATTTACTTGGCTGAAGAAACGATCCTTCTCATGCTTAGACCATCCATTAGGAATTCTACCTATGGCTTTATAGTTGACAATAACTGCATACCACGGTATTTGATCCATAACAGCCATACTGAACAGATGTTCATCCGGGAACTCATCCTTAAGAGGAGTGTCATCCTTTGTGGACTCAACGACAATTCTTGACAAATGATCAACTACAACATTCTCCATACCTTTATTATCTTTGATTTCCAAATCAAATTCTTGTAGCAACATAATCCATCGAATCAGTCTGGGTTTGGAGTCATTCTTGGTTTGCAAATGCCTTAGTGCTGCATGATCTGAGTACACGACCACCTTGGTTCCCAACAAACACGACCCAAATTTGTCCAACGTGAACACCACTGCCAGCAAATCCTTCTCGGTAGTTGTGTAGTTCATTTGTGCTTCGTTCAGACTTCTACTGGCATAGTAAATCACATATGGCAACTTGGCTTTTCTCTGCCCTAGCACAGGTCTGATTGCATAATCTGAAGTGTCACACATTAGCTCGAAGGGTAGAGACCAGTCCGGTGGACATATAATTGGGGTAGATGAGAGTGTAGCACGTAATTCCTCAAAGGCATAAAGAGATTCTTCGTTAAAGACAAAGACTACATCTTTAGCTAGAAAATTGCATAAAGGCCGGACAATTTTGCTAAAATCTTTAATAAACCTTCTATAAAACCCGACATAGCCCAGAAAAGAGCGTATTTGCTTCACAGATGTAAGAGGAGGTAATTTTGAAATTAGCTAGACTTTTGCTTTATCAACCTCAATCCCCTACTGTAACACCCCGTGTTACTTTCTCTTTTTACTGAAATTAATTCTAATTTAATTTCGGTAATGACGTCACTTGTTATTGACGTATTGTTTATTCTTGGTATTTGATACCTGTAAATTTTTCGCGTTTAGTTTAAAGACGACTGAATGACTTTACGGTTTCTCTTTGATGACTACGCGGATTCTTATTCTCGACTACACGGTATTAGTACTTTTACGGATCCGGTGTGAAGCGTATTAAATTACCTTCTAGGTGTTCCGGTTGTTGGATTCTTAAACCGGTATATTTCTTTCGGACTAATTTGGTTATTGGGCGTCCTGCGGACTTACGGGTTGACGCAATATTAATTGGAGGCTTCCGGTAATTGTTGGGATTTATTATATATATATATATTTAATTATATATATATATATATATTGAAGTGGGGTCATTTTGCAATTATGGAAGTCTTGTGGGTTAGTTGTGTAATTATAGCATATATATGTATATGTTTACACGCATCAACCTACTACACACAGACCATTCTTCTTCTCTCCTCTGCACAACAACTGCCACACGATTCCTCTCATTTCTTCTCTCCACGCCTATGCAGACCTGTGTATCCGCTCCCTTCATCACCATTGTCGCCGGTCAGGCGAGAGAGAGAGAGAGAGAGAGAGAGAGAGACCGGAACCGGCTAGAGCAAGGGGTCGCACTTGGTACAAGCGACTGGTTCGCCGCCGCTGTAGCAGCTGCGATGGCGAGGTGGACGACGATGGCAGGACGGCTACGGCGTGGTGGTCCGGTGGTGGCGGTCTGGTAGTCGCGCACGGTGGCGCAAGGCGCAGCTAGTTCGTGCGTAGCAGCGGGTGGACAGGGGCGAACTCGGCTGAGCTTCGGCCAATTTTTCGGCGACCTTCCGGTGATCGGTTTGAGCTGATTTTCGGTGAGTAGCTCCATATATACATGGTATTCGTCATATATTAATTTCGTGAATTTAGGATGAATGGTTTGCCCGGAAATCGCGTTTATAGGTTATAGTTTTCGTTTGGGTTAATTTAGATTTACTCAAATTAATTAACCGATTATTAATGGGCTTCGTATATATCGTATAGGTTGTCGAGACGGACATTTCGATATATTCAAAATAGTTCTTGGACGATTTTGGTCGGCGGGCTTCATATTCGGGCATCGGTACTGTGCTGTTTTGGGCTATTCGGTAAACGTAAATTAGGTGGGAAATTATATTTCTCACTCCGCATTATTGAAGTAGTTTAGGGGTGCAAAACCCTTATTTAATTTATTATAGATATATTAAATTGCTAGTTTAAATATCTATAAATCGTTTAGGATCAGAATGAGACTTAGGAATTAATTTAAGAAAGTTTATTAAATTATTCCTATATGATTAAATAATATTATTATTTAAATTAAATAAGAATGGACGGCTTAGAAATCCTTACGAATTTAAATGGGTTATTAGAGATTCTTAAAGCTTAGACGATATGCTAGGTTCCTTTTGGTATACGTGAAATAATTGTTTAAATTATTTTAAAAAGACATGTTAATTGAAATTGAAATATTTTCTAAAGAATTAAAGAAAATATATTGTTTAGAACATGAATCTATTTTCTCACGATTTAAATGCTTTAATATATATTTTAAAAGCATGTAAAGAGATTTTGAGATTTTGTTGATATTACCATGTGGGTATTTTCATAAATATGGTGCATTACATATTTATGTTGGACATGATTTATTTGTGTACACCATGTATTGCGAGACATGGGTGTTGGTGCATGTGTTGCATGATTTCACCATTTGCAGAGAGATTCATTTGGTGTGGTCTACTTCCTTTGTGCGTGAGGCACGAGTAGACGTTTGTGTTTGGATCGTCGAAACAACTGGCCAGGGGGTGTTTCTTGCTCCCACGGAACTAAAAAGCTGAGAAATGCAGACGATAGGGGGAGGACATATCGTCCAAGGCCCTAGTGCGCGACTAGGTCGTGGAGCACGTCTTCCCGGATAAAAGTGTAAGTGTCAAAAGCACTTGGGATGTACGGTTCGATGAGTCCACATTCCCTAGTGAGCCTGCAGACTTAGGGGAATGGTGGAGAATGATCCAGGACCCTTTGGTAGGGTGTGTTTTTGTGTGTGTGTACCACAGGCGGTCTGTGAGTACGGTGCGTTGCATATCATCATGTGATTTATTGATATGTATAGATATATGTTGGAGCATGATTATTTATGAATATGCAAAATGAATTAATTTTATAAAATGCTCAGTTGAAAGTGATAAATGTGAAAACGTGAATTAAAAGCATAAATTATTAAAGTATAAACGAGACGTATATCCTTATACTTGTGTTGTATACTTTTGTGCCCGTAGGGGAGGTTAAGTATATTGGTCTGGCGACTTCTGTGGTTAGTTGAAGTTAGAGATGGATTGTAGAATTGAGGTTGAGTTGATGTGGAGTAATGCCTTAGAGAATGTGATTAATAGTTTTGTAATTGTGGTTAGTAGCCTTGTGATTGTGATTAGTAGCCTTGTGATTGTGGTTAGTAGTTTGGTGATTTTGGTTAGTTGTGTGACCTTGTTCGAGATTGATTTTAGTATCAGTTATGAATTGAGGCCTTAGAGAAGGTGGGTGATGAAATGGTATTTGAGATTTTGGTTTGGTTAGAAGAGGTTGTAGTTGAGGCGATTTCATTAAGTACTTGGAGTACGGTAGGGTTGTTCCTCGTGCTTAGTTCATTCTCCTAAGCATTTCTTGTACTGTATTTGTACGCTAGTACATATCGTTGACTTCTATGTCACTCCTTGAGTTATTGATTACGGCGTGGTGCCGAACCTCTTCCTTGTGTCATCATTGATTTCGTGGAGTTGGAAACGGATGGTTGTCTTCCGTGAGTCCAACTTGTTGTTCTTCCTTTATTGTCCTTTCGGGACATTATAGGAATCCTTGTAGTGGTGTTCATTCTTATGTGGCTGTCATTTCGAAAACGGTGTTTTCTAAGTTTTAAAATAAACTCTTTGTATTTAAAAGGAAAAAACTGTTTTCGCCTACCCCCGTAAAAATGAAAAGTTTTAATACTTATAAAATGATCTTGAGATCTTCTTTGAGATGATTTTCAACTTGTAAAAGCCAGTGATGGCAACTGACGGAGACCGGGGGCAAGACGGTCATTTTTAATGTGTGGTTTCCTAAAAGAAAACTATTTTATTACTTGTCTTGATGATTCTGAGATTTTGAGACTTCTTTCTCAAGATCTCGACCTGTAGTGTTTTGAAAGGGGATTTCCTGTTTCTCCTTTTCTTCGGATCATTCTAAGTCTCGGTTACGAGGCTTGGTGTTGTTCAGTGCACACATATAGTGTTGCCTCTCACTTCTTCTTGGTTGTTGATGTCACCACCTAGGTGATAGGAGTTTTTCTTACGTTAGGGGCATGGATACCGAATGGATTGGTTCGAGTTTGAAAACCTTTTTCTTAAAAACTATTGAATCTCTGGGATTCATCTTTTTATTACTCCCACTCTCGGCCATTCATTTTTGGTTTCCTTGTTCACTTTTGGTGTTCTTTCCTTGTTCACTTGTGGTGTTCTTCCTTGTTCGGGTATTCTTAACCTTGACGTTGTTGTCTTGGTTAGCTGTTGGTTAGCATAGGGAATTCCTTCCCTTTGCCTTGTTTTGGTGACCTTTAGGTGGTCGTTCTCGTGAGTTGAGTTCGTCTACTCATAGTGACTTGATTGTGTGGTTTTCCTCACCTACAGTGAGAGTGTTAGTGATGTGATTGACCCATTGATGATAGTGTTATGAGGTTATTGTGGTGATGTGATTCATGGTATTGAGGAAGTGATATAATTGAGGTGACCCAGTACTTGAGAGGTGTGTTTTCTCTAGAAATGGAATGAGGTTTGTTATATATATATATATTGATGATGGTTGTGTTAGTACGCAAGGACGTGGGTATTTTCCTTCCTGTGTTATCGGGGTGTGGGATTTGAGCCTTCCTTGGTACTAGTGGTGGATTTTGTTTCCTGTGGATATTAGAGGTGAGTGTGATCTCCTCTATTGGATCTTCTGATTTGTGTTGTGAGTAATTGATGATTTGTGAGGTTTGACTCAGGAGTTGTGCACTTAGTGTACGTTGGTGAGAGTAGTGTAGACTACTGGTGTTGGGTACTTGGAGTACGAGTTTTAGAGACTCATGTTGTGTATTTATATATATATATATATACGTGTAGCTATATATATATATATATTCCTTATATACTTATGTATACTCGTTTAGGATAGTATATGAGCGTGTGACTTGGATTTGCATGGATGAGACTAGTTGGGCTATATTTATATCTTATTAGACGGTTTAGCTTTACCTAAACTACCAGAGGATGTGGTAGTTAGAGTATCTTTTCCCACTGAGCTTATTTACTCACAGGGGTATTTCATTTGCCCCCTGGTATTCACACGCCAGGTTGCAGGAAACATACGGCTATGAGCAGGATGCAGTGCAACGACAGCTTTCTTTTGTTTCCTTGTTACAGGTTTTGGAGTTGCGTTGGGTGATGCGGTTACGGTTGCAGCACGACTGGGTTTGGGGACGATAGGTATCCGCTTTCAGTTTCTCTACCCATTGTTATGGGATTGTTATGTATTTTCTTTTGGGAGCCAGTCTGTTGGCATATCCCTGTTGATGTATCTTTTGTTTTCCTGTCTTTATTCTTTGAGGATGTATTGTATCTATTCCGCACAGTTAGGTGCTCTTCTGTATTTTTATTCGAGCATTTGTGGCTCTGTTGATATTAGAGGGTTTGGAGGGGTTTTGGTTTCTTTCCACTACCTCGGCCCTAGTAGATTGATGAATATGGGGCTTGGAAGCCATTGTGATTATTGAATTGCTATTGGCAGGTTCTTGTGTTGTGGTTGTTGTCCGGATGTTCCATTTACAAACGGAACTCTGCCGGATTTTCGTTAGATTCCGCTGCTTTGTTTTGTCATTCATTTGGGTATTTAATATAACATTTCTATCATTAACCCATATGTTTTCATGGTTAATGATGTCTTAGTTGGTCATTCATGTTAAGGATCACATCCTGGATTCCTCGGATGTCCCTGTTTGAGAGTCTTAGGAGTTTAGGAGCGTGTCAGTTGGTATCTGAGGATACTCTTGAGTTTCTAGTATTCTATTTGGCATGGAGTATAGTTTTCATTGTTATTCCATGTATTTAGTCTGGTTATTATTGACTCTAGTAGTTGATTGACTTATGTCACCCTCTAGAGATTCGCTGATTCTCTAGATTAGAGTTTCGGGAATTCTAGGGGCGTGATAGTAGGGTATCAGAGTGTGTCATTCTTACCCTTTTATGGGTGTTTGATGACCTTTAGTCATTGGTTTTCATTTTTTTTTCGTTTCTTTTTACTTCCGTAATCACTCCTTTAGCTCTTAGGCTCGGGTTTCGGAGTCCTAGGAATTTGGGGCGTGACACCTACTTTGATATAATGTGGCCAAGTACTATTCCATCTTGAACCATAAAATGGCTCTTCTCCCAACTAAGATTTAATTGGTCTCTTTACACCTTTCAAGTACTAGTGTTAAATGCCTTAAACAGTCTTCAAAGGTTCCCCCAAAAATTGAGAAGTCATCCATGAACACTTACAAAAACCTTTCTACCATATCAGAGAATATAGACATCATACACCTCTGGAATGTAGCCGACGCATTACATAAACCAAAAAGCATCCGTCTGTACACGAATGTGTTATATGGACAATTGAAAATGGTTTTCTCTTGATCTGTAGGATCAATTGCCATTTGATTATAGCCGGAATATCCATCCAAAAAGTAGTAGTAGCTCTGTCCGGCTAATCTTTCCAGGATTTGATCGATGAATGGTAATGGAAAATGGTCCTTCTTAGTGTTAGAGTTGAGATTTTTGTAGTCGATACACACACGCCACCCCGTAGTCGTGCGTTGAGGAATTAGCTCACCCTTTTCATTGGGCACCACTGTGATTCCTGACTTCTTCGGGACCACTTGAGTTGGACTTACCCACTTACTATAAGAGATCGGGTAGATGATTCCCGCATCCAACAACTTCACTACTTCTTTTCTTACCACCTCCATCATGTTCGGATTCAATCTCCACTGCATCTCCCTTAACGGTTTCGCCTCATCTTCCAAATAAATCCGATGCATGCAAATTGATGGATCAATCTCTTTCAAATCAGCCACACTCCACCCAATTGTACTTTATTCTTGGTCAAGACTTCAATCAAACTTGATTCCTATTCTGCTATCAACTTTGATGAAATAATTACTAGAAGAGTTTCATCGGGTCCCAAGAAAACATACTTTAGCTTCTCTGGAAACTCCTTAAGTTCTAAAATAGGCGGAGTTGTAAGTGATGGAACTGGGGGAGTACTTGAGAGTATTGGGAGTGGTGCCACTGGTTGTTGCTTCCTAGGTTGCCCGTAAAACACAGTCTCAATTTTATCCAACTCTTTGTTCTGTAATTCCATATACGCATCCCAATCTTCGATTTCTTCATTCGGCACTTCATTTTCCAGAAATTCATCAAGCTCGTCTTTCTCCAAAATTTGAGTCGCAACATCATGTATAACATCATCTAGCTCATCGCACTCATCTATCTGGAAACAACCCATAGACTCGGGTAATTGATGGCTTCCCTCAAACACATTCATCCCAACTTTCATGTTGCCAAAGGTTAGATCCATGGCTCCGGTTCGGCAATTTATGCATGCATTTACCGTGGCTAGAAATGGTCTGCCTAAGATCACTGGGGTGTGTTTTTTTTATTTTGGGATAGGTTCCATCTCTAGGATTATAAAATCAACTAGAAAGTAAAACTTGCCCACTTGAACTATGACGTCTTCCAAAATTCCTTTTGCCTGCTTGACAAATCGATCTGCAAACTGCAGTACAACCTCTGTGGGGCTGAGCTCTCCCAACCCTAGCTGTTTATAGATGGAATAAGGAAGCAAGTTAATACTTGCACCTAGATCAAGAAGGGCTCTACCAATTTCCTGGTCATGAATAACATAAGAAATAGTGGGAGCAGAGGGATCTTTCCTCTTTGGTGGATGCTTAACAACAGTGAACTCACTTGCTCAATCAAGAGTATTTTCTTCGAATTATTTGTTATGCTTTTCCTCTTCTACGTATAGAGATCCTTGAAAAATTTAGCATAAGGTGGGATTTGGGCAATCACGTCTAGGAGAGGCAGATTAATCTTGACTTGTCGGAACGTATCCAACATATTAGATTCTTTCATCTTCCCATACTTAGCTGGTTCTCTAAGATGTTGAGGAAATGGCGGTGCCTCCTTATAGTTCGCCCTATCTGGCTCATCAATCAATGTCTCGTCGACACTCTTCTCTACTGGAAGTTTATCTATCTGAACTTCAGCCTCTCTGCTCTCAACCTCTTTCTGCTGTGCTTTTTCCGCTTCCTTCCTTTGAGCTTGCTCAGCTTCCCTTTTTCTACGCAGCCTCTCCTCATGTTCTTCCTCCACTCTGCTCTCAACTACCCTTCCACTTCTCAGAGTCCTAATTGCTTGAACAGACTCGTAATTATCATTGGTAAATAACCCAAGCTCTTTCACTTTCTGGATCTTTGGGTTACTGATAGGCTGACTAGGCAACTGACCTGGCTCTCTAGTATTTCTCTAATTTTTCATTTGTCCTAACTGCATGGTGATTTGGGCCAGTACTTGAGTATGAACACCCATCTGATTTTGGAGGTCCACCAAGGTCTGCTTTATCTTGTTATTTTGACAATTGGGTGGTGGAGCTTTGTTTCTTTGAGACTGGAGCTGATATTGGAATGGTTGGATATCCTGGTTGTTATTGAATGACTGAAGAGCCAGAGAATTATTAGGTGGATGTCTGTGTTGGAAATTTGATTGAGAATTGTGAGCGAGTATAGTTGGTTGAGATTGATTGTTGGCTCTATTGGAACCTTGGCTGCGAGGTAAATTGCTGTCTTGGTTTAAAATTGGATTGAGAATTGGACCACTGTCCCTGTTGAAATTTTTCTAGAGGATTCTCCACATTTGTGGACTTATAGGACAGGAATGGATGATTTATAATATTTGGAGAGTATGAGTTGGAGAACGAGGCATTATTTGAGTAATTCCATGTTGCATTGACATCAACGGCTATTACGTCCTCACACCTATTTTGAGAATAATCTGGTTCAACCTCATAGACATATCTTTTAGGCGAATGACTTCTTTAGGTAAGAAGTTTTTCAAATAGCTCTAACCTCTCCTCTATCAATGCCACTGGATTTTTGATATCATGATTAACCTCAAAATCTTTTTCTGATCCTCTATCTAGTTCACCATTATACCTCAGATTAGATTCATTCTAAAGGGCATTTTCACCGATGTTATCAAACATCGTTAAATGCTCTCTTGCGGGTTTCAAGGTAAACTGACCCTGTGAAGAGGCATCTATCAGACTTTAATGCTTTTCTCCTAGACCCATGTAAAAATTTCTAGCAACATCTTGATCAGAAAATCTATGGTGGGGACATTTATACAAATATAATTGTACCTCTCCTACGCATCATAAAATTATTCTCCTGGCAACTGTCTGAATCCCTTAATTGCATCCTGGGCTTCTGAAGTCTTTCCTATAGGAAATTTTTTTCTAAGAATTCTTGCTTAAGTGTTTCCCAGTCAAGTTTGGTTGCTTGGGTCAATTTAATATAACATCTTTTTGCTTTGTCTTTTAAAGACCATGGGAATAAACGCACTCTTAAATCATTTTTAGTCAAACCATCATACCTAACGGTTGATGCTACCTCTAAGAATTCATTAACATGATGGTACGGATCTTCTATCCTGAGACCAGAGAACTTTGGGAGCATGTTGATCAAACTTATCTTAATCTTGAAATGCTTTGCACCTTGCTCTTCTGGAAATTCAGTATATGATTCATACGCGTCCGGTGCGTAGAATCCCTTCAATTAGCTATCTGGTCCTCTCTGCGGATTGACTCTCTCGTCACCCATCTCGACTTCTTCTGTCTGACGATGCTCTTCAATAGATTTTCATAAATGCCCTAGAGTTCTTTCGATCTCTGGGTCGTATACAACAAACGCAGAATTTGAATCTGAACGCATCGATGTATCAGACATACACTAAAAACCTTTTTTTTTTTTGAATTTTTTTTTCTTCTGAAATCAAGAAAATTAACTAAACTATTATAAACTTATCTAAACTATGAACAAAAAGCAAAGCTAAAAATTAAATGCAAAAACCAAGCAAAATTGAAACTCACAAAGGGTCTAGACGCAACTTCAGCAGCTTTGTCTTTTCTTTTCACGCTCTTCAATTGTACCTTAAAATCACAAAACAAAATTCAACTTTAGCTTTAATCTACAATAACGCAATGTAAATAAACTACTAAAGCTATTGAACAATGACAAGTACCCGGTAGCAGCGCCAAAAACTTGGTGGGAGTCAGGTGTGTGCAACATATGTGGTTAAAAATGAAACCTTAAGGACACTTTAGGTTTTACACTTAACTTGGTGGATGTCAGGTGTGTGCAACATATGTGGTTACGCAATTGTGATTGTGTAAGATAAATATATTTGAAAAGTCTAAGACAAGAATCAATTCAAATATATAAACTTGTATCACGAATAAAAACGATCTCTCATCTTACACAATCATCACAGTATAGTCACAGTTTCCCATCTCTACAATTGAATGTAAAATCAGAACTACATTACTTGGCTAGGGTTTTGCGAGAAAACCCTAGATACCGAATTAGTTGATCATGACTGAGAGAATCTGCATTATCGATGTAGAAACGCTCTCTATGGCCTTCTTCTCCGGATCTCTAGGTCTTTAATGATGGTTCTCTTCAATGGAATAACTCTATGAATGAACGTGCGTGAACTAACCTCCAAAAACGAACTCCAAAAATAGCCCCCTAACAAGAACTAAACCTCTCATATTTATTGACAATTGAGGGAAACCCTAATGGTTGCCCCTTTATGTAATTTCATAATACATGTATAATCTCATAAAATCATATATAAATATTTGTATAAGCCTGTATGTAGAGGTCTAGTATAACCGATTACTTGAAATATCGAAGTAGGGACAAAACTAGAAAATTCTGAAATAACTTCGAAACAACTTCAGCACATAAAGGGATCACGTGGCCATAAGGTTGGACCAACGGTCTTGACCTATGCTTGGGCATAGGTCTAAGGCATAGGGTCCAAACCACTGCGTAGCTTAGGAGTGTAGCTCAGGTCCAATCTGCCCCTTTTTCTCTCTGACGACGTAGGGTATTGTGCATCTTTTGTGTAAGAACTCGTCTTTTCATATTTGAGCTAGACTGGTCGCCTTTGACTCCCGATAATTTTTGATGAAATAATAATGTCTTAAAATGACATTTTTTCCCTTCCGATGAGATAATGATGTCGGGAAATTACCATTTTGCCCTCTGGAAGCTCTTCTTCGCTCTGGCGCACCTCTTGATTCCTTTCTCGATGTAGAAACAAACACGAACTCAGTTAATTCACCGAGATTAACTCTATTTCTTTATTAAACTCCTGAAACATGCTTACACACACAAACGAGATAAAAATACCAATTAATGGAATGTAATAACATAACAAACGCAAGATAGGGGAAAAAATAAATACTTTTGAGCACCTATCAGAAACATAATTTTGCTTCTTGCTATGCCAAGCAACTAAGAAATTTCCAACATAAAAATACCCACCATTGGTACTTTTTGTATCATCAACATTATCGGCCCAATCAGCATCAGAGAAAAATGCGATATCAGTATTAATACCTGATGGATGCCACAGTCCATAATTCACTGTCCTTTTAACATACTTGATAATCCTTTTCACAACAGTAATATGAGACTCCTTAGGACTTTCCTGGTAACGTGTACACAAACCAACACTAAACACTATGTTAGGTCGACCTGCAGTCAAATACAACAAACTCCCTATCATACTCCTACAAAGTGTAGGATCGACATCTTTGCCTTTAGTATCCAAGCTAAGCTTAACACTTGAACTCATAGGAGTGCGAGCATCCTTAGCCTTTTCCAAACCAAACTTCTTCACCAATTCCAAGGCATAACGAGTTTGAGAAACAAAAATCCCATCATTTACCTGCCTAACTTGAAGCCCTAGAAAGAAATTCAATTCACCAATCTTGCTCATCTGAAATTCATGTTTCATTTGATCTCCAAAATAATGAGCAAACTTATCAGAAATGGATCCAAACACAATGTCATCAACATAGATTTGAGCAAAACCTGTATCACTCTCAATTTTTTGAATACACAGTGTTTTGTCCACTCCCCCTTAAGTAAAACCTGTCCCCAATAGGTAATCAGTCAATCTTTCATGCTAAGCCCTAGGAGCTTGCTTTGGCCCATACAAAGCCTTTTTCAGCCTGTAAACATGATCCGGACAATAAGGATCTTTAAATCCTTTAGGCTGCTCCATATATACTTCCTCGTGAACAACACCATTAAAAAATGCCCTACTCGCATCCATTTGATACAACTTGAATCCAAGATGACAAGCGATAACAAACAAAATCCGAATAGATTCAAGTCTAGGCACTGGAGCAAAAGTCTCATCAAAATCAATACCCTCTATCTGAGTATATCCTTGAGCAACAAGCCTAGCCTTATTCCTAGCCACTTTACAATTTTCATCTTTTTTATTCTTGAAAATCCACTTGGTACCAATCACATTTATCTCTTTCGGTCTAGGCACAAGATACCATACATCATTCTTAACAAATTGCTGAAATTCTTCTTGCATAGTATTTATCCACTCAATATCTTGAAGAGCTTCTTTGACATTTTTAGGTTCCAAAGAAGATGTATAGCATGCATACGAAACCTCATTCCTAGCCTTTCTCCATGTCACCATCATCTGATCAAAAGATCCTATAACATTATCCAAAGGATGGTACAACTTTACCCTTGTAGATGATTCCTTAGAAGGAGTAGGTTGAACATCACAAATATGATCATGTGATTCTCCAGGATTTGAAGTATCATCATCAACCACATGGTCCTTGTTATCAACCTCAGAAGAACCATTATCTAATATAAAGAAAGGCTCACTATCTTCTTCCTCAACAAACATTAGAAACTCATAAACACATGAGTCATCAACCACTACATTCGTAGATTCCATCATAGTTTAAGTTCTAATATTAAACACCCTATATGCTCGACTAGTTAATGAATAACCCAAAAATATTCCTTCATCACTCTTAGACTCAAACTTCCTAATAGATTCATGATTTCTAAGAATATAACATTTTGCTCCGAAAACCTTGAAATATTTCACATTGGGTTTGAGGTGTAACACACTGTGTTCACCGCCTCGGCCCAAAAATACCTAGGAACATTTCTACCTTGTAGCATAACATTGGTCATTTCCTGAATAACCCTATTCTTCCTCTTAACTATTCCATTTTGTTGAGGAGTTTTAGGTGCTGAAAATTTATGTTTTATTCTTCTCTCATCACAAAACACTTCAATTTCTGAATTTTCAAACTCCCTTCAGTGATCACCCCTCACTCTAGAAATGGAACAATTATTCTCAATCTGAATTTTAAACAAATTCCCTTAAAACTTTCAGGAGCTTTAGACTTTTGATTTATAAATCCAGCCCATGCAAATCTCGAATAATCATCCACCATGACAAAAATATACTTCTTTCCTCCTTTGCTTATGGTCCTAGTGGGACTCATTAAATCAATATGCAACAACTCTAAAGGTCTTGAAGTACCAATGACTTTTCTCTTTTTGTGCTGACATCTGACTTATTTTCCCTTCTAACATGATCCATACACAACTCATTTTGTATAACCAAGCTTAGGGATTCCCTTAACAATTTCACTCTTAGTAATTTTTGTTAGTTCACGAAAATTAACATGTCCCATCTTCTGATGCCAGATTTCAACTTCATCAAGTTTAACTCTATTGCATAACAATTCAGAATTAGGAACAATGCAATAACAATAATCAGTTGAACGCATACCTTCCATTACTCAATTCCCAGAAGAGTCAATGATCGAACACTTATCAGGAGAAAAAGTGACATTATGATTATTATCACATATCTGACTTATGCTCAACAAATTTGCTTTTAGACCCTCTACATAAAGCACATCTTCTAGTTTAGGTAGACCAAAAACCACAATGGTACCTTTGCCTAGAACCTTCGACTTTTCTCCATCACCAAAAGTGACTATCCCATCATGACATTCCTTGAGAAATCCAAACAATGACTTATCTCCAGTCATATGCCTTGAACATCCACTATCCAAATACCATGAAGTAGACTTGCGTGCTCTAAGTGCAGTATGAACTACAAGATAGTGTAGCTCACTTTTTCTTACCCAAGCCTTTCATCTTCGAAGCTCCTTTTGCCAATCTTGACAAATTCTTCATTTCTTCATTTAACATTTGAATTTGATCTTGAACACGATCTCCATGTTGAACTCTTCGTTCCTTCACCGATTGCAGAGTCTTCCCTTACAACTTTGAACAGCTTGGTCGAATGTGACCACAGACACCACAGTGATGACAAATAGAAACAAACCTCCGGACTCCATGAGGTTACTTCCTAGGATATCTAGGGTTAAGGAAAAGCTTGTTTTGAGCAGGCCTTTTGACATATGATTGAACCCTAGGATTCCAATTTGAAGATCTCTATGCTACTTGGGAGGCTTTTACAAAAGTGGTTTTTCCAGCAACATTCAAATTTTGCAATACTCCAACAAAACCTAGTCCCTTTGTATTTCCTGCGAACTTTCCTATAGTCAACATATGACTAAACTTAGCAGCTCTTTTTCCAAATTTTCAATTTTAGTAGATTTCTCAACCAATTCTTTATTGAGACCATTTATTAACTTCAAAGCCTCAGTTTTTTTAAGTTCAAACTTATTCAAATCCTCAATTAATTTGGCCTTTTGGGTCTGTAGCAAATTTAGAGTCTGAGAACTATTGGCTAATTTATCTTTTAAATAATGCAGTTATTTGTCCATGTTAAGACTTTTAGTCAACAATTTCATGTGATTCTTGTGAAGTTGTGTGGTCTTATCAAGTAATTTATTATAATAATCTTGAAGCGTTTCATCACAATCTTCATCACTCTCAAAACCGTCCTCTTCAGACATCGCCAAACTTGAAGCAACTTTGTTAACCTCCTTGTTTTGTACAACAAACATAGTGAAATTCTGAGAATCATCACCTACTTCTGATTTTGTCGCATCACTAGCTGATCCATTGTCAGTGTCATCATCCCAACTGACAGCTAATCATTTGGACTTCTTCAAAGTGTTTGCACACTCTGCAGCTATATGACCATATCATTGACATTCAAAATATTTGGGTTTCTTCTTTTTAGGATCAGACTTGTCCTTCCTAATTTGAGTCTTATTTCTACTTCTAGACTCACTCAACTTATCCCCAAATTTTTGTCCCTAGCCATTTTGTTTAACCCTAACAAATTTATTCAACCTCTTAGCAAACATGGCAATATCATTCAGACTTAACTCACTTCTTCATCAAGTTCAACTTGATCCTCCCTAGTTGTTTTGAAATCTATGCTCTTCTCTTTTGTGTCATTCGCCTTTTTACGATGATTTTGAACATCTCCATCTCATAAGATTTTAAATTTCCAGCCAATTCTTCAACCTTAATTTCTTTAAGACTCATGACCTCAGAGATGACAGTGACCTTAGATCAAAAATATTCAGGAAGAGACCTAAGGATTTTTTTACTATGGTAGTCTCATGAATAAGCTCACCTAGGTTATGACAACCTGTTACAATATCAGTTAACCTAGCCTCAAAGTCAGCGAAGACCTCATCCTCCTCCATCTTTAGCTGTTCAAATTGAGAATTCAAAATTTGAAACTTTGATTGTTTCACCTTCCATGTTCCTTCATGAGTGACTTGGAGAATGTCCCAAGCTTCCTTGGCAATTATGCATGTAGAAATCCTCTTGAACTCACCTGGAGTTACAACATTGTATAATGCATTTAATGCCTTCAAGTTCCAATTCAAGCCATTCGTCTCAGTAGCAGTCCACTCGCTTGACGGTTTTGGTGTTGATTCATTGGTCGCGTCGTCTTTCACAGTAGGGGGTGAATATCCTACTTCAATAGCATTCCACGCTCTATCATCTAAATATTTTAAAAACACTCTCATTCTCCCTTTCCAATATGTGTAATTTGACCCATCAAATAAAGGGAATCTAGATATGGAACCTCCTTCATGAGGCATCTCCATCGTCTAAGTTCACGATCTAACCCTAGGTAGTTAACCTAAATCGGGGAAACCACGCTCTTATACCAATTGAAATTACCTAGACAATGGTGAAAATAGCCTAGAGGGGGGGGGGGGGGGGTGAATAGGCTTTTTATGGATTTATTGACAAATTAATATTTAATTACGAAAAAGTCAATTTTAATCAAATCACAAAACCCTACTTCTCAAACCACATCATTCAAGCAATATCAAGCAAACATCAATGTAGTGCAAAAAATAAAGCAACAGAAGACACAAAGATACCAAGGAAACATTCCAAGGAAAAAACCACGGGTACACTCAGGTACCGATGCACTATGAATCAACAAGTACAGACTTTATGAGAGTTTTAGACTTATAATCACTTCTGATATGCCTTCCTCTACTCGCGATCTGAAATCCTTGAATCACTCGTACTTCACGAAGCACGTTTATTCCGCTAGACACTATGAGAGACTCACAAATCACTCTTGATTTGCCTTTCTCTACTCGCGGTCTGAAATCCTCAAATTGCTCCATACTTGGACAAATAAAAATAACCTCGTTGCAATGGACGGTGTGATGATTTTTCAGCAACCACTCATCCAATCGTACATAAAGAACTTCAGTGTAAAAGCACGATTGGAGAACCTCAACAGAAGAGAGAACACCAATATGTATGATCACTCCATAATCACCTCTCTGTGTGTATCACTCTGTAAAAGAATATGAACTATATAATATTGTATAGCTCTCACCAAAAACCGTCTTGAAAAATCATCATTAAAAACTATAGTCTCTTATCTTGTAGAACCTTGGTATTTATAGACCAAGTCATAGAAAACCCTAACCTTGCCCTCTTACGTAATTTCACAATACCTTGATAAATCCTATAAAATATGATGTAAATGTGTATACGCCAATACATAGAGGTCTAAAGTTGTCGATCACTTAAAAACTCGAAGTAGGGACCAAACTTGAAAATTCCGAAAGTACCCCGAAACAAATCCTACATGACAAGTGATCACGTGACCAAGTATTGGGACCTATGCCTGGGCGTAGGTCTAGGGTGTAGGGTCCCCTCCTAGCTCTAAAACCATAGTGTAGGTTAGAGCCAATTTGTCCTGTTTCACCCTCCACCAACGTAAGTATGTTGTATCTGTTGGTTGAAGTCATAGTATCTGAAAATGACATTTTTGCCCTTCGGTGAAGTGACGATGTCTGGAAATAACAATTTCGCCCTCCGGTAGCTTTTTTTGCTTTGACACACTCGTTGACTTCTTTCTCGAGATGGAAATGAACATACTAACAACTCTATTTCAAATATACAAAACTCTCAACATGACAATTCACTCAACATGGTTATTGTCTAGAACATGTCAAACACAAATAGTACTATAAATGTTCTTACACTTTTCTTTCGTGAATGTGTACGATTACACTTAGCATGTGTAACAAGTCTTTTAAACCCCTTGGTAATACCAAGTGGATGAGTGAAGTCTCATGAAGGTTAAATATACTACCCACAAATTCTTTCATTCTTCATTCTAGTATACTCATGAAATCAAATAATCATTAATCATGTAATGCTATGATGTCGTTAGAGTAAAATGCATACAAATTATTCCCACACACTCATAAATAACCACCTTAAAAAATTAGATTCAAAAGAATGGTCCGCATAATGGTGAAATAAACTTGCTAATCTCTACAATTGATCCACATAGCTCTCTGTGTTTTTGTGAACATTCTCTACGGTAGACTAATCTCCCTTCTCCTACGTCATTGATCAAAACTTTTTTTTTGAATGACAAGATAAATATTATAAATGAGAAGGCAAAAGCCTATACAAGGATCAAAGTGGCATACCCTTGATATATATGTGGAAACCTGAGATCCACTAAAGGAAAAAGAAAATGCAAGACCAAAAAATACATTTAGAGCAATGACCTAACAAATTAAGTCCCAATGAGGAATGAGAAGCATGCACCTCCATCTGGTACTCAAATATACAAAGCAAACCACAAGCATTACCAACCAGAACTATCAGCCTAGAGGCAACCAATATTTGAATAGCAGATCTAAACCAACCAGCAATGTAATGAGCTACAAAGCTTGGCCAAGAAGTGATCAACAACAACCAAATCCAAATGCAAAAACCAGCAACTTTAGTAGAGAAGAACCAAATGCAAAAGCATGAAAACCAAACCAACAGCTGCAGGCCAATCAACAAACAATCTGCAAATCAAACCAGAAGCCACAAGCCATGCATCAAGCAACCTCCAGCTAAAAAACTAGTAAACAAACCTAGCCCAAATAGAAACACCATATGCTTCTCCCACGCTTCTCATGAGACCAAAAATGAAGAAGGCATATCCCATAATGCAAGCAGCTCAAGATTTTGAGCTGAGCAAACAAATTTTTAGTAAGGGAAAAGAGTGAATCTCACTAAAGAAATAATCTTCTTGAAGAGACCCTCAATAGTATTGAACTCTACTGGAAAATTCTTCTATTTCTCTCAACCCAAACTTCATAAACAACAACACTAAAAACAAGCTTGTTAAGCAAAGACACTAAGCTCTTACCCTTGAGATTGTCAACCATCGATGGATAAAAGGATTCCCAAGATTCATCTGGCCATTCCTTCAAACCTTTCTGAAGCAACATGTCTCACAATCTAGAGGTGAAACTACATTTGAAAAAGAGATGGTCTCTATCCTCTTATCTGAGCCCACAAAACATATGTAGCTTGCTGCACCACACCAATGAAGAGAAGGAATTCTATCAAACTGGACTATCCAAACTTGAAAAGAGTGTTTAAGAATACAAAATTTATACCATATAGCCTTTCTCCAAGGTATTAAATCAAACTTGTGCCTGAGAAAATTCCAAGCAAGGTGAATAAAAAATTGACCCCCCAGTAGAGTCCCAAATATGCTTATCAGGCATGGAAGTGTTAGGAAGAAAATCAGCAGGGAAAACATGCTTAAAATCGAACCTGAATTGAGATTTTAAATATGGGAAATGCCAACCAAAAGAACTATTCAATCTACTCACTATGGCATTACTACCAAAGCCTGAAGATCTTATTATGGAATGAGGAAAGTAGTCACAAAGTGGACCAATAGGATGCCAATTTCCAAACCATAGAGAAGTTGCTCTCCCATCTCCAATAATAGACTTAAAGCAAAGCCTAACAGTAGACCTAAGCTGAAGTAATTTGTTCCAAGTCCAAGAAGAGGACTGAGGTTGATTCGAAATCCATATATTCCTCTACTTAATCAAGTGAATCTTAACCCAAGTAGTCCATAAAGAAGAGTAGTTATCAACCAACAGATTCCATATGTGCTTAACCATAATTGCTTGATTCCATTCTTCAACATCCTTAATAGCAAGCCCCCTTTCATTAAAAGGGGCACAAACTCTCCTCCAAGCAACCTTACACCCTCCCTTAGTCATTTTAGAGCATGTCCAAAGGAATTTCCTCAATAAAGCAGTGAGGTCATGAATAACTAACTTTGGTAGAATGAAGGTAGAAGCCCAATACACATAAGTAGAAAAGAGCACAACTTTCACCAATTGAAGTCTTCCCCCAAAAGAGAGAAACTTGCTGGACCAACTAGAGATTCTTTTGGAGATTTTAGCAACTAACATATCACAATTTGATTTCCCAAGTTTAGCAGACAATAAAGGAACACCCAAGTATCTAACTGGAAAATGACCTACATGAAAATTAAGCCAGTTATGAATCTGAGCAAGTGTAAGAGCATCAATCATAGCATGAAACAAGATACTTTTAGAAGAATTTGGCACTAAACCTGAATAAGTTCCAAAATATTCTAACACTGTCATAAGGCAATCAATAGAAGACAAATCACCACCTGAGAGAAGAAGTAGATCATCTGCAAAGAGAAGACTAGTGATCTTCTGAAGATGGCATTTCCAATGGTAAGAGAAATTAGTATAATCATCAACCTTCCTCTCAAGCATTCCAGTAAACACTTCTATACAAAGGAGAAAGATATATGGAGAAAGAGGATCACCTTGCCTGAACCCTCTAGAGCACTTAAAATAACCTTTGCAATCCCCATTGATATTCACAAAAAACATGGGAGTTGATATACAAGCCATGATCAGTTTAATCTAGTGAGGGGAAAACTGATAAGCAACAAGAGTGGCTTCTAAAAATTTCCAAGCTAAAGTATCAAATGCTTTAGTCAAGTACACCTTCAAAGCAATTCTAGGATCACCATCATCCTTATGTTAACCCCTTAAAAATTCTTGAGCTACTGAAATGCTCTTACCTGGAATGAAAGTACCTTTATTGGCTTTGAAATTTACTTTCGACAAACAATTCCAAAATTGATGATAACAAACCATTAAAAGAGTGTTTGATACTAATAAATTATCGAGTTTATGTTTTCAGCAAAATACAGGTGAATGACTCAGAAAACAATCTCGGAAAGGAAATGACTCAGAATGCAAGCTCGGAAAGAAAGCTTGATCTAAAACGAAAAGCTGTGAAAGAAATTGAAGCGCAAATGGAAAATCAATTAATTCAGCGGCAAAGGCGAAAGTCGAAGACTCAAGACTCGGGGTAGATAGGTCAGGGAGCGATCATTGTAACAAGGTAATTTTATGCGTCAATATTATCGTATAAGCTCAAGTATAAAATGAACCGAACTCAAATGGAATGAAAAACGTTTTACCGAACTTAAACGGAAAGAAAAATATTTTTATTAAATGTTTTTCAAGTTGTAGTTGATTAGAAAAATCCTTTGTATTTTCTAATAGTCGACTAAAACAATCAGAAACTACATGTTTTTCACCCACATCAATGTAGTCGACTAGACTACAAGAAGTAGTCGACTAGAACTCATTCTAGTCGACTAGATGAATCCATGTAGTCGACTAGATGAAGCATTGTAGTCGACTAAAAGAAATAAGTAGTCGACTAGTTGCACCTTAAAACTTGCAGTTTTATCAGAAAACATTTTCCATGTTTTGAGGATCGTGCTTAATGGTTTTCAAACGGCTCTTGACTCTAATAATTCAATACTCAATGTCTTAACCCTAATGAAATGCTATATATAGAATAAGATGAGTATATTGAATGTTAAGAGAGTTAAATCAAATAGAGAAAGAAGTCTTCATCTTGTACAGAAATTTTTCTGCAAAATCCATTGAAAGCAAGAAGAAAAAATCTAATTTTCTGCAAAATCTTTGAAAATCAAAAACTCTAGTTTCTCTTCTTATTCTCCAAATATTATTCATCGATTTATCCTTTGAGAATATACTTCTAGAGCTATTAAAAAATCACCAAAAACACTTGAGCTTATATTGATTTATCTTCCATAAAAACCTTTGGGTTTTGAGTGTTTTTGTTCTTGAGTGATTTTATTGATTACATACGAATTTGTAATCTCGGACAAGTGAAGTCCACCATTTGTTCAAGAGAGGATTGTTCTCTTGATTGAGAGACAAGCTCAAGAGGCTTGTGATTGTAAAGGTTTGCCATTCCACCTGTGAAGGAAGGGCCATAGTGAAAGGATCTAGAAAAGTCTCAAGAAGGGGTTCTTGAACCGAGGAGTAGGAGTTACCGAACCTCGAAAAATCACAGTGTCAATCTCTCTATCTCTCTCTCTTTATTTCATTAATTTGCATGATATATTTAATTGAATATCTTGTATGCTATTTAGTCTTGTGATTAGTTGTTAGATAAATTGAATTGAATTTATTCACTTGACTATTGAAGAAATTGAGTATTATATATATATTGTTCCATTTTCGAAAAGGAGTAGAATTATTTTTGAACACCCTATTTACCCCCCCTCTAGGGTTAATTAGTGACTAACAACTTTGATTGAGGCTGGCATAATTCTTCAAGCAATCCTTGATCATATTGGCTATAATTTATGTTATGCATTTCTAAAGGGTAATACACAAAGAAATATGTCTATAATAAAAACATTTGGAAGGATTTTCAACCTTAGGCACTAAAGTAATGACTGTAGAATTGATCTCTCTCCAGAGGTAATATGTATGAAAGAAGGCTTGGACTACTTTAGTAACATCCACACCCACAATACTCAAAGCTTACTTATAAAATAAAGCATTATAGCCATCACTGCCAGGAGCTTTCCCATCCTTCATAAAGAACATAGCTCTTCTAACCACATCATTAGAAACAGGAGTAGACAAGTGGTGGGCATCAAGTCCAATTTGCCCATTTTTCTCTTTGGTGACATAGGTATCATGCACTTTTGCTTTAAAAACCCATCTTTTCGTATTTAAGCAAAACAAGTCGCCTTTTACTCCCGATGCTTTTGGGTGAAGTCATAATGTCTGAAAATGATATTTTTACCCATCCAGTGAGATAATGATGTTGGGAAATGACAATTTCGCCCTTTAGTAGCTTTTCTTTGCTTTGGCGCATCTCTTGATTCTTTTCTCGAGATAGAAACGAACAAGAACTCAGTTAATTCACCGAGATTAGCTCTGTTTCTTCATTAAGCTCCTAAAACATGCTTACAAACACAAATGAGATAAAAATACCAAGTAATGGAATGCAAAGACATAACAAACGCAAGAAAGGGACGAAAAATGACCAATATTGAGCACCTATCACACCCTTAAACTTGCATATTGCTAGTCCCTTAGCAATAAACTCGAAGAAAATTAACTGTGATGATTCTTATTCTATCTAACCTATCTACTCTAACCTAATCCATTGCTTTCGTGAGGGTCGACGATTACACTTAGCACGTGTAACAAGTCTTTTAAACCCCTAGGTTACCCCTAGTGGACGAGTTAAGTCTCTTGAAGGTTTCCAATGATGGTACCTACAAACATCTCAATTCTTTTGTACTTACGCATTCATGAGTTCACACACTCAATTCAAATAAGCTATGATACAACACATAAGATAATATGAATGCAAATATTCCCACTCACTATCAAACAATAATTATATCGAGTTTCGTGTTATGAATGGTCCCCATTTAAGTGAATGCTTTTGCTACTTTCTATTTAAAATCCAGACAACCTTCCGTGATTTTGTGAACATTCAACTACAATATTTTAGCTTCTTTTCCCCTACTTCATTGATAAAACTTTGCCATTTTTTTAAAAAAACATACTTTTTCCATCTTTCCACTTTTCATCCCTTTTTGTCTTTCTAAGTCTCCGGACTTTCTTGCGAGAATTTTTATTCACAACCAACTGGGCCCGAGCTTCTTCCATGGGATTTATGCTCATAAGTCTTCTCCCCTTTAAACGTGAATAGTGATATTGGTGATACCAAAGCCCGGTTACTCAGATCAAAGAATTACTTTTTGCATTTTCTTTTTCAATTTTTTTTCAGTTTTCTCTATTTCAACCAAAACAACTCCCCTTCTCCCCTTTTATCGCGACAAAATTATTTTTCAACTACATAGTAAAAAATCAACCTATTTCTCATAGTGAACGTGTGCTTGTGTTTATAGGTCAAAGTCCTCTTTCTTAATTTCAGTTTCACTCATTCACTCACCCATGTAAAACCACATCACTTTACTAACTTGATCTAATCATTATTCTCATGAGCAGGAACATCACATCACATACTACTCACACATCATATTCACAAACTTAATCAACTATAAATGCCAAACATTCATGCATAAAAACAAAGAATTATTCCATTTTTTTTCTCAAAAATATTTATTCTTTGCAATACTATACCCTTACCCCCAAATTTAAATTAGACCATGTCCCCATGGTAAAAAAATAAAATTAGAACATATACAGTTACCCTTGAAGCTCAATTTTGGATTCCAAAGCAAAGAACAAATCTTCTCTCCCAAACTTGAATTGGATCACCTAGAGATATCATTAACGAAGCACACACACCCATTCATAGCAATGGAAAAGAATTACATCATAAACATCCAGAAATCAACACATGTTTTCCAGGAATCAGAGACATCTTTTTGTTTTTGTTTTTTTTTATGACAAAAATAATATCAATAATAAAAAAAAACTGTTTTGGCCTTAAGGGCCTACAATCCTAAAATATTAAAAATAAAAATAAAAGAAACAAAGACATGGCCTTAAGGGTGTACCATCTCTACAAATAAAATAACCTAAAAATCTTAACCCTAATTCCTAGTTCGCCTCTTTTTCTTCATCACTCGACACGGTACTCTTCAACCATATCCGGCAATCTGCAGTCTCTTTCAAATTATCTAAATCTTCCTGCGGATATATTTTCATGAATGTCCTCCGCATCTCATCCAATTCCTTCATTCTATCACCCAACTGCTCAACAATGATTTTTGATTGTAAAAACTGGTATGGAAGATAATAGTCACATTTATCAGTCCCCACCCATTCTCGACTCATAATTGCTCGAGCATACGACATCTCATCCACAATCAAAGTTCGAACACACACTTCATACCCATGAGTTAGGGTATAAAAGTTTTGAAGCATAGTGTGATCTCTTGCACTTGTTCGATTATTAAGCCGAAGTTGAGTCGCAACAACACAATCCAAATAAAGTAGATCCGACTTCAACCACCAATTTTCACATGTTTTATCCCCTGGATCTAAAACCGCACATAATTTCCTCACCAAATCTTCATCCTTATGTGGTCATACTACCAGATGCTCTTTCAAAATTCCATATAAGTTTACCGGAGTACCGATTGGTATATTCCATGCATCGACAATACTTCTTCTTCCAATCACAACAGGAGCACTCCACTGAGTCACCTTAGCCCTTATCACCTCAAATCCTGGCAGTCCCGAAACTATCATATTTTCGTAGAATTTTTGGACCAAGCCCGGATACACCTTTTCGCCCGTTGGTTTTTTGAGACGGTTCAATCCTTGTTCTCTAAGGATTTATTATCCGGGTAAAACCAAAACTCTATTCATCCTCTCTGGACAAAATATTTCCTCAAATTGCAACCGACACTGCAAAAATAATTTTGGTGTGGTTCGGTTTCCCTTTCGACTCGTAGCTTCGTTATTCGTGCTCTTCATAACCACGTATGGTTCCGTCTCCTATATAAACTCTTCCGGGTTAGAATAATCTTCATTAGTATTATCCATACTAACCTTCCTCGAAGTAGAAAGAATAAAAGAAGAATAGAAGAAGATTACCCAATATAATGCTCACTCCTTGAGAATTGTGAATTATGAATTGTGTTTACCCTATGGATGTATTTATAGATGAATGGAGTAGAATCAGAAGATAAAAGGATTCAAAACCCTTAATTGACTAGGAAAGGATAAACAATAACTAATCCATCTTCTATTTGCAGTTTCCTTGTCAGATTAGGATTACTCTAAAAATTCTATAAAAAATCTACACAAATTCCTAAAAATAAATTAAACAAATCGAAATACAAGTATAAGTACAAATCAGGCCAAAACATCCTAAAAGGGTCTAATTTTTAAAATTTTCTGGCCTAACCAAGAACTACCCTACGTGTAAGCATAGCGTAGGGCAAAAGTATTATTATTATTATTTTTTTATAAACAAGAAATATCATGACAAGCTTTCTAATAAACAACACACCCCCAAACATAAACACACACATGTCCTCGTGGTACGAAAATAAAATCACATATACTCAAGGTAGTAAACAGAGGGAGGCACACATATCAATAAGAGCGATCAAAATTTATCATTTTATATAAGAGCAAAAATATCACAAATAGTTAAAGATGATCGTTAAAGCGGTCACAAAAGATCAAATACTGACTCTTCGCTCTACGATTAATCTCTACTGTGAAGAACTAAAACATGAAAATCCTAAAAACAAAATAAAATAAACAAAACTAAACTACAACTAAAAAGCATCATTCGGAGCTGGCTATGGTGGTGGAATGCTCACTGCCATATGTCGAATCATAATATCTCACCGATCCATCATCTCACGGTTCTCACGTCGTTGGACTTGCCTCTCCTCTGCGAATAAGCTCTTTAATCCCTCAATATGGCCAATCAACTGGTTGTACTGAGTCTAAGTCATTGTAACAGCACCCTCAACTGGGGCTTATGGCACTTCATCTCCTGTAATAGCCTCCTCATCCTGTGGCACCTTTACCTCAGGTATTTCATCCTCAGCCTGTGGCATCTCCACATCCTCCTCTTATACACCCGGTAGTAAAACTCCTCCGAACCTGCGTCGGTGAGCAAATGTCTCTAGACCCTTCTTAAACCACCCCTTATTCCACGCTCCCTTGCCATATACCACTAACGGGGCAAACATATCCTCAGCATCCATCTGAAATCCCTGATCAAATATCAACTTCATCATAAGGCAGGGAAGAATCATCTGAAACTTGGCAGTCCCGACCTAGTTCTCCTGATGCAAGTGAATAAAGTCTGCCAAATGGCGAGTGGAATAGAGTACTAGTGACCAAACTCGAAAGTATAGTGCAACGCCAGAAATGACGGGTAGCACACGGTCTGATGGCTATGTGGTAATACATTGGATTGGACTATCACATCCTAAAGCCACAACATCGGATGATACTTAGACTTCTTGGTCCTATTACACCTATTGTCAGCCCACTGCCCCTCAGTCTGGAATCTCACAATATCATAAAGTGGCGGAAGTGGGTCTGGCATAGATAGGAACCGCTCCTCTAGCTCCGCAGGACACTCGTGTGGAATACCCCACGCAGCAACAATACTCTCGAGAATAATCTCAAACTCCCGCCCCTACACCACTCTCACTAGCCAAGTCCCTCTGGTGTAATGCCTCATATGAAGCCAGGACTCGCTAATCATGTCAGTGCAAATATGTGGTGTAGCTGGGACTAAGATCGGTAATAATCTGAGCTACCTCAGTACGCCTATAGTCCAATGTGGAATTGGCTCTATCCACTTGAGTGGTGCAATAACAAAAGTGCGTTCATGTCGGAACCCCTTCTTTAATGCCTGAGTCATCAGCATCTCGTTGGAGAATATTGAATGCTTCCATCTATAAGAAACGAGATCACCATCGTCACCATCAACTGCTAGCTCAAGATTTGGCACCTCGCCGCACTCAGCATCCTCTAACTCTGCCTTTTGCTCTGCCTGCGCATCCTCACTATCACCACTCTCAGAAATATGCTCATTAGATGTCTCCGACTCATGTGGTAGTGGTGATGGCTCAAGGACTAGAGCCTGTGCCCGGGGTTCCGCAGGTAAAATTGTCATCTGGCCAAATATCAAATCTAACTCAATGCCCTCCGTCGGTGCAATCGACCTTTCAGACTCCTCATCTAACGAATCCGGTGTAAAATACACTGGTCTTAGTGCCCGGGTACTATGATGTACATGCCCCGTACTCTCCAAGGGCGGTTACCGTGATCTATCTCTCTGTACTGCCATCCCCGAAGTAGATGCTCCCTTTGCCTCCTTCCTCGCTCCTTTTACGCGAGCCATTCCTACAGAATTCGGATTTTTATGAAAAATGAGCGAAAACTGTCCAAACAACAAATCAAATGCAAAACTATATCTAAATTATTCTAATACGATGATTAAACAAGACCTATCTCAAAAATTTGATATTTAACCGCCATCTGAAGCCGGAAACCCTAATTTTTTTAAAACGGATTAAAAAACGATTTTGATCGGTCTCGTTCATCAATACTAGTTTAGAATAGTTATAATAAGTAATCAAAACCCAAAGATTGGATCAAAACTTACCGATTCGCGAGAAACGGCAAATTCCCCAAAATTGGATTTCAGAGACTTTTTGAGTTCTTCACGTGAATCCGTACACATCACTCACCAATCTAATGATCCGCCACTTGGGTTTGATAGAAAATATCGATATTTGGCTTTAGGAACAAACGGGAGTCGAATTGGTGGAGAGGAGAAGGAGAAAAATGAAATTTGAAAATGAAAAGCCGCGAGACTATTTTATACAGTCTTGTGACCTACGCTTGGGCATAGGTGCCAAAGATGGATTTTTTGCTTCGGCCACTTTGTTTCTCATTCTCGATTTTTGAACACTCGAACCTCCCCTATACACACCTATTAACATGATTGACCTCAATTCGTCAAAATTCGGTGCTTCGTGGACAAAAATACCCCTCCAAATGATGACGACTATTTCGGACTCGATCTTAAAAAAATTTCAAATACTGAATTAAACTACTATTGTACAACTACAAACTAAGATCAAAAGCTACTCTTTATCTCTTAGTACCAATGTTTAACGTCGTTAGCTCGACGTTGCCGCCTCTCAGTATTCAGGATTAAAATCATTTGGCTTTGGTGCCGATTCTGTTAAATCAACTGTTTCAATGACACTCTCTATCAACACAACTTTTATATAATGCATTAAACGCTGACCATTCACCACAAATCACTTTCTGTTATCAGGGTCGTCAAGTTCCACCGCTCCATGGGGGTAAACCTTAGTAATTTTGTATGGCCCGTCCCATATTGACTAGAGCTTACTGGGAAACAATTTGAGTCTTGAATTGAACAATCATACTTTCTGGCGGACCTCAAAGCTTTTTTTTTTCTATGTCTATCATGGAATGCTTTGGTTCGGGCTTTATATATTCTAGAATTCTCATATGCGTTAGTCCTCAACTTCTCAAGCTCTGCGAGTTGGAGTTTTCTCTGAGCACCCGATCTTTTGATATCAAAATTCAATCTTCTAATCGCCCAATGTGCTCTGTGCTTGAGTTCCAAATGGAGATGACATGCCTTACCATAGACCAATTTGTATGGTGACAAAGCAATCGGTGTCTTGTAAGTAGTCTTTTATGCCCACAATGCATCATTTAGCCTTCTCGACCAATTCTTCAAATCAGGATCCACTGTCTTTTCAATAATGTTCTTGATCTCCCTGTTCCAAACCTCCACTTCACCACTCTTCTATGGATGATATGGCGTTCCAATTTTATGAGTGACACCATACTTCTTGCACAAGGCCGGAAAAAACTAGTTGTTGAAGTGACTGCCGCCGTCACTGATCAACACTAGTGGCATACCAAATATAGAAAAGATATTGGATTTAACAAACTCCTCAACAATAATGTGATTCACATGCGACGTGGCAATAGCCTCTACCCATTTAGAAACGTAATCAACTCCCATTAATATGTACTGCTTATCGCTGGCTTTTGGAAACAGTCCGATGAAGTCAATGCCCCATACATAAAAAAACTCAACCACCAAAATAGGATTTAGTGGCATCATGTCTCGTCGAGATATGGATCCCAACTTTTGACATCTTAGACAAGATTTACAAAACTTAAACGCATCCTTGAATATGGTGGGCCAATAAAAACCGCTCTGTAGGACTTTGTGAACTATCTTCTGAGCACCAAAATTCCTTCCACACTCTAACGTATGACAGAATGTCATTATGCCTTGAACTTCACTTTCTGGAACATATTTACAAATTATCTGATCTTGGCAATATTTGTACAGTCTGGGCATGTAGACTTTCTTACTTAGTAAATGCCTTAGTGCGATATGATCTGAGTAAACGACCACCTTGGTTCCTAACAAATACTACCTGAATTTGTCCAAGGTGAACTCTACTGCCAACAACTCCTTCTCGGTAGTTATGAAATTCATCTTAGCTTCGTTCAGAGTTCTACTGGCATAGTAAATCACATATGGCAACTTATATTTTCTCTGCCCTGGCACAGCTCCGATTGCATAATTTGAAGCGTCACACATTAGCTCAAAGGGTAGAGACCCGTCCGGTGGACAGATAATTGGGGCAGATGAGAGTTTAGTACGCAATTCCTCAAAGGCATGAAGACATTCTTCGTCAAATACAAATACTACATCTTTAGCTATTAAATTGCATAATGGCCAGGTGTTTTGCTAAAATCTTTGATCAACCATCTGTAAAACCTGGCATGGCCTAGAAAATAGCGTATCTGCTTCACAGATGTAGGAGGAGGTAATTTTGACATCAACTCGACTTTTGCTTTATCGACCTCAATCCCCTGCTTAGATATAATGTGGCCAAGTAGTATTCCCTCTTGAACTATAAAATGACTTTTCTCCCAACTAAAAATTAAGTTGGTCTCTTTACACCTTTCAAGTACTAGTGTTAAATGCCTTAAACAGTCTTCAAAGGTTGCCCCAAAGACTAATAAGTCATCCATTAAAACTTCAAGAAACATTTATACCATATTAGAGAAGATAGACATCATGCACCTCTGGAATTTACTGGTGCATTTTGTAAACAAAAAGGCATCTGTTTGTACACGAATGTGCCATATGGACAAGTGAAAGTGGTTTTCTCATGATTTACAGGATCAATTGTAACTTGATTATAGCCAAAATATCCATCCAAAAAGCAGTAGTAGCTCTGTCCGGTTAGTCTTTCCAGGATTTGATCGATGAATGGTAATGGAAAATGATCCTTCCTGGTGTTAGAGTTGAGCTTTCTGTAGTCGATACACACACGCCACCTCGTGGTCATGCGTTGAGGAATTAGGTCACCTTTTTCATTGGGCACCATTATGATTCCCGACTTCTTCGGGATCCCTTGAGTTAGGCTTACCAATTTACTATCAGAGATCGGGTAGATGATTCCCACATTTAGCAACTTCACTACTTCTTTTCATACTACCTCCATCATGTTCAGATTCAATCTTCTCTGCATCTCCCTTGACGGTTTTACCTCATCTTCTAAATAAATTTGATGCATTCAAATTGATGGATCAATCACTTTCAAATCAGCGACACTCCACCCAATTGCTTCTTTATTCTCGGTCAAGACCTCAATCAGACTCTATTCTTGTTTAGCTGTTAATTTTGATGAAGAGTTTCATCGGGTCCCAAGAAAACAAACTTCATCAACTCCTTAAGTTCTAAAACAGGAAGAGTTATAACTGATGGAACTGGGGGAGTACTTTAGAATATTGGGAGTGGTTCAACTAGCTCTTGCATCCATGGTTGTGCGTATAATGCAGTCTCAATTTTATCCAATTCCTTGTTCGGCCTTTCGACATATGCATCCCAATCTTCGATTTCTTCATTCGGCATTTCATTTGCCAGAAATTCTTCAAGCTCGTCTTTTTCCAGAATTTGAGTCGCAAAATCATGTATAATATCATCTAGCTCGTCGCACTCATCTATCTGGAAATAGTACATCAACTGAAGTAATTGATGGCTTCCCTCAAACACATTTATCCTGACTTTCATGTTCCTAAAGGTCAAATCCATGGCTCCGGTTTGGCAATTTATAGATACATTTTCCGTGGCCAGAAATGGTCTGCCTAAGATCACTGAGATGTGTTTTTTCGAGTCAGAGACAGGTTCCATTTCCAGGATTACCAAATCAACTGGAAAGTAAAACTTGCCCACTTGAACTATGATATCTTCCAAAATAGCTTTTGCCTGCTTGACAGATCGATCGGCAAATTGTAGTACAACCTCTGTGGGACTGAGCTCTCCCAACCCTAGTTGTTTATACACTGAATAAGGATGCAAGTTAATACTCACAACTAGATCAAGAAGGGCTCTACCAATTTCCTGTTCACCGATAACACAAGATATAGTGGGAGCATCGGGATCTTTCCTCTTTGGTGGAGTATTGCTTAATAGTAGTGAATTCACTTGTTTAGTTAAGAGTATTTTCTTCGGATTCTTTGTTCTTCTTTTCCTCTTCTGTGTACAGAGATCCTTGAAAAATTTGCCGTAAGGAATGTATCCAACATATCATATTCTTTCATCTTCCCATACTAAGCCGGTTCTCTAAGACATTGAGGAAATGGTAGTGCCACCTCGTAGTTCGCATTATCTGGCTCATCAAGCAATGTCTCATCTACATTCTTTTCTACTAGCAGTTTATCTTTCTGAACTTCAGTCTTTCCGCTCTAAACCTCTTTATGCTGTGCTTTTTCCACTTCCTTGCTTTGAGCTTGCTCAGCTTCTTTTCTTCTACGCAGCCCCTCCTCATGTTCTTCCTCCACTCTACTCTCTACTACCCTTCTACTTCTCAGAGTCGTAATTGCTTGAACAGACTTGTGATTTGCATTGGTAAACGATCTAAGCTCTTGTACTTGTTGGATCATTGGGTTAGCGATAGGCTGACTGGGGAACTGACCTGGTTCTCTATTATTTCTCTACTTTGCCATTTGTCCTAACTACATGGTGATTTAGGCCAGTGCTTGAGTATGTACCAACATCTAATTTTGGAGGTCCACCAAGGTCTGCTCTATCCTGTTATTTTGAAAACCTGGTGATGGAGCTTGATTTCTTTGAGGCTGGAGCTGATATTGGAATGGTTGGATAGCCTGGTTGTTATTGAATGATTGAAGAGCCAGAGAATTATTAGATGATTATCTGGGTGTGTAATTTGATTAATAATTTCGAGTCATTATTCTTAGCTGAGATTCGAATGATTGCTGACTCTATTGGAACCTTGACTGCGAGGTAAAATATTGCCTTGGTTGAAAATTGGATTGATAATTGGGCCACTGTCCTTGTTGAACTTGTTCAGGAGGATTCTCCACATTTGTGGACTTATAGGACAAGAATGGATGGTTTCTATTATTCGAAGAGTATGAGTTGGAGAACGGGGCATTATTGGAGTAATTCCATGTTGCATTGACATCAGTGGCTATTACATCCTCACACTAATTTTGAGAATAATATGGTTCAACCTCAAAAACTTCCCTTTTAGGGGAATGACTTCTTCAGGTAAGAAGTTTTTCAAATCGCTCTAACCTCTCCTCTATTAATCCCACCGGATTTTTTATATCATGATTAACCTCAAATGCTTTTTCTGATCCTCTATCTAGTTCACCTTTAGACCTTAGATTAGATTCATACTGAAGGGCATTTTCATTGATGTTATCAAACATCTCTAAAAGCTCTCTTGCGGGTTTTAAGGTAAACTAACCTTGTGTAAAGGCATCTATCAGATTTTTGTTCTTTTCACCTAGGTCCATGTAAAAATTTCTAGCAACATCCTGATAAGAAAAATTATGAAGGGGACATTTATACAAAATCTCATTGTACCTCTCCCACGCATCATGAAATTGCTCTCCTACAAATTGCCTGAATCGCTTAATCGCATCTTGGGCTTCTGAAGTCTTTCCCATGGGAAAATGTTTCTCTAAGAATTCTTGCCTAAGTGTTTCCCAGTCAAGTTTAGTTGCTTGAGTCAATTTAATGTACCATCTTTTTGCTTTGTCTTTTAAAGACCATGGGAATAGACGCACTCTTAGATCATTGTTAGTTAAACCATCATACCTAACGTTTGATGCAACCTCCAAGAATTCATTGACATGCTGGTACGGATCTTCTATCTTGAGACCAGAGAACTTTGGGAGCATGTTGATCACACTCTTCTTAATCTCGAAATGTTTTGCACCCTCCTCTTCTGGAAATTCAACATACGATTCATACGCGTCCGGTGCATAGAATCCCTTCAATGAGGCGTCATGTCCTCTCCGTGGATTGACTCTCTTGTCACCCATCTCGACCTCTTTTGTCTGACAACGCTCTTCAATAGATTTTTGAACACGTCGATCTATCGGACATACACTAAAAATTATTATTTTTCAAAATTTATTTTATTTTAATTTCTTTCTTTTTAAATAACTAATGCAAATTAACTAAACTACTTCTAAACTTATCTAAACTATGAATAAAAAGTAAAGCTAAAATTTAAATGCAAAAACCAAGCAAAATTGAAACTTACAAAGGGTCTAGACGCAACTTCAGTAACTTTGTCTTTTCCTTTCACTCTCTTCAATTGTACCTGTAAAATCACACACAAATTTCAACTTTAGCTTTAATCTACAGTAACGCAATGCGAATAAACTACTAAAGCTATTGTACAATGCCAAGTCCCCGGCAACGACACAAAAAACTTTATGGGCGTCAGGTGTGTGCAAAATATGTGGTTAAAAACAGTACCTTAACGACACTTTAGGTTTTACGCTTCTGCAAGTGCACAGAGAAATTGTATATAGTTTTCTTGAGTAGGGGAATATCGATCCCACAGAGACAATGATTGTTCACTTTAATAATCTAAAAACACTGAATTATAGTTTTCCAAAAAGAGTTGATTTTTGTAAATCCTCTAATATTACATAAATTAATCTAAACAACGAAGTAAATTGGTTTCTGATTCACAGAGAGAGAAAACTAGGGTTTCTTAACTCTACCATTAACCGCTTAACATAGTCCAAATTCTAATTTCAATTGAACCAGGTCGCACCGCGCAAGCAGTTTGACCCCAAAAAGGATTACTTTCAACCGGATTGCGACAGCCCATCTCAAGATTAAACTGATTAGTGCATGCCGACTACTAATAGAAAAGTAAATTAAAGATGTAAATTAAAGCATGAAAATAAACTAAAGCATGTCTATATCAGTTTATCAGGGCATGGCCTGTGTCAACCTAGGGTTTTGAGTTTATGACCACCATTGTGTAGAAAATCACAGATTAAGCATTCGAGTTCTAACCCATAGTGAATAATTGTGATTGTGTAAGATAAATATATTCGAAAAGTCTAAGACAAGAATCAATTCAAATATATAAATTTGTATCAAGAATAAAAACGGTCTCTCATCTAACACAATCATCAGAGTATAGTCATAGCTTCCCCTTTCTATAATTGAAAACAAAATCAGAACTACATTTTTTTGTTAGGGTTTTGTGAGAAAACCCTATATACCGAATTAGTTGATCATGGCTGAGGGAGTCTACATTGTCGGTGTAGAAATGCTCTCCATGGCCTTCTTTTTTGGACTCTAGGTCTTTAATGGTGGTTCTCTTCAATGAAAGAGAACTTTATGAATGAACGTGTATCTCTAAAATAGAACTAAAAATAACCCTAAAAATATATCTCTTTCTAAAGCCTAATCCTCTCATATTTATAGATAAGTAAGGGAACCCTAATGGTTGCCCTTTTCTATAATTTCATAATACATAAATAATCTCATAAAATCATATGTAAATATGTGTATAAGCTTGTACGTATACGTCTGGAATCACCGATCACTTGAAATATCAAAGTAGGGACAAAACTGGAAAGTTTTGAAATAACTCTGAAACAACTTCAGCATGTCTAGGGATCACGTGACCATCATGTGGGACCTTCACTTGGGATTAGGTCTAGAGCATAGGGTCCAAAACCAGAGCGTTGCTTAGGAGCGTAGGTTGAGTCCAATTTGCCCATTTTTCTCTCTAGTGACATAGGTATCATGCACTTTTGTTGTAAAAACCCGTCTTTTCGTATTTAAGCTAAACTGGTCATCTTTAACTTCCGATGCTTTTCGGTGAAGTAATAATGTCTGAAAATGACATTTTAGCCCTTTCAGTGAGATAATGATGTGATGAAATGACCATTTTGCCCTTCGGTAGCTCTTCTTTGCTCTGGTGCACCTCCTGATTCCTTTTTCGAGATAGAAATGAACACGAACTCACTTAATTCACCAAGATTAGCTCTGTTTCTTCATTAATCTCCTAAAACATGCTTATACACATAAACAAGATAAAAATACCAAGTAATGGAATGCAAAGACATAACAAATGCAAGATAGGAGTAAAAAATGACCAATATTGAGCACCTATCAACAAGCTGTTAAGATGATCCAAGGACAAAGGCTTAACAAAAGAGCATAAGTCAGGAATTTCTTCAACATCCCTAGCCTGCAAAAGCTTCTGATAAAACTTTATAATCTCAGCTGTAATCAAATGAGGAGAGTCAAGTCTCTGACCATCAAGAGAAGTAAGAGTGTAAATAGAATTCATCTTATTCCATGCTTTAACCATTGGATTCTAGATCTTTGCATGTACTAAGATTCCTCCAGTTTGGAAAGATGCAAATAATCTGCTAGATAATCCTGCTCTTGAATCTTTAGATCAGGATTATCTGGATTGCCATCCAACTGAGATTGGAGATCATGAAGCTTCTCACCAATAGCTTGCACCATAAAACTTAAATCATTGTAAAATCCAGCATTCAAACTCTTCAATTCTTTCTTCAAAAGCTTAAGCTTTTGAGAAACTTGAAACATAATAGAGCTTGGAATAACAACCCTCCACACTTGTTGAACAATACTCAGGAAATTAGTGTACTAAACAAGATGATTATTAAACCTGAATGGAGCACCTCTTTTTTGTAATAATTTATGGAAATTAACAAGAATCAAAGCATGGCCAGAAGTTTTATCAGGATCAAACTTAGCGTCAGAGGAAGGATTAGAGTGATTCGAAGATTCATTAAGAAAAACTCTATACAATTTTATGAACAGAGAACCATTAAACAAAGTGAACCTTAAGCCAGAATATTTGAGGTAAAACAAAGTAATTGAATCAAGACAATCTCCAAACTCCCTCATGCTAGCATCCCACACTATAGAACCACCAAACTGATCATCAGGATGCTTGATAGCATTAAAATCCCCAGCAAGAAAAAGAGGAGAATTGGAATAACTAGTTGAAAATTGAGCAATATTTCTACATAAACTCCTTCTGCCTATATTATGATTCACCCCATATACAAATCCACCAATGCAGTGGATAGAGCCATCTAAAGAATAAATGGAATAAAGAATCAACTGGTCAGAAGAAAACAACTCATTAACAATAAATGTAGCACGGTCGCAACAACTCCAAATTCTTCCATTATAAGATGGAGTATAGTTTGCAAGCAAGTTCCAACCCTTAACAACACTAGTCAAAACACGAGAAGCCTTATCCTCTTTAACCTTAGATTCAACCATACAAAAAAGAGAAGCTTTAGACTTCTTCACCACCTTATTAACTTCAAACAGTTTTTCTGAGGAATTTAAACCCCTAACATTCCAAATAACATATATATAAAACATTTATATATATATTGTTTTCTATTTATCCCTTTTTGTCTTTCTAAGCTCCGGATTTTTCAGCGAGGATTTTTAGTCCCAACTAATTGTACCCGAGCTTCTTCCATGGGATTTATGCTCATCAGTTTTCTCCCCTTTTGACATGAACACTCATACTTTGTGGTAAGAGGCCCAGTTACTCAGATCGAAAAATCACTATTTTCATTTTTATGTTTTCATATATTTTTTTCATACTTTTTCTTCATAACACTCGCCTTCTCCCCTTGTCATGGTTACAAAGCAATTTTTTCAACTACAAAGTCAAAGGTTAATTAGTTTTTCCATAAAGAATGTGTGTGTGCTTTATAGGCCAATACTATCTTTTTCGGTTTCAATTTCACTCATCTATTCACCATTGTGGACGATATCTTAAAAATCAACTTAATCAAACTATTACGTACTCATGAGTGGGCTAGTTGCATACATGATATATTTCTAGTCATAACATGTACACAAATCAACTCATATCAAATCTCAATCACTTATTTCGAATGAAGAACTTAAAAACAAATTCAAAATTTTTAACTTTTTTATTTTTCTGATTCCCTTAAAGCATCTAATTACTAACTCCTCACCCCCCGCCCCCAAACAAAAAGAAGACCATGTCCTCATGGTCAAAAAACAAAAATAAAGTAGGGAAGACATTGTTACCGCCCTTGAAGTGTAATTTCAGTTAATTCGTTATATTGCTCGTATCTCCCCAAAACTTGCTTTGGATGATCTATTCGAAAAATAAAACACTATGCAATACCCAAGATCTTATCCAATAAAGAGATAATAATAAAATAAACCAAAATAGTAATTATGAAGCATATTTTTCAAGGGAATGGAATTTTATTAATAAAAGCACACATGATTTAGCCTTAAGGGCCTATAATCTTAAAAAATAAAATTGCAAAAAAATAAAATAAAATAAAACTAAAAACAAGGATAGAACCAATCTCGAATGGATTTGGTAAAAAAAGAAATAAGAAGAAAGTAAAATAAAAAAAAAATCCTAGAGAATTCTACATCCATTCCCTAATCCTACGAATTATTCATATTCCCCTTCTAGCCACATTCAGTAACGTCATTGTTCCATGCGTTGAATCCCTTTGCTCACCACTTTCTTTGCTCATATATGGATGATCTCCCAAAGAATTGATCATGATCAATTTTCCTAGGTGCCGTATACATTGGTTCATCAATCGTATCCAAAAATTCACCTAATTGATCTTCAATTAATGTCGTGATGAGGAAAGGAAAGAACAACTTCACATCCTTATGTATTGAAGCACATGAATTTTGCTCAAAAGTGTGCAAACACTCTATAAAATTATCATAGATCAATTCCGGGATAAAAACCCAAAATATTTTCTTAAATTAGTAGAGTGTATACACCATCTCTCGGTATAAGTACTTATGTTTGTCCTTGGGACATGCTTGTTTGTTCAAAATCCCATCAATATACCAAAGCTTTAGTTCTAACTCCATCTTCGTAATCCAAAATTTAGTTGGCTGATATTCAAGCCCATCGCAAATCTCTCTAACCATATCATGAAAGGACATAATCGGATGTGGATAAAGAGAAACTTACCATCAAGATCGGAAGGTAATTCATGGGGAAGTCCCCATGCTTTTGCAATAGCCTTGGGAGTCACGTTGATAGACCTTGAATTGTATCGTATAGTTATACGAGCGATCAAACCTCCTTCACCTTGAACATCATACCTCATGTTGTAGTAGAAATCATGCACAATATTAGGAAAAGCTTGTAAATTTGCCGACTTGTAAAGCTGCTCTAATTGCCGCTCCTTGAAAGCCCGATCCGTCATGATCTCCAGTAGATCGTACGTGATATGCTTATAGAACACTCGGTCATACTTGATCTTGTAATATGCAAGATGATCACTGGTGTGTTTTAAAATATTACTCGCAAGTGCACGAATCAATTGTAGTTTAGGTAATGCAAGAACGAGGTCGAACCCAAAGGAATGCTTTAAAGAGAACTTAATTAAACTCAAATTAATCTAAAACTAACCTAGTTTCTCAAAGTTTGTTTGTTGAAGTGATTTTTATATTAAACATGCAATATCGAAATACAAATAATTAAAGCGAGAATAATAGGGAGAAAAAATACTAAGGTATCGGAATCCACCACCACTAATCCATAAACTTCTAATTATTCCTTTATCAATTCCAATTTTAGAGTAGTAATTTAGAAATCAATCTTATTACTTTCTCAAGATTTAACAATAACGTACTAATGAAATATATTTTCAAGAAATAGATTTTCCTTCGCTTTAAAGTGTAAAATTCTAAGCATCCTATGTATGCAATTTAATGGATCACATAAGATCAAAGATTTTTACTTATAAACTCATCAAATCCAAGCTTTATTAATTGTGATAAGAATTCTTAACTACTATAAATACATGATATTTATAGTGAAAGGAATTTAAAACAATTAATACTATGAAGTGAAAATCATAAGCATTTAAACCATACACATGGAAATTGATAAAAGACTAAAAGGAATTTATTTAATAAATGGTGGTTTCATCCTCAACCTTAGTTGAGAATTTAGTTACACATGCTTAAAAAGAAAATAACAAAGTAAGAACAATAAAACCCGGAATTGAAGATAAATTATTCTCCTCTTTGGTGTCCTTCTTGCTCTCCTCCTTCTTCTTCTCTTCTTCTTTTTCTTCTTCAAGATGTATCCATATTTATAGAGAAATATTGGAATCAAATTACAACTTGTAAAGAGAAATGAAATATTCCTTTCTTTTCTTTTTCTTTGAATATACATAACTTTCCATCACATTTTGTTCTTTTCCCATGTGCATTTGAATCTTCCAACTTTCATCCATGTGCATTTGATTCATCCAACTTTCATTCATGTGCATTTGATTCATTTCTCACTTTACACCTATAAATGAAAGACATAAATGTAGATGTAATTTAATCACATTCAAAATGATTTATTCAACAATTTTATTATATAAATTAAGTTTTGTGCACTTATCATTATTACACTTCTAAATTAATTAAAATAAATAGTTTTACCTACTAACAAATATACATTTGGGGATAAAATATGTATGTAAAATGGACTTATCAAATACCCCCAAACCTATATTTTGCTAGTCCTCGAGCAAAACAAAAAGAAATAAAATTCTAACTATACCATTTTCGCTGGTTGTCTCGATTACATTTAGCATATGTAATAAGCCTTTGAACCCCTAAGTTTCCCCTAGTGGACGAGTTATAGTCTCGTGAGGGTTTCCAGTGATGATACCCACAAACATCGATTCTCGTGAATATACTACCCACAATTTCTCAATTCTTTATAATCACGTATTCATGCATTCACATACTCATCAACCAAGTCATGATATAATGCACAAGATATTATGGATGCAAATACTCCCATTCACTACCGAACAATAACTAATCTCAAGATTCGTGTCATGAATGGCTCCCACAAAAGTAAAATAAATAGTTTTACCTACTAACAAATATACATTTGGGGATAAAATATGTATGTAAAATGGACTTATCAATCACCCTTAGGGGTATTATCTTTGATCTCCTCCTCCGTCAAACTTCCAATGGCCATACTAGATTTAATTATTTAATAGTTTTGAAGAAGATGTGAAAGAAAGACCAGGGGAGGCCCTATATTTATAGATCGTAAATCTAAGTCCTTTCTAGGAGAGGAATGATTTAATTTACAGCAGAAATCTGGAATAGGAATCATTAAAGTGGTAAGTTTTGAAATGGTAATGAGATTTAACGCATATTTTCCATGGTTGAACAAGAGTCCAGTATTTATGGAAACTTTTCATAAAATTCTCTTCCTTTGTTATAAAAGTTATTAAAACTATATACCTACTATTATAATATAGTCAAAATCAAATGTTAAAAGGAAAAATAAAAATACATAAATATATTTATTTTCAAAAATTATAAATTTTTCCAGGGTCCTACGAGTATTCGGTGGGGAAACTGCCGTGTACTCGGTAGTCCCTGTACCAAAATTTTTCAAAATTTTCCTTTAATATAAATATATAATGTAAATATATATATAAGTTATACATAGTAAGATATAAAAACTTAATATATATAATTATATGTATTCCAAAGTTAGTAAAATTTATTTTATATATTTTTCTATTAATATGATATTATATATTTATGAAAATAATTTAAATTTATATTGTAAATTATACATATGTAAATTGATATATAATTTAAAAACAAATACTTCTAAAAACTTCGTACCCCCCCCCCCCCCCCCCCCCAAACTTATATCATTATGCTTATATAATCATGACATTAGCAAAAGACTTTGTTTAATTAATATCCAAAATATCCATTTTCATTAATTTTCTAATATGTTCAAATGGAATACAAAAATAACTAAAGAAAATAAAAAAAAAACTCAAAAGTACAAAATAACGATTCATGGCTAGACCTAAGGCGATATCTAGAACATAAATCTATGCCGCCTCATGATCGACTACTATGAAAATCCTAAGACTCGGACGGTGGTTGTGGTGGATGAGAAGTGGATCCAGAACAGTATGTCTGAAATCCACGAGCCATCTCTGCTCGGATCTCGGGTTGATCATGAAGAATCTGCTCCTGACGGGCTACCATATCTGTATACTGTTCCCTAGATAGAGTCACTATCTCCCTCTACCTAGGTGCCTGAGGCATCTCCTGATCGGTAGCCTCGTCATCATCATCACCTCTATCTGTTGCAATGAGGGCGGTATCGATCTTGAAAGTTCGATCCCTCACCCTCGTTGACAATCTGATGGCCACATCATAGACTAGCTTGCGATAGAACTCGCGAACCATCTTTGGATAGTACATGGGTAACACCGGTGTCAACAATGGCCTCAACCTCCACTTCACCAACTGTTTCACACTTATTTTGGAATTTTGTTCGTGTCGGAAATCAGCGTAGTTGATGGTACGCTCGAGAAGAAAATCCTTACGTAGGCCAACCTCCCTCGCCCTTTGTCGTCCCTAGGCCTCCCGTTGGGCCACTTGTGTGAGAATCTTGACACTCAGTGCTGATGATTCTCTACCCTCCATCATTCTACTCCTCTTCTTAGGCACCATTTAGATGATTTTGAATAGATTTGAATGAGTTTACAAGTGTGTATAGGCGCGTATATATATAGCTTTAAAAATATGAAGAAAATAGGGAATTTTAGTATGTTTTGTTATGAAATAATCGGTGGGTTTTGGTCGAATTAGGGCAAGAATGAAGATATAGGGCTTGATTTGAGCAAAGATGATCTAAAATTGAGGATTTGAGGGCAAAACGAAGGTATATATAAATATATATGCGTATATATGTATATATGGAGTGATATACACAAATTGGGAAGGTTTTGAAGCTTGAATCTTGTTGGTTCGAGAGTAATGCAGGTGTAGGAGAGTTAGGGTGTAAGTTATTGGAGACAAAATATGAATTTGAATGATTTTGGAGAGAAAGAGTTGAACCCTAATATGAACTGCTGAGTTGCCCAGTTTAGTTCGAATTTCAAGTCACCGAGTACTTGGTAATTCATAGTTGCTGAGTAATTTTCTAATTCTCCCTTTTTGCTTTCTGATTCGTTTCTTTCCTTACCACATATTCTAAACTTAATGTAAACATAAACTAATTATAATTAAACTAAAATTCAAAGAACAAAAAGTAATAAAGATCCTATTATTACATATCCGTCTAAGAAAACACAAACTGTAATACCCCGTATTTAATGGATATTTATTTCCTTAATTATTTTGGATGGCATAATGGGTGTTTAAATTATTGAATGAGGCTATCTTAGTCTTTTTAAGTCTAGTAGGTTATAATGAAATTTTGTGATCTGAAGGGGGGCAAGGTTGTCATTAGTGTTTGGGCAGTTTGTTGATTTATGCATAATACAAGGATAGTTTGGACATTTCCCTAACCCTAACATCTTCTATATAAGCATCCTTAACTTCAGATCTAGCCCCCATCTCATTTCTTCTACTACTTCTTCTTCTTCATCAATTATACCCGAAATTGTGAGGGTTGAGAGGTTGAGAGCTTAGAATTGGTTTGGATCTGTACTTGTGGTGGATTCAGCTCTACATTACAGGCAAGACATATGTTCTACTCTTCCTCTTTGTACTAAAATTTCGTAGCCTTTACTTTGTGCATCTATAATCTGCTAGATAGTATTTTTCATATATGTATATGTATGTGTAAATCATGTTCATATATGACTTTTATATATTCTGTTTATACATATATGTATAGATGCGTAGGTATATATATAGATCTTGTATATAGGCATATATGTATAGATCTGTTAGAGTATATTCATATTCATGTTTATTTATGTGACTTATATATTCTATTTATACATATATGTATAGATCCGTAAGTATATATATAGATCTTGTATACATGTAGAGATTCGTGGATCTATATAGGCATATATGTATAGATCTGTTAGAGTATGTTCATATTCATGTTTATTTATGTGATGATATATATTCTGTTTATATGTATATGTATAGATCCATGATCATATGTACAGATCTTGTATATAGGTAGAGATTAGTAGTCTTATATAGACATATATGTACAAATTTGTTAGAGTATATTTATATTCATATATATATATGATGATTTATATTCTGGTTATACATATATGTACAGATCTATGATAATATGTATAGATCTTCTATATATATAGAGATTTGTGGTGATATATTGATATATGCATGAGACTATGTTTATATCTAGCTATACGTACAAATCTGTTTTTACCATGTGTAGCTATACATGTATGGATTCGTGGTTATGTGTCTTGTTGGTATGATTCTGATGATGTGTATATGGTTGGAACTTAGTATAAATATCTGAGTACATAAATATTTTAGGTTTCAATGTTGACAAAGATTTCAAAACTATTATTAGAAAAATATTGCATATTTATGTAATTGTTTTTCTCTATTTTCTTTGTTATCAGACTCTGGACATTGATTTATATTGTTATTACGTGTATCACGAATTATACTGGATTACGTATTTTTGACCGTATAAATGAATAGTTTCGACCGTATAAAATACCGTATACCTTGGCGCTGGGGCGCTGGGGCGCTGCCCCAGACTCCGCCAGGGGGGCGCTCAGGTAATGGTCGCGCCGCCCCCCTGGACCCCCCAGACTCGACCTTATAAATTGTTATACGTTCCCGAATAAATATTACAAGCGAATTATTAAATTCGTAAAATCCTAAGATTTAAATTAAATGACTATGTTTTGGAAATTTATAAGAAACCACAAGGAGGCTGACTATTACTGCAGTCTAACTAGTACCACGGGACATGGGTGAGTTGTCACGGCATGGGTGAGTTGTCGGGTACGTGGTTATGGTACGGCATGGATTGGATGTTGTATGGAAAAATCATATTAATGTAAGAAATTTATAAACAATATTTATATTAAATGGTGGTATATTAGTGACTATAGTTATAATTAAATATATTATTTTTTTTAATATAATTTTGGGTTTAGGTGTCACTAGGAAAGGGGATGGATTTTGGTACTCTGCTTGGGATCATGTAGAGTTGTTCTTGCTCGTGGGTTTAACCCACATTTTTGTTGTTTCAGGTCCTCGGCAGTTTCACCAGCAGGGTTGAGGATTTCATATCTATATGTCCGGTTCTATCATAGTTTCCTTCCACTCCAGGGTAGGATCCGATAAATGTCATATGTTGTATTTCTTATAAGTGTGTTTCTAGGGGTCCATGTTTATGGGATTTCCAAATTGTACTGTGTGGGACTTATTTTATTTAAGGATGTATTGGGAGTGGTCTTCTTCATGTATAAGTTGTATCCTTATTTTGTTATTGTTGTTATTATTATATTTCTATTTTATGTCTTCTCTTCTGTGCTTATGTTATCAATTACTAACGCTTCTAGTTTTCTATGTATGGGCCTGGGCAACCTATGCATGAAAATTTGGGGGTGTCACACAAACTTTCTTAGCCGGTGCCTCTATTTAACATCGTTGGCCCGACTGTCATGCAACTAAAATCCTAGGATTCCCGAACCGGGACATCCGAGGACTCCGGGGTGTGATCCATACAGTGAGCGACCAACTAAGATATCAATTACCATTATTCAATTGAATAATAGAAATACAACAGCGGAATCCAACAAAAATCCGGCAGAGTTCCGTTTGTAAATGGAACATCCAGAAACACAAACACAACAGAATAACCTGCCAATAAAAAAACAATAACTATAATGGCAAACAACCTAACACTCATCAAACCTACTAGGGATGAGGTAGTAGAAACAAAATCACCGCTACCTCTACATAACCCTCGATAATCTATAGAGCCACAATGCTAGAATAAGAATGCAGAAAGACACATTACAGTGTCGAAGAGATACACTGACATCCTGAAATAATAAATACAGGAAATAAAAGATACACCAATAGGGAGTATGCCAACAGATTGGCTCCCAAGAGAAATAAATGGCAATCCCATACAACATGGGTAAAGGAACTAAATGATAAAGAAGACAGTAGATAACTATCGTCCCCAATCCAGTCGCACTGCAACCGTAACCGCATCACCCTACGCTACTCTAAAACCTATAACAAGAAAAATAAAGAAAAGGTGTTGTTGCACTGCATACTGTCCGTAGCCGAAACATTTCCTGCAAATTGGTGTGAGACACCAAGGCATAAACCGCCGGGGTGAGCACACAAAGCCCCGTAGGAAAAGGTATGATCATAACCGTCACATCCTCTGACTATCCAAGTAGTACTCACCAACCCGTGTACATGCATCTACCCTAGGTCAATTTGTCATCTCACATGGCACTCACGCCACTGCAAGACCCCAAATAACGCAATCATGTATCAGGGAAGCACGATAAGGCACGAAGCATAGAATACAATGCTAACGATCAATCACTATCATATACCCATGTACAAAACACAGTCTAGTATATATATACCCTGAAGGTAACTAATCATATCCCAATATATGAGTACATATATATATGTATATATATATATCTATAAGTATACAATCAGTCTCACAAGGAACCAACAAGACTCGTACTCTAAGTACCAACACCGATAGTCTACACTACTCTCACAAACGTACGTTAAGTACACGACACCCAAGTCCAAACTAACAAATCAACAAGTGCTCACAACGCTAACCAGATGATCTATACAGGGAGAATCACATTCACCTTTAATATTCATAAGAGAAAGAATTCATAAATAATACCAAGGAAGGCTCATAACCCACTCCCCGAGAAAATAGGAGGGAAAGTATCCACTTCCTTGCATATTAACATAATCATCATCAACAAGGAATATCGGTTGTAAGAGATTATCCCGCGACATAGGATCCGAAGATCAAATGCACGAGACAAACCCGCAACTTTGAGAGTAGCGCATTCCACCCGATGGGATGGAACCAACCCTATATCAACCTTTTCGGACTTACTAGTTCCGTAGGTGAGAGACACCTCCTGGCCAATTGTTGCAATGATTCGACACAAGTCTACTCACACATGGTTACACGACCCGCATAGACCAACACCCATGCACTCAACAGGATACGGTGTACTTAATATGCATATAGGGTCTCAATAAAAACTAGGCTTAATCATAATACATGCATTTATGTCACTATGCAATATATTATGCTAAATTCATTAACATGCTCACAATCACCCACATATAAGTCATAATTCACAAAGATATCAATTTCATCCCTTTTTAACATGCTTTTAAATGAATTAAAGCAATAACCCACAATTATATAATCTCATCTCTTTTTACATGTTTTCAAATTAATCAAGCAATAATCCACAAGCATAAGGGGAACTAAAATAACATTGTAAGTTGACATGCCACGTCACACAATTCACATAATTCCATATCCGGTTCCACTAACCAAAGAAAATGGAAACATACACAACCTCGCGTACACGTATACACTAAACTATGTCTAGCGCTTAATTCCAATCACTCAAATGGAACTAGCCTAATCCACCATTTAGGCCACTATTCAACTCATATACATATATATATATACCTATACTAACATGATTTATTTAATCCTACACAAAATTTCTAAATCATAATTATATAACTAGTATGCTCAAATAATAATATCACATATTAGTCTAGAGTCATCTGTACTGATAGTGATTCCCCTATCTCTTGATGCGTTCCTATGGACTAACCGTCGCGCCCATACCCGAATCGAATATACCGACATGTTGCCCAAGATGCACGCTCAAATCAGTTCCAAAATATTCATGCCCGAAGTGAGGTCTATCGTGAACAGTACCGACGCCCGAAGATGGGGCCCACCAACCTAAGTTGTCGGAATAAATTTCCGCTTGAACCAAAACGTCCACCTCAATGACCTATTCAATATAACGAAGCCCATTAGCAATAACCTAACCAATTGAACAAATCTGGGAAATACCGAAAAGAATTTCCTACCTACTTTTTCGATTTCCCGACAAACCGCTAAACAAAATTTTAATATGTCGAACACGACACCAAGACGAAGCTACCCTCCGAAAATCAGCCTAAACGGAGTTCAGAAAGCCTCCGAATTAACACCAAATAGTCCAGCCAGAATTGGATTTGCCCACCCCCACGTGCGGTGGCTGAGCGAGTTGCGCTTCCAACAACTTGTTAAGGCTGGCGAATATAGTTCCTGGTCAAAAGCCAAGCCACCAGGTCCCCTCTCTCTCTCTCTCTCTTGCAATACCTCATTTGCAAACCACCACCATCACGCCATTGCTCCTCGCTATCGCTACTAGGCCTCCGGCGAACCACTAACCCAAGTTGCCCTCCCTCCTGCGCGACTCAGCCCACACCAGGTTATATGTGACCTTCCCTTCTTTCATACCCCTAAAATCCAAAGACTCCAAAACCAGGACATCCGAGGACTCTGGGTGTGATCCATACATAAAGCGACCAACTAAGAATACCAATAACAACAAAACATATGGAATACTGATAAAAATGATATATTTCATACCCAATTGAATGGTAGAAATACAACAGCGAAATCCAACAAAAATCCAGCAGAGTTCCGTTTGTAAATGAAACATCCTCGAAACACAACATAACATATAACCTGTCAATAACAAGTGTTATAATATCAATGGCTTATAACCCAACATTCGTGAATCCTACTAGGGCCGAGGTAGTGGATCGAAACCATCGCTACCTCTACACAACCCTCCATAATGAACTGAGCAATAATGCTCAAATAAAAATACATAAAGGCACATGATGGTGCTGAAGAGAAACAACGACATCCTAAAATAAAAGAATACATGGAAATAAAATATACACTAATAGGGAAGATGCCAACAGACTGGATCCCAAGAGAAATACACGGAAATCCCATTCAACATGGGTAAAGAGAGTAATAATTAGAAAACAGTAGCTAGCTATCGTCCCCAATCTAGTCACACTACAACCGTAACCGCATCACCCTGCACAACTCCACTACCTGTAACGAGGAAAACAAAGAAAATGTGTCATTGCACCGCATGCTGGACGTAGCCGAAATGTTTCCTGCAAACTGACGTGGAATACTAGGGGTATAAAACACCCTGTGAGCAAAGAAGCTCAGTGGGAAAAACAAAATCCTAACTAACACATCCTCTGACTATTTAGGTAACGGTAAACTATCCAGCAAGATATATAGTACACTATAAATCCCAGCCACAAATCACAAGGCACGCACTCATATATAGCGCCACTCTCACAACCGTATGCTAAGTACACAACACGCAAGTCCAAACTGACTAATCACTAAGTGATCACATCTCTAACCAGAGGATCCAAAAAGAGAGAATCACAATCACCTGTAATATCCAAATGAAAGAAACATCCACAACTAGTAACAAGGACGGCTCATAACCCACTCCCCGAGAACATAGGAGGAAAGCACTTTCATCCTTGCATACTAACATAACCATCATCAATATATATATATATATATATATATATATATTTATATAATATTCATGAACCATTATCCCATACCTCGAGAAGATCTACACATCAAGGACTAATCACTTCAATCATATCACATCACCTATACCATTAATCACATCATCACATCAACCTCTTAATATTATCCTCAATAAGGTTAATCAAATCACAAATGCTCTCACTATAGGTAAGGAAAACCAATCGATCAAATCACAGAGAGCACACGAACACTACTCTCATGAACGACCACATAAGGGTCACTAAAACAAAACAAGGGAAAAGAGATCCCAATGCTAACCAATGAATAACCGAGACAACAATGTCAAGGTTAAGAACCTAATGTCCAAGAGGACACTGAAGAAGAGCAATACATTGGACTCACGGAACACAACCCTCTATTTCCAACTACTTAATAGAATCACTTAGACCCCTTAAGATCATAACAAGGGAAAACTAGTGGCCGATACCACAGAACTAACTAATTTCAATCAATACCTCTTCCGATTTATTCAAACCTCACATTCACAGTTAAATGATACATTCCTCTAAATGTGACAAAAACATCTATTTGGTCAGTAGTACGCAACCAACCAAGACCACAAGACTATCATCCGCCTTCTCAGGGCCTCAACTCACATTTCATTATACTTTAATAATTACTGTATTTAAATCATGTTTTTACGTATCCACTTTCAGTTGAGCATTATATTAGAATATGAATTTATTTCTCAATATTCAAAACAAGCGTGTTCTAAAATCACATGTAATGATATCATGATCTACATGTATAACAGAATAACTTAAATGCAACATGAATGCAATGTGACTTAACACCACCTCGTGGTACACACACAACCCCACACCCTACTCCAAGGGTCAACAGATACTCACTCGTTCCATAGGTTGGGAACCCCTATAAGTTTCGTAGCCCCAATATCCGAGAGTGACATAAACCACCACTATGGGGCAACAACCAACCTTATATCCCCATTTTTTGGCTGACTAGTTCCGTATGTGGGAGACACCTATCACTGTAGTAGCCCCAAGATCCGAGAGTGGCACACACCACCAAGATGGGGCAGCAACCAACACTATATCCTCATTTTTGTCTTACTCTTTTCGTAGGTGGGAAACACCTATCACTATAGTGGCCCCAATGTCCGAGAGTGGCGCATACCACCACGATGGGGCAGCAACCAACATTATATCCCCATTTTTTGGCTTACTCGTTTCGTAGGTGGGAGACACCTATCACTGTAGTGGCCCCAATATCCGAGAGTGGCATATACCACCATGATGGGGCAACAACCAACCATATATCCCTATTTTTTGGCTTACTCATTCTGTAGGTGGGAGAGAACTATCACTGTTGTGGCCCCCATATCCGAGAGTGGCGCAGACCACCACGATGGGGCAACAACTAATACGATATCCCATTTTTTTGGCTTACTCGTTCCGTAGGTAGGAGACACCTATCACTGTAGTGGCCCCAATATCCGAGAGTCGCACACACAACCAAGATGGGGCAGCAACCAACGTTATATCCCCATTCTTTGGCTTACTCATTCCGTAGGTGGGAGACACTTAATGCACCAACACAAATATGTATCTCATCATATTTATGAAAACATTCAACTATCCGACACAAGTCAAACTCACACATGGTTACACGACCCTCATAGACCAACACTCATGTACTCAACATTACACAGTGTAATGAAATATGTCTGCATAAAAGGTCTCAATAAAACCATATCTCAACATAAATATGTAATGCATCATATTTATGAAAATATTCTCCAGCATGACTTTAAATCACTAAGTAATAATCAACAAGGATGTTTGCTCATGCATCATTCATGTTCCATATCATCAAGTTATCCTTTAATTTCACAAGGATGACATTTCTATTCATTTAACATGCTTTTATCTCAGTTAATGCAATAATCAACAATTATATCAATTTCATCCCCTTAAACATGCTTTTAATTTTGTTAAAGCAAGAATTCACAAGTGTAAGGGAAACTAGAATAATGTCTAAGTTTTCACGTCCCTCATTGTCACATATCCCCTAACATGTTTTAAATTCCGTAAATAGAATTAAAAAGGGAAACTGATTTAATGTTCTAAGTTCAAGTCTAACTTTGACAAATTTTACTAACCCGCTTTAAATCTCAAGGGGTTACTAGACCACCTATTCACATTCCATTCAAATAGGTTTTAATTTAGCAGGAAAAATATTTATTTAATTTTATCAAATTAATTTTATTCTCTTGCTTCGCTTCTAACCAATATATATACATTTTATATTCATAAATATAAATATCTAATATAAAATAAAAGCTAGGACGGGTTCGCACACCCAAACCATATTAAATGATACAGTAGTGAGAATATTTTTTCCACCTTAAAACGCACGCCACACGTTAAACCATCACGTCCGCAACCGAACCAGATACATCGATGATGGGTGTCAGGTGTGTGCAAAATATGTGGTTAAAAATGACAGCTTAACGACACTTTAGGTTTTACCCTTCTGCAAACGCACAGATCAATTGTAGAAAGTTTTGTTTGAGTAGGGGAATATCGATCCCATAGAGACTATGATTGTTCACTTCAATAATCTAAAAACACTGCATTATATTTTTCCGAAAAGAGTTTGGTTTTGTGACTTATCTAATGTTAATGAAAATAAAACAGAAAGCAATAATAAATAATGGTTGTGATTCAGAGAAAGAGAAAACTAGGGTTTCCTCACTCCACCACTAATCGAATAACATAGTCCAAATTCTATTTCAATTGCATGAGGGCGATCCATTGACTGTGAATTCGGTCACACCATGCCAGTAGTTTGACCCCAAAAAGGATTACTCTCAACCGGATCGCAACAACCCATCTCAAGACTAAACTGATTAGTTCATGCTAACTACTAGCAGAAAGTAAATTAAAGCATGAAAATAAACTAAAGCATGTCTATATCAGTTTGTCAGGGCATGACTTGTGTTAACCTAGGGTTTCGAGTTTTATGACCACCATTGTGTAGAAAATAACATATTAAGTATCCGAGTTCCAGCCCATAGTGAATAATTGTGATAGTGTAAGATAAATATATTCGAAAAGTCTAAGACAAGAATCAATTCAAATATATAAACTTGTATCACGAATACAAACGGTCTCTAATCTAGCACAATCGTCACAGTATAGTCACAGTTTCCCCTATCTACAATTGAATATAAAATTAGAAATACATTACTTGGCTAGGGTTTTGCGAGAAAACCCTAGATACCGAGTTAGTTGATCATGGTGGAGAGTCATACACCTCTGAAATGTCACTACCACATTACATAAACCAAAAGCCATCCATCTGTACGCGAGTGTGCCATATGGATAAGTAAATGTTGTTTTCTCCTGATCCGCAGGATCAATTGCCACTTGATTATAGCCGGAATATCCATCCAAAAAATAGTAGTAGCTCTATCCGGCTAATCTTTCCAGGATTTGATCGATGAATGGTAATGGAAAATGATCGTTCCTGGTGTTAGAGTTGAGCTTTCTGTAGTTAATACACACGCCACCCCGTAGTCGTGCGTTGAGGAATTAGGTCACCCTTTTCATTGGCCACCACTGTGATTCCTGACTTCTTCGAGACCATTTGAGTAGGGATTACCCACTTACTATAAGAGATCGGGTAGATGATTCCCACATCTAGCAACTTCACTACTTTTTTTCTTACCACCTCCATTATGTTCGGATTCAATCCTCTCTGCATCTCCCTTGACGATTTCGCCTCATCTTCCAAATAAATCCGATGCATGCAAATTGATGGATCATTTTACACTGGCTCTTGTTTCAAAGGTTGCGTGTATCGGGAGTGGTTCCACTGGGGGAGTAAGTGATTGAACTGGGGGAGTACTTGAGACTATTGGGAGTGGTTCCACTGGCTCTTGCTTCCAAGGTTGTGTGTATAACGCAGTCTCAATTATATCCAAATCCTTGTTCTACCATTGCATATACACATCCCAATCTTCGATTTCTTCATTCGACACTTCATTTGCCAAAAACATTTCAAGCTCTTCATTCTCCAGAATTTGAGTTGCAAAATCATGTATAATATCATCTAGCTCGTCGCACTCATTTATCTAGAAATAGTCCATAGACTAAGGTAATTAATGGCTCCCCTCAAACACATTCATCCTGAATTTCATGTTCCCAAAGCTCAAATCCTTAAGTCCTGTTCGGTAATTAATGCACGTATTTACCGTGGCCAAAAATGGTCTACCTAAGATCATTGGGATGTGTTTTTTCGAGTTCGGGACAGGTTCTATCTCCAGGATTACAAAATCAACTGGAAAGTAAAACTTTCCCACTTAAACTATGACGTCTTCCAAAATTCCTTGGGCCTACTTGACAGATTGATCGGTAAACTGCAGTACAACCTCTGTGGGACAGAGTTCTCCCAACCTATCTGGCTCAATCACCTACTTCAACTTTTCTTCAAACTTTTCACTCTGCTTTTCTTCTTCTGCGTACAGAGATCCTTAAAACATTTAGCATAAGGTGGGATTTAGGCAATAACGTCTAAGAGTTCCAAATTGATCTTGACTTGTCGGAACATATCCAATATATCAGATTCTTTCATTTTTCCATACTTAGTCGGTTCTCTAAGACATTGAGGAAATGGTGGTGCCTCCTTGTAGTTTGCCCTATCTGGCTCATCAGGCAATGTCTCATTGACACTCTTGTGTACTGGTAGTTTATCTGTCTGAACTTCAGCCTCTCTACTCTCAACCTCTTTCTGATGTGCTTTTTCCTCTTCCTTCCTTTGAGCTTGCTCAGTTTCTTTTTTTCTGTACAGCCTCTCCTCATGTTATTCCTTTACTTTGCTCTCCACTACCTTTCCACTTCTCAGAGTCGTAATTGCTTAAACAAACTCGTGATTATCATTGGTAAATGATCCAAGCTTGAGGATGAACAAACTCGCGATAGGCTGACTAGGCAACTGACCTGGCTCTTTAGTATTTCTATGATTTTCCATTTGTGCTAACTGCATGATGATTTGGGCTAGTGCTTGAGGATGAACACCCATCTAATTTTGGAGGTCCACCAAGTTCTGCTCAATCCTGTTATTTTGAAAACCAAGTGGGGAAGCTTGCATTCTTTGAGGCTGGAGCTTATATTGGAATGGTTGGATAACCTAGTTATTATTGAATAGATGAAGAGCCAGAGAATTATTAGGTGGCTATCTGGGTTGGAAATTTGATTGAGAATTGCGAGCCACTATAGTTGGTTAAGATTGGAATGATTGTTGGCTCTTTTCGAACCTTGGTTGCGAGGTAAATTGCTGCCTTGGTTGAAAATTGGATTGAGAATTAGACGACTATCCTTGTTAAACTTTTTCTGGAGGATTCTCCACATTTGTGGACTTATAGGATAGGAATTGATGATTTCTATTATTTGGAGAGTATGAGTTGGAGAATGGGGCATTGTTTGAGTAATTCCATGCTGCATTGGTGTTAGTGGCTATTACATCCTCACACTCATTTTGAGAATAATCTAGTTCAACCTCATAAACTTATCTTTTCAGAGAATGACTTCTTTAGGAGAATGACCTCTCCTCTTTCAATGCCACTGGATTTTTTATATCATGATTAACCTCAAATGCTTTTTCAGATTGCCTATCCTGACCACCTCCAGACCTCAGATCAGATTCATACTGAAGATCAATTTCACTAATATTATCAAATATCTCTAAAAGCTCTCTTATGGGTTTCAAGGTAAATTGACCCTGTGTAGAGGCATCTATAGGATTTTTATGCTTGTCACCTAGACCCATGTAAAAATTTCTAGACACATCTTGATTAGAAATCCTATGGTGGGGATATTTATACAAAATCTCATTGTACCTCTCCCACGCATCATGAAATTGCTCCCCTAGCAACTGTCTGAATCATTTAATTGCATCTTGTGCTCCTGAAGTCTTTCCTATAGGAAAATATTTTTCAAAGAATTCTTTCTTAGGTCTTTCCTAGTCAAGTTTAGTTGCTTGGGTCAATTTAATATACCATATTTTTGCTTTATCTTTTAAAGACCATGGGAACACACGCACTCTTAAATCATTTTTCGTTACACCATCAAACCTAACAGTTGATGCTACCTCTAAGAATTCATTGACATGCTAGTACGGAGCTTCTATCCTGAGACCAGAGAACTTTGGGAACATGTAAATCACACTCGTCTTGATATCAAAATGCTTTGCACCTTCCTCTTCTGGAAATTCAGCATGTGATTGATACGCATCCGGTGCGTAGAATCCCTTCAATGAGGTATTTGGTCCACTTCACGGATTGACTCTCTTGTCATCCATCTGAACTACTTAAGTCTGACGACGTTCTACAATAGATTTTCATAAATGCCTTAGAGTTCTTTCGATCTCCGAGTCATACACAACTAACACTGAATTTGAATTTGAATGCGTCGATCTACCGGACATACAAAAAATATATATATATATATATTTGAAATAAAGGAAATTAACTAAACTACTTCTAAACTTATCTAAACTATGAACAAAAGCAAAGCTAAAAATTAAATGTAAAAACCAAGCAAAATTTGAAACTCACAAAAGGTCTAGACGTAACTTTAGCAGCTTTGTTTATTCCTTTCACGCTCTTCAATTATACCTGAAAATCACACAAAAAATTCAACTTTAGCTTTAATCTACTATAACGCAATGCAAATAAACTACTAAAGCTATTGAACAATGCCAAGCCCCTGGCAACGGTGCCAAAAACATGACGGGCGTCAGCTGTGTGCAAAATATGTGGTTAAAAATGACACCTTAACGATACTTTAGGTTTTACCCTTCTGCAAACACACATATTAATTGTAGAAAGTTTTGCTTGAGTAGGAAAATATCGATCCCACAGAGATGAGGATTGTTCACTTCAATAGTCTAAAAACACTGAATTATATTTAGATGAGGTCGATCCATTAATTGTGAATTAGGTCGCACCGCGCCAGTAGTTTGACCCCAAAAAGGATTACTTTCAACAGGATCGCGACAACCCATCTCAAGACTAAACTGATTAGTGCATGCCAAATACTAACAGAAAGTAAATGCAGAAAAATAAATTAAAGCATGAAAATAAACTAAAGCATGTCTATATCAGTTTCTCAAGGCATGACCTATGTCAACCTAGGGTTTCGAGTTTGATGACCACCATTGTATAGAAAATCATAGATTAAGCATCCGAGTTTTAGCCCATAGTGAATAATTGTGATTGTTTAAGATAAATATATTTGAAAAGTCTAAGACAAGAATCAATTAAATTATGTAAACTTATATCACGAATACAAACTGTCTTTCATCTAACACAATCATCACAGTATAGTCACAGTTTCCCCTCTCTACAATTGAATACAAAATTAGAACTACATTAGTTGGCTAGGGTTTTGCGAGAAAACCCTAGATACCGAGTTAGTTGATCATGGTGGAGACAGTCTGCATTGTTAGTGCTGAAACGCTCTCCATAATCTTCTTCTTTGAATCTCTAGGTCTTCTATAGTGCTTATCTTCAATGGAAGCAAGTCTAAAATTTGAACGTGAGAACTCTATCAATGAACGTGAAAACTAGAACTCAAAAACAGCACCCAAAAAATATAATCTTCTCTAAACCTAACCCTCTCAAATTTATAAATAACTGATGGAAACCCTAATAGTTGCCCTTTTCTATAATTTCATAATACATGAATAATGTATCTAAAATCTAATGTAAATATGTGTATAAGCCTGTATATAGAGGTCTGAAAGCACCCATCTTTTAAAATGTCAAAGTAGGGTCAAAACTTGAAAATTCCGAAAGAACGCCAAAACGTAAAGGGATCACGTGGCCACAAGGTGGGACCTACGCTTGGGCGAAGTTCTAGGGCGTAGGGTCCAAACCAAAGCGTAGCTCAGGTACAATCTGCCTCTTTTTCTCTCTGACGACGTAGGGTATAATACATCTTCTGCCTTAAACTCATTTTTTTCATATTTGAGCTAGATTGGTCGCCTTTAACTTTCGATGCTTTTGGATGAAGTAATAATGTCTGAAAATAATATTTTTGCCCTTTAGTGAGATAACGATATCGGGAAATGACCATTTTGCCCTTCGGTAGCTCTTCTTTGCTCTGACACACCTCTTGATTCCTTTCTCGAGATAGAAACGAACATGAACTCAGTTAATTCACCGAGATTAGCTATGTTTCTTCATTAAGCTCCTGAAACATGCTTGCACACACAAACGGGATAAAAATACCAAGTAACGAAATGTAATGACATAACAAACACAGGATAGGGGCGAAAACTTACCAATATTGAGACCTATCACCCGACACGTCGCGAAAGCTGCATGCTCAAATCTTCCCCCAAAATAATTTTAGCCGAATGGGACCCACTGTGAATAGTGTCGGCACCCGAATATGGGCCCACCGACCAAAGTCGTCCGAATAAAATTTGAATATACCGAAATATCCACATTGATGACCTATACGATATATTTGAAGCTCATTAGCAATAGGTTAATAAATTTGGACAAATCTAAAATAACCGAAATGAATATTCGTACCTATAATCGCGATTTCCCGGCGAACCACTCAACTGAAAAATATAAAAATTTTACACATCGGACATGACACCGAGATGCAACTATCCTCTGAAAATAAGTCCTAACGAAGCTTGGAAAGTCATCCAAAAAGGTCAAAGATCTGGCAAAAACTACTCTGGTCCTGTAACACAAACTGCTATGCGACCACCACCTTTGCGCCGACCACCTCCTCGCAATGCCACCGCCTCTGTGAGTTGCCGTCGTCACCACCCTATTCCATTCGGCAAACCCCAAGTTAGTCGCGAACTCCAGGTCGTTTATCTCTTTTTCCTCAATTCAACTTCTCTCTTTCTCTCTCTCTCTCTCTCCTTGCCGGAGATGACAATGATGGTGGAGAAGAAGGTTGCGGCTGCTACAGAGAAGGAGAAGATGGAGGTTGTCGATCATGAATGATGAAGAATAAGATGTCACGTGGTCGTCGTGTTTCAAAAATACCCACTAAATATATATCTATATAATTACTTAAATTCATATATATATATAAATCACCACATATATATATAATTACAACTGAATATATATAAATATAATAAATCTCAAAAAATTTAACGGAAACACCCAAACGTAATCACACGAACCTGGAAACCCACGGGACGCCAAATAACTAATATAGACTGATATAAAAAATTCGAGGTGTGAAACCCAGCCACCGAAACACAGGCTACATCCTAAAGCCATTGAATAACTACCAACACTATGGCACATAAAAAATCCGAAATAACCGTATCGGAACCTTAAACGTCAAACAAACAAAACGTGTCACCACTCAGTCGAAGCACTAAATTCGAAATGTCAAATCGAAACCGCATAATCGGTAACAAGAATTCACGCAATCGCCCAATCAACTTTAAATGTAAACGCAAAAAATTAACACGCGAAATATGAAGAATAAACAGAACACCATGAACATTTGACGTCACAACCAAAAATAAATTTCGACGATTTTCAAAAAAAAAAAGAAATTAACATGGGGTGTTACACCTTCCCTCTCCTCTCTCTCTCTCATCGGCAATAAGGAGGAAGAAGTTGTTGCTGATTCACGTTGAACAAGGAGAAGTAGAAGCCGTAATGGGTTAGAGTCGTGGAAGAGAAGCTAAAGCTTGTTGTCGCGTGGGTTAGGGTTTGGTCGCATGAGAGAGCCACCTATACATTCATATATCATATATATTTCATATATATATTTAAATAAAAATAAAAATATATATATACCCAATAAATACCAACATATATATATATATAATTCTAATTTTATAATATATATGTGCGGAATAAATCACTAAAATATACTGGGAACACCCAAACGAGGTCACGCGAACCCATAAAATCTATAGGGTTCGAAGTACCTACATATTCCAAGTCATCGAAACACCTAACAAGTCTGATCTTAGTGAAACTCGAATCGGAACCTTAAACGCCGGATAAATAAAATGTGTCACAGCCCAGTCGAAGTATTAACGTTGAACAGCAAAACAAAACCGTGTAGTTGGAAGAAGAAGGTCCACAAGTCGTCAAGTAGAAATCGCAAAGTCGTCCAGACTACTTTAAACGTAAACGCGAAAAATTTACACGTACCGAACACCAAGAGTAACCAAGGCGTCATGAACAAATGACGTCACAACCAAATTTAAATGAAAAATAATTTCAGGAAAAAGGAAAATAACACGGGGTGTTACACCGACATTCATAGATATTCTAACTGTTATCAAATGTGGGATCTATCAAATCGATAGATTCCACGCACCTATCTCAGGGTTAAATTCAACTCATCTCTTGAGTCGCTGACCATTTACTTTAAATCGCTTACCTTTCTTTGGATCCTCTAGTTCCACCGCTCCGTAAGGAAATAGAGTGATTATGTTATATGGTCCATCCCATCTTGAACGGAGTTTACCAAGAAATAATCTTAACCGAGTGTTGAATAGCCATACTTTATGACCAGGCACTAAGGACTTTTTCCGAATATTTTTATCATGGAATGCTTTCGTCATTGCTTCGTATATTTACGCTTTTTTATATGCATCATTACGAATCTTCTTCGGTTCATTGAGTTGAAGATTTCATTTATAGCCTGCTTCTTTTAAATCAAAATTTAGTCTTTTAATGGCCCAGTATACTTTATGTTCTAATTCAACAGGAAGATGACAAGCTTTACCATAGACTAATGGATATGGTTTAGTTCCTATTGGTATTTTATAAGCCATCCTATATACCCATAGTGCATCGTTTAATTGGTTGACCAATCTTTTCTATCCGTTCGCACTATTTTTTCTAAGATTCGCTTAAGTTCTCTATTTAACACTTCTGCTTAACCACTTGTTTGGGGATGATATGACATACCTACTTTATGTGTAATATTATATTTAAGACACATGCTATTCATATAACGATTACAGAAATGTTGTCCATTATCACTGATTATTGGGCGTGGTATACCAAATGTAACGTTCGGTATTTTTACGTGCTAATTTAAAATTTTTATTTTCATTTATTTATTAAACAATTAATTGCTTATGTGCTTATGTGCCTAACATGTTGACGTGCTTATGTGATTTATACGAAATTGAAATTTTGAGTTTACATGTTATATGTTATATTTCATTTCGTGATTACTTGAAAATAATTGAAACGTTTGGAAAATAAATAAATGACAAAAGCGTAAACTATAAATTTTCCATGTATTGAGTTAGTAGTTTTTGTAGAGAATTATTGACTAAGTGTTGGGGAGATGTAGAGTGGCAATGTTGTAGTTGTGTAGAAGACTTGGGCAAAATAGTAAATTGAGTTCATAATGGCAAGGGTTGTGATTAAGTTATAAAGGGGTGGGTAGCTTAGACATTTCACTACCACCTTTAGTGTTGTCTTCCTATTAGCCATTGGATCACCTCCATTTAACCATCTTCAATTCTAGCCATTGGATTGAGAGGTGCATTATTGGTATCTCTACACAAGAATAAAGTCTTGCTAACCCACAACCCACTTCCTCTCATTCTCTACACTTCACACGTTTTTTTTTTCCTTTCTCTCTTCTTCCCCAATTTCCTTGTTACGTTTCTCTCTCTCTTCCTCCATGGATGCACAAGACTTTCTCTTCTAGTCTTGTTGATGATAGCTTGAAGCTTGGGTCTTATTGGTGCTTCATTGTCCACAATTGGTATTGATGATTGGTAAGCTATTTCACCATTTTCCTTGATTTCTCCATTGAATTGAAAACCTAGATTTTATTTCCTTGGAATGATTTCTTTATTCCCATAGATTTTCGGAAATTCCATGGTTATAATTGTTGTTGGTTCATTTTGTGACTCTCCCTTCCATTTAATTGTTATTAGCTTGAGAAGACTTGAAAGAAATACTAATTTCGGGAAGGCATTGATTCAAGCTTGCTTGATGTCCACATAGTATATCTTGTGTTGAATTCATTGGTGAGTTCACAAATTCCTACTCCTTGAAGTATTTTCCATGAAACCCTAGTTTAGCCATTTTGGGGTTTTTAGCCATACTTTGAATTCTTGAATTTTAATCGGTTGTTGCTATTAAAAACCACTAGTTAAGAATCCATATTTGTTTTAATGTTGCTTGAAGGCGTGGGAGACCTTTGATTCAAATTCCCAAAAATCACCTCCTTGAAGCTCTCTTGGAAATTCTTGACTCGATTGTTGTTGGCGTCTTGGACGGATTGCTTGCGCCTATTGCTTATAAATTGTTTGGATTGAGGTAGGGGAAAAACGAGTTGCTTTCGTTTGTGTAAGAGGGTGTGTGCGTCTATGTGTATATATGCCGTATATATATGCGAGTTGAGTCTCGACAACTTAGACGATGAATTAGGTCCCCTTGAAAAGCATGAGTATGTGATTTTAATGCTTGTTGTGAAATTATGAGCATGATGTTAATTTAATTACAATATATTGCATAAAGACATAAGTATGTATTGTGATGGAAATTGTGAACCTTGATTCAGTTGAGTGTGCCACGTAGTGTGAAAACGTGGGTATTGGTTCCTACATTTTACGTAAATTTTGTGAGAGTCGTCTTGTGTTTGGATCGTCGAAACAACTGGCCAGGGGGTGCTTCTTGCTCCCACAGAACTAAAAAGCTGAGAAACGCAGACGATAGGGGGAGGACATATCGTCCAAGGCCCTATGTGCGCGACTAGGTCGTGGTGAACGTCTTCCTAGTAAAAGTGTAAGTGTCAAAAGCACTTGGGAATGACGGGTCGATGAGTCTACTATTCCCTAGTGAGCTTGTATCCTCAGGGGAATGGTGGAGAATGATCCGTTCATCCTTGGGAAGGGTGTGTTTTTGTGTGCGTGTAATGGGGGTGTCGGTCACCTTCCATCTTAATTATTATACATATGTGATTGTGATTTTAATAATGAAAGCATGTTATAATTGTGATAAATTATATTGTGAGCATGTTGGGGAACTTGATTGTTGGGTTTGATGGGGTTCCGGATTGGCGTGAGAGCCATGTGGAACAAGAGACCGACCTAGGAATTAGTTGCATGTACCTTGGGTGGGTTGTACCACTCGGACTACAGAGATTGAGGCAATGACGCTTCCTCTAATGGGCTAGTGAGCTCACCCCACGTTATATACATTTTTTTCAGGTGATGATTCCCATTTGGGAGGCCCGTAGTCTTTCGGTAGAGACTCGGTGTTGGTTTCGTCCTTTTTTCACATACGGAGGCGGAGTTCTTTTGTAAAGCATTGATAGACGTTGTGTACACGTGCTTATTTTGTTTAGTGCTTCATTAAGTCAAAACTATTTTTATTTTAATCCGGCTAGCATGTTAGCCGAGATGTTGGTGTTGATGTACATCCCTTGGAGCGCTAGGCGCGGGGAATATATTCTTTTTGGCATTTCGGTGTCGAATCGTGCAAACATGTAATTTTGAACAACTCTACTATGTTTCGCCTTAGGGCGCTATGATGAAAATATGGAACTCTTTCATTTGGAATTTGGAGTGTGGAATGAATTATTTGTCGTGAATGTGATTATTTGGTATTCGGCCGAAACGGCGTTTTTCTAAGTTTTCAAACCAATCCTTTCGTTTTGGATGGAAAAACCCGTTTTCGCCTACCCCCGTAAAATTAATAAAAACTTGTGTTTTGAACTAATTTGAAGTTGTTTGAAAGAAATTGAGATTTTTGAGTCGGTGGTTTACTCAAACGGAAACCGGGGGCAAGACGGATGATTTTTACAAAAATTCAAGTAAAATGATTTCGAGGAAAATAATTGTTTCTTTCTATTTCATGAGTTTCGGAAATAGTAGTAGCATCCTTTAAGTGCTAAGGATGGTGTAAAGACAATTTTTCCCCTTCTGCAGACTTTGTGGTTGAGTTGAGTTTTAAGTAGCCGACTAAGTCTTCACCTTTCCATTTCAGTACATTTCTCTCTTGGCTTTGGCATGTTTTAGTCGACTCTATCTTGTTTTAGTCGACTAGAACCCTCCTTTTAGTCGACTAGTGCTTTAGGTAGTCGCCTAGAACTTCATTTAGTCGACTAGGGCTTTGTGTAGTCAACTGAATCCTCAAACTCTCATTTCCGCAAGCTACTAACTGATCTAGTCGACTCAATACTTGTTTCAGTCGACTAGATACTCCTTCTAGTCGACTAAAGAGCTGTTTCAGTCGACTAGATGACCCTTTTAGTCGACTAAAAGTTCTTTCAGTCGACTACAGTTCGCGCACTCTGCGCACACGGTTCAGTAATTTGGTCATATCTCGAGCTACGTTTGTCGGATAAATGTGTTCTTTAGCGTTTTAGAAAGCTGACTTCCAGATCTTGCGTTTAGGCTTTTGAATCGCGTCATTTGAGTCAGTTGTGAATGAGTAATGGTCGACTTAAGTTGACGGTAGATTTTCGGACCTTAAGCGTGGAAATGCTGATTTCAAAACTTTGTAGTTTCCTCCTCACACCTTGGATTTTGCTTCCATTTGTTCCTATGGCTTGTGCTAGGTCCAAACTTTGTGGTTGTAGTTGGAAATTACCATTTTACCCTCCAAATGATCATTTTATCCTTGGTTGAACTAAGGGTATTCCGACGTTCCGGTTAAGGTACCGTTTGTTTCGGTTTACCTTCTTTTGATCTCGTGTTGTTCTTTTAGTATCCTTGAGATGTTTTATTTCTATCTTACCCTTGTGCGGGTATTTTATGACCTGAGGGATTTTATTCTATTTTTATTTTCTTCCGCATTCACTCCCTTAGCACTTTGGTTCGGGTTTTGGAATCCTAGGAAATTCGGGGCGTGACAACTTGGTATCAGAGCGTGTTCTTTCTCTATGGGACGATGGGCGAGGGTCGTTATCGCTTTACATTTCTTGTTTGCCTTTATGTTACATGTTTACGTGTTAGTTCTCATCTCTTGTACGTCGTTGACTTATGCTTGGGTTGGCATGGCTTTGTGGTTTTGTTTGGCGTACTATACTTGTAATTGTGTCTTACATGTTTAGTTATTGTCATGTAGAGAGCATGCCGCCACGTAGAGGTTGACCGCGTATCGTTAGAGAGGGTGATGCTCCGGATCATGTACCTCCGGTTGTGGACGAGAATGTGCCAGTGCATCCCGATGTTGGGGAGCGTGTACCAGCTGCACCTTTCATGGATGGTGGGCAGTTTGTATGTGCTTTAGCAGCGGCTATGGCACAAATTCCTCAGAGACAACATGTTGAGAATGAGGGTTAGCGTGCTCTAAGGGCTCTCCGTGATTTCTTGAGGTTGGACATACCTACCTTTGTGGGTGGTCCGGATCCGTTAGTGGCCGATGATTGGTTGGAGCAGATAACCAATGGATTTGACATTCTCAGGGTGGTTGAGGACGATGTACGGGTCATGATTGCGTCGTTTCGACTTACGGGTGATGCTAAAAATTGGTGGAAGTCTGTCACAAATACGAGGGACATTCGGACTATCACATGGGTGGAATTTCGCACGCTTTTCTTGGATCAATATTTTCCACATCTTGCTTGGATGAGCATGAGGGACCGGTTTAATGAGTTGGTTCAGGGTGATTTATCTGTGACCGAGTATGAACTTCAATATACTAGCTTATCTCGATTCGCACCAGAGATGGTTGTGGATGATGAGGTTAAGGGCCGACGTTTTGTGAGGGGTTTGAGTGGCAATCTCAAGTCGAAGATTTCTGTGCTTACTATGCCGACGTACCGCGAGGCCGTTACAAAGGCATTGCTTGCTGAGGAAGATGCAAGAGAGGGCCGACTAGCTCGTGAAGCTAGGGACAAGAGCTTCAGAGGTTCTTCTTCTTCGGGTTTTGGGAACAAGAAGAGACAGCGCGAGGGCACTTCAGCCCCGGTAGCATAGCAGCAGCCACAACAGCAGCGTCCGGAACAGTCTGCACCTTCTTCTAGGACATCTACGGGTTCTACACGCCGGGATGTGTATTGCTTCCAGTATCGTAAGCCAGGCCATACGAAGCTGTTTTGTCCGTCTCATCGTCAGACATGGAGTGGTAGTTCAGTGCGTGGTCACGGTTGCTTTCAGTGTGGACAGTCAGGTCACATCGCCAAGTATTGTCCTCAGTTGAGCAGTGGTACTCCCACGGGTTGGACTGGACAGCAGTCTAGGGCTTCTCAGTCGACAGGTCAGTTTGGGTACAGAGCACCACAACAGCCAGCACCATCTGCTTCGGGTTCTCAGGCTAGGACATCTGCATCTACTATCCAGCAGCCTCCACGTCCTCAGGGTCGTGCTTATGCAGTCACCGCGGCAGCCGATTGTAGGGCAGGGCCATCTGTTGTACGAGCTACATTTCCTGTGTATGGTTGTTGGGCTCTTGTTCTCATTGATTCGGGAGCTTCACATTCTTTTATTGCTTCTACTTTTGTATCTGTTTTGGGTATACCTATTTCCTATCTTGATGTGGCATTATGTGTTGACACTCCGGTTAGTGGTAGTGTGTATTTGTCCCAAGTTTGCCGTGAGTGTGAAATTGTGATTTCCGGACGATCGTTAAGATTTGACTTCATTCTCCTGGACATGACGAGCTTTGACGTCATCTTGGGCATGGATTGGTTATCTACCTTCCATGCGCAGATTGATTGCTTTAGAGGTCGTGTGTCAGTGAGCACGCCTAAGGGCGAGCGGTTCCACTTCTTTGGTGATCGCAATGACTCCTCCATTTCTTCCTATTGTTTATGGGGTCGAAATGTATCCAATTTTATTTTGGCAAGTTTATTGTCCGATAATGAGGTTCATAGCCACGTTGGGGTACCGCGTGTGGTGGACGAGTATTGGGATGTCTTTCCCGATGACTTAACTTCTTTGCCTCCGCATCGCGAAGTGGAATTTGCTATTGATCTTACACCGGGTACCGATGCTATTTTTATGGCACCATACCGAATGGCACCAGCTGAGTTAGAGGAATTAAAGAAACAAATCGATGATCTCGGTTCGAAGGGATTTATCCGACCTAGTGTTTCGAATTGGGGTGCTCCGGTCCTTTTTGCTAAGACAAAGGATGGTTCACTACGGTTATGTATTGATTATCGTAAGTTGAACCGGGTGACGATCAAGAACAGATATCCATTGCCACGGATTGACGACTTGTTCGACCAACTTAAGGGGTCTAAGTTTTTCTCTAAGATTGACTTGAGATCCGGTTATCATCAGTTACGGGTCAGGGAAGTAGATATTCCAAAAACAGCCTTTCGCACTCGTTACGGGCACTTTGAATTTCTAGTGATGCCTTTTGGTTTGACTAATGCACCGGCGGCATTCATGAGTCTTATGAATCGTATCTTCCACGAGTTCTTGGATAGATTTGTCGTAGTATTTGTTGATGACATTCTAGTGTACTCTACTACGAAAAGCGAGCACGAGGTTCATCTTAGGACCGTTCTTCAAATCCTAAGAGAGCACCGATTGTATGCTAAGTATGAGAAATGTGAGTTTTGGCTTCAAGAAGTTAGATTTTTGGGGCATGTAGTTTCCGGAGGTGGCATTTCAGTTGATCATTCGAAAATAGAAGCGGTGATGAATTGGAAGCGGCCGACTAATATTTTTGAGGTTCGTAGTTTCCTTGGCTTAGCGGGATACTATCGGCGATTCGTGAAGGACTTTTCTCGTTTAGCGGTTCCTATGACTCGTCTCACGCGAAAGGGTATCAAGTTTGTGTGGGATGACAAGTGTGAAGTGGCCTTTAGTGAATTGAAGACACGGTTGACTACGACTCCGGTTTTGATTCTTCCCGAGCGTGGTGTAGGCTATGTGATCTATTGTGATGCTTCTCACGAGGGACTAGGATGTGTACTTATGCAGTCCGAGAGAGTTGTAGCTTATGGGTCTCGACAGTTGAAGACTCACGAGCGGAATTATCCTACACATGATTTAGAGCTTGCAGCGGTTCTTTTTGCACTTAAGGGATGGCGGCATTACTTGTATGGTGAGAGATTTGAGGTCTTCTCCGATCACAAAAGTTTACAATATATCTTTACGCAGTGGGACTTGAATTTGCGACAGCGTCGATGGGTTGAGTACATGGAGGACTATGACTTCGCACTTCAATATCACCCCGGGAAAGCTAATGTAGTGGCGGATGCATTGAGTCGCAAGTCACAGGCAACGTTATCTAGCATCTTTATTCGTGAGTGGCGGATGATGGAGGACATCGCAGAGTTGGGTCTTCATTTCCGTGATAGTGGGGATTCGATGGTGACCTTATTTAGCATGGTGGCACAACCTTCACTTTTGAGTCGTGTGATTGAGGCTCAGGGGCACGATGACAACATTACTTCGGTTCGCACTCGTATCACTAGTGGCGAGGTCGTGGACGATTGGGTTTTGCACTCCGACGGAGGTTATCATTTTAGGTGTTTACTCTATGTACCGCAGACTTGCCGTGAGGAGGTCTTACGAGAGTTTCACAGTTCCAGACTCGCAGTTCACCCAGGTGGCACAAAGATGTATCACAATCTTCGGCGTCACTATTGGTGGCAAGGAATGAAGAAATCAGTTGCAGATTTTGTGAGTCGTTGTCTTACTTGTCAACAGGTTAAGGTTGAGCACCGAGGACCTGCCGGGTTGTTGAATCCGTTACCGATTCCTGAGTGGAAATGGGAGCATATTTGCATGGATTTCGTAACAGGATTACCGAAAATGAAGAATCAGAAGGATGCAGTGTGGGTGATCGTTGATCGATTGACAAAGACTGCGCATTTTCTACCCATCCGCGAGACAGATAATGTAGAGGTTCTTAGTAGGTTGTACGTGAAGGAGATTGTTAAGCTTCACGGGGTTCCGGTTACTATTGTTTCGGATCGGGATCCGCGATTCACGTCACGATTTTGGCAAGCCTTTCAGACAGTTTTGGATACGCAGCTACGGTTTAGTACTGCCTTCCATCCTCAGACGGACGGGCAGTCAGAGCATACCATTCAGATTCTCGAGGACATGCTTCGTGCTTGTGCTATTGATTTCAGAGGCAGTTGGGAGGATCATCTTCATTTGGCGGAGTTTGCATACAACAACAGTTATCAGTCTAGTATTCAGATGGCACCTTTTGAGGCATTGTACGGTAGACTGTGTCATTCGCCGACTTGTTGGGCCGAGGTTGGTGACGTTTCACTTTTGGGACCCGATATGGTTCATGAAGCAACCGAGAAGATTAGGATCGCTCGACAGCATTTGGTTACAGCAGAGAGCCGACAGAAGAGCTATGCGGATCGACGTAGGCGTCCTTTATTCTTTGAGGCCGGTGATCATGTGTTTCTGAAGGTCTCACCTTGGAAGGGCTTGATGCGATTTGGGAAGAGCGGCAAACTTTCACCACGATTTATTGGGCCTTTCGAGATTCTTGATCGTGTCGGCGAGGTAGCATACCGTTTAGCGTTGCCACCGGATTTATCGCGGGTTCATAATGTTTTTCATGTCTCTATGCTTCGCAAGTATGAGCCGGATCCATCTCATGTCTTGAGTTGGGTGGATGTCGATGTGGCCGAGGACGTGTCCTACGAGGAGCGACCTGTGAGGATCTTGGATACTCGAGAGCAAGTTTTGCGTGGCAAAACTATTCCATTAGTTAAGGTCTTATGGCACCATCGCGGAGTCGAGGAGGCGACTGGGGAGCTTGAGCGTGAATTTCGGGAAAAATACCCGGACTTGTTTTCTACTTAGGTACGTCTTGATTTCGAGGACGAAATCTCCTAAGGTGTGTAGGTTGTAACGTCCGGTATTTTTACGTGCTAATTTAAAATTTTTATTTTCATTTATTTATTAAACAATTAATTGCTTATGTGCTTATATGCCAAACATGTTGACGTGCTTATGTGATTTATACGAAATTGAAAATTTGAGTTTACATGTTATATGTTATATTTCATTTCGTGATTACTTGAAAATAATTGAAACGTTTGGAAAATAGATAAATGACAAAAGCGTAAACTATAAATTTTCCATGTATTGAGTTAGTGGTTTTTGTAGAGAATTATTGACTAAGTGTTGGGGAGATGTAGAGTGGTAATGTTGTAGTTGTGTAGAAGACTTGGGCAAAATAGTAAATTGAGTTCATAATGGCAAGGGTTGTGATTAAGTTATAAAGGGGTGAGTAGCTTAGACATTTCACTACCACCTTTAGTGTTGTCTTCCTATTAGCCATTGGATCATCCTCCATTTACCCATCTTCAATTCTAGCCATTGGATTGAGAGGTGCATTATTGGTATCTCTACACAAGAATAAAGTCTTGCTAACCCACAACCCACTTCCTCTCATTCTCTACACTTCACACGTTTTTTTTTTTCCTTTCTCTCTTCTTCCCCAATTTCCTTGTTACGTTTCTCTCTCTCTTCCTCCATGGATGCACAAGACTTTCTCTTCTAGTCTTGTTGATGATAGCTTGAAGCTTGGGTCTTATTGGTGCTTCATTGTCCACAATTGGTATTGATGATTGGTAAGCTATTTCACCATTTTCCTTGATTTCTCCATTGAATTGAAAACCTAGATTTTATTTCCTTGGAATGATTTCTTTATTCCCATAGATTTTCGGAAATTCCATGGTTATAATTGATGTTGGTCCATTTTGTGACTCTCCCTTCCATTTAATTGTTATTAGCTTGAGAAGACTTGAAAGAAATACTAATTTCGGGAAGGCATTGATTCAAGCTTGCTTGATGTCCACATAGTATATCTTGTGTTGAATTCATTGGTGAGTTCACAAATTCCTACTCCTTGAAGTATTTTTCATGAAACCCTAGTTTAGCCATTTTGGGGTTTTTAGCCATACTTTGAATTCTTGAATTTTTATCGGTTGTTGCTATTAAAAACCACTAGTTAAGAATCCATATTTGTTTTAATGTTGCTTGAAGGCATGGGAGACCTTTGATTCAAATTCCCGAAAATCACCTCCTTGAAGCTCTCTTGGAAATTCTTGACTCGATTGTTGTTGGCGTCTTGGACGGATTGCTTGCGCCTATTGCTTATAAATTGCTTGGATTGAGGTAGGGGAAAAACGAGTTGCTTTCGTTTGTGTAAGAGGGTGTGTGCGTCTATGTGTATATATGCCGTATATATATACGAGTTGAGTCTCGACAACTTAGACGATGAATTAGGTCCCCTTGAAAAGCATGAGTATGTGATTTTAATGTTTGTTGTGAAATTATGAGCATGATGTTAATTTAATTACAATATATTGCATAAAGACATAAGTATGTATTGTGATGGAAATTGTGAACCTTGATTTAGTTGAGTGTGCAACGTAGTGTGAAAACGTGGCTATTGGTTCCTACATTTTACGTAAATTTTGTGAGAGTCGTCTTGTGTTTGGATCGTCGAATCAACTGGCCAGAGGGTGCTTCTTTCTCCCATAGAACTAAAAAGCTAAGAAACGCAGACGATAGGGGGAGGACATATCGTCCAAGGCCCTATGTGCGCGACTAGGTCATGGAGAACGTCTTCCTAGTAAAAGTGTAAGTGTCAAAAGCACTTGGGAATGACGGGTCGATGAGTCTACTATTCCCTAGTGAGCTTGTATCCTCAGGGGAATGGTGGAGAATGATCCGTTCATCCTTGGGAAGGGTGTGTTTTTGTGTGCGTGTAATGGGGGTGTCGGTCACCTTCCATCTTAATTATTATACATATGTGATTGTGATTTTAATAATGAAAACATGTTATAATTGTGATAAATTATATTGTGAGCATGTTGGGGAACTTGATTGTTGGGTTTGATGGGGTTCCGGATTGGCGTGAGAGCCATGTGGAACAAGAGACCGACCTAGCAATTAGTTGCATGTACCTTGGGTGGGTTGTACCACTCGGACTACAGAGATTGAGGCAATGACACTTCCTCTACTGGGCTAGTGAGCTCACCCCACGTTATATACATTTTTTTCAGGTGATGATTCCCATTTGGGAGGCCCGTAGTCTTTTGGTAGAGACTCGGTGTTGGTTCCGTCCTTTTTTCACATACGGAGGTGAAGTTCTTTTGTAAAGCATTGATAGACGTTGTGTACACGTGCTTATTTTGTTTAGTGCTTCATTAAGTCAAAACTATTTTTATTTTAATCCGGCTAGCATGTTACCCGAGATGTTGGTGTTGATGTACATCCCTTGGAGCGCTAGGCGCGGGGAATATATTCTTTTGGGCATTTCGGTGTCGAATCGTGGAAACATGTAATTTTGAAAAACTCTACTTGTTTCGCCTTAGGGCACTATGATGAAATTATGGAACTCTTTCATTTGGAATTTGGAGTGTGGAATGAATTATTTGTCGTGAATGTGATTATTTGGTATTCGGCCGAAACGGCGTTTTTCTAAGTTTTCAAACCAATCCTTTCGTTTTGGATGGAAAAACCCGTTTTTGCCTACCCCCGTAAAATTAATAAAAACTTGTGTTTTGAACTAATTTGAAGTTGTTTGAAAGAAATTGAGATTTTTGAGTCGGTGGTTTACTCAAACGGAAACCGGGGGCAAGACGGATGATTTTTACAAAAATTCAAGTAAAATGATTTCGAGGAAAATAATTGTTTCTTTCTAGTTCATGAGTTTCGGAAATAGTAGTAGCATCCTATAAGTGCTAAGGATGGTGTAGAGACAATTTTTCCCCTTCTGCAGACTTTGTGGTTGAGTTGAGTTTTAAGTAGCCGACTAAGTCTTCACCTTTCCATTTCAGTACATTTCTCTCTTGGCTTTGGCATGTTTTAGTCGAATCTTTCTTGTTTTAGTCGACTAGAACCCTCCTTTTAGTCGACTAGTGCTTTAGGTAGTCGACTGAACTTCATTTAGTCGACTAGGGCTTTGTGTAGTCGACTGAATCCTCAAACTCTCATTTCCGCAAGCTACTGACTGATCTAGTCGACTCAATACTTGTTTCAGTCGACTAGATACTCCTTCTAGTCGACTAAAGAGTTGTTTCAGTCGACTAGATGACCCTTTTAGTCGACTAAAAGTTCTTTCAGTCGACTACAGTTCGCGCACTCTGCGCACACTGTTCAGTAATTTGGTCATATCTCGAGCTACGTTTGTCGGATAAATGTGTGCTTTAGCGTTTTAGAAAGATGACTTCAAGCTCTTGCGTTTAGGCTTTTGAATCGCGTCAATTAAGTCAGTTTTGAATGAGTAATGGTCGACTGAAGTTGACGGTAGATTTTCGGACCTTAAACGTGGAAATGCTGATTTAAAAACTTTGTAGTTTCCACCTCACACCTTGGATTTTGCTTCCGTTTGTTCCTATGGCTTGTGATAGGTCCAAAATTTGTGGTTGTAGTTGGAACTTACCATTTTACCCTCCAAATGACCATTTTATCCTTGGTTGAACTAAGGGTATTCCGACGTTCCGGTTAAGGTACCGTTTGTTTCGGTTTACCTTCTTTTGATCTCGTGTTGTTCTTTTAGTATCCTTGAGATGTTTTATTTCTATCTTACCCTTGTGCGGATATTTTATGACCTGAGGGATTTTATTCTATTTTTATTTTCTTCCGCATTCACTCCCTTAGCTCTTAGGTTCGGGTTTTGGAATCCTAGGAAATTCGGGGCGTGACACCAAATCTAGATAAAATATTATATTGTAAGAACTCAATTACGGTTTCATGATCAGCTTTTACTAACGTTATTGCTTCTATCCATTTTGAGACATAATCTACCCCAATAACTATATATATATTATTATTTGACATTGCAAACGGTCCCATAAAATCTATCCCCCAAACATAAAATACATTAATTATTAAAATTGGGGATAATAGCATCATATCTCTCCAAGAAATTGAACCTAATCGTTGGCATTTGTCACATGTTTTACAAGAATTATATGAATCTTAAAACATGGTAGGCCAATAAAATCCACTTTGCAATACTTTAGTTGTCATCTTTTTAGCTCCTAAGTGACCTCCACATGCTAATGTGTGGCAGAATTTTAAGATACTTTGTGTTTCAATCTCAGGGACACATCTCCTAATGCTAATGTGTGGCAGAATTCTCTTGTTTGGACCATCCAATTGGTATTTTTATGTGTAGCTAAATAATTGATTATATTAGCATACCATGGTAAACTATTGACTGTGTTGACACTACATATGATATCCAAGTTGTCAGTTTTTATCTATTCAGATGCTTCTTCAAGTTCTGGGATTGCTACCTATGTTGGTATAGAATCGGGTGGATTATTCGAAGTGACAGGTAACGACTCTGTAGGTTATTTCCATGGTTCTCCGTATAGTGCTTTTTCTATAGCTGCGATGTCATCAAGATTAGATTGTAATTGCTTATCCGAATCAATATTTATGAAATCTTCTTCTTTAACTTCTTCATGTTCTACTTCTTTCATCGTTTGGTCGATACTAAAATAGTCATCTACTATTGAATAGTGGTCGTCATTCCTAAACACATTCAATCTTAGTTTCATATTCTGAAATGATATATCCATTACTCCTATTCTACAATTAATACACGCGCTAGCTGTTGCTAAGAATGATTGTCCTAGGATTACATGTATGTGTTTCTTTGGACTATGAACAGGTTCTGTGTCTAAGATTATAAAATCGACAGGGAAATAAAATTTGTCTACTTGAACTATCACATCTTCAACTATCCCTTTTGACTATTTGATTAGTCTATCTGTTAATTGAAGTACAACCGTAGTAGGGTTTAATTCCCCTAACCCCAATTGTTGGTTAACTAAATAAGGTAATAAATTGACACTAGCACCTAAATCATGGAGGGCCCATCTTACTTCTTGAACTCCAATTATACATGATATTGTAGGCGCTCCTAGATCTTTATATTTGGGTGGTTTATCATTTAACAATAACGAACTTACTTGTTTAGTCAACACTATCTTTTTAGGTACCTTAGCTTTTCTTCTACACTTTTGCGTACATAAATATTTATCTAACAAAGGCAAGTTGATTTTTACTTGTCTAAATACTTCTAAGATTTTATTTGTCTTATCCCCTTGTATGCCATAATAGTTTGATCCTCGGAGACGTTGAGGAAATGGTGTTTTTGGTTCATATTCCTTCTTTATAGGTTTTTCAAGTATTTCCTTAATTGGTTCATCTATTGTTGGATGTGATATATCTTTAGGAATAGTTTCCAAGACTCTTCTTATGCTTGTCTTTCTTCAAACTTTTCCTCGACTCTATTATCCAATATCCTACCACTACTTAAGGTTGTAATTGCTTGAACTGTTTCATGGGTTGGTTCTTGTAAAGTTCTTAACCTAATCATGTGTTGCCCTTTAGGATTCATCACTGGTTGGGTCGGTAATTTACCCTCTTCTCTTTTATTAAGTGTGTTACCTATTTGTCCCATCTGTGTTTCTAATTTTGAAATACCTTGTGAATGTGTATGTAGCAGTTGGGTATTAGCTTCTAAGTCACCATGAGCTAGAAAGACCTTATCCTCAAAACTAGATGATCTTTGTGGTGGATTAGGGTTTTGAATTTAATTCCTAAATTGAGGTTAGTTTGGCTGAAAAAACAAAAATCCTTGTGTATTATTTTGAAAATTTTGAATGGTCTTGGATTTTGATTATAATTCTGAGTATTATTGAATGGTATTGGATTTCGATTGAAGATTTGAGTTTGAATAGGATTTTCTATATTTTGATAACGATAAGATAAATATGGATGGTTCCGCCAGCCTTGATTGAAAGAATTTGAATATAGATTATTATTGGTAGTGGTAAATGCTGTATTAACATTATATGGTATTATATCTTCTTGATATGTCATTGGACATCCGCTAGCTAAATGATAAGGACCAGAACAGATCGAACAGACTTCTCTAGGAGTATTTTGAGTGAAATTTAGAAAGTTGTCTAATTTTCTACATATCTCAGCTACTTGAGCCGTAACGTTAGTTCTTTCTATTTCTTTAACAGTTTTCATTCGTCTAGGGTTATTAAGTATTGATCTTGCTCTAGCTTCTGACGCGTTTTGTTGTGAATTTTCACTCAATCGTTCAAATATTTTTCATCTGTCTTCGATGGGTTCTAATGCAAATGTTCCTCCGCATGCCACATCTATACGATGTTGTTGTATCTCGCCTAGGCCATGATAGAAATTACGCACCAAATCGTATTTTGTAAATTTATGATGGGGGCATTTAGCCAAAATTTCTTTAAAACATTCCCAAATTTCATGGAATTGTTCACTTGGAATTTGGACAAAATTCATTATAGTAGTTTGGGCTTCGTGTGTCTTTCCCATAGGGTAATATTTATGTAAAAAATATTTTTTAGGGTTCTCCCAATTAGTTCTCACTCATTCTTCTAAACTATTATACCATCTTTCAGCTTTTTCTTTGAGTGAAAAGGGAAATAACCGCACACGTAAAACATCAGTAGGTATCCCATTCATCTTAGTTGTTGAACTAATTTCTATAAACTCAGTAGTGTACTCATAAGGATCTTCATGTTTATGTCCATAGAATTAGGTAACATATTCAAAATACTAGCTTTAATTTCATAATAGGACGTTGTTTCACCTGGTATTATAATGTCCACTGCTGATTCAAAATTAAAAGGTGAGTAATCATCTTTCAAGGAACCTAGTGGTTGTACTTGAGGGTCGCCCATATCGTTACAAATTAATGTATCTTTTTCAATCCTTTGTTTATTAGTTCTTAAGTTTTTACAATAAGTTATATCAACTTCATGATCAAAAGGAGCAAGTTCTTTAGATACGGAATAGAAACTACTCATACAACGATGAAACAAATTTATAAAAATAAACTAATCTAAATAATAAACTGAAAATAAAGAAACAAAATTAAATAAGAAAATTCAAGATAAGATTTAAACAATAATTTAAGATATGACTAAAACTCACAAACGATACAGCAAAGCAATCATCACCGCTTTTCTGGTTTCTTCTACTAATCTTAATGCACCTGTCAAAAATAACACAATATTATCTCTTAAAAGAATAAAATAAAAACAAAGCAAGTAAATAATCTACCTATAATAATTATTTAAAAGTATAGAAAATAGTTAGTTCCCCGGCAACGGCGCCAAAAACTTGATCGGTGGTTAAACCTTAATTAATATAGCCTACTAGACTGGGATAATAAATAATGATAATAATAATAGTTGTGAAAATAAGCCCTAAAAGTTAACCTCATTTTCCCTATCGCAAGTGCACAAATCAATTATAGTATAGTATATATGAGATAGGGTATATCGTATCCATAAAGACTAATGAATTCACAACTTCTTCTATAAATATTGTAACTAAATTTTGAAAGATAATTTCTTGGTTTGGTTTTTTATAACTAATTTGACAAGAAATAAAATAACATAAAAGTAAAGATAGATTTTGGTTTTTGTTGAAAACAGTGGAGATAAAGATCGAGGGTATTTCTAACTCCACAACTAACCACATAATATATCCTCCTAATTGTTTAATTGTAAATAATGGTCCATCATATGTGAATCAGATATAGGGTCACAACCATTGGCAAACCATAATCCCAAAAAATGAATAAATAATCTTAACTGAGTTACAAACCATCTTCGAACAAGTATAACTAGTGCATGCATCCACTCTAAATTACTCCTACTAACATAAATGAAAAGCATAGCTATATTATCTCTTCTTAGCATGGCTTTTCTAAGTCTAGATTGCACGTTAATTACCACCATTGTGTAGAAAATCAAGAGTTAAGTATTCGAGTTCTAGTCCATATTAAATAACCATGATTGTGCAAGATAAAACATTCATTCAAGCTAAAACAAAACATAGAATAAATGAAGAATCTTACATAAAATCAAACATAATCACTCATCTACATAATCATCACATACGTGTCCTTTAGTTTCCCTTTATATAATTGAAATAAGAAAGAGTCTACATTACTTGGCTAGGGTTTTGTTAAAAACCTTGAATACCGGTTTAGTTGTTCATGCTTGTGGCAGTCTGCATTGTTGATGTAGATACGCCCACCATGGTTGTTCTTCTATCATTCTCTTTCTAAATCTCTAAGACAATATATAAAAATCAAGCTTTCTCCCCGGTCTCTTCTCTCCCTAACTGTAGGGAGAGACCCCTATCTTTTATAGAAAAAAAGCCTCTTTGTTTGGTAATCTGATTGCTTCACGGTTAAGTCTGGAATGTGTATCATGATATTCCTTGAACAATGGTGTTAAATATCATCAAATATGGTCAATATTGTGTCCAAGATAGCCTAGAGATCATCCCATATTGATTCTGGCCGAAATGGATCCCACTGTTGTATATACAAGTTGCTGATGTGGCCTGGCCTTTTTTGGTCTCACCGAGTGCTTATTGAAGATTCCAACAAGTACTCGGTGGCTTCTGAATGCTGTGCAAGTGCGCCAAAGGTTCTGGTGATTTTTATGGATTTGTGCAAGTTCGTGTACTTTTTTCGCACTCTACAGAGTCCTCGGTAGTTCTTCACCTTGTATTTTCTTGTTCCATCTTCTTTGCTCCATTTATTTTCCCGCCTTCATTCCTATTCACTCCTTTTGCATTCTTGACTTATTTTTGTCCTTCATAGGTCTTTTATCCAAGGTTTCGGCTCTCGAACAATCTTGAGTCATAAATTCAGTTATTTCACCGAATTAAACTCGCTTTATATGATATAATCCTGAAACGTCTTAAAACACGAAAACCGTATAAAAGCACCAATATATTAATAGATATAAACATAACAATGTATAATTAGAAGCCATATATGTATGATATTTGACTCCTATCATGCCCCCTGGTGTATATAAATAATGGTGTTAGGGTTTCTTGAGATATAAATGACAAAAAGCCAAAGGGGTATATTTATAAGCAAAATTAAAGTCTTCCTAATAATCATAAAGGTAATTTTATACTTGATTATGAAGAAATTATATATTATGGAATAAGTATATAAAGTTAAATAGGAGAATATCAGCCTTTTCCATACCTGTAATAATATAATTTTCGTAACTTGGCAAAATATTCTACCAGATTGGTTCCAAAAGGAAAAAACGAATATTTTCCAAACAAATAATAAAATTTTCATAAATCTAACTCCCAATCGATCACGAATATGCTCGATCGATCAGTTCACAATTTTAATAATTTATTTGGGAGAAAAAGGCATAAAATATAGATATCTATATGAAAAGATATAATAGTAATAAAAGTATTTTTATGAAAATAATATAAATAAAAATATTAATCCCTCCCCCAAACTTAGTTAGAAGAGAGTAAAATATTATTTAATAATAAAAAGAAGTATAAATATAATTAGATTATAGTAGATTTGTCAGTATATATGTCTTTAAAATATCTTAAACCCAATAGATGAAATCATATAGAAATATATATAAATTATATTATTATAGCTATTTTTTTTTAAATGTATAAAAGTAAGTATGTATGTATACTATAAAATGTCTAAAATTTTTCAAAGCTTTTCTTTATTTCACTAGATAATACCAGAATGTAAATCATTTCTGGTAGAAGTAAAAACATGAGAGAACACGAGTGACTCACCAAAGATGTCTACAAGGATCACTGACACTCATGTTGTCACACCCCTAAATTCCTAAGACTTCCGAACCAGGACATCCGAGGAATCTGATGTTGTGATCCATAAAATGAGCGATCAATTAAGATCCTAAACTACCATAAAACGAATGGAATATTATTAATAACAATAATTCCATACCAAAACCAGGCGGAAGTTAAACCAAATCATACACAAGGCAAATTGAGGCGCTGAAAGAATACATCTCTACAATGATGCAACGATACCAAATACAAGGAAGGAATATGCCAACAGACTGGCTCCCAAGAAGTACAACAACAGTCCCAATACAGGGGACAACTAAAGGAAACTAAAATGGAACAACTCTATGTGCGAATGTCCCAAATCCCGGAACAACATCCGTGCCACAAGCTATCCTACACTCTAAGCTGTCCGTAGCCAAAACATTGCCTACAAATTGGTGTAGACCACAGGGCAAACCAACACCAGGGTGAGTTCATTGAGCCCTGTAAGAGAAAGGGAATCATAACTATCACATCCTCCAATCGTCCAAGTCGAGTGAAAATTGTAACACCCCGCGTTTTCCTTTCTCTTTTCTGGAATTATTTTCTAAGTGTTAACATTTTTTGACGTCACTTATTCATGACGTCTTGTGTATTCTCGGTACGTGTAAATTTTTTGTGTTTAACTTTCGGACTTAGCGAGACGACTTCGTGGTATCTTGTTTCGGCTTTGTGGATTTGAGTGTCGCCAATAACTATGTGGGTTCATGCAACGTTTCTCGTTGGAGCTTCGGCAATCGTGTTGCATTTCCGAAAGTGTTTCCCTAGTCTAGTGTAGACGTTAGGTGTAACGCTTATGTGAACTTCTTGTTATATTTTCATGTTGTAAGTAATGAGAATAGTTAGAAATGATTCGGGAAAAAAAATGACCTTGGGGTATATGAGTATTTTCATATTTGGAGCACTTAGTGAAAATTGTAGAGATTTGGCTAAGTGTTGGGGTATGAATAACATGTTTGTAATTAAAGAGAATGATAAGGTATAAGGGTAATTAAGAGGCTTGATGGAACTCTTGTAATTAACCCAATGTTGAGAATAATTTGGTCAGTTCCACTTTTCATGTGGTGTCTCATTCCTAGCTCTTGATCTCATTCTCCCATCTTTGTTCTAGACCCTTGGATCATAAGGCCTTGTTTGGTTGGTATTTAAATGCAATAATCCATTATTTTTGGTCTTTCACTTGGCAAGACTTTTTATCAACCATTGGATGGTTTATTCATTCCCATTTTTATTTTAAACCCTTTGATGATAAGGCCTTGTTTGGTAAATTAATGGGTTTGGTGAGTGGTGTGTTTAGTCTTCCATTGCAAGACTTATGTCTAGCCCTTGGATTCATTTCCTTTTTACCCTTCTTTATTTTGGACCATTGGATGGTGAGAGGTGTGAGTCGGAAAGCTCCACACATTGCAAGTCTTCCACTTTTCAAGACTTCCCCTCTTCTTCTCCATTTTATCTCCTTTTTGTCCCTCTATGTTTGTCTCCACTTATGGGTGGAATTCATCACCCTAAGTTGGGAGTTTGATGTGGCCATCAACATAGAAGATGTTCATGGTGTTCTTGTTTTCGGTTTAAGCTAAAGATGGGTAAGTGTTCTTCCATCCTTGTGTGTTTTCCATTCAAACCCTAGTTTCGGGTTTCTTGTTAAACCACTTGATAATTTTTGTTTCCCTTTTATATTAGAGTTGGATTCATGGTTAGGAGGCTTTGGTGAAGCTTTCCACCGGTTTACTCCTTGGATTTCGGTTGGGGAAGAGCTAAGGTTTCTTGGCCTTGTTTAGTGATTGGCTTTGCTCTTCAAGAGGTAGGGGAAAACTTCCTAACTAGCCATCTTATGATTATAAGAGTAAGAGAATTTGATTATAGGATTTCTTGCCTTAAATTAAATTTCTATGTGTATCCTTGACTTGTGAGGTTGGGGTTGAACATGTGTTATGGGAATTAACCCTTGTGTATGGAGTAATTGGTAATGAAATTGCCAGGAATATGATGCATGCTAGTTTAGTGGCTATCTTTGAGAATCCCCATAGTAAAGAATACTTGCATCCTTATATATATGTGGATATGTATGTGGGTATTGTGGTGTGTATGTGTAAGTGTAGTTATATATATGTGTATGTGGGTGTTAGGGAGGTAGCCTTGGAATGAGATTAGGCTAGTTCCTTTGGTAGTACATTTGAGGTATTTTGGGATTTCATGTCATGCTTCAGATGTGATATGTGAAAACTTGCTTAATTGAACCAAGATCCTGTTTAATAGAATGAAATGGTTTTCCTTGTGAATTGAAGGATAACTTGATGGTTTGGAATATTCTTGTGTATGAGAATGTATCTTTGTAAATTTAAATGCTTCAATTGAACTATAAGCATGTTAAATGGATGGAAATGTTATATTTGTGTATTAAAGGATAACTTAATGATTTGGGATCATGGACGGTGCATGAGAAAACATCTTTGTTGAAAATTGTTATAAATGTGAACTTTCTTATTAAATGTGAAATGATAAGCCTTGTGATAATTTGGGTACAATATAATGGTAATTGATAGAAGCATGTATTGTGATGGCATATGGTTGGGATTGAGAACCTTTATGCATTTTGGGGTACACCATGTAGTGTCAAAAACATAGGTGTCGGTTTTTATGGGTTGTGTATTTTTGTGTGAGTAGTCTTGTGTCGAATCGTTGCAACAACTAGCCAGGGGATGTTCCCAACCTACGGAAATAATGAGTCTGTGAATGAGGTATAGGGTGAGTTGTCTCATTCTCAAAGTCGCGGGTCATCTCATGCATTCGGTATACGAATTTTTAGTCACGAGTCGTCTCGTGCAACTGCATTCCTTGTTGAAAGTGAGAAGTGTCAAAATCACTTGGGAAGAATTGGTGCGATACTCTTTCTCGTTATAAATGAGTGGGGTGCGTATTCGTTAACCTGAATTGGGCAAGTGTGTAATATGAAGCGTGTTGAGTAATATTGCACTTGAACTATCATATATGCGTAATTATGATATTGATAGTGAGGCATGCTATAATTGTCAATATTTATGATACGAGCATGTTTAATGTGAATTTTGATGTATACAATTCATATGTGGTTAAAATGCTCATGTGAAATGAAAGGATGTGAAAATATGCTTTGCTTTCCTTGTTTAAAGTATAATGTGAGATAAATTATTATACTTGTTGTTATGTGCTTATATACCTTAGGGGGATGATATAAGTTGGGTTAAGGACTTTCTTGTGATAAGTAAAGTTGGTTGTGGCTATTGAGCTGAATGTGGGTTGAAGCCTTGAGAAGGCGATTGATAGTCTTGTGGTATAGTTAGCGTTGGTGTAGCAACGTGGCGTAAATTGTGATATTGATGTTTTGGTTGTGATAGATGAGGTTATGAATAAACCGAGTCAATTGTGTATTGATGGTCAATGGATTTTGTTAGAAACCTAGGTGATGAGGTTTCGAATGTGAAATTAAGGTTTGAAAGAATCGGAAAGTGGTTCTTGATTGAAACTAGTTGGTTCCGTGACAACGGTCACTAGGTTCCCTTTAGTGATCTTAAGGAATGGAATGTCATCGGAGTTGTGGTCATTCTCGGTTTAGTCGTTATAGGGTTTGTGAGTTTAAATGTGGAGCGAAGTGTGGTTAGGTTAGAGTTAGTGTATTGTGTATAGTCACTTGCCCTTTCCTTCCAGTCGTTTTTGAACTTCGGTTCTTCATTCATTTGATCCATTTAAGAGTCTACAAATACACTTTGGTTTTTCCGTTGGTTTCGGTTTGTTTTCCCGAAAATGGATTTTTCATAAGACTTGTATTTGAGTCCATTCGGTCTTTAAGTGAAAAACTCGTTTTCGCCTACCCCCGTAGTGCCGACAAAAACTTTGAGTTTTGAAATGGTTTTAAAGTCATAAAATAAAAGATTTTGGCCTTTGGAGGTCGGTGGTGTCCAAAACGGAGACCGGAGGCAAGACGGTTAGTATTACGGATTTTCAAGAAAATGTCTTCGATAAAAATAACATTTCAAAATTTCCCTAATAGTTTTGAGGCTATCCTTAGTGTTTCATATGGGTATTAAGTGGTTTCGGGTCAGTTTTTCAACTTTTAAGACCCATGTAGTCGACTAAGGCCTTCCTGTAGTTGACTGAGCCTTCAAATCTTCATTTCCGGAACATTTTGGCAATCTTCGTCCTTGTGTAGTCAACTATAGGCCCGGTGTATTCGACTGAAGCCTTCAGTGTAGTCGACTAAAGCCTCATGTGTAGTCGACTCTCGGAAATTCAGCATGTTTGGACTAGTTTTCGAAAATTTATTTCTCTCACCTCGTAACTCGAATTAAGGTTCCGTTTATTCCTATGGATTTTTAAAGGTACAAAATTTTTATATAAAATTTAAAATAAATTATTTACATTCTAAATGACTGTTTTAACCTTAATGAAAGAGGGGTACTTCAGCTTTCAATTTTTATCGGCATTGTCCGATACCGTTTTCAAAAATGCATACCTCTCGCCTCGTGGCTTTGATTGAGGTCCCATTTCTTTGTAGGGTCTGATCTATGTCCAAATATTTGATATAAAATTTAAAATCATTTATTTTCATTTGAAATGACTATTTTACCCGTGGTGAAAGAGGGGTACTTTAACTTGTTGTTTGGGTTGAAGTTGTCCGATGTCATTTTCTAAAATTCATATCTCTCGCGTCAGGGCTTTGAATTTGGTTCCATTTATTTCTATGGTTCAACCTATTTCCAAATAGGTGGGTTAACCTTTGAAAGTATATTTTTGCCCTTGAAATGATAATTTTACCCTTGGGCGAACATGTTACCTTTGAGTGGTCGGTGTGAGGGGTTATTCAGTTCCTTTCACTTCCTTTTAACCCTGTGTTGGGTTTACAAATGTTGGTAGTGACATGTAAGGTGATTGATAGTATGAATTGATAATGATTTGAGGTTTTGGAGCTCGGTATGCTCGTGACCTAGGAAGTGCGAATGTTATCCTTCCTAGAGTGTTATGAATAGGAGTGTTTCTCCCATGATTTGGTGATAGTGTTGTGTTGATTGCCAGTGAGGGACTGACGGGTACGAGTCGTAGTGATCTATGAGGGGGTATATACTACGTATCTTGTATTGGTTGTATATCTCTCTCTATATATATACGTGCATATATATATATAGGTGTGAGTTATTACATATTATTGTGATATAGTTTCACTCTGTGCTAGTTACCCTATTTGTTGATGCATGGTAGGGGACTAAGGGGATGTATTTTCGGGGTCTCGTATTGGCGTGATTTCTATGTGGGAAATTTGATTGACCTAGGGTAGATGCATGTACACGGGTTGGTTTGCACTCGACTTTAATGGTCATAGGAGATGATAGTTACGTTTTTTTCTCCTACGGGGCTCAATAAGCTCACCCCGGTAGTGGTATGCCTGGTGGTTTACACCACCAGTTTATGCATCTACCCTAGGTCAGTCAAATGTCCGACATGGCACTCATGCCAATATGAGACCCCGAAAACACATCCCCGAAGTCGCTTACCATGCATCAACAAATAGGGGTATTACTCACATGTTACTACTCAATATTTGTTTCAACCTATATTACCAATCACCTCACATGTTACTACTCAACATTTTTAAACCCAACACAGGGGTATTACAGTCACTTCAACCTAAGGAAAGTCACAAAAGTTTTCGAACACCAAAAGGAAGTGAAAGGGATTGAATAATCCATCACACCAACCATTTAATGGTCACATGTTCGCCCAAAGGTAAAATGGTCATTTCAAGGGCAAAGATCTACTTTCAAAGATTAACCCACCTATTTGGACATAGGTTAAACCATAGAAGCAAACGGATCCGAATTCAATGCCCTGACGCGAGAGATATGAATTTTTGAAAATAGCATCGGACAACGCCGACCCAAACAAAAAGTTAAAGTACCCCTCTTTTACCAAGGGTAAAATAGTCATTTCAAGTGAAAATAAATGATTTTAAATTTTATATCAATTATTTGGACATAGTTCAGGCCCTATAAACAAACGGGACCTAAATCAAAGCCACGAGGCAAGAGATATGCATTTTTGAAAACGGTATTGGACAACGCAAAAACAAATGGAAAGCTGAAGTACCCCAATTTCACCAAGGGTAAAATAGTCATTTCAAATGCAAATAAATTATTTTAAATTTTATATCAAACATTTGGATATAGGAATAGTTATAGAAACAAACGGCACCTCAATCCGAGTTACGAGGTGGGAGAAATGAATTTTTGAAAATTGACCGTCACACAACTCTACACCTGACCTGGCGCCCAAATGTATACCAAATAGGCGTTGTTACGCCCCTAGGATAAGCACAAATGCCTCTCTAAAGGTGAAAATGTACCAATTTTTCATACGGACTCCGTTCTTTACGCAGTCAGTCCCGAAAAATCATAATATTTGAAAAGTGAGTTTTCATTCGCGGATATCTAAAATAGTCACTGAAACCTTAGGAAACGCGTAAAACGTAAACTTTGAAGAAAAGTGATTCTTTAGAAGCTCATAAAATTTTCCGTCTTGCCGCCGGTCTCCGTTTTGTACACCGCCGACTTTCAAAGGTCTAAATATTTCTTATAAAAATGAATTTACAACCATTTCAAAACTCAAAGTTTTAGTCGAGGTCACGGGGGTGAGCGAAAACGGGCTTTTCACTTAAAAACCGAATGAACTTAAATACAATTCTTATGAAAAATCCGTTTTTGGGAAAACAAACCGAAACACTAACAGAAAAATCAAAGCGAATTTAGAAATGCTCAAATGGAGCAAGGAAATGAAGAAACAAGGAAAAAGGCCACTTGAAGGGAAGGCAAGGGACCATATGCAAAGTCATTAACTCTAACCCAACCATACCTTGTTCGATATCCAAATCACTAAACTCCAAACCAACTTATTCAAGAATGTCCACAACTTCAATGACATTCTTATTGTTTATATCGATAAAGGAAACCTAGTGGTCGTTGCCATGGAACCAACTAGTTTCAACCAAGAACCTCTTCCGAATCTTTCAACCTTAATTCCACATTCGAAACCACCTAACTTAGGTTTCTAACAATATCATAGGGCTATCAATACACAATCTTCTTGGTTTACTCATAACCTCGTCTAACATAACTAAAATGTCAATCTCACCATTGCCAACTAAACCACAAATCCATCACCCGTCTTTTCAAGGCTTTAACTCACATTCAAATCAATAGCCACAACTCACTTTACTTATCATAAGAAAGTCCTTAAACCAACTCATATCACCCCCCCTAAGGTATATAAGCACATATCAACAAGTATAAGTACTTATCTCACATTATACTGTAAACAAGGCATGTAATTCATATTTTCACATCCTTCAATTTCACTTGAGCATTTTAACAGCATGTGAATTATATATTTCAAAATTCACATTAAACATGATCCACAACCACATAAAGTAATATCATGATACAAATGTCAACATATATCACATATTATCAATCTTAAATGCAATGTGAGTCACACACCTCATGATACACCCCTTACCCAACATAGGTTAACGAATACGCACTCCACCTGTTTAAACTGAGCAAGAGTACTTGTAATACCCCGTATTTAAATAATTATGTTATTTCTTTATTTATTTTGGATGGCATGGTGGGTATTTTAAATTATTGAGTAAGGGTACTCTAGTCATTTTATAACTATTAGGTAAGTTGGTTATTATGGGATCTGATAAGGGCATATTAGTCATTAAGACGAGTGGCAGGATGGTTATTGTGGCAGATCTAGGGGCATTATGGTCATTCGTCATAACCTAGCTCCCCTATATAAGCATAAGGATATTCAGCCTATTATCTCAAGACTATGAAGAATTCAGACTTCTCTCTTCTTAGTCACTCACCTATATACGTATACACACACATATATATATATAGAGAGAGAGATCTAGAGAGAGAAAGTATTTGGTTCAGATCTGGATTCGGGGTGTAGTAAGCTCTCCAAATCAGGCAAGACATATGTTCTACTCTTCCTCTTTGTACTAGAATTCGTAACCTTTGTTTGGTACTCCTATAAACTGTTATACATTAATTTCGTATATGTATGCTTATGAGTATTAGCATGTTCAATTATGTATTGATATATAGTTATATGAACATGTATGTGTAGATCCGTAACTATATATGTATATATGTAGTTATATGAACATATATGTATAGATCCGTAACTATATGTATGGATATGTAGTTATATGAACATGTATGCGTAGATCCGTAACTATATATGTAGTTATACGAACATGTATGCGTAGATCCGTAACTATATATGTAGTTATACGAACATGTATGTATAGATCCGTAGCTATATGGTTATATGTATAGATCAGTAGCCATATGAGCATATATCTATAGATCCGTAATTATGTTAAAAACATATGTATAGATCTGTTATATTATGGTGGTATTTACGTATATATATGATGATATATATTTTGTTATACATATATGTATAGATCCGAAAGTATATGTATAAATCATGTGTATATGGATAGAATTGTGATATTTATAACCACTCATGTATAGATCGGTTATAGTAGGTTTTGATTCATGATTACATATGGTAGTATATATTCTGTTTATACGTATATACATTTACTTGTAGTCATATGTACAGATCTGTTTTATCATGTTCATGTCCATAAATATATACGCAATTTATTATATTCTGTGTAGACTTGTATGAATTTATATGTTATTATAAGTCACCACGAATTATACTAAAATATGTATATTCGACCGTATAAATGAATAGTTTTGACCGTATAAATATACCGTATTTCCTGGCTCTGGGGCGCTGCCCCAGACCCCGCCAGGGGGGCGCTCAGGAAAGGTCGCGCCGCCCCGCCTGGACCCCCCAGGCTCGACTTTTCCAATTGTTATACATCCCCGAATAAAGAATACAAGTGAATTAATAAATTTGTAAAATCATAAGATTTAATTAAAAGGAATATGATCGGGAGATTTAAAAAGGAACCACAAGTAGGCTGACTAATAAACGCAGTCTCACTAGTACCGCGGGACTTGGATGAGTTGTCACGGCATGGCTGAGTTGCCGGGTACGTGGTTATGGTTGGAAATGGAGATGATGGAAATTTGACTTATGGAAGGAATTTATGGTATTTGTTTTATATCTTCACGGTGGTATTCTAGTAAAATAAATAAATAAATAGAAGTAATGAATTTAATTATATTTTCATGGTGGTATTCTAGGGAATATAAAGTATAGTAAGGTATATTAATATTTATTAATATTTTTGGGATAGGTGTCACTGGGAAAGGGGATGGTTTTTAGTACTCTGTTTGGGATCATGTAGAGATGTACTTGCTCGTGGGTTTGACCCACCTTTGTTGATATTTCAGGTCCTCGGCAATTGCATCCGCAGGGGTGAGGATTTGTCTCTCCTGTATTCTCGGTCCAGCAGTTTCCTTCCACTACAGGGTAGGAATTCAGTCTTGTTGTGGTTAAAATAAGTTTGTGTGGTCTAGGGGTCCATGTTATGGGATTCCCAAGTTGTATAAATTTGAACTTAAGTTATTTCAAAGATGTATTGGGTGTGGGATCTTTCCTGTATAAGTGGTATCATCAACTCTTATTATCTTATCTCTATTTTATGTCTTATCATCTGTGCTTATTTTTGTCAATTGAAGATACTCATAGTTTTTGTGTATGGGCCTTGCCAACCTATGCATGGAAATTGTGGGTGTTACAGTACCGCACCGATTCTTCCCAACTGATTTTGACACTTTTCACTTTCAACAAGGAAGGGGTTGCATGAGACGACCTGTGACTAAAGATTCGTATACCGAATGCACGAGACGACCCGTGATTTTGAGGATTGGACGACCCAACCTATATCAATAATTTTTAGCTTTTTAGTTCCGTAGGTGGGGAACACCTCCTGGCCAGTTGTTGCGACGATTCTACACAAGACTACTCACCCATGGTTACACAACCGGGTATAGGCCAACCTCAATTGAATTCTCTCTACAAAAGGTGAACCCATATGCAATGTGTCTCGATGGGCCATGCAATAACATAAATATGTATTTCATCATATTTATAAAAAACATTCCCAAAATGTCAACATGAATGTTTTTCACGATTCAACATTGTAAATGTGAGTTTTCCCACCCTGTATAAAAAGCCTCATCCCGACCATATCAATACTAAAAAGGCCCGTGATGATGACCCGATTACTGAGCCCACATTATAACCCGACCAACACGTCTGTTCTGTGGTCCGCCCCTAGACCCGACCGCCAGTCCCATCTTATGGCCCGACCCGAAGAGCATTCTAGAAGAAACTTGAAGATTCTAGAAAAGACTTGCGGCTGAAGATAGTGACGTAGTATAGGGACAAATTAGCTGACTTGTAAAGTAAGGATAATATTCCAAAATATAAAATGTTGCCCTAATGGGCCAAAGGCCCAGAGGGCAAGTGTATATAATCTAATGAAGAGTAATGAGAAAGCATCTTTTTGTGTTGTGCAAATTTTGTATCTACACAATGGCGCTGTCTGTGGGAAATTAGGTCATTTCGCCGACCATCTTCCTACCTCAAAAAGCTGAGCAAAATCCAGATACCATGACTAAATCTTCAAAATCATCTTCTCCGTCCAAATCTGACCATGCCGGTGACCAGATCCCAGTCAGAAGTACAGATCCCCGGCGACCGACAGCCAAGTGCTTCACCAACGATCGAGCACCTCTTGCAGCAACTTGTTGAAGCCGAGAGACGAAGCAGGGCTACCAAAGCGAGAAGCCTGGCAGCGGAGAAAAAGAGCGAGGAGCTCTTGGCAAGATTGAATCAGACGACTATTCCCCCGGTAGTTCCCGATTAATCGCAGATCCAAGAACAAGCCGAACCACAGGAGGAACACGATGAAACCTCTCACCGACCGGATGAGGCCCCGGTCGTAGGCAAAGTTCGTCACCGACGAACCTCTGACATCACAAAAACTTCAGGAGATGATGGCGGAGTTCCAAAAGAAGGTCATGAAGGATCTGAGGGCCCGATCTACCGATGGTCAGGCCCTCCAAGCCTCTGCCGACTCGGTTCAGTCACCGTTCACTTTATAAATCACCCGGGAACCCTTCCCCAAAAAGTTCGTCATGCCCAGATTCACTCCTTACGACGGAACGAAAGATCCCGAGGAGCACATTTATCAAATCCACCAAAAAATGACCATGTATGCTGAAAACGAGGCCTTGCTATGCAAAGTATTCTCGACCAGTCTCATCGATACGCCACTACTCTGGTTCAGGAAGTAGCCACCGAGATCCATTGGCAGCTGGCAGCAACTGTCCGACCTCTTCGTGGCCCAATACTTTGGGAACAAGAGGCAAAATAAGACCATCTCGAGCCTCTTTACCATGACTCAAGAAAAAGGCGAGTCCCTTAAGAGTTTCGTGTCCATATTTAACGTCGAGTCATCCTCCATCGATAACTGCGACCAACACTCAACCGTAGAAGCCATCAAGATGACACTGATTCCGAGGACAAAGTTCCACCAGTCACTTGTGAAACGACCACCCTCGGGAATCGGAGAACTCAATTCTAGAGCTCAGGGTCACTTAAGGGCCGAAGAGGAGGAGAGCACCCGACAGAAGAGAGCGGCATTGATCAGTGTGGAAATCAAGTCGAAGGATAAGGCGCCGGATACATCCCGACAACCGATTAATCGCAAACGCTCAAATCCCCCGATCCCCGCTTCATCTCAGTTTCCTCCATAGCCCGAGAGGCGTGTCAGACTTGAAGAGAAGATCACCCCGTTGAGAGTGACCCTTCCCAATCTCTTCTAGGAAAACAAAGCCAGGGGAATCTTCCAGACTCCTCTCCCAATCAGGCAACCCCTCGACCAGAGGGATAGGTCATAGCATTGTGCTTTCCATAGCGATTTCGGTCATACAACAAATGATTATAGGAGTCTGAGGCTCCAGGTCGAGGCAATAATAGCCCGAGGGGAACAGAAAGACTATGTCCAAAGGGATGGTCCAAGAGCCAATAAACCAGCACAAAATAACAAGCGGAATCAAGCCCCAGCGCACCAGGTCAGAATCATCAATATGATCCATGGAGGTCCCGACCAACGAAGCGGCGAAGGATCGAGACGCTCACAAATGAGAAGAGCACATCAGGTCAGCAGGATAGCCGGGATAAACGAAGTCCACCACCGAACGAGGCAGTCCCAGATACTCTTCTCCCATGATGACCTCCGAGACATCCAGGTCCCACACGACGACCCACTAGTCATCACTCTGATGGTCTCAGGATGTCTTGTCAGGAGGTTCATGGTTAACCCAGGAAGCAGTGCCAATATCATGACCAAGTGGGCTTTTGATAAATTGGAGATCGACCCGAGGGACATCGTAACTTCCAGAAATCCAATCGCCGGGTTTGATGGAAAGCAAGTCGAACCCCTCGAGGAGATCAAGCTACCCGTGTCAGGAGCCCATAAAACTCTTTCCGAGACCTTTGTGGTGGTGGACGTGAAGCCCTTATACAATCTGCTTATGGGAAGAGGATGGATACACAAGATGCAAGGTGTACCATAAACTCTCCACCAAATGATGAGGTGCGTCGGGCCGAATGGTTACGACATAATTGATATCAAAAGGGATCAAGTAGCGGCCAAGCAATGCTACGCCATCACTATTAAAGGAATGAAGGATAAGCCCGATCGAAAGAGGTCTCTAGAGGAGGATCGGGATTTAGACCCACATCCCAAATAGCAACTACAGAACGGGGAGTCGGGTCCCCCGATCATTGCAGAACCTTTGCAGCCGGTATCTGCAATACCCGACCAACCCGACAAAGTCACGTACGCAGGTACAAGTCTCACCACTTATGAATTAAGTGAACTAACAACATTCTTACCGGATAATCATGACGTCTTCGCATGGCAGCATATTGATATGCCCGGCATCGACCCCTCCATAGCCCGACACACATTACATGTTGACCCAAATATAAGACCTGTCCGACCGAAACAGAAGCGAATGGGGGGCCAAAGGAACATGATCATAGCTGACAAGGTGTCTAAATTACTGGAAGCTGGGTTCATCAGGGAAGTTCAGTATCCTGAGTGGCTAGCCAACGTGGTGGTGGTGCAGAAAAAGAACGGGAAGTGGCGAGTCTACGTCGACTTCATCGACCTAAACAAAGCCTGCCCAAAAGACAGCTTCCCCTTACGTAAAATAGACCAAATGGTCGACGCTACCGCGAGCTACGAGAGACTAACTTTCCTTGATGCCTACTCGGGATACAACCAGATCCCAATGGACCCGATGGATGAGGAAAATACCTCATTCATTACTGAGACAGGTACTTATTGCTTTAAAGTTATGCCTTTCGGACTAAAAAATGTAGGAGCCACATTTCAGAGATTGGTTAACAGGATCTTTAAAGGAATGATGGGCACAGTGGTCGAGGCCTACATTGACGATACAGTGGTCAAAAGCAGAAAGAAAACTGACCACTTGGAGCATCTCCGAAAGCTATTCGACATCCTGAGGAAACATGGGATGAAACTCAATCCGGCCAAATGTTCATTCGGGGTGTCTTCGGGGCAGTTCCTAGGGCACATTGTTGACCGATGGGGCATACAAGCCAGTCCGACCCAAGTAAAGGCTCTACTCGAAATAAAAGAGCCAGCCACACACAAAGAAGTCCAAATTCTTACTGGGTGAGTTGTAGCCTTAAGCAGATTAATCGCAAGACTGACCGACCCATGCCAACCCATCTTCCAGGCGATCAAAGCAAAGAAAGGAGAAGTGTGGGGGCCCGAACAAACCAAATCCCTATCCCGATTGAAAGAGTACATGCTCAAGCCTCCCATTCTTGCGACACCCGAGCCCGATGATATCCTACTCTTGTATCTGGCAGTATCATCAGTGCCAACTAGCGTTGTGCGCATCAGAGGACGGGAACCTCCAAATGCCAATTTTCTATACAAGTAAGGCATTAGCCGATCCCGAGACCCGATACAACAAACTAGAAAAGTTGGTTCTATCCCTGATCAATGCCAAAAGACGTTTCAGGCATTACATCAAAGCTCACTAGATCATCATCCCCATTACCACCCCGATTCGTGTACTTATGGCAAAGCCTGATCTCTCCGGTAGGATCTCCAAATGGGCCATTGAGCTAGGGATTTATGATATACCCTACGTTCCCAAAATCTCGATCAAAGGACAGGCCGTGGCCAATTTCCTATTAGAAGGAGTAACCGACGAAGCAGATCAACTCGTTGAATTAGAGACATGGAAATTATTCATGGATGGCTCGATGAGCACCAATAGAGCAGGCATCGGGGTGGAAATCCATACTCCCGATGGGACCAAGTTACAAGCTTCGATGCAATTGCAATTCTTAGCCACTAGCAACGAGGCTGAGTACGAAGCGATCATATCGGGCCTGAGATTGGCCAAAAGCCTGCAAATACAATCCCTATCTGTATACAGCGACTCCCAGCTAATAATCAGGCAAATAACCGGCGAGTACGAAACCAGAGACCCCAAAATGGAATCTTACAGAGCGTTGGTTTTCAAAAATTAACATTCAGCCAAATCCCTCGAGAAGAGAACACCTCTGCCGACCACTTAGCTAATCAGGCGTCTGCAGCTGGTGAAGATATGGCCCAAGTAGTACTGACCGACTTCATCACTATACCGAGCATTTGAGAGCCCAATGAGCAGATATGTCTAGTTCCCCGGGAGCCGAGCTGGATGGACCCCATAATCGACTACCTCAGTGTCGGGACGCTACCAGCTGATAAGGCAGAGGCAAGGAAAATTAGAATGAAATCAGCCACATACTCGATCATCCAGGGATAGCTCTACAAAAGATATTTCTCGGGTCCATATTTGAGGTGCATCACTACTTCCGAGTTAGAGACAATGATGCAAGAGATACACGCTGGAGCTTGTGGAAATCACTCGGGTGCCTGATCTCTTGCCCACAAAATCTTATCCCAGGGTTACTTTTGGCCCTACCTGTCCTGGGATACCGAGGAATATGTACGAAAATGCAAATCCTATTAGATGCATGGTGACGCTATACTCCAACCACCGGTATTCTTGAACCCGATAATCGTTCCACATCCTTTTGTCCGATGGGAATGGATATAGTCGGACCACTCCTAAAAGCCATCAGGTCAACAACCCATGTGGTCCTGGCCACCGACTATTTCACCAAATGGGTTGAAGTCGAGGCCTACCCTTCTATAAAAGATAGCCATGTAGTCAAGTTCATATGGAATCACATCATCTGTAGGTTCGGGGTACCTCAGACCATCATGATGGACAATGACACTAATTTGGACTGTGAACCGGTCAGGTCATTTCTTGTCGAGCATCGAATCAATCAGAATAACTCCTCGGTAGGGTACCCGCAGGCCAATGGACAGGCAAAAAGAACCAATCGATCCATCTTCAACACCTTGGCAAAGAAACTTGAAAAGGCCAAAGGAGCAGGGTTAGACAAGTTGCCAGAGGTGATGTGGTCGTATAGAACCACGCCCCGATAACCAACCGGTGAAACACCCTTCGCTATGGCATATGGGGCAGAGGCCGTAATCCCGACAGAGTATGCCATCCCGACGCTGAGGTCACTGGCCTGGGACGATAAATCAAATAATCAACATCTAGCTCACAAGCTCGACCTGGTGGAGGAGAAGAGAGAAATTGCCGGGATAAGACTGGCAGTGTACCAATAATGGGTCAGGAATCACTTCAACAAGAGAGTGAAAAGAAGGGGATTCCAAGTCGGGGACATGGTCCTTAGACGAAAGATTGGACACATAGGCAAGCTCCAAGAGCCATGGGAAGGACCCTACACAGTCACTGAAGAGGTGGGGTGCGGGGCCTATAGACTACTCAGGAACTCTGATAACAAAAGGGAGCCTAACACACAGATTGCATCCCGACTGAAGAGGTATTATCCCTAGAAATACTTTGTTTTGGCTACTGTAAAGAAAGGCCCCTAGAGCCCAAAAAAGATTGCAATGAAAGTTCCATGTTTCCCGATCATGGAAATCACTTCCGTGATTGTATCTACCCGACGGGTTCTTTTTTACAAATATCAACTCCAAAAAACCTAAGTGTTGCATCCTCTCCATGGGCCAAAAGTGGCCGAGAGATCATCACCGACCCACCAGTGGTCGAGTTTTTGCAAAAGTCAACTTTAAAGACCTAAGTGTTCTATCCTCTCCACGGGCCCAAAGTGCCCGAGAGATCATCATAGACCCACCAATGGTCAGGTTCTGCAAAAGACAACCTTAAAAACCTAAGTGTTGCATCCTCTCCATGGGGCCAAAGTGCCCGAGAGATCATCACAGACCCACTAGTGGTCGGGTTTTTGAAAAATTCAACTTTAAAGACCTAAGTGTTGTATCCTCTCCATGGGCCCAAAGTGCCCGAGAGATCATCACAGACCCACCAGTGGTCGAGTTCTGAAAAGACAACCTTAAAAACCTAAGTGTTGCACCCTCTCCATGGGCCCAAAGTGCCTGAGAGATCATCACAGACCAATCAGTGGTCGGGTTTTGCAAAAGACAACTTTGAAAACCTAAGTGTTACATCCTCTCCATGGGCCCAAAGTGCCCGAGAGACCATCACAAACTCACCAGTTGTCGAGTTTTGAAAAATACAACTTTAAAAACCTAAGTGTTGCAATCAGTACGGAGTCACAACTCAAAATCCCTACTATTGTTGTCTGGTTTTTATTGTTATTATTGTTAAGTCACAATTCAAAATCTTGATTGTTATTATCTTATCAAAAGAAACAAGTATGGCTCATCCACAACAAAATATGAATAAATAAACTTATATTGAAAAGCCCCGGTGGCCAAGGCTGGTACAATGATGTGTTATAAAATCGTTACAAATACAAGATAAAGGAAAAAGCAAGGAATGGGGCAAGAAGCCAGAGGAAGAGTCCTATTTCGAAGTTTTCTTCTCCTGATGCCTAATTTCATCCGAGAGTTTGTCTACCACGCGGGTCTCCACCTCAGGAACCACCAAGGGAGGGTCTCCATTCTTGTCTGAGCCTTTAGCCCTGAGGGATTGTCCCTCTGTAACTTCTGGCTCATCTAGATAGGAGCGATAAGGCGGAGAGGGCAAGGGATCCTGAAGGAATTTGCCAAAGATAAGGTCTTCGGGCTCAGCCTCCGGATTGTCATACGAAGGCCCCACTCCTAGGCTGAGATCAAGATCCTCAATAGTCGGGATCTCCCTTTCCTCCCCGGGCTTTTGAAGCTCCGTTATGCATTCCCGCCAACCCTGCTCATAATGGTACTTGCAAGTCTGCTCAAAACGGAGGATCATATGGTTACCACCTTTGTGGCACATCTTCACCCGAGATCTCTCCATGCCTAGGGCGTTCTCGACCTCAACCTTTTCCCCAAGCAATAGCTGCCCCGAAGTCTTTAACTTCTCAACTTCTTCAGTCAGGGACTGCACTTGGAGAGTCAAGGCTTCCCGAGCCTGGGCCTCCCGATCAGCCTTCTACTCGGCCTCTCGAGCCTTGCCCTCAAGCTCCGAGATCTTGGCCTTAGCATCTGCGAGCTCTTCCTCAACCGAAACAGCCCTATATGTCAAGGACTGAATCTTGTTCTCAGCCTTCTTGGACTGTTCCAGAGCCTTGGCACACCCAGCTTTATGGACCTGAACGTCCTGAGTCAGTGTATTTATGACCCAGGCATCATCCTCGAGCTTGCAATTGTACGCCTGAGTAACATGATGCAACTGAAAGAAGAGAGTGTCAGCACAGAAGATACGAAGCAAAATAAAAAGCTAAGTATAAGAAATAATAAATTACCCCCATCGTAAGCTCAGGCCCATTCAAGGCTAAACTCATCCTATCATATTGCCCCATGGCCAAACTATCGGCCGGGGTCCAGACTCCCAAGGCCATCTCCCACAAGGCTTCTGGGTTCCCAATCGTCTGATCCCCCACAGATAGATATGAGTTGCCCTTTCGAGTGTCCAGCTTGAACCGAGGCCCATGAGGATTCTCTTTCCCGCTTTCAGTAGTGCGTTCAATCTCCCTGTGGTCTTGTTTCCTGACCATAGGTGTGATAGCACTGCGCAGTCTGGTAGATCGGGATAAACCCGGACCCTCCTCATCAGAGTCTGCCTCCCGAGCATCTGACGTCGAGGCAGGAACTTCTAAGGACATACTGAGGCTAGGATCGGGCCTGACTGAAAGATAAGCCTGAGACGAGTGCTGATCCAAACCTCCAGACCTCAGGACCATAGCATGATCATCCCCGACCTCGACCGTCCCCGATGCAGCCGTTTGCGGGGCATGAGAAGGCGGAGGTGGAGGCGTGATTGAAGGATCCTCTGCCGGTGGAGGAGGAGGAGGAGGCGGAGGCGGGGGCGTGGCAACTCGGCCCTCAGTTAGTCCCGTTGATGAACTGACTACTGGGTTCTCGAGGACTTGAGGGACATCAACCCCACAAATGAAAGATGTGTAGCTAGTGACGCCCTTTTTAGCCTTCTTGATTGAAAGTTTGGGCATGTTAACCGCTTTCCTTTTCTGCTGGCCCCCCGACATAGTTCTCTTGAGTTTTTGGGTTGCTGATGACCTGGACTTCAATTTCTTCGATCTAGACGTAGTCGCAATAGAACCCGAGGCGATTGTCGACGCAGTTGCTCCCGATACAAGCTCCTGCAATATAGACCCGGTCCGGCAACTCTAGCTATCCCTTAAATCCTGACTCCATACTCTGGCCTCCAACATTTCAAATCAGGATCTTATATACCCGACCTCCATTTTCTCCTGAGGAGCCTGAAGGAAACCCATCACTAGCATACCCAACTTATCATTACACAGATCCCAATGGCATGGAGCTCGGGTATGGAAACTCTTAAATTGGGGAAGTCTGGTCTTTTGGAAAACGTGGCTGGCAGGTATGTTAATGGCTTCGGGATGCCTCCACTTCCCACTCACTACAATTGAAAAGTGCATAATTCATACACGATTAACCTCCAAAAATATATTTTTTTTAGTCATTTATTTTAAATTATTTTAACTAATATGTGTGTTTTTATATTTGTATAGGTTATTGGTGATTTCTGGTACAAATGGATTAAATCCATCTAAACAAGCCCAAAATCTATTTAGACAACGTCTTAGTATTTGGGCCATATATTTCAGCCCATTTTTTGGATTGGTGTGAGACCAGTGTTCCTAGAAATCTGATTCAATTTAAAGAATATTGGTATTTCACATAGAAACCCTAATTCTGAAGTTTAGAGGGCGAAAAAGACATTTTAAATCTGGCATTAATGTTTTGTGCGAAAATCAGCATCAGCTTGGTAATATAATCACAGATTTTGAAGGAACAATCAGAATGGAGTGAAATCAAGGGTTGTGGGAAGAGGACTTGATTAACAAGAAAAGCGTATCTCACCAATATCTTCCAAATTTACTCTCCAAATTGGTCAAAAGTGGGCTGCAAGATATCACCAATTAGGAAAAGAAATATGGGAATATTGTATTCTCTTATTTACTTTCCTAGATAAAACCTTGAGGACCCCTATAAATAGGGCATATGTGGCTGCACCAAGGATCAGGGATGGCCAAGAAACAGAAGGGGAAGACCTGTACGATCAACGAAGAAATCCAATACGTCTTCCACTTATGATTTCGGGTTTGGTCGTTCTTGTTTTATTTTTCTTGTATAGTTAATTCGCTCGGCCAAGGCTGAGAGGAAACCCTAGTCATGTTCAATATTATAGTTTTCAATTGTAGACATTATTGAATATTTTGGTTAATGAGTTCTTATTCTTATTATTATATATATGTTAATGCTTTCGATTTTATGTGCTTTAACTGAGACTAAAATTGAACGTATTTCATTCCTAGCATATAGGTTACTTGTGTCTGACCACGAACATGTAATGTACTTGGCAATTTAAGAAGAAGATAATAAATTATAATTGTTTATGCCTGACCATGGATAGATAATTGTGATTTATATTTTCCTTCAATGATTTATTTATTATTTTTGGCCAAGATAATAAAATATTGAGTTGAACCTATGCCCTAACCCAGATAGACCATCTATGAATGTAATAATAATTATTATTTAGATGTGTGGAAATTAATTGGATATTTAATGAGTTTACAATTGAAAATCGGATTTGTGATGATTAGTGGTGGAATCAAAGTCTTGGTATTCCTTTTGTATTATTGTATTTATATTATTTTTTTCACAATCATCAATAATTTGTTGAATTAGTTAGATAGTAGTTTTTAGATTTAATTTGTCTTAATCAATCCTCGTGGGAATGACCTCGCAATACTTGTACTCTTTACTACTATGATTCGTATACTTGCGAGTAAAATTTGATTTGGGTTAATCTATCTTTTGGGTTACTCTAAATTTCACATCAAGTTTTTGGCGCCGTTGCCGGGGATTGTATTTAATACAATTAAATTTGACGATTCTTATTTATCATAATTCTTAGTTTAGGTTTATTTTATTTTTTTCATTCCAAATTTTTGTGATTCCTTTAATTCCAAGCAACATCCAAGTCATTGTCATCCTTTTACAGGTTTGCTATTGTTGCTTCCTCAACTGCAGGACGCTTGGTACAAAAAAGGGCCGTAAGGAAAAAAAAAAAAAAAAGAGAAAAGAAAAAAAACAAATCGCACTATTGCATAATTTTGCAAATCAGGTAAGTGACTCTAACCTTTTTTTTTTTATTATTATTATTTATTATTTTTTGTTTAGGTTAGAATAACATACGATTTTTTTTTCTAGGAGCACACTTTCTTCATTTATATTTATTTTTAATTTTGTTTTTCTCTTCTTTTCTTTTATTATTGTTAGTACACTTATTTTTGAAAAAAAAAAAAGAAGAAGAAAGTTCACACACTCACTACTTTGTATTTATTTATTCTTTTGTATTTTGTTTTCTCTCCTTTATTTCTTACTTATTTTATTTGTGCATTTTAATTTAGCATTTTGTATAAAATTTTAGTAAGGGCCCTAACCCCTAGCAAGATAAATATTGGATTTCATCACCAATTCCTTGCCCACCTAGGTTAAAAATATCCTTGCATTTGTGAAACCCAAGCCTAAATTTTTTAATCTAAAATCAAGTAGACGTTGGCCCTAGGATTTTCATATAGCTCATAGGACCCTATTGGAAAAGGATAATCTTTGGTAACTCCAGTGAGCACCTTCCAACTTAACAATGTCTAGAAAGGTTCTGTCAAAAGGCGACTCTGTTGCTTAAGGTTGTGTGGACGTACCGTCATTAAGCAGGCCTAGTGCCTCTCCACCTACCTGGGAACCCACCTGGTTGTTTAGTTGGCGGGACTTAATTGGTCATCCTTTGATTTACTTTGGAAGAGAGTAGGAGCTCTAATTAGGAAAGAATTATTGTGGCTATTCCTGATAATTCTCTACAAAATTAGAAAATAAACATTAACATTGCCCTTGAATTAATTCTCACAAAGAAAATTAGAAAAAATAAAAACAATTAAAAAAAAATACTTGTTGGCTTGTTTGGTTGCTAGCGGACTAAAATGTTTCATGACAAATTTATTCATAGGAAGTCCTTCGAGCCCAACCAAAAAGTTTTGTTATTCAACTCTAGATTACGTCTCTTTCCTGGGAAGTTGCGTTCTAGATGGACTGGTACATTCATTGTGACAAATGTTTTTTCTCATGGGGCAGTCGAGATTCAAAACCCTAAGGATGGTAGTATTTTCAAAGTGAATGGGCAGAGGTTGAAACCATACTTAGATGGGTTGGTAGATAGAGATGTGGAGTGTATTCGTCTAGAGGACCCCATTTATCAAAATTGTTGAGTTTAAAAAAATATATATATATTTTTGTGGATGCTTATAATCCAAGTTTGGGGGTGGCATACTTGTGATTCCTTCTGATCCATTTTTTATTTATTTATTTATTATTATTTTTTTCTCCTTGTTCTTGCTCGAAGTTGGATAGTACGTCATCCAAGGTAATTCTCAAACTTGCCCTTGTGACTTTCATTTTTAAATATTGAGGACAATATTTGATCTAAGTTTGGGTGTAAAGGGATTTTTTGTTTTTATCTATATGTATATATTTTCATATTAAAAACAAAAAACAAAAAAAAAAAGAGGTTTCAAAGCCTATGCAATATGTTCAGTATTTCTATATCTTTGAGTATTGAATTTGTAACGTCCGGTATTTTTACGTGCTAATTTAAAATTTTATTTATTTATTTATTTATTTATTATTATTTATTTATTAAACAATTAAGTGCGTATGTGCTTATGTGTCTAACATGTTTATATGCTTACGTGAATAATTGAAAATATTTAAATGTTGGGAAAAATAAATAAGCTTCAAATGGTAAATTAGAAAATTTACATGTATTGAGTTAGTGGGTTTTGTAGAGATTTAATTATTAAGTGTTGGGAAGATGATGAGTGGCAATATTGTAGTGGTGTAGAAAACTTGGACAAAATTATAAAATTGGTTCATAATGGCAAGGGTTGTGAATAAGTGATAAAGGGGTGGGTAACTTGGACATTTCACCACTACCTTTAATGTTGTCATCATTATAGCCCTTGGATCAAAGCTATCTTGCCATCTTCATTTCTAGCCCTTGGATGAGATTCTCTACACACCAACCCTATCTCTAACTCTATCATTGTCTTCTTCTCTCTCATTTCTCACCAAGAACACACACACTTTACACACACAATTCTCTACACCCTAAATTTCGGCCACCATGTCCTCCTTGGAAATTTGGCTTCAAGTTTTGCTCTCTCCTACTCTTCATGCTTAATGGATGGTGAACACTTGGGGTGGTCTCTTGGTGTGGTGTTCTTGAGCTCATAGTGGTGAGTTTTCTCTCCTTTTCTAAGGTTTTGTTGTAGGAAATCCTAACTTCCAAATTCTAGAAATTCATGTGCTAGTATTGAATTTTTGCTCTTCCATTGTTCATTCTTGTGGAAGGTTATGAGTTGTCTCCAACCATCAAGTGAATTGGCTTGTGGTGAATTCTAATTTCGTTTTGGGAAGAACTCATTGGTGAGTTCACAAATTCCAACTCCTTTGAATTATTTTCCATGAAACCTAGTTTAGCCATTTTGGGGTTTTTAGCTTTACTTTGAATTCTTGATTTTTAATCGGTTGTTGCTATTAAGAATCACTAGTTAAGAATCCATATTTGTTTTAATGTTGCTTGAAGGCTTGGGAGACCTTTTACTCAAATTTCCGAAAATCACCCCCTTGAAGCTCTCTTGGAAATTCTTGACTCGATTGTTGTTGGCGTCTTGGACGGATTGCTTGCACCTATTGCTTATAAATTGTTTGGAATTAAGGTAGGGGAAAAACGAGTTACTTTAGTTTGTGTACGAGGGTGTGTGCGTCTATGTGTATATATGCCGAATATATATATGCGAGTGAGTCTTGACAACTTAGACGAAGAACTAGGCCCCTTGAAAAGCATGAGTATGTGATTTTTATGCTTATTGTGTTTATTGCTTAAAATTGTGAAATATGAGCATGATGTTAAATTGATTACAATATATATTGCATAAAGGAATGAGTATGTATTGTGATGGAAATTGTGAACCTTTATTTCCGTTGAGTGTGCCACGTAGTGTGAAAACGTGGGTATTGGTTCCTACATTTTGCGTACATTTTGTGGGAGTCGTCTTGTGTTTGGATCGTCGAAACAACTGGCCAGGGGGTGCTTCTTGCTCCCACAGAACTAAAAAGCTGAGAAACGCAGACGATAGGGGGAGGACATATCGTCCAAGGCCCTATGTGCGCGACTAGGTCGTGGAGCACGTCTTCCCGTTAAAAGTGTAAGTGTCAAAAGCACTTGGGAATGACGGTTCGATGAGTCTACTATTCCCTAGTGAGCTTGTATCCTCAGGGGAATAGTGGAGAATGATCCATTCATCCTTGGGAAGGGTGTGTTTTTGTGTGCGTGTAATGGGAGTGTCGGTCACCTTCCATCTTAATGATTATACATATGTGATTGTGATTTTAATAATGAAAACATGTTATAATTGTGATAAATTATGTTGTGAGCATGTTGGGGAGCTTGATTGTTGGGGTTTGATGGGGTTCCGGATTGGCGTGAGAGCCATGTGGAACAAGAGACCGGCCTAGGACTAGTTGCATGCACCTTGGGTGGGTTGTACCACTCGGACTACAGAGATTGAGGCAATGACGCTTCCTCTACTGGGCTAGTGAGCTCACCCCACGTTATATACATTTTTTTTAGGTGATGATTCCCATTTGGGAGGCCCGTAGTCTTCCGATAGAGACTCGGTGTTGGTTCCGTCCTTTTTGCGCATATGGAGGCGGAGTACTTTTGTAGAGCCTTGATAGACATTGTAGACATGTGCTTATTTTGTTTAATGCTTCAATTAAGTTAAACCTACTCTTTTGCCGGCTAGTATGTTAGTCGGGTAGCTTAAATTGATGTACATCCCTTGGAGCGCTATGCGCGGGGACTTTATTCTTTTGGGAGCACTCCGGTGCTTGAAATGTAAAACTATAACATGTTTCGCCTTAGAGCGCTTTAAATGTATTTATTGAATCTTCTCCTTGGATTTGTGAATGTGAAATGAATTACTTGCCATGAAATATGTGTATTAGGTATTTGGCCGAAAACGGCGTTTTTCTAGGTTTTCAAACCAACCCTTTTCGATTTAAATGGAAAAACCCGTTTTCGCCTACCCCCGTGGCCCCGATGAAATTTCTTGTTTTAGAAATGATTTTAAACTCATATTAAGAATATTTTGAGCTTTACAAATCGGTGGTCGTTAAAACGGAGACCGGGGGCAAGACGGTTATTTTTACGGATTTTTATGAAGCGTCTTGATAAAAATAACCATTTTTCTTCTCATTCCTAAGTTAGGGGACTTTTCCTCATTTCTAGAGTCTCAAGAACAAGTTTAGATCTTTCTTGTATGTTCCTAAGTGTTTAGAGCTGTATGGGAGTCAATTGTGAGGTTTTTTGGTCCAGGCAGTCGACTGGCCCCTTTCGGGCACTCGACTGGGTGTAACGGAGGAAAATTTTTCTTCAAAACTGGAGGTCACTGGTTCAGCCAGTCGACTGGGTCCTCATTTTTCTTCAAAACTGGAGGTCACTGGTCAGCCAGTCGACTGGGTCCTTAGCCAGTCGACTGGGTCCTCATTTTTCTTCAAAACTGGAGGTATCAGGTTCAGCCAGTCGACTGGGTCCTTAGCCAGTCGACTGGGTCCTCAGTCAGTCGACTGGGTCATCAGCCAGTCGACTGGGTGGTTCAGCCCTGCTCTGACCTGTTCCACTATTTCGCTCATATCTCGAGCTACGGGTGTCGGATTGAGGTGTTCTTTAGCTTTTTAGAAAGATGACTTAAAGATATTGATGTTAGGCTTTTGAAGCGCCTAATGTGGGTCGGTTTGGAGGGCGCAATGGTCGATTGAAGTTGACAGTAGATTTCTGACTCTAAACGTAGGAATGCCGATTTCAAAACGTTGTAGTTTTCAACTCACACCTTGGATTTCTATTCCGTTTGTTCCTATAAATTATTTTAGGTCCAAACCTTGTATTTATACCTTGGAATCACTACTTTATCCCTGTGATGACCATTTTACCCTTTTGTGGGTGTTTAATGATTGAAGGTCACTTGTTCTCGTTTCTTTTTACTTCCGCATTCACTCCCTTAGCTCTTAGGCTCGGGTTTCGGAGTCCTAGGAAATTTGGGGCGTGAGAACTTGGTATCAGAGCATGTTCTTTCTCTATGGGACGATGGGCGAGGGTCGTTATCACTTTACATTTCTTTTTGCCTTTATGTTACATGTTTACGTGTTTGTTCTCATTTGAGAGGGTGATGTTCCGGATCAAGTACCTCCGGTTGTGGACGAGAATGTGCCAGTACATCCCGATGTTGGGGAGCGTGTACCAGCTGCACCTTTCATGGATGGTGATCCGTTTATACGTGCTTTAGCAGCAACTATGGCACAGGTTCCTCAGAGACAACATGTTGAGAATGAGGGTTCGCGTGCTCAAAGGGCTCTCCGAGATTTCTTAAGGTTGGACATACCTACCTTTGTGGGTGGTCCGGATCCGTTAGTGGCCGACGATTGGTTGGAGCAAATAACCAATGGGTTTGACATTCTCAGGGTGGTTGAGGACGATGTACGGGTCATGATTGCGTCGTTTCGACTTACGGGCGATGCTAAGAATTGGTGGAAGTCTGTCACAAATAGGAGGGATATTCGAACTATCACATGGGCGGACTTTCGCACACTTTTCCTGGATCAATATTTTTCACATCTTGCTAGGATGAGCATGAGGGACCGGTTCAATGAGTTGGTTCAGGGTGATTTATCTGTGACCGAGTATGAGCTTCAGTATACTAGTTTATCTCGTTTTGTACCAGAGATGGTGGTGGATGATGAAGTTAAAGGCCGACGTTTTGTGAGGGGCTTGAGGGGCAATCTCAAGTCGAAGATTTCTGTGCTTACTATGCCAACGTACCGTGAGGCCGTTACAAAGGCATTGCTTGCTGAGGAGGATGCAAGAGAGGGCCGACTAGCTCGTGAAGCTAGGGACAAGAGCTTTAGAGGTTCTTCTTCTTCGGGTTTTGGGAACAAGAAGAGAGCGCGAGGACACTTCAGCCCCGGTAGTACAGCAGCAGCCACGACAGCAGCGTTCGAAACAGTCTGCACCTTCTTCAAGGATATCTACGGGTTCTACACGCCGGGATGTGTTTTGCTTCCAGTGTGGAAAGCCAGGCCATACCAAGCCGTCTTGTCCGTCTCGTCACCAGACATGGAGTGGTAGTTCAGTGCGTGGTCACAGTTGTTTTCAGTGTGGACAGTCGGGTCACATCGCCAAGAATTGTCCTCAGTTGAGCAGTGGTACTCCCATGGGTTGGACTGGGCAGCAGTCTAGGGTTACACAGTCAGCAGGTCAGTCTGGGTATAGAGCACCACAGCAGCCAGCACCATCAGCTCCGGGTTCTCAGGCTAGGACATCAGCATCTACTATCCAGCAGCCTCCACGTCCTCAGGGCCGTGCTTATGCAGTCACCGCGGCAGCCGATTGTAGGGCAGGGCCATCTGTTGTACGAGGTACATTTCCTGTGTATGGTTGTTGGGCTCGTGTTCTCATTGATTCGGGAGCTTCACATTCTTTTATTGCTTCTACTGTTGCATCTGTTTTGGGTATACCTGTTTCCTATCTTGATGTGGCATTATGTGTTGACACTCCAGTTGGTGGTAGTGTGTTTTTGTCCAAAGTTTGTCGTAAGTGTGAGATTGTGATTGCCGGACGATCGTTAAGATTTGACTTCATTCTCCTGGACATGACGAGCTTTGACTTCATCTTGGGCATGGATTGGTTATCTACCTTCCGCGCACAGATTGATTGCTTTAGAGGTCGTGTGTCAGTGAGCACACCTAAGGGCGAGCGGTTCCACTTCTTTGGTGATCGCAACGACTCCTCCATTTCTTCCTATTGTTTATGGGGTCGCAATGTATCTAACTTTCTTTTGGCAAGTTTATTGTCCGACGATGAGGTCCATGGCCATGTCGAGGTACCTCATGTGGTGGACGAGTATTGGGATGTTTTTCCCGATGACTTGACTTCTTTGCCTCCGCATCGCGAAGTGGAGTTTTTTATTGATCTTGTACCGGGTACCGATGCTATTTTCATGGCACCGTACCGAATGGCACCGGCGGAGTTAAAGGAATTAAAGGAGCAACTTGATGATCTCAAGGCGAAGGGTTTTATTCGGCCTAGTGTTTCTGATTGGGGTGCTCCAGTTCTTTTCGCTAAGAAAAAGGATGGTTCACTACGGTTGTGCATTGATTATCGTAGGTTGAATCGGGTGACGATCAAGAACAAATATCCATTGCCACGGATTGATGACTTGTTCGACCAACTTAAGGGGTCTAAGTTTTTCTCTAAGATTGACTTGAGATCTGGTTATCATCAGTTACGGGTCAGGGATGTAGATATTCCAAAAACCGCATTTCGCACTCGGTATGGGCACTTTGAGTTTCTTGTGATGCCTTTCGGTGTGACTAATGCACCGGCGGCATTCATGGGTCTCATGAATCGTATCTTCCACGAGTTCTTGGATAGATTTGTAGTGGTGTTCATTGACGATATTCTAGTGTACTCTACTACGGAAAGTGATCACGAGGTTCATCTTAGGACTGTTCTTCAGATTCTAAGAGAGCACCGATTGTATGCTAAGTATAGTAAATGTGAGTTTTGGCTTCAAGAAGTAAGATTTTTGGGGCATGTTGTTTCTGGAGGCGGCATTTCAGTTGATCCTTCGAAAATAGAAGCGGTGATGAATTTGAAGCGGCCGACTAATGTTTTTGAGGTTCGTAGTTTCCTTGGCTTAGCGGGGTATTATCGACGATTTGTGAAGGACTTTTCTCGTTTAGCGGTTCCTATGACTCGCCTCACGCGAAAGGGTATCAAGTTTGTGTGGGATGATAAGTGTGAGGAGGCCTTCATCGAGTTGAAGACACGGTTGACAACGGCTCCGGTTTTGATTATTCCCAAGCGTGGTGTAGGCTATGTGATCTATTGTGATGCTTCTCATGAGGGACTAGGATGTGTACTCATGCAGTCCGAGAGAGTTGTGTCTTATGGGTCTCGACAGTTGAAGACTCACGAGCGGAATTATCCTACGCACGACTTAGAGCTTGCAGCGGTTCTTTTTGCCCTTAAGGGGTGGCGGCACTACTTGTACGGTGAGAGATTTGAGGTCTTCTCCGATCACAAGAGTTTGCAGTATATCTTTACGCAGCGGGACTTGAACTTGCGGCAGCGTCGATGGGTCGAGTACATGGAGGACTATGACTTTGCACTCCAGTATCACCCCGGGAAGGCTAATGTGGTGGCGGATGCGTTGAGTCGCAAGTCACATGCATCGTTGGCTAACATCTTTATTCGAGAGTGGCGGATGATGGAGGAAGTCGCAGAGTTGGATCTTCAGTTCCGTGATAGTGGGGATTCAGTGGTGACTTTGTTTAGTATGGTGGCACAACCTTCACTTGTGAGTCGTGTGATTGAGGCTCAGGGGTACGATGACAGCATTACTTCGGTTCGCACTCGTATTGCTAGTGGCGAGGGTGTTGATGATTGGGTTTTGCACTCCGACGGAGGTTATCGTTTTAGGGGTTTACTCTATGTACCGCAGACTTGCCGTGAGGAGGTCTTACGAGAGTTTCATAGTTCCAGGCTTGCAGTTCACCCAGGTGGCACAAAGATGTATCACAATCTTCGACGTCACTATTGGTGGCAAGGAATGAAGAAATCAGTTGCCGATTTTGTGAACCGATGTCTTACTTGTTAGCAGGTTAAGGTTGAGCACCGAGGACCTGCCGGGTTGTTTAATCCGTTACCGATTCCTGAGTGGAAATGGGAGCATATTTGCATGGACTTCGTGACAGGGTTACCGAAGACGAAGAATCAGAAGGATGCAGTGTGGGTGATCGTTGATCGGTTGACGAAGACTGCACATTTTCTACCTATCCGTGAGACGGATAATGTAGAGGTTCTTAGTAGGTTGTACGTGAAGGAGATTGTAAAGCTTCACGGGGTTCCGGTTACTATAGTTTCGGATCGGGATCCACGATTCACGTCACGATTTTGGCAAGCCTTTCAGACAGTTTTGGATACACAGTTACGATTTAGTACCGCCTTCCATCCTCAGACAGACGGTCAGTCAGAGCGTACCATTCAGATTCTTGAGGACATGCTTCGTGCTTGTGCTATTGATTTCAGGGGCAGTTGGGAGGATCATTTTCATTTGGCAGAGTTCGCGTACAACAACAGTTATCAGTCCAATATTCATATGGCACCTTTTGAGGCATTGTACTGTAGACCGTGTCGTTCGCCGACTTGTTGGGCCAAGGTTGGTGATGTTGCACTTTTGGGACCCGATATGGTTCATGAAGCTACTGAGAAGATTAGGATTGCTCGACAGCACTTGGTTACAGCACAGAGCCGACAGAAGAGCTATGCGGATCGGCGTAGGCGTCCTTTGTTCTTTGAGGCCGGTGATCATGTGTTTCTGAAGGTCTCACCTCGGAAGGGCTTGATGCGATTTGGGAAGAGTGGCAAACTTTCCCCACGATTTATTGGGCCTTTCGAGATTCTTGATCGTGTCGGTGAGGTAGCGTATCGTTTAGCGTTGCCACCGGATTTGTCGCGGGTTCATAATGTTTTTCATGTCTCTATGCTTCGCAAGTATGAGCCGGATCCATCTCATGTCTTGAGTTGGGTGGATGTCGATGTGGCCGAGGACGTGTCCTACGAGGAGCGACCCGTGAGGATCTTGGATGCTCGAGAGCAAGTTTTGCGGGGAAAAACCATTCCGTTAGTTAAGGTCTTATGGCACCATCGTGGAGTCGAGGAGGCGACTTGGGAGCGTGAGCGTGAAGTTCGGGAAAAATACCCGGGCTTGTTTCCTACTTAGGTACGTCTTGATTTCGAGGACGAAATCTCCTAAGGTGTGGAGGTTGTAACGTCCGGTATTTTTACGTGCTAATTTAAAATTTTATTTATTTATTTATTATTATTTATTTATTAAACAATTAAGTGCGTATGTGCTTATGTGTCTAACATGTTTATATGCTTACGTGAATAATTGAAAATATTTAAATGTTGGGAAAAATAAATAAGCTTCAAATGGTAAATTAGAAAATTTACATGTATTGAGTTAGTGGGTTTTGTAGAGATTTAATTATTAAGTGTTGGGAATATGATGAGTGGCAATATTGTAGTTGTGTAGAAGACTTGGACAAAATTGTAAAATTGGTTCATAATGGCAAGGGTTGTGAATAAGTGATAAAGGGGTGGGTAACTTGGACATTTCACCACTACCTTTAATGTTGTCATCATTATAGCCCTTGGATCAAAGCTATATTGCCATCTTCATTTCTAGCCCTTGGATGAGATTCTCTACACACCAACCCTATCTCTAACTCTATCATTGTCTTCTTCTCTCTCATTTCTCACCAAGAACACACACTCTTTACACACACAATTCTCTACACCCTAAATTTCGGCCACCATGTCCTCCTTGGAAATTTGGCTTCAAGTTTTGCTCTCTCCTACTCTTCATGCTTAATGGATGGTGAACACTTGGGGTGGTCTCTTGGTGTGGTGTTCTTGAGCTCATAGTGGTGAGTTTTCTCTCCTTTTCTAAGGTTTTGTTGTAGGAAATCCTAACTTCCAAATTCTAGAAATTCATGTGCTAGTATTGAATTTTTGCTCTTCCATTGTTCATTCTTGTGGAAGGTTATGAGTTGTCTCCAACCATCAAGTGAATTGGCTTGTGGTGAATTCTAATTTCGTTTTGGGAAGAACTCATTGGTGAGTTCACAAATTCCAACTCCTTTGAATTATTTTCCATGAAACCTAGTTTTGCCATTTTGGGGTTTTTAGCTTTACTTTGAATTCTTGATTTTTAATCGGTTGTTGCTATTAAGAATCACTAGTTAAGAATCCATATTTGTTTTAATGTTGCTTGAAGGCTTGGGAGACCTTTTACTCAAATTTCCGAAAATCACCTCCTTCAAGCTCTCTTGGAAATTCTTGACTCGATTGTTGTTGGCGTCTTGGACGGATTGCTTGCACCTATTGCTTATAAATTGCTTGGAATTGAGGTAGGGGAAAAACGAGTTACTTTAGTTTGTGTACGAGGGTGTGTGCGTCTATGTGTATATATGCCGAATATATATATGCGAGTGAGTCTTGACAACTTAGACGAAGAACTAGGCCCCTTGAAAAGCATGAGTATGTGATTTTTATGCTTATTGTGTTTATTGCTTAAAATTGTGAAATATGAGCATGATGTTAAATTGATTACAATATATATTGCATAAAGGAATGAGTATGTATTGTGATGGAAATTGTGAACCTTGATTTCCGTTGAGTGTGCCACGTAGTTTGAAAACGTGGGTATTGGTTCCTACATTTTGCGTACATTTTGTGGGAGTCGTCTTGTGTTTGGATCGTCGAAACAACTGGCCAGGGGGTGCTTCTTGCTCCCACAGAACTAAAAAGCTGAGAAACGCAGACGATAGGGGGAGGACATATCGTCCAAGGCCCTATGTGCGCGACTAGGTCGTGGAGCACGTCTTCCCGTTAAAAGTGTAATTGTCAAAAGCACTTGGGAATGACGGTTCGATGAGTCTACTATTCCCTAGTGAGCTTGTATCCTCAGGGGAATAGTGGAGAATGATCCGTTCATCCTTGGGAAGGGTGTGTTTTTGTGTGCGTGTAATGGGAGTGTCGGTCACCTTCCATCTTAATGATTATACATATGTGATTGTGATTTTAATAATGAAAGCATGTTATAATTGTGATAAATTATGTTGTGAGCATGTTGGGGAGCTTGATTGTTGGGGTTTGATGGGGTTCCGGATTGGCGTGAGAGCCATGTGGAATAAGAGACCGGCCTAGGACTAGTTGCATGCACCTTGGGTGGGTTGTACCACTCGGACTACAGAGATTGAGGCAATGACGCTTCCTCTACTGGGCTAGTGAGCTCACCCCATGTTATATACATTTTTTTTAGGTGATGATTCCCATTTGGGAGGCCCGTAGTCTTCCGGTAGAGACTCGGTGTTGGTTCCGTCCTTTTTGCGCATATGGAGGCGGAGTACTTTTGTAGAGCCTTGATAGACATTGTAGACATGTGCTTATTTTGTTTAATGCTTCAATTAAGTTAAACATACTCTTTTGCCGGCTAGTATGTTAGTCGGGTAGCTTAAATTGATGTACATCCCTTGGAGCGCTATGCGCGGGGACTTTATTCTTTTGGGAGCACTCCGGTGCTTGAAATGTAAAACTATAACATGTTTCGCCTTAGAGCGCTTTAAATGTATTTATTGAATCTTCTCCTTGTATTTGTGAATGTGAAATGAATTACTTGCCATGAAATATGTGTATTAGGTATTTGGCCGAAAACGGCGTTTTTCTAGGTTTTCAAACCAACCCTTTTCGATTTAAATGGAAAAACCCGTTTTTGCCTACCCCCGTGGCCCCGATGAAATTTCTTGTTTTAGAAATGATTTTGAACTCATATTAAGAATATTTTGAGCTTTACTAATCGGTGGTCGTTAAAACGGAGACCGGGGGCAAGACGGTTATTTTTACGGATTTTTATGAAGCGTCTTGATAAAAATAACCATTTTTCTTCTCATTCCTAAGTTAGGGGACTTTTCCTCATTTCTAGAGTCTCAAGAACAAGTTTAGATCTTTCTTGTATGTTCCTAAGTGTTTAGAGCTGTATGGGAGTCAATTGTGAGGTTGTTTGGTCCAAGCAGTCGACTGGCCCCTTTCGGGCAGTCGACTGGGTGTAACGGAGGAAAATTTTTCTTCAAAACTGGAGGTCACTGGTTCAGCCAGTCGACTGGGTCCTTAGCCAGTCGACTGGGTCCTCATTTTTCTTCAAAACTGGAGGTCACTGGTTCAGCCAGTCGACTGGGTCCTTAGCCAGTCGACTGGGTCCTCATTTTTCTTCAAAACTGGAGGTCTCGGGTTCAGCCAGTCGACTGGGTCCTCAGTCAGTCGACTGGGTCATCAGCCAGTCGACTGGGTGGTTCAGCCCTGCTCTGACCTGTTCCACTATTTCGCTCATATCTCGAGCTACGGGTGTCGGATTGAGGTGTTCTTTAGCTTTTTAGAAAGCTGACTTAAAGATATTGATGTTAGGCTTTTGAAGCACCTCATTTGGGTCGTTTTTGAGGGTGCAATGGTCGATTGAAGTTGACAGTAGATTTCTGACTCTAAACGTAGGAATGCCGATTTCAAAACGTTGTAGTTTTCACCTCACACCTTGGATTTCTATTCCGTTTGTTCCTATAAATTATTTTAGGTCCAAACCTTGTATTTATACCTTGGAATCACTACTTTATCCGTTTGTTCCTAGGAAATTTGGGGCGTGACAGAATTGTAATCAGTTTGATTGAGATTTGAAAATCATTAGTATATTTGAGACTAAAATACTTAATCTAGTCAGAATGAATGATAGTCCTTAGTCTTTTATACTTATCATTATTTAGTTGATGACCCTCATAGTTAAACCTTGAAACATATTTCACGAGCACTGTCAGCTTACATTTTTTAGAAAAGGTCTGAAATTTAGTGATATCGTTCTATTATCTTAAAAAAAAAAAACAATCGGTGGATGAGATTCAATCAGGACTCTTGTGATGGAAAAAAAATATCCAAAGGGTTGGCTTGAGGTTGGGAGTAAATTAAGCTCCTCTAGGGTAAACAATTCCTTGTGGAAGTATGTCAAAGAAAAAAAAAATAATCACTTGAGTTACCAATGTAAAATTGTTCTTATTCTGGGAACCCGATGATTTTTAAGATTTTGGAGTTATGTCATGAGGTTTTGACCAATTCTGAATTAGTGTTTAGTTGGTTCACTTTACAACAAGGATGGACAATTTGGGTCTTCAACTAAATTTTGATAAGTGAATTAGACTTAGCTAAAATTTAATTTAGACGGAGAATATGGGTTTGACATCTCAAATAAATTAATGATTCGAAAATCTCAAGTTGATGACAATTTACTATTCAAGGTTATATATGTGATTGTATATTGCTTTGAAACTTATTTTTCGGATGCTTGTGGGTATCATCACTGGAAACCCTCACGAGACTATAACTCGTCCACTAGGGGTAACCTAGGTGTTCAGAGGCTTATTGCATATGCTAAATGCAATCGAGAGTTCCTGCGAAAGTGGTATAGTTAGGTTTTTTTGTTTTTATTTTTTGTTTTGCTCGAGGACTAGCAAAATATAAGTTTGGGGGTATTTGATAAGTGCATAATTCATCCACGATTAACCTCCAAAAATATATTTTTTTAGTCATTTATTTTAAATTATTTTAATTAATGTGTGTTTTTCTATTTTTATAGGTTATTGGTGATTTCTGGTACAAATAGGTTAAATCCATCTAAACAAGCCCAAAATCTGTTTAGACCACGTCTTAGTATTTGGGCCATTGATTTAAGCCCGTTTTTCGGATTGGTGTGAGCCCAGTGTTCCTAGAAAGCTGATTCAATTTAAAGAATATTGGTATTTCACATAGAAACCCTAATTATGAAGTTTAGAGGGCGAAAAAGACATTTAAATCTGGCATACCATTTTGTGCGAAAATCAACATCAGCTTGGTAATATAATCACATATTTTGAAGGAACAATCAGAATGGAGTGAAATCAAGGACTGTGGGAAGAGGACTTGATTATCAAGAAAAGAGTATCTCACCAATATCTTCCAAATTTACTCTCCAAATTGGTCAAAAGTGGGCTGCAAGATATCACCAATTAGGAAAAGAAATATGAGAATATTGTATTCTCTTATTTACTTTGCTAGATGAAACCTTGAGGACCCCTATAAATAGGGCATATGTGGATGCACAAAGGATCAGGGATGGCTAAGAAACAGAAGTGGAAGACCTGTGCGATCAACGAAGAAATCCAAGACGTCTTCCACTTATGATTTCGGGTTTGGTTGTTCTTGTTTTATTTTTCTTGTATAGTTAATTCTCTCGGCCAAGGCCGAGAGGAAACCCTAGTCATTTTCAATATTATAGTTTTCAATTGTAGACATTATTGAATATTTTGGTTAATGAGTTCTTATTCTTATTATTATATATATGTTAATGCTTTCGATTTTATGTGCTTTAACTGAGACTAAAATTGAACGTATTTCATTCCTAGCATATAGGTTACTTGTGTCTGACCACGAACATGTAATCTACTTGGCAATTTAAGAAGAAGATAATAAATTATAATTGTTTATGCCTGACCATGGATAGATGATTGTGATTTATATTTTCCTTCAATGATTTATTTATTATTTTTGGCCAAGATAATAAAATATTGAGTTGAACCTATGCCCTAACCCGGATAGATCATCTATGAACGTAATAATAATTATTATTTAGATGTGTGGAAATTAATTGGATATTTAATGAGTTTACAATTGAAAATCGGATTTGTGATGATTAGTGGTGGAATCAAAGTCTTGGTATTCCTTTTGTATTATTGTATTTATATTATTTTTTTCACAATCATCAATAATTTGTTGAATTAGTTAGATAGTAGTTTCTAGATTTAATTTGTCTTAATCAATCCTCGTGGGAATGACCTCGCAATACTTGTAGTCTTTACTATTATGATTCGTATACTTGCGAGTAAAATTTGATTTGGGTTAATCTATTTTTTGGGTTACTCTAAATGTCACACAATTTCCGCTTAACGTACGAGGTTAGGTTGTATCGACCCCTATTATCTTTCTGTTCCTGAAGTTTATACGAGAACAGGAGCTCAACTAAACCTAAGTCCAGGTTCAATTCTTTGTTGATCAATAGTATCATTGTCATGATCCTATAAAAATTGGGACCCACTTGAAGGGGGGATAGACCCAAAGTCGCCAAGGCCAGAAGGAAGAAAGGGTGAATTGGAAATTTTAGTATGGCAAGGTGGAACAAGGAGAGAAATATCTCCCCATCCTTCAGCCCCTCACCGATCCTAAAGTCTTTGTCCCGAGGATAATGTCTAACCTTTACCCTTTCAGGAACCCCGAGGCTCTTAAGTTGAGCGTCTTTCCTGTACTTGGCCGGGAGCGGGTCAGTACAAAAATTCTCCTCTTCCTCAACACCTTGACCCTGATCATTCCCATCACCACCCTCTACAACTCTACCCCCAGCATCCTGACTAACTTCTGGTGGACTAGTTCTAGTGACTCGGGTAATCTCTAAGGATGGGGTGCTTACTGAGGCTTCGGGATCGGTGACTGTCAAATTGGTGTCTGTCAATGGCAGGTCACTAACCGACCTAGTATCATCACTCCCCGTCATATTTGAAGAAAGGTAGAAGAGGTGAGAAGAATGACTTACAAACAGGTAAAGAAGATTCCGGCAGTCCCCGAGTGTTTTCTCCAGCAAAAGATTTGCAGAATCCGGTAACTGTACCAACAGGCAAGGATTGGGGCGTCTGATCAAACGCTTCTCAAACAGGGCTCAAAACACTCCGCACAAGATCACTGAGATTTGCAGAAATTGATGAGACAAACTTAGAATTATACGAATTTAAGTTTGCAAATGATGCTTGAAAAGGTTGCAGAGGGAAATTGGAGAAGGCAACGCATGGAGAAATAGAAGAAGGCAAAGTAGTCCGAAAATGGTGTAAGTATGGTGTATAGGAGTTATATATAGGCGTGATGTTTCAAGTACCTGGGCCAGGGCATCGGACCGACATAACCCGGCTCATTTCAAGCATACCTAGGCCGTCTCAACTACAAATTCAAAATCGCAATTGATTGCGATGGTTGCAGCATTGAATGCAACTCCGCGTTATCAAGCACGCGTCCTGCGTACCAACTTCAAGGACTTTTTGATGGGCCTCACGATTCTTTCATTTAATGGGCCTATTAAAAAGCAGGCCCATGAACTAAAAGAGGGCATGTGTACATATAAAAAGCCTTATCCCGACCATATCAGTACTAAAAAGGCCCGAGATGATGACCCGATTACTGAGCCCACATTATAACCCGACCGACAAGTCTGTTCTGTGGTTCGCCCCTAGACCCGACCACCAGTCCCATCCTATGGCCCGACCCGAAGAGCATTCTAGAAGAAACTTGAAGATTCTAGAAGAGACTTGCGGCTGAAGATAGTGACGTAGTATAGGGATAAAATAGCTGACATGTAAAGTAAGGATAATATTCCAAAATAGAAAATGTTGTCCTAATTGGCCAAAGGCCTAGAGGGCAAGTGTATATAATTCAATGAAGAGTACTGAGAAAACATCTTTTTGTGTTGTGCAAATTTTGTATCTACAAACATGCTTTCAAATCTCATTTAAAGCCATAACCAACAATAATGTCTTAATTCTCAATTAAATCTCATGCAACATTCATGCAACATTCATGCTACAATTCATCAAGTTGTCCTTTTATTTCACAAGGATAGCATTTTCATTCATTTAACATACTTAATTCTCAATTAAAGCAGTTAAATCGTAAGAATACATTCTCCTACACAAGAAATGTTCCAATTCATCAAGTTATTCTTTAATTCAAAAGGAAAACAATTCCATCCATTTAAACATGCTCTTAGTTCAATTCAAGCAATTTTATCACAATTCACATCTCAAACATGACATGAATTCCCAACATACCTCAAAGGTACTAACCAAAGGAGCTAGCCTAATCTCATTCCAAGGCTATATTCCTACCACCCACATACACATATACATAACTATACCCCTATACATATACACATATATATAGGCATACAAACATACTTCAATATGGGAATTCTCAAGAATAACCACCCAACTAGAATGCATCATAGTCCTAGCAATTTCATTGCCAATTACTCTATACACAAGTGTTCATTCACAAGACATGTTCAAATCCTAACTTCACAATTCCAAGGATACACTTAGCAATTACAACTAAGGTTAGGGATCCTAGAATCAAATTCACCCAACAACACAATCACAAGATGGCTAGTTAGGAAGTTTTCCCCTACCTCTTGAAGAGCAAAGCACAACCACAAGCAAGGCCAAGAAATCCTAGCTCTCACCCAACACCGAATCAAAGGAGCAATCCGGTGGAAAGCTTCACCATAGCCTCCTAACCATGAATCCAACACCAACATAAGAGGGAAACAAGAATCATCAAGTGGTTTAACAAGAAACCCTAAACTAGGGTTTGAGTGAAAAATACACAAGGAAGGAAGAACACTTACCAATCCTTGGCTCAAACCAAAGACAAGAGCACCATGAACAACTTCCATGTTGCCACACCAAACTCCCAACTTAGGGTGATCAAATCGACCTCTAAGTGAAGAAGAACCAAAAGGGAGAAAATAATAGAAAATGGAGAGGAAAGGATGAAGTCTTGCAATGAAAGACTTTCAATGTGTAGAGATTCTCCACTCACACCTCTCACCATAAAATGACCAAGCTTCAAGATAGCAAATTAAAACCTAATCCAAGGGCCACAAAGTAGTCTTCCAATGGAAGACTAAACACACCATTCACAAAACCCATTAATTTGACAAACAAGGCCTTAACATCCAAGGGTTTAGAATAAGGCAATGAAAATGAATTAAGGATCCAAGGGTTGACATGAAGTCTTGCCAAGTGAAAGACCAATAATAATGGATTCTTTCATTTAAGTGTCATCCAAACAAGGCCCTATGATCAAAGGTTCTAGAACAAAGATAGGAGAATGAGATCAAGGGCTAGGAATGAGACACAGGTGGGAAATGACCATATTCCTCCCAACTTAGGGTTAATTACAAGACTTCCATCATGCCTCTTAATTACCCTTCTACCCCTTGTCATTCTCTCTAATTACCAACATGCATTCATACCCCAACATTTTGCCAAATCTTTACACTTTCCACTAAGTGCTCTAAATATGAAAATACTCATTTACCCTTCGGTCATTTCTTTACTAAAATCATTTTCAATAATTTTCATTAATTAAAAAATAAAAATATAACAAGTAATTCACATAAGTGTTAGCCCGAAACATCTACAATAAAATAGGGTAACACGTTCGGGAATTCAATACGATTGCCGAAGCTCTAACGAGAAAATGTTGCACTAACCCACGTAGTCATTGGCGACACTCAAATCCACGAAGCCGGAAATGAAAGTTCACTAAGTCGTCTCGCTAAGTCCAAAACATAAACGCAAAAATTTTATATGTACCAAGAATACACAAGATGTCATGAATAAGTGACGTCACAAAACATTAACACTTGGAAAAGAATTGCATAAAGGAGAAAGGAAAATGCGGGGCGTTACAACCTTCTCACCTTAGGAGATTTTGTCCTCGAAATCAGGGAGTACCTTAGTTCCCGATACACATCCGGTTGATCATACCGAATGATCTACTCATTCCTCGGTAACTACACCGTGATACAAGTACGAAAAGGAAAAGAGATTAAGGAATAGTCCTACTCCGTTGGGATTAAATCACAATGGGATATATCTAGCAAAACACTTCCTCGACACCACACAATGAAAAAACAGAAACCTGAAAGTACACAGAGAAAACGCAGATGGAAATCGTAGATAACATCTAACGTCAACGTACTACCGACCCTCACCCGTCGTCCCTTAGACAATGAAACCAAGTGCTCTGATACCAAACCGTCACGCCCCAAAATTCCTAAGACTCGAACCGGGACATCCGAGGAATCCAGAGTCGTGATCCATAAAATAAGCGACCAATTAAGATCCTAAACAACCAAAAAAATAATGGATTATTATTAATAACAATAATTCCATACTGAAACCAAGCGGAAGCTAAACCAAATGATTCACAAGGCTCATTGAGGCGCCAAAAGAATACATCTCTACAATAATGCAATGATACCAAATACAAGGAAGAAATATACCAACAGACTGGCTCCCAAGAAGTACAACAACAATTCCAATACAGGGGACAAGTAAAGGAAACTAAAATGGAACAACTCTATGTACGAACATTCCAAATCCCGCAATAGCATCCGTGCCACAAGCTATCATGCACTCCAAGCTGTCCATAGTCAAAACATTACCTGCAAACTGATGTAAACCACTAGGGAAAACCAACGTCAGGGTGAACTCATTGAGCCCCATAGGAGAAAGGGAATTGTAACTATCACATCCTCCGACCGTCCAAGTTGAGTGAAAACCAACATGTACATGCATCTACCCAAGGTTGGTCAAATGTCCCACAAGAAAATCACGCCAATACAAGACCCCGGAAACACATCCCCATAGTCCCCTACCATGCATCAACAAATAGGGCAACTAGCACGTAATGAAGCCATAGCACAACAACATATAATAACGCATGCCTATATATATATTTGCATGAATATATATATAGAAAATATACAACTAATATAAGCCCCGTAGTACAGACCACCTCATAAATCACAACGACTTGTACCCGCCAATCCCTCACTGACAAGCAATACAACATCTATCACCAAAACACGAGAGCAACACTCCAAGAAGAATAACACTCATACTTCCTAGATCCTGAGCATACCGAGCTCCAAAACCTTAAATTAGTATCAAGCCATACTACCAATCACCTCACATGTCACTACCTGACATTCTTAAATTTATCACAGGGGTATAACAGTCACTTCAACCTAAGAAAGTCACAAAGGTTTCCGAACACAAAAAGGAAGTGAAAGGGATTGAATAATCCATCACACTGACCATTCAAAGGTCACATGTTTGCCCAAGAGTAAAATGGTCATTTCAAGGGGAAATATGTACTTTCAAAGGTTCACCCACCTATTGTGAAATAGGTTAAACCATAGAAACAAATAGAACCAAATTCAAAGCCCTGACATGAGAGATATAAATATTTGAAAATGGCATCGGACAACGCCGACCCAAACAGAAAGTTAAAGTACCCCTCTTTCACCAAGGGTAAAACAGTAATTTCAAGTGAAAAAAATAATTTAAAATTTTATTTCAATTAGTTGGACATATTTCAGTCCCTATAACCAAATGGGACCTAAATCAAAGCCACGAGATGAGAGATATGCATTTTTTAAAACGGTATCGGACAACGCCGATAAAAACGGATAGCTGAAGTACCCAACTTTCTCCAAGGATAAACACAGTTATTTAAATTTCAAATAAATTATTTTAAATTTTATATCAAAAATTTGGAAATGGGATAAGCCATAGAAACAAACGAGACCTCAATCAGAGTTACGAGGTGGGAGAAATGAATTTTTGAAAATCGACCATCGGACAACTCTACACCTGACCTAGCGCTCAAATGCGTACCAAATGGGCGCTGTGACACCCTTGGGCATCATGATGCACCTAGGCTACGCACAACTACCCCTCTAAAGGTGAAAATGTACCAATTTTTCATACAAACTCCGTTCTTTGCGCCGTAAGTCCCGAAAAATTACAAATATTTGAAAAGTGAGTTTTTCATTTGCGGATTTCAAAAATAGTCACCGAAACCTCGGTAACGCGTAAAATATAAATTTTGAATAAAAGTGATTCTTTATAAGCTCATAAATTTTTTTGACTTGCCCCCAGTCTCTGTGGTGTACACCACCAACTTTCAAAGGTCTAAATATTTTTTATAAAAATGAATTTATAACAATTTTAAAACACAAAGTTTTAGTCGGGATCACGAGGGTGAGCGAAAATGGGTTTTTCACTTAAAATTGGAATGGACTTAAATACAAGTCTTATGAAAAATCCGTTTTCAGGAAAAGAAACCGAAACACTAACATAAAAATCAAAGCGAATTTAGAGATGCTCAAATGGAGCAAGGAAATTAAGAATCGAGGAAAAAGGAAACTGAAAGGGAAGGCAACTGACCATACGCAAAGACACTAACTCTAACCCAACCATACCTAGTTCGACATCCAAATCTTTAAACTAAACAACGACTTATTCAAGAATGTCCACAACTTCAATGACATTCCTATTCTTTAGATCGCTAAAGGAAACCAGTGGTCGTTGCCACAGAACCAACTAGTTTCTACCAAGAACCTCTTCCGATTCTTTCAACATCAATTCCACAATCGAAACCACCTAACTTAGGTTTCTAACAATATTATACGGCTATCAATACACAATCGACTTGGTTTACTCATAACATCGTATAACATAACCAAAACGTCAATCTCACCATTGATGCCACGTTGCTACACCAATGCCAACTCAACCACAAATCCATCACCCGCCTTCTCAAGGCTTCAACTGACATTCAACTCAATAACCCCAACCGACTTTACTTATCAGAAGAAAGTCATGTGCACCAGAAGGCACACTTGTAGGTTCAACCGTGTCATCATCATCGAGCCTGATACACGCATCCCACATCAAGCTCATCACTAATGCAGGAAAAGGAACCTTGTCGCTCTATTTTTCAATTACAGATTTTTTCGTCATCTTCTGCATAGCCCACCTCATCTGCTCAAAAATGATATGGGGGATAGAAATCCAAAATCCTTGCTAAAAAGCATACAGAGCCAAGTTGAGTGACCACCGCTACCCGGTTTTGTGCCCCTGTGGGTGCAACTGTGCTCTAAGCACCTCATCAACAAACCAGATCCACTCTGGCAAGTCCACCTTCTTGATACAAGTCATGGAGTCATCTCTAAACTTGTGACCATAGCAGTCAAGTGAAATCTGGTCCATTGACGGCTCTGGTATCGGCAGGGGAGGGTAGGTCCCCTGTAGATCAGGAGGACACCCTATCGGCAACCCCCATGTCTGGGATATCGACTCAGGAGTGATCTCAAGCTTCTGATCGTGAACATAAGTGAATAGTCGGACTGTCCTCCTCCAGCCGAACCTCCAGCTTGATCCAGAACTCCTACAACATCTCTTCATAAATATACTCAAAGGGTGCAGACAGCAATGGGACCAACCCTCAAGAAATAAAATCCTGGACTGCCTAGATAGACATCCTATCACATATGAAATAGTCAACATCGTACTTATGCTTGTGGCGTAAGGGCTTATGGACAGCCCTGTAGACAGTAGCCTGAACCTCCTGAAGGGTCAGTGAATGGCCTCTCTTATGCCCTGCAACATTCGACTCAGCCTCAATAGCTCTCTGGGCGCGCACCATCGCAACTCTTAAGAAAAAGACTAAACGATATCGATCAATTTTGATATAATTTTCCCCGAACGATCACTGAAATCTCTTGATCGATCACTTGATACTACCGAACGTTTGCAGAACAATTCAATCTATCACTGATGCTGGCGAATGATCGCTAAAATGGTTGAAGGATCGAAGTGATTAACCGATTGATCACGTGAAGAACCTCTTGACAGAACAATCGATCAATCGTATAATTGATCAAACTATATCCTACTTGTGTATGTATTCTTGATATCTATGCGTAATGTCTTGGGAGGGAATAGTTTAGAATTTCTAGGATTCCTTTCTGGAATATGAAAATGAACTGTATTTTTCCTATAGACGGTAATTTTTAAGAAATAGGATTTAACTGCGGTGGGTTCAATTTTCATCTCCCCATCTATCTCGAACGATCGCATAATTATCGATCGATCGGTTAATATTTAAGTATTTAAATTTTTATACTTTTTAATATAACATGTAATTATAAAGTACTATTCTAGAGTATGAGAATACTATAAATATACTTGTAATTATAAATACTTATAAGAGAAATTAAAATATAATAAACTTCTAACTAATACACTCGACTGAAACATTAGGAATATTCCAGACCGAGACCATTATTTAATGTCGATGGCATGACAACTTTATCGTTTTTAACCAGTTTATCAGATTCAATAATATTTTGAGTATTTAATTTAGTTTCCTTAACCTAATTCCTATGTTGTTCGATCAGTTTTAATTGAAATTCCCACCATCGGCCCATTTCCTCATAGCTTAGTGTATTAAAAACTTCCAATAGTCATAGTCTTTGATAATAAAGATTTCCGTTTCAGATGGAATTTCGAACTTCGATCCTAATTAATATTTTATCAGGGCTTGTACTAAGAATAGGAACGGAATTTTCCATTTTTGGTTCAACTAGTTCACAGTATACCACGGCTTCCCAAAATGTCTCTATATGATCGTAAATAAAATCTGGGATCGAAATCCAATAACATTAATCAATATAATAATACATTTTAATAAGTGACGACCCTCATATATTACCGAACTTAAGACCGACTGGCCTTCTAATGATACTATCTAGAAACCATAGTTCGGGTTTAAGCTCAGCTTTCGTAGTCTCCCCCAGTATTAATTTTATATCCTTATTTCTACTAATTTCTCAAACCATTGGGAATACACCATGCTCTTACAATGGTGTTAGGGGATATTTCCACTTCATTCCCCTGTACTTTCGTGTGTAAAACATTTTTTATCTCACAGTCTTTCATATGTATATTCTGGTAAAATTCCCGAACTAAGTTAGGGTATGTGACCGATGAAGCAGGTTGCAATAAGTTTTTAATCTTCGTTTCTTAAGTTCTTCCACGGCCTTTTCTATTGCTAATTTTGAATATTCATCTCTAAATAAGATAGATTCGCATTTTAATCTATAATTAGCCAGGAAGTTATTTTCAGTCATTTGGAAAGGCAGTTTTGGTAAGGTTGTTTCAAGACCATCACTCGGATTTTTATGATCTTTTCTTATTTCTACTAAACGTTGCTTCCTCACTTCTTCCATATAATAATCTATCAAGATATCTGAAATAACTTCAGATGTAGGTTTAGTTGTTGCCTTGTTTTTTTATTGGTAATTATACTTCTCGCATTATGTTTAGTTAATATGCTGAAAAGTTGTCAGGTGGTTTATCTACCGATTCAGGTACTAATCTTGATATTGATTTATCTAGAGCATTTATTATGAAGCATTCTTCGTTACGTGTTGAATGGTAGCCAGATTCAAATATATTTTTCTGAACCTTGATATTTCCAAATGATAAATCCATAACCCCAGTTCTACCGTTTATACATGCATTAACAATTTCTAAAAATGGTAGGCCTAGGATTAAAGGTATTTGCGTGCTAGGATTATAGACTGGTTCAGTGTCTAAAACAAAAAAATCAACCGAAAAATAGAATTGATCATTTTTGACAATAACATCCTCTATTATGCCTCGTGGTTATTTAGTGGATCTATCAGCAAGTTGTAAAATAACCGATGTTGGAGATAAGTCTCCTAATACTAATTAGTGATAAACTGAGTACGGTAGTAAATTTACACTAGCCCCTAAAGCAAGGAAAGCTTTTTCAATTTCTTGATCTCCTATTATACAGAAAATAGTTTGAGCTCGAGGATCCTTATATTAGGGAGGCGTAGTGCTTGCTATTATAGAACTCACGTGATTAGTTAGTAGTATTTTCTTAACATTTTGAGTTCAATTTTTCCATTTATGCGTACATAATCTTTCAAGAATTTCGAATAAGCAGGAATTTGTTTAATTACTGTAAGGAGAGAAAGGTTAATCTTAACTTGTTGGAAAGTCTCAAATAGCTCTTGAATCTTTTCACCTTGTTTTTCGTAAGGAACATTATCTTGTAAGCATTGTGGGAACAATGCTTTTGGTTCATAGCTTGTTTCTCATATTTCTCTTGGTGGTGTAGAACTTTTTTTCTCTACAACAGTCTCTTGTTTATTTTTAGGAACTAATTCTTTTTCTATCGCTAGATTTATTTCTTCTTTATCTTTTGAACTTATTTCTTCTCTTTCCTTTTGCTTTTTTGTCCGTTCCTTGAATTGTTCTTCAGCCATACTGTTTATGATTTTACTACTTCGAAGTGTAGTTACTGCTTGAACATTTTCTATGGCTGGTTCTCCTACCGGGACTATTGATAAGTGCTCAATATTGGTTATTTTTCGCCCTATCTTGCGTTTGTTATGTCTTTGCATTCCGTTCGTTGGTATTTTTTCCCATTTGTGTGTATAAGCATGTTTCAGGAGCTTAATGAAGAAACATAGCTAATAGTGGTGAATTAATCGAGTTCATGTTCATTTCTATCTCAAGAAAGGAATCAAGAGAAGCGTCAGAGCAAAGAAGAGCTACCGGAGGATGAAATGGTCATTTCATGACATCATTATCTCACCGGAAGGACAAAAATGTCATTTCCAAACATTTTTACTTCACCGAAAAGCATCGGGAGTCAAAGGCGACCAGTTTAGCTCAAATACGAAAAGACACATTTTTACAGCAAAAATGCATGATACCTACATCACCAGAGGCAAAACAGGCAAGATTGGACCATACCTACGCTTTGGTTTTGTACCCTATGTTCCTAACCTATGCTTGGGCATAGGTCCAGTATTTCCAGTGCCGAAATTTAAGCCAACCTTGGGAACTCATACCTCGGTCAAAAAAGGTCCAAATGAGGTGATTCTTGATCCTAAATCAAGAGCTTGAAGTGCTATTTCCAATGATATATCGAAAGCCTTTATCAAATGTGTATAACTCAAGTTATGGTCAAAATATTGAGAGATGTCCTGTAGAAAAAACTGAAAATTTCAGCTTCAGGCCAAAATCCTATTTTGACCCGAATTGATTTGTTTTCACCCGAATGACTTTATTTCGATCCCAACGCCTCTATACATGATATATACACATATTATACATCATATATTGATAATGGGCTTCATTAAAATCCTATAGGTCATCGAGGAAGACGTTTTAGTGTATTCAAAATTTTATTCGAACGACTTTGGTCGGCAGGTACCATATTCGGGCCCCGACACTGTTCACGGTGGTCCCATTTTGGGCAAAAAAGTGTTTTGGGCCAGAATTGAGCACGTGGCTTTGGTGACGTGTTGATGTATCCCTTTTGATTGCGGACGTGATGGTTTAACGCGTGGTGTGCGTTTTAAGGTGGGAAAAATATTCTCACAACTATATTATTTGCTATGGTTTGGGTGTGCGAACCCATCCTAGCTTTTATTTTATTTTAGATATTTATATTTGTGAATATAAAATGTCTTTAGAAGGGGTAGAAATTAGTTTGAGAAATTAAATAAATATTATTCCTGCTAAATTAATACCTATTTGAACTGACTAAGAATAGGTGGCCTAGTAACCCCTTGAGATTTAAAGTGGGTTAGTGAAATTTATAAAGTTTGAACTTGAACTTAGAACGTGATATTAGTTTCCCCTGTTGATTGTGTTTTACGGATTTTAAAATGTGTTAGGGGAGATGTGAAAGTGAGGGATGTGAACCTAAAATGTTATTCTAGTTCCCCTGTCTATGTGGATTATTGTTTAATAAATTCAAGAGCATGTAAAAAGAGATGTGATTCTATGCTTGTGGATATTTGTTTTAATAAGTTTAAAAGCATGTTAACAGCTATGAAATTGATACCTTTGTGGATTATTGCTTATATGTGCGTAATTATGACCATGTAATGATTTGGGCATAATATATTATGATGAGACATAATTTTTATTGAGGCCCTATATGTATATTGAGTACACTGTGTCATGTTGAGTGCATGTGTATTGGTTTATGCGGGTCGTGTAATCATGGATGAGTTTGACTTATGTCGGATAATCAAATGTTTTTATAAATGTGATGAGATACATATTTGTGTTAGTGCATGGGTCATTGAGACATAGTGCATATGGTGTTCACATTTTATATTGAGAATTCAATTGGTGTTTGTATACGTCTGTTTCTGTAATTATGCATGAGTAGACTTGTGTCGGATATTGGGGCTATGTCATGCCGCTAAATTCCTAAGACTCCTGAACGGGGACATCTGAGGAATCCGGGGGTATGATCCATACAAAGAACGACCAATTAACATACTAAATAACCATAAAATGAATGGAATATTATTAATAACAATAATTCCATACGTAACCAATGGAAAGCTAAACCAAATGATACACAAAGCATATCGAGGTGTCAGAAGAATACATCTCTACAATGATGCAATGATACAAAATACAAGGAAAGGATATGTACCTAGACTGGCTCCGAAGAAATATACAACAACTGTCCAAATATAGGGGACAAGTAAAGGAAAAGAAAAGGAATAACTCTACGTACGAACGTCCCAATCCCACTACGCCATCTGTAAAATCCTGACAAATCTGAAACCTGCAATGAAAAAATAAAGGAATGGTGTCCTTGCACAACATATTGTCTGTAGCCGAAACAATTCCTGCAAACTGGTGTTTGGGACACTAGGTAAAAGAATGTCGGGTGAGCTCATCAAAGCCCCGTAGGAGAAACGAATCGTAATTGTCATATCCTCCAACCGTCCAAGTCGAGTCCAAACTAACCCGTGAACATGCATCTACCCTAGGTCAGTCAAATTTCACTCGTGGCACTCACGCCAATACGAGACCCCAAAAAAACATCCATCTAGTCCCTTACCATGCCTCAACAAATAGATCAACTAGCACGTAGTGAAACCATAGAATAAAAACGTATAATAAATGCACACCTATATATATATATATACGTATATATAGAAATAGAATCATACAACCAATACAAGCCACATAATAATGACCACCTCAGGGATCACTATGACCCGTACTTACCAGTCCAACAATAATAATCAACACAACACCTCTAACAAAAACACGGGACAAACACTCCTATTCATAACACTCTAGGAAAGATAACAATCACACTTCCTATATCACAAGCATACCGAGCTCCCAAAACTCCAATCAGTATCAACTCATACTATCAATCACCTCACATGTTACTACCCACCATCCGTAGACCCAACACAACAGTAAAACAATCACTTCAACCAAAGGGAAGTCCTAAAGGTTATCGAACACCAAAAGAAAGTGAAAGGGATTAAACAACTGATGGGCGTCAGGTGTGTGCAAAATACGTGGTTAAAAACAACACCTTAACATCACTTTAGGTTTTACCCTTCTGCAAGCGCACATATCAATTGTGTATAGTTTTGCTTGAGTAGGGGAATATCGATCCCACAAAGACGAGGATTGTTCACTTTAATAATCTAAAAATACTGAATTATGGTTTTCCAAAGAGAGTTAATTTTTGTAAATTATCTAATATTACTTAAATTAATCTAAACAACAAAGTAAATTGGTTTGTGATTGAGAGGGATAGAAAACTAGGGTTTTCTCACTCCACCACTAACCGCATAAAATAGTTCAAATTCTAATTTCAATTGCATGAGGGCGATCCATTGACTGTGAATCAGGTCGTACCGTGCTAGTAGTTTAACCCCAAAAAGGATTACTCCCACCCTGATCACGACAACCTATCTCAAGACTAAACTGATTAGTGCATGCTGACTACTAACAGAAAAGTAAATTAAAGTAGTAAATTAAACTAAGGCATGTCTATATCAGTTTGTCAGGGAATGGCCTGTGTCAACCTAGGGTTTCGAGTCTTATGACCACTATTGTGTAGAAAATCACAGATTAAGCATCCGAGTTCCAGCCCATAGTGAATAATTATGATTGTGTAAGATAAATATATTCGAAAAGTCTAAGACAAGAATCAATTCAAATATATAAACTTGTATCACGAATAAAAAATGGTCTTTCATCTAACACAATCATCACAGTATAGTCACAGCTTCCCCTCTCTACAATTAAAAACAAAATCAGAACTACATTACTTGGCTAGGGTTTTGCGAGAAAACCCTAGATACCGGATTAGTTGATCATTTGTTGAGGGAGTCTGTATTGTTGGTGTAGAAATGCTCTCCATGGCCTTCTTCTCTGGATCTCTAGGTCTTTAATTGTGTTTCTATTCAATGGAAAAGAACTCTATGAATGAACGTGTATCTCCAAAACAAAACTCCCAATAACCCTAAGAGCATCCCATATTTATAGACAAGTGAGGGAATCCCTAATGGTTGCACTTTTCTGTAATTTCATAATACATCAATAATGTCATAAAATCATATGTAAATATGTGTATAAGCTTGTACGTATAGGTTTGGAATCACCGATCACTTGAAATATCGAAGTAGGGACAAAACTGAAAAATTCTTAAACAACTCCGAAACAACTTCAGCATGTCGAGTGACCATCATGTGGGACCTATGCTCCTAACCTACACTTGGACGTAGATCTAGTGCGTAGGGTCCAAAACCGCAGCATAGCTTAGGAGCGTTGGTTGAGTCTAATTTGCCCATTTTTCTCTCTGATGACGTAGGTATAATGCACTTTTGATGTAAAAACTCGTCCTTTTGTATTTGAGTTAAACTGGTCGCCTTTGAGTCCCAATGCTTTCCGGTGAAGTAATAATGTTTAAAAATGACCTTTTTGCCCTTCCGGTGAGATAATGATGTCGTGAAATGTCTATTTTTCCCTCCAGTAGCTCTTCTTTGCTCTGACACACCTCTTGATTCCTTTTTGAGATAGAAATGAACATGAACTCAGTTAATTCTCCAAGATTAGTTTTGTTTCTTCATTAAGCTCCTGCAACATGCTTACACACACAAACGAGATAAAATAACCAAGTAATGGAATGTAAAGACATAAAAAACGTAAGTTAGGGGTGGAAAATGGCCAATATTAAGCACCTATCAACAACCCATCACACCGACCACTCAAAACTAACATGTTCGCCCAAGGGTAAAGTAGTCATTTCAAGGGCTAAAATGACTTTCAAAATTTACCCCACCTATTTGGACAGGTCAAACAATAGAAACAAACGGAACCTAATTCAAGGCCACGACGCGGGAGATATGAATTTTTGAAAATGGCATCGGATAACGCCGACCCAAACAGAAAGTTAAAGTACCCATCTTTCACCAAGGGTAAAACAGTCATTTCAAGTGAAAATAAATGATTTCCAAATTTGTATCAAATATCCTGACATAGGCAGTCCCTACTAACAAACGGAACCTAAATCAAAGCCACGAGACGAGAGATATGAATTTTTGAAATAACACGAGTTCGGGCACCAAAACCTAGGCATTTGGACCTCAACTGAAAAACTGAAGATATATATGATAAAGTAGGCTCTAAGAAGCCGATAGAAACAAACGAAAATGAAATCGAGTAAACGAGCTGAAAAATATGAATTTCTAAAGAAAGGCCGCAACATGTAAACGTTTAAAATATACCGTCACTTTCAAACGAACATAAATCACTCAAAAAAACTTTAACTCGAGTGATTCAGAAGCCTAAACACAAGGTCAAGATGTCAGTGTTTAAACGCAATAAAAATTGCCACGATACGATAAACGGAGAAGGATTTATGAAGTTTTTAAAAGTATCGCGAGTGCAGGAAAGTAAGGTGCGGACATGCTACAACTATTACTGTTCCAACCCTAAAAAAAACAGACATTCTGCCCGAAAATGAAGTTTCAAAAAACTAAATTTTCAAAAGCTTAAACACAAGATGTTAGCTTTCTAACAAACAAAAAATTATCCTTGATACGATATACGGAGAAGGAGATGAATTTTTGAAAACTGTCGCACAGTACGTAAGAATTCGTGATAAAATGATCGTTTTGCCTCCGGTCTCCATTTTAGCATCCTACCGACTTTTTAAGTGTCAAAATATTTTCAAATGACTCAAAATCATTTTTTAAAGCCCAAAGTTTTTGTCAGGTCAAGGGGTAGGGGAAAACGGGTTTTTCACTTAAAAACCGAAACACCAACGGAAAAAACCAAAGAGAATTTAGAGACACTCAATGGAGCACGGAAATGAAGAACCCAAGTAAATGGTTCTTCCAAGGAAAAAGGAAAATGGCTCTACACAAGAACACTAACCCTAATTCAACCATACTTAGCTCTACATCCAAATCCCTAAACTTCATAATGACTTAATCGAGAATGTGCACAACTCCAAGGACATTCCAATCCTTAAGAGTGCTAAAGGGAACCCAGTGGCCGTTGTCATGGGACCAACTAGTTTCAAATCAAGACCTCGTCCGATTCTTTCAAACCTCTATTTTACATTTGAAACCACCTCATTTAGGTTTCTACTAAGATCAAATGGCCATCACTATAGAATCAACTAAGATCACAAACTATTACCCGCTTTCTCAAAAGTCTTAACTCACATTCAACTCCATAGTCCACTACCGACTTTACTTATCACAAGAAAGTCCTTAAACCAACTCATATCACCCCCCAAAGGTATAAGCACATATCAACAAGTATAAGCATTTATCTCAAATTATACTTTAAAACAAGGCATGCAAATCATATTTTCCCATCCTTCAATTTCACTTGAACATTTTAATAACATATGAATTATATATATCAAAATCTACATTAAACATGTTTCTCAAGCACATAGAGTAATATCATGATCCACATGTAAACAGAAATCACATAATAGTAACTCAAATGCAATGTGACTCACACAGCTCATGATACACCGTATGTGCCCAACATAGGTTAACGAATACGTACTCTATCTAGTTACTTTTGAGGATACAAGCTCATCAAGTAATGTAGAGTACCGTACCAATTCTTCCCAAATGCTTTTGACACTTCAAACTTTTAACAAGGAAGGCGGTTGCACAAGAGCCCAGCTTGCGACTCCGTGCCCCATGACCATTAAAGTCAATAATATGAGCCTTTCTTACGACTCCCAATCCCTTATCACGTTTCTGGACTTACTAATTCTGTAGGTGTGAAACACCTCTTGACCAGTTGAAGCGACGATTCGAAACACTAGAACCCACACATGATTACACCACCTACATATACCAACACCGTGATTTGACACTATACGATGTACTCGATATGCATCCAGGTTCTCAATAACAATCATGTCCGATTACAATATATGATTTTCTCATTTGCAATATATTGTACTCAATAAAATCATCATGCTTACAATTTCACATTTATAAACAGTGGTTCACAACATGCTCATCACAATACATGATTTTCTCATTTGCAATATATTGGACTCCATTTAACATAATGCTTACAATTTCACATTTATAAGCAATAATCAACAAGAATACTTTCTCATGCAACATTCATGTTCCAAATCAACAAGTTGTCAATTTATTTCACGAGGATAACATTTCATTCATTTAACATGTTCTTAGTTCAATTAAGCAAGTTTCCCACAAATCACATCTCATACATAACATCAATTCCCAATAAATTAAATATCATTCACAAAAGGGAAATCACATTTATATCCTCAAAGGTGCTAACCAAATGAGCTAGCCTGATCTCATTACCAAGGCTATATCCCCCACACCCTCATGCACATATGTATAATTATACTTATACATATACACAACTATACCCACATACATACACACATATATAGGCATAAAATCATACTTTAATTATGAAAATCTTAAGAACAACTACCCAACTAACATGCATCATTCTCCTATCAATATCATCCCCAAGTACTACATACACAAGGGTTAATTCACATAAACATGCTCAAACCCTTATTTCATAATTCCAAGGATACACTTAATAATTTCATCTAAGTTTAAGAATCCTAGAATCAAACTCATACCTACACAATCACAAGATGAGCTAGTTACAAAGTTCTCCCCTACGTCATGAAGAGGAAAGCACAACCACTAAGCAAGGCCAAAGAAACCCTAGCTCTTCCCCAACACCGAAATCAATGAAGGTTACTGGTGGAAAGCTTCACCATAGCCTCCTAACCATGAATCAAACTCCAATACAATAGGAGAATAAGAGTCATAAAGTGGTTTAACAAGAACCCCAAAACTAGGGTTTGAATGAAAAACACATAAGGAGGAAAGAACACTTACTAATCCTTGGCTCAAAGCAAAGAGAAGAACACCATGAACAACTTTCATGTTGATGGCCACATCAAACTTCCAACTTAGGGTGATGAAATTAACCTATAAATGGAGAAGAAGCATAAGGGAAAGGAGATAAAGAGATGAAGTCTTGCCAGGTGAAAGACAACTACACTCACACATGTGTAGAGATTCTTCACTCACCCCTCTCACAATCCAAGGGTCCAAAACAAATGTGGGAAAAAAAGAAATGGATCCAAGGGCTAGAAACAAGTCTTGCAATGGAAGACTTAAATCGAAACACACCACCCTTATACACTTGCCAAACAAGGCCTTAACATCCAAGGGTTGAAAATAAGGCAATGAATATGAATAAAGGATCCAAGGGTTGACATGAAGTCTTATAAAGTGAAAGACTAAGAATAATGCATTCTTGCATTTAAGTGTCATCCAAACAAGACCCTATGATCCAAAGTTTTAGAACAAAGATAGAAGAATGAGATCAATTGCTATAAATGAGACACTATTTGAAAATGGAAAATGACCAATTTATTCCTAACTTAGGCTTAATTATATGAGTGTCATCATGCCTTTTAATTACCTTTCTATCATTTGTCATCCTCTCTATTTACCACTATGCCATTCATACCCCAACAGTTAGCCAAATATCTACACTTCCCATTAAGTGCTCTAAATATTAAAATACTCATTTACCCTTCGATCATTTTTTTCCCGAAATCGTTTCCAACAATTTTTATTAATGACAAAATGAAAATATAACAAACAATTTGCGTAATTACACCTATCGAAATGCACCTATTAAATACGCTACACCAAAACGTTTAAAATAAACTAAAGTAACACGTTCGAGAAAACAATAAGATTGCCGAAGCTTCAACGAGAAAACGTTGCACGAACTCACGTAGTCGCTAATGAATAGAAATCATGAAGCCAAAAAACAAAAGTTCACGAAGTCATCCCGCTAAGTCCGAAACTCAAACACGAAAAATTTACACGTACTTAGAATACACAAGACGTCATGAATAAGTGATGTCACAAAACATTAACACTTGGAAAAGAATTCCAGTAAGGAGAAGGGAAACGCGGGATGTTACAGGTCACTACAATAATAGGTGTCTCCCACCTACGGAATGAGTAAGCCAAAAAATGGGGATATAGGGTTGGTTACTACCCCATCATGGTGGTATGCGCCAATCTCGGATATTGGGGCCACTACATTTTTAGGTGTCTCCCACTTACGGAACGAGTAAGCCAAAAAATAGGGATATAGGGTTGGTTGATGCCCCATCATGTGCCACTCTCGGATATTGGGGCCACTACAGTGATAGGTGTCTCCCACCTACGGAATAAGTATGCTAAAAAATGGGGATATAGGGTTGGTTGTTGCCCCATCATGGTGGTATGCGCTACTCTCGGATATTGGGTCCACTATAGTGATAGGTGTCTCCCACCAACGAAATGTGTAAGCCAAAAAATGGGGATATAGGGTTGGTTGTTGCCCCATCGTGGTGGTATGCACTACTTTCAAATATTGGGGCCACTACAGTGATAGGTGTCTCCCACCTACAAAATTAGTAAACCAAAAAATGGGGATATAGGGTTGGTTACTGCCCTATCATGGTGGTATGCGCCACTCTCGGATATTGGGGCCACTACAGTGATAGGTCTCTCCCACCTCTGGAATGAGTAAGCCAAAAAATGGGGATATAGGATTGGTTGCTTCCCCATCGTGGTGGTATGCGCCATTCTCGGCTCTTGGGCCCACTATAATAATAGGTGTCTCCCATTTATGGAACTAGGAAGCCAAAAATGGGGATATATGGTTGGTTGTTGCCCCATCGTGGTGGTATGCACCAGTCTCGGATATTGGGACTACGAAAGTGATAGGGGTTCCCAATCTACGGAACTGATGTCCATGGGCAGCCACCTCATAAAATTCGTAGGTCCCTATTTCAGCCCCATTTCCACCCTGTTCACTATTTCGGTTATATCTCGAGCTATGGGTGTCGGATGGAGGTGTTCTTTAGATTTTTAGAAATCTGACTTAAAGCTCTTGATGATAGGCTTTTGAATCGCATGATTCGAGTCATTTTTGAGGGCATAATGGTCGGTTAAATGTGGTAGTATGTTTTGAACCTTTACACTTCGCGATGCCCGATTTTCAAAATGTTGTGGTTTCCACCTCTCACCTTCGCAATTTGTTTCGTTTGTTCTATGACTTGTTATAGGTCAAAACTTTATCCTTATACTTTTAAATTACTATTTTCCCCCTAAGATGACTGTTTTACCCTTGGGTGAACATGGGGTGTTTAAATAGTCCGTTTGAGGTGTCGTTTAATCTTTTTCACTCCTATTTCGATCCTGAGTGATCTTGTTGGCATGTTTTAGGCATGACATGGCTATTATTATCCTTGTGTGGGTGTTTGACGACTATAGGTCATTTGTTTTTCTTTTTGTTTTCACTTTCGCATTCACCAAGGTACTGAAATGAGAGAACGATCGATGAGGTGAATCAAACGAACGCTGAAATGAGGCAATGATCGGTGAATCGGGAAAACGATCACTGAGAATGGCTGAATGATATATGAACGATTGCCAAGGTATTCTTTAGAAAAAACACTCAATCAAGCGTACAAAAATCCACAATAAGGCCAAAATTGTACTTGTAACCTGGTAAATATCTAAATCCCGTTGAATGGCTAGGATTGCTTAAGGCTTTAGATTTTTCTAGTAATTTTTGAAATGGCCAATATTTTCTATATCTGATAATTCTAAGAATTTAAATATGAAGAAATTAAATTTTGACACCTACTTCGATTGATTGAATTGCTTACCGATCGATCATAAATTGTAAAAATATTTTAATTTTATAAATTTTTTTAATATAGAAAAATCGAAAAATATGCAAAATTATAATTATTGTAAAAGAATATGAAAATAGTGATGAAAGGAAATGTAGTAATAAAACTCCTAATTGCTACACTCGGCTGAAATATTAGGTATTTTTCAGACCGAGGCCATTATTTAATGTTGATGGCACGACATTCCTATCATGCTTAACCAGGGTTATTCGTAAAATCTATCAAATTGATGGATTTGTTTCCTCTTTGCGTATTATTTTCCCTTACACGAATTTTAATTTGCCTAATCAATCGAAATTGAAATTCCCACCATCGCCCCATTTCGTCATAATTCAATGTATTGAAATATTTCCAATGATCATAATATTTGATAACGAAAATTCCTGCTTCGGATGGAATTTTGAACTTTGATCCTACCTAATCTTTCATCAGTGCTTGTATTAAGAATGGGAACATAATTTTTCCTTTTCGATATAAAGAAAGTTTACTAGCAATCATGGCTTCCCAGGATGTTTCTATATGATCGTAAATAATATCTGGTATAGACACCCAATATCCTTGATCAAAATAATAGAGCATTTTGATAAGTGACGACCCTCGGTCCTTACCAAACTTAAGACCGACTTGTCTAGTGATGATGTTATCTATAAACGATAGTTCAAGTTGAATTTATGCTTTTGTAATCCCTCCCATTATGAGTTTTACGTCGTTATTTCCACAAATAATTTTAGCCATTTCACGAGTTGTAAGATTATAGGGTGGGATTTTCGGAATACTTTCCATTAATTCTGAGGGTATCTTATAAGGAATATGTCATGCTTTAGCAATGGTATCAGGGGATATTTCTATTTCATGCCCCTATACGCTTGTATGTAATACCTGGTTTACTTCATTATCTCTTAAATGTATATTTCGGTAAAATTATCACACTAAATCTGGTTATGCGAACGTTAAAGCGAGTTGCATTAGGTTTTTTAATCCTCCTCTTTTAAGTTCCTCCATGCCTTTTACTATTGCCAACTCGGGGTATTCATCTCTAAATAAGATACATTCATACTTTAATCTATGATCATACAAAAAGTATTTTTATTTCCTTGGTGGGAATATATTTGATATACTTGGTTCAGGCCTAACAATCTTATATTTTTCTTATTCAACTTCCTCTGAACATTGTTTCCTTACCTCTTCCTCGTAATATTTTGACAACATTTCTAAAATAATATCAGGTGTAGGTTTAGTTGTTAATGTATCTAGTTGACAAGCTAAGAGGTTATCAGGTGGGTTATCCACTGGTTGAGGTACTATTCTTGGCATTGATTTGTTAAGAGCTTCTACTACAAAGCATTCTTTACTACCATATAATTGATAGCCAGATTCAAAGATATTTTTCCAAACCTTAGATATTTCCGAATGATAAATCAAACGCCTTAATTCTACAGTTTATACATGCATTAGCTAAGAACGCTCGTCCTAGGATTACCGATATTTGTTTAGTGGGATCATAAACAGGTTCCGTATCTAAAACAACAAAGTCAATAGGGAAATAAAATTTATCGATTTGGACAATGACAGCATTTATTATCCCTCGTGGTTGTTTGTTGGATCTATCAGTAAGTTGTAAAATAATAGATATTGGAGTTAGTTCTCCCAATCCTAACTCTTGATATACGGAATATTGTAAAAGATTTACACTATCTCCTAAATCTAGTAGAGCTTTTTCAATTTCTTGATCTCCTATTGTACATGAAATAGTTGTTTCTCCTGGATCTTTATATTTTAGAGGTGTATTATTGGAGATTATAGAACTCACCTGATTGGTCAACTATCTTCTTAGCATTGTGAGTTTTGTTTCTTCTTTTATGTGTACATAAATCTTTTAAGAATTTAGCATATGGAGGAATCTGTTTGATTGTTGTCAATAGAGTGCGATTAATCTTTACTTGTTGGAATGTTTCAAATATTTCTTGAATTTTTCTCTTTTGTTTTTTGTAAGGAACATGCTCTTGTAAGCGCTGTGGAAATGGAGCTTTAGGTTCGTAGCTCGTTTCTCCCATTTATTTTGTTGGTGTAGAGTTTTCCATAACTAGTTCTTGTTTCTTTTTTTAAACTAATTCTTCCTCTATTTTGAGATTTCTTTCTTTCTTGTTATAAGCTAGTTCTTTTTCCTCTTCAGGATCGGTTTCCTTATTGATGAGACCAGAATATTTGGTATTATGGGCGTTAATATACCTCTTGTTAGTCTCTTTATTCCATTAATTTTGTATTTTTATCCAAGTTGCGTGTTAAGTGTGTTTTCAGGGCCTTAATGCAAAAGTGTGTTAATTCGGGGTTCTTAGCAAGTACGCGAAATTCGGAGCAACACTTAGAAGATATTTGCACTTGAAAATTAGCAAAGTACAAGTTAGTGAAGCAAGGTACAAGTGACAGAAGCATAAAATTAATGGATTAAATAAATATTAAAATTCAAGAGCCACCGATCGATCGGTGAGGCTTTTCGATCATTCAGAATATGCCATCTTGGAATCTGTACAAAAATATACTACAAAATTATGACTTTGTGTACAAGTATATAGCGGGGCAGAATCGTCCATTCAACGCCATTTCTTAGCCCTTGAGTTCTCTTGGAGTGTAAAGAAGGAACATACCGTATCTACACCAACTTTTGTTTATAAATACGGGTAGAAGTCATGAAGAAAATATATCTCTGACATCTTGAAAATATCTTTGTATTCTCTAAAGAACGTATCATTATTCATAAAAAAACCTCTCCCGTTGAGAGAGGTTCCTTTACTCAAGAACTCAAGAACTAACCATCTAATCATAAAGACAGTGGCTTCATCAACAATGGAGTCTCCCATTTCCATGAGATGCTAGTCGGTATCTAGGGTTTCCAATGAAACCCTAGCCGAGTAATGTAATCTTTTATTTATTTTTATTTTAAAGAGGGGAATCTGTTGAATGACACTCATATGATGATTATGTAGTGAGAGAACCAACAAGACCACCTAAATAAAATTTATTTATTAATTCATTACTTAAGCTGAAACTGAATTAATGATTTATCTTGAACCACTGTGTTTTATAAACGGGGTAAGAAATTCCGTGACTTAATAACGGTTTCTACATAATGGTAATTATTTGGCATGATAAAGTCATAGGTTTACACAGTCCATGCCTAGAAAAGATGATTGTTAGCATGCTTTTTAATTTCATATTTTAGGAATAGTGGTAGTATAGATGCATACAACAGTCATACTAATCAAATATGAATTGTAACGAATACGGACCGATTGCATCCTTTTTGGGACTAGACAACTACTTATAGCATTACTAGTCTGATTCATATGAGTTGTACCGCCCTCTTGTAATAATATAATTAAAGGGCTATTATAATGCCCTGCGTTTTCCTTTCTCCTTTCTGTAATTCTTTTCTAAGTCTTAACGTTTAGTGACATCACTTATTTGTGACGTCTTGTGTAATCTTGGTACGTGTAAATTTTTTGCATTTACGTTTTGGACTTAGGGGGATGACTTTGTGGTATTTTGTTTCCGGCTTTGTAGGTTTGTATTTCAATGGCGACTACATGGGTTCGTTACGACATTTTCTCATTGATGCTTCAGCGATCGTGATCCGTCCTCGAACGTGTTACTTAGTTTATCATAGACATTTTAGTGTAGCACTTATGTGATTATGTGTTTATTTTTATTTTTGGAACTTTTGGGAGTGAGGAGTATTCTCCGTATTTCACTTGTGTGTGGGTTGTTGAGGAAGTATGAGAGTCTTCCTATGTGGTTTGGAGTGTTTGGATGTGTCCCAGATTGTTTCGAAGTTTCACGGTGTCATCTTGGGGCCTTGAAGCCTTTTCTTGCACTTTGCACTTTTAGGGTTACCGAGTACTCGATAACTGTTCACACCGATTACTCGTCCACCGAGTACGTGAGGTACAACTCGGCAATTTTCATAAATTGTTTATATAAGGGAGTGTTGACCTAAACATTTTATATTTTTCTCTCTTCTTCTTTAAACTCAACCTACTTTCTGCCACTTGGTTTTTTTCTCTATCTTTGCCTATATCATATATTTCGGCTTGGATTTTGCTTACGGTTTCAACACGGAAGTTGGTCATGGTAGTCTTGCATTCAATTTGAGCCATGGATTGGTAAGTGGTTTTCTCTCCTTGTGAGTTTTATTCTTAAACCCTAGTTTTGGGTTTTCTTGTCAAACCATCATTCTTAGGAGGCTATGGCGAAGCTTTTCACCGATTCATTTATTTGATACTGGTTTCGGGTGAAAGCTAGTGTTTCATAGGCCTTCTATGGTGATGTGGTTTTGCTCTTCATTTGAGGTAGGGGAAAACATCTTTACCTCTCGTTCTTTGATTCATGAGTGTGCGATTTCATTTTCGGGCTTTCGAACCCTAGTTGTATTTTTGCTAAGTGTATACTTGAGAAAAATGAAATTAGGGTTTGTATGTGTTTATGTGCTATAATCTATGTTTATGTCATCCTTGGAATAGATATATTATGTATGCTAGATGGGTTACGAGTTGTGGACTTTTGAAGTTAAAATATACTAGTATGCATATATATGTGAATATGAGTACCGAGGTGTATTTGTATAAGTGTAAGTATACATATAGGACTGCGGGTGTTAGTAGTGTAGCCTTGAGAGCATAAGTAGGCTAGCTACCTTGGTTAGTGATTTGGAGATATGGATGTAGATGATTGGAGGATTATGGGATGTTGAACATAGAACATATTCTTGTTCCCCATTCTTGTTAATCTTGAAGTTGTTATGATGAACATTAAACTTATGCATAAAAATAAGTTAATGTGTTGATAATTGCTTTAATTGAGATAAAAGCATGTTAAATGGAAAGTAAAGTTATCTTTATGAATTAAAGGGTAACTTGATGATTTGGAACTTTATTTGTGCATAATAATGTATCCTTGTGAGTTAAATGCTTTAAGTGAGGTAAAAGCATGTTAAATGAATGTAAATGTTATCTTTATGTATTAAAGAATAACTTGATTATTTGGGATCATGAATGGTGCATGAGAAAGCGTACTTATTGATTATTGATTTAAATGAGATTTAAAAAGCATGTTGAATGATGAAAAGCATACGTATATATGATGTGATACATATTTTTTTTGAAAGGTGATGTGATACATATTTGTGTAGGTATATGATACATTGAGACATAGTGCATACGGTGTTAACCTTTTGTATTGAGAACTCAATTGGTGTTGGGCTACTCCAGGTCGTGTAACCATGGGTGAGTAGCCTTATGTCGAATCGTCGCAACAATTAGCCAGGAGGTGTCCCCCACTTACGGAACTAAAAAGCCAAAATTTGTTGATATAAGTTTTGGTCATCGCATCCTCAAAGTCGCGGGTCGTCTCGTTCATTCGGTATACGAATCTTTAGTCATGGGTTTACTTGTGCAACCGCCTTCGTTGTTGAAAGTGAGAAGTGTCAAAATCACTTGGGAAGAATCGATGCAGTACTATTTTTCAGTTTAAATGGGTAAAGTGAGTATTGGTTAACCTGTGTTGGGAGTTTATTCAGCATCCTATCTCTCTGGAGCAAGGTGGGGAAATGAATAGAGATGTGACCAAAGAAGAAATCAAAGCTACCTTCTTTGCTATAAAAGATGACAAAGCCCCAGGACTGAATGGTCTAAATGCTGTGTTTTACAAAACTGCCTGGGATATTATTGGAAATGAGGTGGTGGATGCCATTATGGATTCTTTTGCTTCAGGTCAATTGCTTTCTAAGATAAACTGTACTTCCATCTCTCTTATTCCCAAAGTGGATAAACCTATTAAAGTGACAGAGTTTAGGCCTATTTCAGTTTGCAATGTGTTGTATAAATGCATAGCTAAAATTATTGCTAATAGGCTGAAGCCCATTCTAGAATCGTGTATTAGTGCAAATCAATCAAGGTTTGTTCCAGGTAGGAGTATTTGTGATAATAATGACTCTTTTAAGTTCCATGCTAAATGTAAAAAATTGGAGATTAATCATTTGATGTTTGTTGATGACCTATTCCTCTTCTGTGAGGGTAGTGAAAATTCAGTGAATTGTATGGTGGAGGTATTGAGGAAGTTTAGTGAATTTTCAGGTTTACTTCCTAATACTTCTAAGAGCTCCATTTTTACATCTGGAGTGGAGGGTAGAGTTTTAGATAATATTATCCTTGGGTCCAATTTTTCAATTGGAAAATTGCCTGTCAAGTATTTAGGGGTGCCTCTGATTTCTTCAAAGCTTAATGCAGCTGATTGTCAAGAGTTAGTTTTGAAAATTACGAGAAGGATTTAGTCTTGGAATTGTAGATTCCTTTCCTTTGTAGGAAGGTTACAATTGATTGCCTCAGTGTTGTTTTCAGTTCAAGTGTATTAGAGTTCTACTTATATCCTTGCAAAATCTGTGTTTAAACAGCTGAATGAGATTATGAGGAAATTCTTATGGAAAGGAGCTGACTTGAAGGGTGGAGGGGAGAAGATGGCATGGACTAAAGTGTGTTTGCCGAAAGATGAAGGGGGCTTAGGATTAAAATATTTAATTGCTTGGAATGTGGCTGCTATTGGTAAGCAGCTATGGAACCTGTTGCAGCCTATTCCCACTAACCTGTGGAGTAAGTGGTCTAGGATAGAGCTCATGAAAGACCAGAATTTTTGGTTGCTTAAGGTCCCGGATAAAAGATCTTGGTCATGGAAGAAGATAATGGGTCTAAGAGACACATTTAGATAAGACATTGAGTACAAGGCTGGAAATGGAAATAATATTCTTCTTTGGCATGATGATTGGTTGTATCCCAATTCTATTGTAGAAAGCATGGAGATAGAATTATGTATGATTCTGGGTTAAGAAACAATTGTAAAGTCAATGCCATAATTAGAAATGGGCAATGGTTTCCTCCTTTTGCAAACTCTCATAAATTAATGGAGTTAAGAGATGATATCGCTACCCTTCCCCCTCCAGATTGTCATGATGTTAATACTTTGATTTGGAAGCCTACCAGGGGTAAGTATACTATTAGTTCAGCTTGGAATTTGTTAAGGAACAGGGATAATCAAATTCAATGGTACAAAACTGTGTGGTTCCCCAATAATATTCCAAGACATGTTTTCATCTTATGGACTTTAATTCATAATAGGATGCAGACACAAGATAAGTTGGTCATTTATGGGTTGCTTCAGCAACAAAAATGTGTCTTTTGTGACTTACCGTGTGAAAGCAGGGAGCATCTTTTTTTTGAATGTAGATTCTCTTCTCAAGTGTGGGCTTCAGTTGCTATTGAAAATGGTTTGAAGCAAGTTGGGAAGAAGTGGGTGGATATAGTAAATTGGTGCAATGACCATTGTACTAATAATACTTTAAAGGCATGTGTTACCAAACTCTCTTTCGCTGCAAGTGTTTACATTTTATGGACGGAGAGGAACCTCAGGTTGTTTGTAGGAGAGTTTAAAAAGGAGGATCAACTCGTTCAGGAGATAAATTCCTCTGTCAAATTTAGATTGTATCACTTGTTGGATATTCAAAATGGAGATAGAGTTCCAAGCAATGGGTGAGGGGATTTTTTGCTCAGTTTTCCTAGATTTTATGTTTTGGGTTTGTGTTTGGATGAGCGGTCGAGAGGCAATGTTGTTGGGGATATGGTTTAGGAAATGGTTCAGACTTCGTGGGAGGTGCTTTGTGATAATTTTTATAAATGTTGCATTATCTTTTGATCCCTTTGTTTATAGTGTGCAGGTATATAAGTTGGTGGCAGGAGTCCACGTGGTTCGGATGGCTATGAAGACACTCACTGTGATAGGAATTAATTTATGTAATCTGATGAAGATTATGTATATTATATTTGGGGTGAGTGTGCAGATATACAATTTGGTTGCTGAGGTTCAGAGGGTTCGGATGGAAATGAAGAAGCTCACTGTGATAGGAATTAATTTATGTAATCTGATGAAGATTATGTCTATTATTACTGTGGTGCGGTGTTCTAGAGATATGTTAAACATTGGTTGTGATAGTCTTATGTTTTATCAGACTTGGTTTATTGTTGTAAGGATTACGGTGACTATCTTGTATTATCCCCTGTGTTTAGAGTTAAGTTTAACTCTTTGGTGGGTATGGGGGTTCCACCCTTGGGGTATGCCCCAAGTATTTTGTAGGCTTTTAGCCATTTTTTAATTTTCTATAAAATTGTCTTACCTTTCAAAAAATAAAAAATAATTATAATGTTATTGTCCATAATAGTCTTCTAATGATGAAGGAATGATGAACCAACATCGACTCAACTTATTACTAGTATTCGAGTGAAATCCTCCCACTTAGAAAGAAGAGATGGTTGGGAAGAAAGAAAAGGGTCAGTTAGGAGCGTGTGGAGAATTTTGCTATACTTTATAGTTTTTTTTTTTTTTTTTTTTTTTTTTTTTTTTTTTTGAAAAGTAAGTCAATATTATAGAAAATTAAAAAATGGCTAGAAGCCTACAAAATACTTGGGGCATACCCCAAGGGTGGACCCCCAAACCCACCAAAGAGTTAAGCTTAACTCTAAACACAGGGGATTATACAAGAGAATCACCATAACCCTTACAACAATAAAACAAGTCTGATAAAACATAAGACTATAGGAACCAATGTTTAACATATCTTTAGAGCACCTCTCCACAAATATAATATACATAATCTTCATCAGATTACAGAAATTAATTTCTATCACAGTGAGAGTCTTCATAGCCATCCGAACCCCTTGAACTTCAGCAACCAACTTATAAATCTGCACAGTGTAAAAAAAGGGATCAAAAGATAATGCAACATTTATAAAAAAGATCACAAAGCACCTCCCACGAAGTCTGAACCATTTCCTGAACCATAATCCCATAAACACTGACTCTCTACCACTCATCCAAACACAAACCCAGAACATAAATTCCAGGAAAACTAAGCAAATATTCCCCTCACCCATTGCTTGAAACTCTGTCTCCATTTTGAATATCCAACAAGTGATACAATCTAAATTTGACAGAAGAATTTATCTCCTGAACAAGTTGAACCTCCTTTTTAACCTCTCCTGCATACAACCTGAGGTTTCTCTCCCTCCATAAGATGTAAACACTTGCAGCCAATGCGAGTTTGGTAACACATGCCTTTAAAGTATTGTTAGTACAATGGTCATTGCACCAATTTACTATATCCACCCACTTCTTCCCAACTTGCTTCAAACCATTTTCAATAGCAACCGAAGACCAAACTTGAGAAGAGAAACTGCATTCAAAAAATAGATGTTCCCTGTTTTCACACGGTAAGGCACAGAAGACACATTTTTGTTGCTGAAGCAACCCATAAATGACCAATTTATCTTGAGTTTGCATCCTATTATGAATTAAAGTCCATAAAATGAAAGCATGTCTGGGAATATTATTTGGGAACCACACAGTCTTGTACCATTTAACTTGACTATCCTTGTTCCTTAACAAATTCCAAGCCGAACTAATAGAATACTTACCCTTGGTAGGCTTCCAAATCAAAGTATCAACATCATGGCAATCAGGAGGGGGGAGGATTGCAATATCATCTCTTAACTCCATTAATTTGTGAGAGTTTGCAAAAGGAGGGTACCAATGCCCATTTCTAATTATGGCATTGACTTTACAATTGGTTCTTAACCCAGAATCATACCTGATCCTATCCCCATGTTTTTCTACAATAGAAGTGGGATACAACCAATCATCATGCCAAAGAAGAATATTATTGCCATTCCCAACCTTATACTCAATGTAATGTCTAAATGTATCTCTTAGCCCCATTATCTTTTTCCATGACCAAGATATTTTATCCGGGACCTTAAGCAACCAAAAATTTTGGTCTTTCATGAGCTCTATCCTAGCCCACTTACTCCAAAGGTTGGTGGGAATAGGCTGCAACAGGTTCCAAAGCTGCTTACCAATAGCAACCACATTCCAAGCTATCAAATCTTTTAAGCCTAAGCCCCCTTCGTCCTTCGGCAGACACACTTTAGTCCATGCCATTTTCTCACCTCCACTCTTCAAGTCAGCCCCTTTCCACAAGAATTTCCTCATAATCTCATTCAGCTGTTTAAACACCGATTTTGGAAGGATATAAGTAGAACTGCAATAAACTTGAACTGAAAACAACACCGAGGCAATCAATCGTAACCTACCCGCAAAGGAAAGGAATCTGCAATTCCAAGACTGAACCGTTCTAGTAATTTTCAAAACTAACTCTTAACAATCATTAGCATTAAGCTTAGAAGAAATCAGAGGCACCCCTAGATACTTGACAGGCAATTTTCCAATTGAAAACTTGCACCCGCGAATAATATTATCCAAAACTCTACCCTCCACACCCAATGTAAAAATGGAGCTCTTTGAGGTATTAGGAAATAAACCTGAAAAAACACTAAACTTCCTCAATACATCCAACATACAATTCACTGAATTTTCACTACCCTCACAGAAGAGGAATAGGTCATCAACAAACATCAAGTGATTAATCTCCAATTTTTTACATTTGGTATGGAACTTAAACGCGTCATTTTTCCCCAACTTATTCAACATTCCTGAGAGAACTTCCATACACATCACAAAAAGATAAGGAGACATAGGATCCCCTTGCCTAAGCCCTCTTCCCCCTTTGAAAAACCCTTCAAGAGCTCCATTAATATTAATATAAAACTTAGGAGAAGAGCAACAAGCAAGAATCCAACCTCTAACACTTTCAGGCAACCCAAAACACTTCAACACCTCACCCAAAAAATCCCAAGAGACAGAATCATAAGCTTTAGTCAAATCAATTTTCATGGCAACTCTAGCTGGGTGCTTTATAGTGTTGTGTTCCATAAGAGTCTTATAATGGTGAAGGAATGAAGTACAAACACCGATTCAACTTATAGCACGATTCGAGTGAAATTCGTCCCACTTAGAAAGAAGAGAAGGTGGGAGAGAAAGAAAAGGGCCAGTTAGGAGTTTGTGCACTATTTTGCGATGCTTTATAGTGTTGTATGTTCCATAAGAGTTTTATAATGGTGAAGGGATGAAGTACAAACACCGATTCAACTTATAACACATTTCGAGTGAAATCCGTCCCACTTAGAAAGTGAATGAGATTGGAGAGAAAGAAAAGGGTCAGTTAGGAGCGTGTGATCTATTTTGTTATACTTTATAGTGTTGTATTCCGTAAGAGTCTTGTAATGGTGAAGGTATGATGTTGAAACACCGATTCAACTTATAGCACGATTCGAGTGAAATCCGTCCAACTTAGAAAGTAAATGAGGTAGGAGAGAAAGAAAAGGGCAAGTTAGGAGCGTGTGGACTATTCTAGTATGCATTATTGTATTATTGTCCATAATAGACTTATAATGGTGAAGGAATGATGCGCAAACACCGATTGAACATATTAGTATGATTCTAGGTAAATAATTACTACTTATAAAGAAGACAAGGTTAGAGACAATGAAAAGGGCGAGGTAATAGCGTTTCGACAATTTTGTTACGCTTTATAGTGTTATTTCTCAAAAGAGTTTTATAATGGTGAAGGAATGGTGTAGAAACACCGATTCAACTTGTAGCACGATTCGAGTGAAATCCGTCCAACTTAGAAAGTAAATGAGGTTGGAGAGAAAGAAAAGGGCCAGTTAGAAGCGTGTGGACTATTCCGGTATGCTTTATAGTGTTGTTGTCCATAATATTCTTGTAATGGTGGAGGAATGATGTACTAAGACCCACTCAACTTATTAGTAGTATTCGAGTGAAATCCGTCCGACTTAGAAAGAAGAGAAGGTTGGAGAGAAAGAAAAGGGCCAGTTTGGAGCATGTGAACTATTTTGTTATGCTTTATAGTGTTGTATTCCGTAAGAGTCTTATAATGGTGAAGGTATGAAATACAAACACCGATTCAACTTATAACACGATTCTAGTGAAATCCGTCCCACTTAGAAAGTAAATGAGGTTGGAGAGAAAGAAAAGAGCCAGTTAGGAGCGTGCGGACTATTTTGGAATTCATTATAGTGTTATTGTCCATAATTGTCTTATAATGGTGAATGAATGATGTGGAAACATCGATTCAAGTTATTAGTAGGATTCGAGTTAAATACGTCACACTTAGAAATAAGAGAAGGTTGGAGAGAAACAAAAGGGCCAGTTAGGAGCGTGTGGACTATTTTGGTATGATTTATAGTGTTGTGTTCCATAAGAGTCTTATAATGGTTAAGGAATGAAGTACAAACACCGTTTCAACTTTTTTTTTTTTTTTTGAAAGATAAGAGTTTATAAATTAAAAAAGAAAATGCAATGCCTTACAAATTACTTGGGGCATACCCCAAGAGAACCAGAAAATCCCATACATAAATGGTAACCCCAAACCCACCAGAGTAAAAGAAGCCAAGAAATACAATGATAATGTAGCACTAAAGCCTTATAATTGGCTTTACAGAAATTCTGAAATTGAATGCAAAAGGAAACAATAAGCAAATCAGTATCCTCTCTATGACTTTTCTTCCAACTTTGCCACGCTTCAGTAGTAACACAAGCTTCAACAGTAGTAGAATAACCATATTTGCTCCACAAACCATAACAAATCTGCCACAATTGCATCAATAGCCAATGACTACACCCGGAGAACAAAGAAACCCACTTCACCACATATTTGAAACTCATGAGTCTGCTTGTAATTTTGCCCCTAGGAAACCATGATCTGAATTTCAGAAGACGTTCAAGAAATTGCTCAAAATTCTGATTTTTGTATTTCATGTAAAGTAATTATCTTCCCTTCGAAACCGCCTTCAAAAATGATCTGAGGCTCCTCAAGGACCCCAAAGAAAAACGAACTAGCCCAGTATGAGCTTCCTCCCGCAGCAGCAGCAACAAAAAAAAAAAAAACCCTGCTCAAAAATCAGCTTGAAAATCAGCTCGAAAATCATAATTTTGGATCTCATGTATGATCTGATCCTTCCTTCGATATCCCCTGCAAAAGACCTTCTGAAGCCCCTCATGGAGTACTTTGTTGAAGATGTAACAATCTGAAATGAACTGAAGTGCTAATTTCATGAATTAAGTGGTCTTCGGTTCTAACTTCCCCAGCATACAATCTGAAGTTTCTTTCCCTCCATATCATATACACAGTAGCTACAAAATAGAGCCTAGCTTGGATAGACTGAAAATTTCTGTTTTGAAAATGAGAGTTACTCCATTCCAGCACTTCAAACCAGCCCCTTCCCGCCCTTTCTAACCCAGCAAGAGAGGCAATAGAATTCCATACTTTGCTTGAAAAGCTACATTCAAAAAACAGATGATCTCTATTCTCACATGGGGCGGAGCAAAGAACACATTTTTCCTGCTGAAGCAAACCATAAAGAACTAGCTTATCTTGAGTTTGGATATGATTATGGATAACAGTCCACAAAATGAAAGCATGGCGAGGAATATTATACTTGAACCAAATAGAGGCATGCCAATTAACATCAGTGCCTCTCTTCGTAATCACATCCCAAGCAGATTTTATAGTGTACTTTCCTTGATTCGGGATCCACACAAGCCTGTCTTCAGCTGAAATATTAGGAGCCTCAAACTGATTTAGGTCCTCTTTCAAATCCATAAGTTTATGGGAGACAGGGAAAGGGGGGTGCCAATCACCATTAACAATGATAGAACTTACCCTCGCTTCTCTTCTTAGCCCCGAATCATAAATAATTCTATCTCCATGTTTTTCAGCAATAGAAATATCGTAGAGCCATCCATCATTCCAAAGAGAAATATTTTCACCATTACCCACTTTGAGTTTGAAATGCTCTTGAAAAGTAGACCTCAAACCCATGATTTATTTCCAAGACCAAGATCTTTTATCAGGAACTTTCAGTAACCAAAAATTTTGATCTTTAATGAGCTCCAGTCAAGCCCATTTACTCCAAAGACTAGAAGGCTTTGTTTGCAGCACATTCCATAGATGTTTTCCTATAACAGCAACATTCCAATCCACTAGATCCTTCAGACCTAGACCTCCCTCTTCTTTAGGCAAACACACCTTATGCCAAGCAAGTTTCTCTCCTCCTCTTTTAAGATCAGCCCCTTTCCACAAAAACTTCCTCATGATATCAGAAAGCTGCTTCATTATGGATTTAGGGAGGATAAATGTGCTACTCCAATAGGCTTGCACATAAAATAAAACAGACGAAATTAATTGTAATTTCCCTGCAAAGGAAAGAAATCTACAATTCCAAGATTGCACTTTTTTTGTAATCTTTAGTACAAGTTCTTGACAATCACCAGCTCTCAATTTGGAAGAGACTAAAGGCACCCCAAGGTATTTGATAGGAAGAGATCCCACCGAGAAATTAGAAGCGGAAATAATAGACCCCAGTATATTATCCTGAACTCCAGAAGCAAAAATATCACTTTTAGAAGGGTTAGGAATTAGCCCTGACCAAGCACTAAACCTTCCCAAATTATCCAACATAAGCTTCACCGAATTTACCTTTCCTTCACAGAAAAGGAACAAGTCATCAGCAAACATTAGATGGTTGATCTTCAATCTCTTGCATTTCGGGTGGAATTTAAACTGCTCTTCATTTCCCAATTTGTTCATCAATCCAGAGAGAGCTTCCATGGCCATCACAAAAAGATAAGGGGACATAGGATCCCCTTGTCTTAGCCCCCTCTCTCGTTTAAAATACCCTTCAAGGCCACCATTAATGTTAATGGAGAATCTAGGAGTAGAGAAGCAAGCCTTTATCCAATTCCTCATCTTATTAGGTAATCCAAAGCATTTCAGAACCACTTCTAAAAACTCCCATGAAACTGAGTCATATGCCTTTGCTAAATTAATCTTCATAGCAACTCTTGCCGGGATCTGATCTTTGTGGAATGAAGGAGTATTTCTTGGGCTAGCAACACATTATCACCAATGCACCTCCCTGGCACAAACCCTGATTGATTTAGGCTAATGCACTCATCCAAGACAGGCTTAAGTCTATTAGCAATAATCTTCGCAATACATTTATATAGAACATTACACACTGAGATTGGTCTGAATTCAGAAGCTCGAGAGGGATTATCAACTTTAGGGACAAGAGAAATAGAGGTGCTATTTATCTCTGAAAGCATCATACCAGATCTGAAAAAATCCTGAATAGCCCCAATAATATCATTTCCAATAATACTCCAAGCAGTTTTATAAAAAACAGCATTAAGGCCATCAGGGCCTGGAGCTTTGTCATCTTTCATACCAAAAATGATGTCTTTAATCTCTTCTTTGGAAACAACCCTGCACATATTATTTCCTTGCTCAGTTGTAATAGGCTTGTTTATAAAGGGCTGCAAATTTACAGATTCAGCACCAACCCCTTTAGCAAACAATCTTCTGTAGTAACCAACAATTTCCCTGCTAACATTTTCAGCATCAGTGACAATAGTCCCATCCTCTTTATTGATAGTATTGATTCTGTTAATGACCCTTCTCTGGGCAGCAACTCGGCGAAAATACTTAGTGTCTTGGTCCCCAAGCTGAAGCCACTGGACTCTAGATTGCTGCCTAGCCAAACACTCCTCTGCATAAGTAACTCGATGGAATTCCTTGAGATAGACTCTTTCCATCTGTTTCAACTAGCCATTCTCAGCATCCTGGTCAATAAGAGTCTGAACATTTAGTAATTTTCTTCTAGCTTCTTCAATCTGATCCAACAATTTGTTAAAATATTTCTTGTTCAAAACTTTCAGAGCAGACTTCACCTTCTTAAGCTTTTGAACAACGACAAACATCTTAGATCCCCTAAAGGGTGAGCTCCAAGCCTCTCTAATACATGGCAGATAATCATCATGTTTAGTCAGGAAGTTATTGAATCTGAAGGGTCTCTTGATCTTTTTTTTATTAGCATTTGGAATTTTCAGCACCATACAAGCATGATCCGAAACTCCTGGAGGATTAAAATTCACTTCTGAAATAGGAAAGCATTCCACCCACGCTGAGTTAACCATGCATCTATCCAACTTACAAAAAACATGGCCATTCGACCAAGAAAATTTGATGCCCACATACTTTAAATCGAACAGACCAATTCGGTTCAGAGCCAACCCACATTCTTTCATTTTAATATCCCATTTCTCAGATCCTCCCCTTTTTTCATGCTGATATCGAACTGCTCCACAATAGCTAATTCCCCCATATCCTCAACCCCCATAACCTCAACCATGAAATCAGCTAGGGCATCAACCCTAACAGTCACACAAATAAATTACAAAACAGAATGAGAGAAAAAAAATTACAGTGCTTACCAAGACCCAGCTCTTTCAGTGATCGTAACTTGCAGATGATATGCAAATCAAAAATATGTGCCAGCCACCACTCAGCTCCAGCAAAATATTAAGAGGAAAACTTTCAGAAAATTTCGGAAATACTCATTTTTTTTTTTTAACAAAAATAAAAAATCAACGAAAAAGCTTCAGAAATGATGCTCTCGAAACAGCTCGTAATCTTCAGGAGCAACAAGTATCAATCGAAGCATGAACACAACAGCCAGCGATAGTGCAAACGACCCAGGTTCGACAACAACTCTAGAAAATGCAGACGCAACAACTTCAGAGATCCAAATGACGAACTAAATCGCCCCCAAATCTCCCTTTCTCAGCGCCTCACCGGGGATGGAGACGAAACCAGATATGTCGCACCACTTATCGACCGGCTCCAAGCACCAACTCTTACTCAGACTTCAGAGATGGGCTCAGTTCATCAACACCACGAACGAAGCTGCAGAATCGCAACAAAATCCAGACCGATTTCGTATGAGCTAGTAGCCGCCTCTCCGTAGCAGAACCTTATTTCAACCTTCGCAAGAACCAGGCCAACAATCTTCGCAAGAATCCAGCTTCGTCTTCAATGAAGAAGGAGGCGTCGAAAGTCAACACCCTAGTTTCAGAATGTTGTCATCACGAATGAACACTTAGATGTATCTCGTTTCAACTTATAGCACGATTCGAGTGAAATCCGTCCCACTTAGAAAGAAGAGAAGGTTGGAGAGAAAGAAAAGGGCTAGTTAGGAGCGTGTGGACAATTTTGGGATGCTTTATAGTGTTTTATTCCATAAGAGTCTTATAATGGTGAAGGGATGAAGTACAAACACCGATTCAACTTATAGCACGATTCGAGTAAAATTCGTCCCACTTAGAAAGTAAATGAGTTTGGAGAGAAAGAAAAGGGTCAGTTAGGAGCGTGTGTACTATTTTGTTATGTTTTATAGTGTTATATTCCGTAAGAGTCTTATAATGGTGAAGGTATGATTTAGAAACACCGATTCAACTTATAGCACGATTCGAGTGAAATCCGTCCAACTTAGAAAGTAAATGAGGTCGGAGAGAAAGAAAAGGGCCAGTTAAAAGCATGTGGACTATTCTTGTATAAATTATAGTATTATTGTCCATAATAGTCTTTTAATGGTGAAGGAATGATGTGCAAAAACCGATTCAACTTATTAGTAAGATTCGAGGTAAATACGTACTACTTAGAAAGAAGACAATGTTAGAGAGATTGAAAAGGGCGAGGTAGGAGCGTTTGGAAATTTTGTAATACTTTATAGTGTTATTTTTCATAAGAGTCTTATAATGGTGAAGGAATGGTGTAGAAACACCGATTCCACTTATAGCACGATTCCTGTGACATCCGTCCATATTAGAAAGTAAATGAGGTTGGAGAGAAAGAAAAGGGCCAGTTAGAAGCGTGTGGTTTCTGGTATGCTTTATGGTGTTATTGTCCATAATAGTCTTATAATGGCGGAGGAATGATGTTCAAAGACCCACTCAACTTATTAGTAGTATTCGAGTGAAATCCGTCCAACTTAGAAAGAAGAGAAGGTTGGAGAGAAAGAAAAGGGCGAGTTAGGAGCCTGTGGACTATTTTCTTATGCTTTATAGTGGTTTATTCCGTAAGAGTCTTATAACGGTGAAGGTATGATGTAGAAACACCGATTCAACTAATAGCACGATTCGAGTGAAATCTGTCCAACTTAGAAAGTAAATGAGGTTGGAGAGAAAGAAAAGGGCCAGTTAGGAGCGTGTGGACTATTCGGTTATGCATTATAGTGTTATTGTCCATAATAGTCTTATAATGGTGAAGGAATGATGTGCAAACACCGATTCAAGTTATTAGTAGGATTCGATGAAAATACGTACTACGTAGAAAGAAGACAAGGTTAGAGAGAATGAAAAGGGCAAGTTAGGAGCGTTTGGACAATTTTGTTATGCTTTATAGTGTTATTTTCCATAAGAGTCTTATAATGGTGAAGGAATGGTGTAGAAACACCGATTCAACTTATAGCACGATTCGAGTGGAATCCGTCCAACTTAAGAAAATAAGGGCCAGTTAGAAGCATGTGGACTATTCTGGTATGCATTATAGTGTTATTGTCCATAATAGTCTTATAACGGTGAAGGAATGATGTGGAATCACCGATTCAACTTATTAGTAGGATTCGAGTTAAATATGTCCCACTTAGAAAGAAGAGAAGGTTTGAGAGAAAGAAAATGGCCAGTTAGGAGCGTGTGGACTATTTTGTTATGCTTTATAGTGTTGTATTCCGTAAGAGTCTTATAATGGTGAATGTATGATGTAGAAACACTGATTGAAATTATTAGTAGGATTCGAGTGAAATCCGTCCCATTTAGAGAAAGTAATCCATTCGAGTGATTTATAGTGTGGACTATTCTAGTATGCATTATAGTGTTATTGTTCCTAATAGTCTTATAATGGTGAAGGAATGATGTACAAACACCGATTCAACTTATTACTAGGATTCGAGTGAAAAACGTTCCATTTAGAAATAAGAGAAGGTTGGAGAGAAAGAAAAGGGTAGTTAGGAGCCTGTGGACTATTTTGGTATGCTTTATTGTGTTGTCTACCATAAGTGTATTAGAATGGTCTAGGAATGATGTACAAATACCGATTCAACCTATAGCACGATTCGAGTGAACTCCGTCCCACATCGAAAGTAAATTAGGTTGGAGAGAAAGAAAATGGCTAGTTAGAAACGTGTGGACTATTCTGGTATGCATTATAGTGTTATTGTCCATAATAGTCTTATAATGGTGAAGGAATGATATGGAAACACCAATTCAACTAATTTGTAGGATTCGAGTTAAATACGTCCCACTTAGAAAGAAGAGAAGGTTGGAGAGAAAAAAAAGGGCCAGTTAGGAGCGTGTGGACTATTTTATTATGCTTTATAGTGTTTTATTCCGTAAGAGTCTTATGATAGTGAACACCGATTCAACTTATTAGTAGGATTCGACTGAAATCCACCCCACTTAGAAATAAGAGAAGGTTGGAGAGAAATAAAAGGGCTAGTTCGGAGCGTGTGGACTATTTTGGTATGCTTTTTAGTGTTATATTCCAAAAGAGTCTGATAATGGTGTAGGAATGAAGTACAAACACCGATTCAACTTATAGCACGATTCGAATGAAATCCGTCCCACTGAGAAAGAAGAGAAGGTTGGAGAGAAAGAAAAGGGCCAGTTAGGAGCGTGTGGACTATTTTGTTATTATTTATAGTGTTGTATTCCGTAAGACTCTTATAATGGTGAAGATATGAAATAGAAACACCGATTCAACTTATAGCACGATTCGAGTGAAATCCATCCCACTTAGAAAGTAAATGAGGTTGGAGAGAAAGAAAAGGGCCAGTTAGGACCGTGTGGACTTTTCAGGTATGCATTATAGTGTTATTGTCCATAATAGTCTTATAATGGTGAAGGAATGATGTGGAATCACCGATTCAAGTTATTAGTAGGATTCGAGTTAACTACGTCACACTTAGAAAGAAGAGAAGGTTGAAGAGAAAGAAAAGAGCCAGTTAGAAGCGTGTGGACTATTTTGTTATGCTTTATAGTGTTGTATTCCGTAAGAGTCTTATAATGGTGAAGGCATGATGTAGAAACACCGATTCAAATTATAGCACGATTCGAGTGAAATCCGTCACACTTAGAAAGTAAATGAGGTTGGAGAGATAGAAAAGGGTCAGTTAGGAGTGTGTGGACTATTCTGGTATGCATTATAGTGTTATTGTCTATAATAGAATTAAAGTGGTGAAGGAATGATGTGGAATCACCGAATCAAGTTATTAGTAGGATTCGAGTTAAATACGTCACACTTAGAAAGAAGATAAGGTTGTAGAGAAAGAAAAGGGCCAGTTAGGAGCGTGTGGACTATTTTGCTATGCTTTATAGTGTTGTATTCCGTAAGAGTCTTATAATGGTGATGGTATGATGTAGAAACACCGATTCAACTTATAGCACGATTCGAGTGAAATCCATCCAACTTAGAAAGTAAATGAGGTTGGAGAGAAAGAAATGGGCAACTTTGGAGCGTGTGGACTATTCTGGTATGCATTATAGTGTTATTGTCCCTAATAGTCTTATAATGTCGAAGGAATGATGTACAAACACCGATTCAACTTATTAGTATGATTCGAATGAAATCCATTCCATTTAGAAATAAGAGAAGGTTGGAGAAAAGGGCCAATCTGTAGCCTGTGGACTATTTTGGTATGCTTTATTGTGTTATCTTCCATAAGTTACTGATAATGGAGAAGGAATGATGTATAATTACGGATTCAACTTATAGCACGATTCGAGTGAACTCCGTCCCACATAAAAAGTAAATTAGGTTGGAGAGAAAGAAAAGGGCAATTTAGAAGCGTGTGGACTATTCTGGTATGCTTTATAGTGTTGTTGTCCATAATAGACTTATAATGGTGAAGGAATGATGTACAAAGACAGACTCAACTTATTAGTAGTATTCGAGTGAAATCCTCCCACTTAGAAAGAAGAGATGGTTGGAGAGAAAGAAAAAGGTCAGTTAGTAGCGTATGGACTGTTCTGATATGCTTTATAGTGTTGTTGTCCATAATAGTGTTATAAAGGTTAAAGAATGATGTACAAACACCAATTCAACTTATTAGTAGGATTCGAGTGAAATACGTCCCACTTTGAAAGAAGAGAAGATTGGAGAGAAAGAAAAGGGCCAGTTAGGAGCGTTAAGACTATTTTGGTACGCTTTAAAGTGTTGTTTTCCGTAAGAGTCTTATAATGGTGAAGGAATGAAGTATAAACACCGATTCAACTTATAGCACGATATGAGTGAAATCTGTCCCACTTAGAAAGAAGAGATGGTTGGAGAGAAAGAAAAGGGCTAGTTAGGAGCGTGTGGATTATTTTGGTATGTTTTATAGTGTTGTATTCCATAAGAGTCTTATAATGGTGAAAGAATGATGTACAAACACCTATTCAACTTATAGCATGATTCGAGTGAAATCCGACACACTTAGAAAGTAAATGAGGTAGGAGAGAAAGAAAAGGGTCAGTTAGGAGCGTATGGACTATTCTGGTATGCTTTATAGTGTTATTGTCCATAATAGTCTGATAATGATGAAGGAATGATGTGGAAACACCGATTCAACTTATTATTAGGATTCGAGTTAAATACGTCCCACTTAGAATGAAGGGAAGGTTGGAGTGAAAGAAAATGGTCAGTTAGCAGCGTCTGGACTATTTTGTTACGCTTTATAGTGTTGTTTTCCATAAGAGTCTTATAATCATGAAGGAATGGTGTACAAAAACCGATTCAACTTGTACTAAAATTCGTGTTAAATTCGTCCCACTTAGAATGTAAATGAGGTTGGAGAGAAAGAAAATGGCCTATTAGGAGCGTGTGGATTATTTTGGTATGTTTTATAGTGTTGTATTCCATAAGAGTCTTATAATGGTGAAAGAATGATGTACAAATACCGATTTAACTTATAGCACGATTCGAGTGAACTCCGTCCCACATCAAAAGTAAATTAGGTTGGAGAGAAAGAAAAGGGACAATTAGGAGCGTGTGGACTATTCTGATATGCTTAATAGTGTTGTTGTCCATAATTGACTTATAATGGTGAATGAATGATGTACAAAGACCGATTCAACTTATTACTAGGATTCGAGTTAAATACGTCCCACTTAGAAAGAAGAGAAAGTTGGAGAGAAAGAAAAGGCCCAGTTAGGAGCATGTGGACTATTTTGGTATGTTTTATAGTGTTTTTGTCCATAATAGTCTTATAATGGTGAAGGAATGATGTGCAAACACAACTTATATGATGATTTGAGTGAAATATGTCTCACTTAGAAAGAAAGTGAGGTTGGAGAGAAATAAAAGGTCTAGTTAGAATGATTTGAACTATGGTTTATAGTATTGTTGTCCATATGAGTCTTATAATGTTAAGGAAGAGTTTTCTAGTGAGAGAAGCTCTACCCTCTCTCTAGAATGAGGGGTGTTTGGGATTTGGGGTAGTGGAGTGAGTTAAGGATTTGGACTCGGTCAACTTGAGTTTGACCAAGTTATTTGTTATGTTATTCCACTAAGTCAGTACGGGTTAGGTCTAATATTAAGATTAATCTACTGAGTTTGGACGAGTCATTTCAGATCTGGGAGTTGAAAGATCTGGAAATTGGGTGTTGACTTCGAAGCTTCCTTCTCCAATACGGTGATCTCCATATCTTCAGACGAATTGGTCGGTGGTTCTTGCGAAGATTATCGGCTCTAGCTAGTCGGTGGTCCATGCGAAGATAGTCTGCTTTTTAGACGAAGCTGGTCGCTGGTTCGAGGAGACGGCGATTGCAAGGTTCTGTACCGCAGTGATCGAAACGATGTTCTGGTCGCCTGTTTTCATCTGCAAAAATCAGAGGTTCGTGAGCTGTTTGGCAGGGGAGTTGCAGAAACACTGTGTGCTAAACGAGTCTGTGCTTGGAGAACTTCCAATTTCATCTCATACGAAATCTATTCGGGCTTGTTAGCGGCGATTCTGTCATCGTAGTGTCTCTGATCTGAGCCCATATCGATCGTCTGTGTAAGATTTGGGTTTTCTCTTTCTTCATTTTGGTGACCTGCACCGTTCTTGTTGGAGAATACAGTTCAAAGCGAAAGAAGTAGGAGTCGAGTGAAATCCGTCCCACTTAGAAAGAAGAGAAGGTTGGAGGGAAATAAAAGGGTCAGTTAGGAGCGTGTGGACTATTCTAGTATGCTTTATAGTGTTGTTCTCCATAATAGTCATATAATGTGAAAGGAATGATGTCCACAGACCGATTCAAATTGTAGGACGATTCGAGTGAAATCCATCCCACTTAGAAAGTAAATGAGGTTGGAGGGAAAGAAAACGGCCAGTTTGGAACCTGTGGACTATTCTGGAACGCATTATAGTGTTATTGTCCAAAACATTCTTATAATGGTAAAGCAATGATGTGAAAACACCTATTCAACTTATTCGTAGGATTTGAGTTAAATACGTCCCACTTAGAAAGAAGGGAAGGTTGGAGAGAAAGAAAAGGGCTAGATAGGAGCGTGTCGACAATTTTGTTATGCTTTATAGTGTTGTTTTCCATAAGAGTCTTATAAATGGTGAAGGAATGGTGTACACAAACCGATTCAACTTATACTACAATTCGTGTTAAATCCGTCCCACTTAGAATGCAAATGTTGTTGTATAGAAAGAAAAGGGCCAATAAGGAGCGTGTTGGCTATTCTGGTACGCTTTATAGTGTTGTTGTCAATAATAGTGTTATAAAGGTGAAAGAATGATGTACAAACCCCAATTCAACATATTATTAGGATTCGAGTGAAATCAGTCCCACATAGAAAGAGGAGAAGGTTGGACAGGGAGAAAAGGGCCAGTTAGGAGCGTGCGCACTGTTTTGGTATGCTTTAAAGTGTTGTTGTCCATAATAGTCTTATAATGGTGAAGGAATGATGTACAAATACCGATTTAACTTATTAGTAGGATTCGAGTTAAATACGTCCCACTTAGAAAGAAGAGAAGGTTGGAGAGAAATCAAAGGGCCCGCTAGGAGCGTGTGCACAATTTTGTTATGCTTTATAGTGTTGGTTTCCATAAGAGTCTTATAATGGTGAAGAAATGGTGTACAAAAACCGATTCAACTTACTAGTAGGAGTCGAGTGAAATCCGCCCCACTTAGAAAGAAGAGAAGGTTGGAGGGAAAGAAAAGGGTCAGTTAGGAGCGTGTGGACTATTTTAGTATGCTTTATAGTGTTGTTCTCCGTGATAGTCATATAATGCGAAAGGAATGATGTCCACAGACCGATTCAAATTGTAGGACGATTCGAGTGAAATCCATCCCACTTAGAAAGTAAATGAGGTTGGAGGGAAAGAAAATGGCCAGTTTGGAGCCTGTGGACTATTCTGGAATGCATTATAGTGTTATTGTCCAAAACAGTCTTATAATGGTGAAGCAATGATATGCACACCTATTCAACTTATTCGTAGGATTTGAGTTAAATACGTCCCACTTAGAAAGAAGGGAAGGTTGGAGAGAAAGAAAAGGGCTAGTTAGGAGCGTGTCGACAATTTTGTTATGCTTTATAGTGTTGTTTTCCATAAGAGTCTTATAATGGTAAAGGAATGGTGTACAAAAACCGATTCAACTTATACTACAATTCGTGTTAAATCCGTCCCACTTAGAATGCAAATGTTGTTGTATAGAAAGAAAAGGGCCAATAAGGAGCGTGTTGGCTATTCTGGTACGCTTTATAGTGTTGTTGTCAATAATAGTGTTATAAAGGTGAAAGAATGATGTACAAACACCAATTCAACATATTATTAGGATTCGAGTGAAATCCGTCCCACATAGAAAGAGGAGAAGGTTGGACAGGGAGAAAAGGGCAGTTAGGAGCGTGCGCACTGTTTTGGTATGCTTTAAAGTGTTGTTGTCCATAATAGTCTTATAATGGTGAAGGAATGATGTACAAATACCGATTTAACTTATTAGTAGGATTCGAGTTAAATACGTCCCACTTAGAAAGAAGAGAAGGTTGGAGAGAAAGCAAAGGGCCCGCTAGGAGCGTGTGCACAATTTTGTTATGCTTTATAGTGTTGGTCTCCATAAGAGTCTTATAATGGTGAAGAAATGGTGTACAAAAACCGATTCAACTTACTAGTAGGAGTCGAGTGAAATCCGTCCCAGTTAGAAAGAAGAGAAGGTTGGAGGGAAAGAAAAGGGTCAGTTAGGAGAGTGTGGACTATTCTAGTATGCTTTATAGTGTTGTTCTCCGTAATAGTCATATAATGCGAAAGGAATGATGTCCACAGACCGATTCAAATTGTAGGGCGATTCGAGTGAAATCCATCCCACTTAGAAAGTAAATGAGGTTGGAGGGATAGAAAACGGCCAGTTTGGAGCCTATGGACTATTCTGGAATGCATTATAGTGTTATTGTCCAAAACAGTCTTATAATGGTGAAGCAATGATGTGCAAACACCTATTCAACTTATTCGTAGGATTTGAGTTAAATACGTCCCACTTAGAAAGAAGAGAAGGTTGGAGGGAAAGAAAAGGGTCAGTTAGGAGTGTGTGGACTATTCTAGTATGCTTTATAGTGTTGTTCTCCGTGATAGTCATATAATGCGAAAGGAATGATGTCCACAGACCGATTCAAATTATAGGACGATTCGAGTTAAATCCATCCCACTTAGAAAGTAAATAAGGTTGGAGGGAAAGAAAACGGCCAGTTTGGAGCCTGTGGACTATTCTGGAATGCATTATAGTGTTATTGTCCAAAACAGTCTTATAATGGTTATGCAATGATGTGCAAACACCTATTCAACTTATTCGTAGGATTTGAGTTAAATACGTCCCACTTAGAAAGAAGGGAAGGTTGGAGAGAAAGAAAAGGGCTAGTTAGGAGCGTGTCGACAATTTTTTTATGCTTTATAGTGTTGTTTTCCATAAGAGTCTTATAATGGTGAAGGAATGGTGTACAAAAACCGATTCAACTTATACTACAATTCGTGTTAAATCCGTCCCACTTAGAATGCAAATGTTGTTGTATAGAAAGAAAAAGAAAAGGGCCAATAAGGAGCGTGTTGGCTATTCTGGTACGCTTTATAGTGTTGTTGTCAATAATAGTGTTATAAAGGTGAAAGAATGATGTACAAACACCAATTCAACATATTATTAGGATTCAAGTGAAATCCGTCCCACTTAGAAAGATGAGAAGGATGGACAGGGATAAAAGGGCCAGTTAGGAGCGTGCGCACTGTTTTGGTATGCTTTAAAGTGTTGTTGTCCATAATAGTCTTATAATGGTGAAGGAATGATGTACAAATACCGATTTAACTTACTAGTAGGATTCGAGTTAAATACGTCCCACTTAGAAAGAAGAGAAGGTTGGAGAGAAAGCAAAGGGCCCGCTAGGATCGTGTGCACAATTTTGTTATGCTTTATAGTGTTGGTTTCCATAAGAGTCTTATAATGGTGAAGAAATGGTGTACAAAAACCGATTCAACTTACTAGTAGGAGTCGAGTGAAATCCGTCCCACTTAGAAAGAAGAGAAGGTTGGAGGGAAAGAAAAGGGTCAGTTAGGAGCGTGTGGACTATTCTAGTATGCTTTATAGTGTTGTTCTCCGTAATAGTCATATAATGCGAAAGGAATGATGTCCACAGACCGATTCAAATTGTAGGACGATTCGAGTGAAATCCATCCCACTTAGAAAGTAAATGAGGTTGGAGGGAAAGAAAACGGCCTGTTTGGAGCCTGTGGACTATTCTGGAATGCATTATAGTGTTATTGTCCAAAACAGTCTTATAATGGTGAAGCAATGATGTGCAAACACCTATTCAACTTATTCGTAGGATTTGAGTAAAATACGTCCCACTTAGAAAGAAGAGAAGGTTGGAGGGAAAGAAAATGGTCAGTTAGGAGCGTGTGGACTATTCTAGTATGCTTTAAAGTGTTGTTCTCCGTGATAGTCATATAATGCGAAAGGAATGATGTCCACAGACCGATTCAAATTCTAGGACGATTCGAGTGAAATCCATTCCACTTAGAATGCAAATGTGGTTGGAGGGAAAGAAAAGGGCCAATAAGGAGCGAGTTGCCTATTCTGGTATGCTTTATAGTGTTGTTGTCAATAATACTGTTATAAAGGTTAAAGAATGATGTACAAACACCAATTCAACATATTATTAGGATTCGATTGAAATCCGTCCCACTTAGAAAGAGGAGAAGGTTGGACAGGGAGAAAAGGGCCAGTTAGGAGCGTGCGCACTGTTTTGGTATGCTTTAAAGTGTTGTTGTCCATAATAGTCTAATAATGGTGAAGGAATGATGTACAAATACCGATTTAACTTATTAGTAGGATTCGAGTTAAATACGTCCCACTTAGAAAGAAGAGAAGGTTGGAGAGAAAACAAAGGGCCCGCTAGGAGCGTGTGCACAATTTTGTTATGCTTTATAGTGTTGGTTTCCATAAGAGTCTTGTAATGGTGAAGAAATGGTGTAAAAAATTCGATTCAACTTACTAGTAGGAGTCGAGTGAAATCCGTCCCACTTAAAAAAAAGAGAAGGTTGGAGGGAAAGAAAATGGTCAGTTAGGAGCGTGTGGACTATTCTAGTATGCTTTATAGTGTTGTTCTCCGTGATAGTCATATAATGCGAAAGGAATGATGTCCACAGACCGATTCAAATTGTAGGACGATTCGAGTGAAATCCATCCCACTTAGAAAGTAAATGAGGTTGGAGGGAAAGAAAACGGCCAGTTTGGAGCCTGTGGACTATTCTGGAATGCATTATAGTGTTATTGTCCAAAACAGTCTTATAATGGTGAAGCAATGATGTGCAAACACCTATTCAACTTATTCGTAGGATTTGAGTTAAATACGTCCCACTTAGAAAGAAGGGAAGGTTGGAGAGAAAGAAAAGGGCTAGTTAGGAGCGTGTCGACAATTTTGTTATGCTTTATAGTGTTGTTTTCCATAAGAGTCTTATAATGGTGAAGGAATGGTGTACAAAAACCGATTCAACTTATACTACAATTCGTGATAAATCCGTCCCACTTAGAATGCAAATGTTGTTGTATAGAAAGAAAAGGGCCAACAAGGAGCGTGTTGGCTATTCTGATACGCTTTATAGTGATGTTGTCAATAATAGTGTTATAAAGATGAAAGAATGATGTACAAACACCAATTCAACATATTATTAGGATTCGAGTGAAATCCGTCCCACTTAGAAAGAGGAGAAGGTTGGACAGGGAGAAAAGGGCCAGTTAGGAGCGTGCGCACTGTTTTGGTATGCTTTAAAGTGTTGTTGTCCATGATAGTCTTATAATGGTGAAGGAATGATGTACAAATACCGATTTAACTTATTAGAAGGATTCGAGTTAAATACGTCCCACTTAGAAAGAAGAGAAGGTTGGAGAGAAAGCAAAGGGCCCGCTAGAAGTGTGTGCACAATTTTGTTATGCTTTATAGTGTTGGTTTCCATAAGAGTCTTATAATGGTGAAGAAATGGTGTACAAAAACCGATTCAACTTACTAGTAGGAGTCGAGTGAAATCCGCCCCACTTAGAAAGAAGAGAAGGTTGGAGGGAAAGAAAAGGGTCAGTTAGGAGCGTGTGGACTATTCTAGTATGCTTTATTGTGTTGTTCTCCGTGATAGTCATATAATGCGAAAGGAATGATGTCCACAGACCGATTCAAATTGTAGGACGATTCGAGTGAAATCCATCCCACTTAGAAAGTAAATGAGGTTGGAGGGAAAGAAAACGGTCAGTTTGGAGCCTGTGGACTATTCTGGAATGCATTATAGTGTTATTGTCCAAAACAGTCTTATAATGGTGAAGCAATGATGTGCAAACACCTATTCAACTTATTCGTAGGATTTGAGTTAAATACGTCCCACTTAGAAAGAAGGGAAGGTTGGAGAGAAAGAAAAGGGCTAGTTAGGAGCGTGTCGACAATTTTGTTATGCTTTATAGTGTTGTTTTCCATAAGAGTCTTATAATGGTGAAGTAATGGTGTACAAAAACCGATTCAACTTATACTACAATTCGTGTTAAATCCGTCCCACTTAGAATGGAAATGTTGTTGTATAGAAAGAAAAGGGCCAATAAGGAACGTGTTGGCTATTCTGGTACGCTTTATAGTGTTGTTGTCAATAATAGTGTTATAAAGGTGAAAGAATGATATACAAACACCAAATCAACATATTATTAGGATTCGAGTGAAATCCGTCCCGCTTAGAAAGAGGAGAAGGTTGGACAGGGAGAAAAGGGCCAGTTAGGAGCGTGCGCAATGTTTTGGTATGCTTTAAAGTGTTGTTGTCCATAATAGTCTTATAATGGTGAAGGAATGATGTACAAATACCGATTTAACTTATTAGTAGGATTCGAGTTAAATACGTCCCACTTAGAAAGAAGAGAATGTTGGAGAGAAAGCAAAGGGCCCGCTAGGAGCGTGTGCACAATTTTGTTATGCTTTATAGTGTTGGTTTCCATAAGAGTCTTGTAATGGTGAAGAAAGGGTGTACAAAAACCGATTCAACTTACTAGTAGGAGTCGAGTGAAATCCGTCCCACTTAGAAAGAAGAGAAGGTTGGAGGGAAAGAAAAGGGTCAGTTAGGAGCGTGTGGACTATTCTAGTATGCTTTATAGTGTTGTTCTCCGTGATAGTCATATAATGCGAAAGGAATGATGTCCACAGACCGATTCAAATTGTAGGACGATTCGAGTGAAATCCATCCCACTTAGAAAGTAAATGAGGTTGGAGGGAAAGAAAACGGCCAGTTTGGAGCCTGTGGACTATTCTGGAATGCATTATAGTGTTATTGTCCAAAACAGTCTTATAATGGTTATGCAATGATGTGCAAACACCTATTCAACTTATTCGTAGGATTTGAGTTCAATACGTCCCACTTAGAAAGAAGGGAAGGTTGGAGAGAAAGAAAAGGGCTAGTTAGGAGCGTGTCGACAATTTTGTTATGCTTTATAGTGTTGTTTTCCATAAGAGTCTTATAATGGTGAAGGAATGGTGTACAAAAACCGATTCAACTTATACTACAATTCGTGTTAAATCCGTCCCACTTAGAATGCAAATGTTGTTGTATAGAAAGAAAAGGCCCAATAAGGAGCGTGTTGGCTATTCTGGTAAGCTTTATAGTGTTGTTGTCAATAAGAGTATTATAAAGGTGAAAGAATGATGTACAAACACCAATTCAACATATTATTAGGATTCGAGTGAAATCCGTCCCACTTAGAAAGAAGAGAAGGTTGGACAGGGAGAAAAGGGCCAGTTAGGAGCGTGCGCACTGTTTTGGTATGCTTTAAAGTGTTGTTGTCCATAATAGTCTTATAATGGTGAAGGAATGATGTACAAATACCGATTTAACTTATTAGTAGGATTCGAGTTAAATACGTCCCACTTAGAAAGAGTAGAAGGTTGGAGAGAAAGCAAAGGGCCCGCTAGGAGCGTGTGCACAATTTTGTTATGCTTTATAGTGTTGGTTTCCATAAGAGTCTTATAATGGTGAAGAAATGGTGTACAAAAACCGATTCAACTTACTAGTAGGAGTCGAGTGAAATCCGTCCCACTTAGAAAGAAGAGAAGGTTGGAGGGAAAGAAAATGGTCAGTTAGGAGCGTGTGGACTATTCTAGTATGCTTTATAGTGTTGTTCTCCGTGATAGTCATATAATGCGAAAGGAATGATGTCCACAGACCGATTCAAATTATAGGACGATTCGAGTGAAATCCATCCCACTTAGAAAGTAAATGAGGTTGGAGGGAAAGAAAACGGCCAGTTTGGAGCCTGTGGACTATTCTGGAATGCATTATAGTGTTATTGTCCAAAATAGTCTTATAATGGTGAAGCAATGATGTGCAAACACCTATTCAACTTATTCGTAGGATTTGAGTTCAATACGTCCCACTTAGAAAGAAGGGAAGGTTGGAGAGAAAGAAAAGGGCTAGTTAGGAGCGTGTCGACAATTTTGTTATGCTTTATAGTGTTGTTTTCCATAAGAGTCTTATAATGGTGAAGGAATGGTGTACAAAAACCGATTCAACTTATACTACAATTCGTGTTAAATCCGTCCCACTTAGAATGCAAATGTTGTTGTATAGAAAGAAAAGGCCCAATAAGGAGCGTGTTGGCTATTCTGGTAAGCTTTATAGTGTTGTTGTCAATAAGAGTATTATAAAGGTGAAAGAATGATGTACAAACACCAATTCAACATATTATTAGGATTCGAGTGAAATCCGTCCCACTTAGAAAGAAGAGAAGGTTGGACAGGGAGAAAAGGGCCAGTTAGGAGCGTGCGCACTGTTTTGGTATGCTTTAAAGTGTTGTTGTCCATAATAGTCTTATAATGGTGAAGGAATGATGTACAAATACCGATTTAACTTATTAGTAGGATTCGAGTTAAATACGTCCCACTTAGAAAGAAGAGAAGGTTGGAGAGAAAGCAAAGGGCCCGCTAGGAGCGTGTGCACAATTTTGTTATGCTTTATAGTGTTGGTTTCCATAAGAGTCTTATAATGGTGAAGAAATGGTGTACAAAAACCGATTCAACTTACTAGTAGGAGTCGAGTGAAATCCGTCCCACTTAGAAAGAAGAGAAGGTTGGAGGGAAAGAAAATGGTCAGTTAGGAGCGTGTGGACTATTCTAGTATGCTTTATAGTGTTGTTCTCCGTGATAGTCATATAATGCGAAAGGAATGATGTCCACAGACCGATTCAAATTATAGGACGATTCGAGTGAAATCCATCCCACTTAGAAAGTAAATGAGGTTGGAGGGAAAGAAAACGGCCAGTTTGGAGCCTGTGGACTATTCTGGAATGCATTATAGTGTTATTGTCCAAAATAGTCTTATAATGGTGAAGCAATGATGTGCAAACACCTATTCAACTTATTCGTAGGATTTGAGTTCAATACGTCCCACTTAGAAAGAAGGGAAGGTTGGAGAGAAAGAAAAGGGCTAGTTAGGAGCGTGTCGACAATTTTGTTATGCTTTATAGTGTTGTTTTCCATAAGAGTCTTATAATGGTGAAGGAATGGTGTACAAAAACCGATTCAACTTATACTACAATTCGTGTTAAATCCGTCCCACTTAGAATGCAAATGTTGTTGTATAGAAAGAAAAGGCCCAATAAGGAGCGTGTTGGCTATTCTGGTAAGCTTTATAGTGTTGTTGTCAATAAGAGTGTTATAAAGGTGAAAGAATGATGTACAAACACCAATTCAACATATTATTAGGATTCGAGTGAAATCCGTCCCACTTAGAAAGAAGAGAAGGTTGGACAGGGAGAAAAGGGCCAGTTAGGAGCATGCGCACTGTTTTGGTATGCTTTAAAGTGTTGTTGTGCATAATAGTCTTATAATGGTGAAGGAATGATGTACAAATACCGATTTAACTTATTAGTAGGATTCGAGTTAAATACGTCCCACTTAGAAAGAAGAGAAGGTTGGAGAGAAAGCAAAGGGCCCGCTAGGAGCGTGTGCACAATTTTGTTATGCTTTATAGTGTTGGTTTCCATAAGAGTCTTATAATGGTGAAGAAATGGTGTACAAAAACCGATTAAACTTACTAGTAGGAGTCGAGTGAAATCCGTCCCACTTAGAAAGAAGAGAAGGTTGGAGGGAAAGAAAATGGTCAGTTAGGAGCGTGTGGACTATTCTAGTATGCTTTAGTGTGTTGTTTTCCGTGATAGTCATATAATGCGAAAGGAATGATGTCAACAGACCGATTCAAATTGTAGGACGATTCGAGTGAAATCCATCCCACTTAGAAAGTAAATGAGGTTGGAGGGAAAGAAAACGGCTAGTTTGGAACCTGTGGACTATTCTGGAATGCATTATAGTGTTATTGTCCAAAACAGTCTTATAATGGTGAAGCAATGATGTGCAAACACCTATTCAACTTATTCGTAGGATTTGAGTTAAATACGTCCCACTTAGAAAGAAGGGAAGGTTGGAGAGAAAGAAAAGGGCTAGTTAGGAGCGTGTCGACAATTTTGTTATGCTTTATAGTGTTGTTTTCCATAAGAGTCTTATAATGGTGAAGGAATGGTGTAAAAAAACCGATTCAACTTATACTACAATTCGTGTTAAATCCGTCCCACTTAGAATGCAAATGTTGTTGTATAGGCCAATAAGTAGCGTGTTGGCTATTCTGGTACGCTTTATAGTGTTGTTGTCAATAATAGTGTTATAAAGGTGAAAGAATGATGTACAAACACCAATTCAACATATTATTAGGATTCCAGTGAAATCCGTCCCGCTTAGAAAGAAGAGAAGGTTGGACAGGGAGAAAAGGGGCAGTTAGGAGCGTGCGCACTGTTTTGGTATGCTTTAAAGTGTTGTTGTCCATAATAGTCTTATAATGGTGAAAGAATAATGTACAAATACCGATTTAACTTATTAGTAGGATTCGAGTTAAATACGTCCCACTTAGAAAGAAGATAAGGTTGGAGAGAAAGCAAGGGGACCGCTAGGAGCGTGTGCACAATTTTGTTATGCTTTATAGTGTTGGTTTCCATAAGAGTCTTATAATGGTGAAGAAATGGTGTACAAAAACTGATTCAACTTACTAGTAGGAGTCGAGTGAAATCCGTCCCACTTAGAAAGAAGAGAAGGTTGGAGGGAAAGAAAATGGTCAGTTAGGAGCGTGTGGACTATTCTAGTATGCTTTATAGTGTTGTTCTCCATAATAGTCATATAATGCGAAAGGAATGATGTCCACAGACCGATTCAAATTGTAGGACGATTCGAGTGAAATCCATCCCACTTAGAAAGTAAATGAGGTTTGAGGGAAAGATAACGGCCAGTTTGGAGCCTGTGGACTATTCTGGAATGCATTATAGTGTTATTGTCCAAAATAGTCTTATAATGGTGAAGCAATGATGTGCAAACACCTATTCAACTTATTCGTAGGATTTGAGTTAAATGCGTCCCACTTAGAAAGAAGGGAAGGTTGGAGAGAAAGAAAAGGGCTAGTTAGGAGCGTGTCGACAATTTTGTTATGCTTTATAGTGTTGTTTTCCATAAGAGTCATATAATGGTGAAGGAATGGTGTACAAAAACCGATTCAACTTACACTACAATTCTTGTTAAATCCGTCCCACTTAGAATGCAAATGTTGTTGTATAGAAAGAAAAGGGCCAATAATGAGCGTGTTCGCTATTCTGGTATGCTTTATAGTGTTGTTGTCAATAATAGTGTTATAAAGGTGAAAGAATAATGTACAAACACCAATTCAACATATTATTAGGATCCGAGTGATATCCGTCCCGCTTAGAAAGAAGAGAAGGTTGGACAGGGAGAAAAGGGCCAGTTAGGAGCGTGCGCACTGTTTTGGTATGCTTTGAAGTGTTGTTGTCCATAATAGTCTTATAATGGTGAAGGAATGATGTACAAATACCGATTTAACCTATTAGTAGGATTCGAGTTAAATACGTCCCACTTAGAAAGAAGAGAAGGTTGGACAGGGAGAAAAGGGCCAGTTAGGAGCGTGCGCACTGTTTTGGTATGCTTTAAAGTGTTGTTGTCCATAATAGTCTTATAATGGTGAAGGAATGATGTACAAATACCGATTTAACTTATTAGTAGGATTCGAGTTAAATACGTCCCACTTAGAAAGAAGAGAAGGTTGGAGAGAAAGCAAAGGGCCCGCGAGGAGCGTGTGCACAATTTTGTTATGCTTTATAGTGTTGGTTTCCGTAAGAGTCTTATAATGGTGAAGAAATGGTGTACAAAAACCGATTCAACTTACTAGTAGGAGTCGAGTGAAATCCGTCCCACTTAGAAAGAAGAGAAGGTTGGAGGGAAAGAAAATGGTCAGTTAGGAGCGTGTGGACTATTCTAGTATGCTTTATAGTGTTGTTCTCCGTGATAGTCATATAATGCGAAAGGAATGATGTCAACAGACCGATTCAAATTGAAGGACGATTCGAGTGAAATCCATCCCACTTAGAAAGTAAATGAGGTTGGAGGGAAAGAAAATGGCTAGTTTGGAGCCTGTGGACTATTCTGGAATGCATTATAGTGTTATTGTCCAAAACAGTCTTATAATGGTGAAGCAATGATGTGCAAACACCTATTCAACTTAATCGTAGGATTTGAGTAAAATATGTCCCACTTAGAAAGAAGGGAAGGTTGGAGAGAAAGAAAAGGGTTAGTTAGGAGCGTGTCGACAATTTTGTTATGCATTATAGTGTTGTTTTCCATAAGAGTCTTATAATGGTGAAGGAATGGTGTAAAAATACCGATTCAACTTATACTACAATTCGTGTTAAATCCGTCCCACTTAGAATGCAAATGTTGTTGTATAGGCCAATAAGTAGCGTGTTGGCTATTCTGGTACGCTTTATAGTGTTGTTGTCAATAATAGTGTTATAAAGGTGAAAGAATGATGTACAAACACCAATTCAACATATTATTAGGATTCGAGTGAAATCCGTCCCGCTTAGAAAGAAGAGAAGGTTGGACAGGGAGAAAAGGGCCAGTTAGGAGCGTGTGCACTGTTTTGGTATGCTTTAAAGTGTTGTTGTCCATAATAGTCTTATAATGGTTAAGGAATGATGTACAAATACCGATTTAACTTATTAGTAGGATTCGAGTTAAATACGTCCCACTTAGAAAGAAGATAAGGTTGGAGAGAAAGCAAAGGGACCGCTAGGAGCGTGTGCACAATTTTGTTATGCTTTATAGTGTTGGTTTCCATAAGAGTCTTATAATGGTGAAGAAATGGTGTACAAAAACCGATTCAACTTACTAGTAGGAGTCGAGTGAAATCCGTCCCACTTAGAAAGAAGAGAAGGTTGGAGGGAAAGAAAATGGTCAGTTAGGAGCGTGTGGACTATTCTAGTATGCTTTATAGTGTTGTTCTCCATAATAGTCATATAATGCGAAAGGAATGATGTCCACAGACCGATTCAAATTGTAGGACGATTCGAGTGAAATCCATCCCACTTAGAAAGTAAATGAGGTTGGAGGGAAAGATAACGGCCAGTTTGGAGCCTGTGGACTATTCTGGAATGCATTATAGTGTTATTGTCCAAAATAGTCTTATAATGGTGAAGCAATGATGTGCAAACACCTATTCAACTTATTCGTAGGATTTGAGTTAAATGCGTCCCACTTAGAAAGAAGGGAAGGTTGGAGAGAAAGAAAAGGGCTAGTTAGGAGCGTGTCGACAATTTTGTTATGCTTTATAGTGTTGTTTTCCATAAGAGTCATATAATGGTGAAGGAATGGTGTACAAAAACCGATTCAACTTACACTACAATTCTTGTTAAATCCGTCCCACTTAGAATGCAAATGTTGTTGTATAGAAAGAAAAGGGCCAATAATGAGCGTGTTCGCTATTCTGGTATGCTTTATAGTGTTGTTGTCAATAATAGTGTTATAAAGGTGAAAGAATAATGTACAAACACCAATTCAACATATTATTAGGATCCGAGTGATATCCGTCCCGCTTAGAAAGAAGAGAAGGTTGGACAGGGAGAAAAGGGCCAGTTAGGAGCGTGCGCACTGTTTTGGTATGCTTTGAAGTGTTGTTGTCCATAATAGTCTTATAATGGTGAAGGAATGATGTACAAATACCGATTTAACCTATTAGTAGGATTCGAGTTAAATACGTCCCACTTAGAAAGAAGAGAAGGTTGGACAGGGAGAAAAGGGCCAGTTAGGAGCGTGCGCACTGTTTTGGTATGCTTTAAAGTGTTGTTGTCCATAATAGTCTTATAATGGTGAAGGAATGATGTACAAATACCGATTTAACTTATTAGTAGGATTCGAGTTAAATACGTCCCACTTAGAAAGAAGGGAAGGTTGGAGAGAAAGCAAAGGGCCCGCTAGGAGCGTGTGCACAATTTTGTTATGCTTTATAGTGTTGGTTTCCATAAGAGTCTTATAATAGTGAAGAAATGGTGTACAAAAACCGATTCAACTTACTAGTAGGAGTCGAGTGAAATCCGTCCCACTTAGAAAGAAGAGAAGGTTGGAGGGAAAGAAAATGGTCAGTTAGGAGCGTGTGGACTATTCTAGTATGCTTTAGAGTGTTGTTCTCCGTGATAGTCATATAATGCGAAAGGAATGATGTCCACAGACCGATTCAAATTATAGGACGATTCGAGTGAAATCCATCCCACTTAGAAAGTAAATGAGGTTGGAGGGAAAGAAAACGGCCAGTTTGGAGCCTGTGGACTATTCTGGAATGCATTATAGTGTTATTGTCCAAAACAGTCTTATAATGGTGAAGCAATGATGTGCAAACACCTATTCAACTTATTCGTAGGATTTGAGTTCAATACGTCCCACTTAGAAAGAAGGGAAGGTTGGAGAGAAAGAAAATGGCTAGTTAGGAGCGTGTCGACAATTTTGTTATGCTTTATAGTGTTGTTTTCCATAAGAGTCTTATAATGGTGAAGGAATGGTGTACAAAAACCGATTCAACTTATACTACAATTCGTGTTAAATCCGTCCCACTTAGAATGCAAATGTTGTTGTATAGGCCAATAAGTAGCGTGTTGGCTATTCTGGTACGCTTTATAGTGTTGTTGTCAATAATAGTGTTATAAAGGTGAAAGAATGATGTACAAACACCAATTCAACATATTATTAAGATTCGAGTGAAATTCGTCCCGCTTAGAAAGAAGAGAAGGTTGGACAGGGAGAAAGGGGCCAGTTAGGAGCGTGCGCACTGTTTTGGTATGCTTTAAAGTGTTGTTGTCCATAATAGTCTTATAATGGTGAAGGAATGATGTACAAATACCGATTTAACTTATTAGTTGGATTCGAGTTAAATACGTCCCACTTAGAAAGAAGATAAGGTTGGAGAGAAAGCAAAGGGACCGCTAGGAGCGTGTGCACAATTTTGTTATGCTTTATAGTGTTGGTTTCCATAAGAGTCTTATAATGATGAAGAAATGGTGTACAAAAACCGATTCAACTTACTAGTAGGAGTCGAGTGAAATCCGTCCCACTTAGAAAGAAGAGAAGGTTGGAGGGAAAGAAAATGGTCAGTTAGGAGCGTGTGGACTATTCTAGTATGCTTTATAGTGTTGTTCTCCATAATAGTCATATAATGCGAAAGGAATGATGTCCACAGACCGATTCAAATTGTAGGACGATTCGAGTGAAATCCCTCCCACTTAGAAAGTAAATGAGGTTGGAGGGAAAGATAACGGCCAGTTTGGAGCCTGTGGACTATTCTGGAATGCATTATAGTGTTATTGTCCAAAATAGTCTTATAATGGTGAAGCAATGATGTGCAAACACCTATTCAACTTATTCGTAGGATTTGAGTTAAATGCGTCCCACTTAGAAAGAAGGGAAGGTTAGAGAGAAAGAAAAGGGCTAGTTAGGAGCGTGTCGACAATTTTGTTATGCTTTATAGTGTTGTTTTCCATAAGAGTCTTATAATGGTGAAGGAATGGTGTACAAAATCCGATTCAACTTACACTACAATTCGTGTTAAATCCGTCCCACTTAGAATGCAAATGTTGTTGTATAGAAAGAAAAGGGCCAATAATGAGCGTGTTCGCTATTCTGGTATGCTTTATAGTGTTGTTGTCAATAATAGTGTTATAAAGGTGAAAGAATGATGTACAAACACCAATTCAACATATTATTAGGATCCGAGTGATATCCGTCCCGCTTAGAAAGAAGAGAAGGTTGGACAGGGAGAAAAGGGCCAGTTAGGAGCGTGCGCACTGTTTTGGTATGCTTTGAAGTGTTGTTGTCCATAATAGTCTTATAATGGTGAAGGAATGATGTACAAATACCGATTTAACTTATTAGTAGGATTCGAGTTAAATACGTCCCACTTAGAAAGAAGAGAAGGTTGGAGAGAAAGCGAAGGGCCCGCTAGGAGCGTGTGCACAATTTTGTTATGCTTTATAGTGTTGGTTTCCATAAGAGTCTTATAATGGTGAAGAAATGGTGTACAAAAAACCGATTCAACTTACTAGTAGGAGTCGAGTGAAATCCGTCCCACTTAGAAAGAAGAGAAGGTTGGAGGGAAACAAAAGGGTCAGTTAGGAGCGTGTGGACTATTCTAGTAAGCTTTATACTGTTGTTCTCCATAATAGTCATATATTGCGAAAGGAATGATGTCCACAGACCGATTCAAATTGTAGGACGATTCGAGTGAAATCCATCCCACTTAGAAAGTAAATAAGGTTGGAGGGAAAAAAAACGGCCAGTTTGGAGCCTGTGGACTATTCTGGAATGCATTATAGTGTTATTGTCCAAAATAGTCTTATAATGGTGAAGCAATGATGTGCAAACACCTATTCAACTTATTCGTAGGATTTGAGTTAAATACGTCCCACTTAGAAAGAAGGGAAGGTTGGAGAGAAAGAAAAGGGCTAGTGTGACACCCCCAAATTTTCATGCATAGGTTGGCCAGGCCCATACATAGAAAACTAGTAGCGTTAGTAATTGATAACATAAGCACAGAAGAGAAGACATAAAATAGAAATATAATAATAACAACAATAAAAAAATAAGGATACAACTTATACATGAAGAAGACCACTCCCAATACATCCTTAAATAAAATAAGTCCCACACATTACAATTTGGAAATCCCATAAACATGGACCCCTAGAAACACACTTATAAGAAATACAACATATGACATTTATCGGATCCTACCCTGGAGTGGATGGAAACTATGATAGAACCGGACAGATAGATATGAAATCCTCAACCCTGCTGGTGAAACTGCCGAGGACCTGAAACAACAAAAATGTGGGTTAAACCCACGAGCAAGAACAACTCTACATGATCCCAAGCAGAGTACCAAAATCCATCCCCTTTCCTAGTGACACCTAATCCCAAAATTATATTAAAAAAAATAATATATTTAACTATAACTATAGTCACTAATATACTATCATTTAATATAATTATGTTTATAAATTTCTTACATTAATATGATTTTTCCATACAACATCCAATCCATGCCGTACCATAACCACGTACCCGACAACTCACCCATGCCGTGACAACTCACCCATGTCCCGTGGTACTAGTTAGACTACAGTAATAGTCAGCCTCCTTGTGGTTTCTTATAAATTTCCAAAACATAGTCATTTAATTTAAATCTTAGGATTTTACGAATTTAATAATTCGCTTGTAATATTTATTCGGTATACGGTATTTTATACGGTCGAAACTATTCATTTATACGGTCGAAAATACGTAATCCAGTATAATTCGTGATACACATAATAACAATATAAATCAATGTCCAGAGTCTGATAACAAAGAAAATAGAGAAAAACAATTACATAAATATGCAATATTTTTCTAATAACATTTTTGAAATCTTTGTCAACATTGAAACCTAAAATATTTATGTACTCAGATATTTATACTAAGTTCCAACCATATACACATCATCAGAATCATACCAACAAGACACATAACCACGAATCCATACATGTATAGCTACACATGGTAAAAACAGATTTGTACGTATAGCTAGATATAAACATAGTCTCATGCATATATCAATATATCACCACAAATCTCTATATATATACAAGATCTATACATATAATCATAGATCTGTACATATATGTATAACCAGAATATAAATCATCATATATATATATGAATATAAATATACTCTAACAAATTTGTACATATATGTCTATATAAGACTACTAATCTCTACCTATATACAAGATCTGTACATATGATCATGGATCTATACATATACATATAAACAGAATATATATCATCACATAAATAAACATGAATATGAACATACTCTAACAGATCTATACATATATGCTTATATAGATCCACGAATCTCTACATGTATACAAGATCTATATATATACTTACGGATCTATACATATATGTATAAATAGAATATATAAGTCACATAAATAAACATGAATATGAATATACTCTAACAGATCTATACATATATGCCTATATACAAGATCTATATATATACCTACGGATCTATAAATATATGTATAAACAGAATATATAAAAGTCATATATGAACATGATTTACACATACATATACATATATGAAAAATACTATCTAGCAGATTATAGATGCACAAAGTAAAGGCTACGAAATTTTAGTACAAAGAGGAAGAGTAGAACATATCTCTTGCCTGTAATGTAGAGCTGAATCCACCACAAGTACAGATCCAAACCAATTCTAAGCTCTCAACCTCTCAACCCTCACAATTTCGGGTATAATTGATGAAGAAGAAGAAGTAGTAGAAGAAATGAGATGGGGGCTAGATCTGAAGTTAAGGATGCTTATATAGAAGATGTTAGGGTTAGGAAAATGTCCAAACTATCCTTGTATTATGCATAAATCACCAAACTGCCCAAACACTAATGACAACCTTGCCCCCCCTTCAGATCACAAAATTTCATTATAACCTACTAGACTTAAAAAGACTAAGATAACTTCCTTTAATAATTTAAACACCCATTATGCCATCCAAAATAATTAAGGAAATAAATATCCATTAAATACGGGGTATTACAGCTAGTTAGGAGCATGTCGACAATTTTGTTATGCTTTATAGTGTTGTTTTCCATAAGAGTCTTATAATGGTGAAGGAATGGTGTACAAAAACCGATTCAACTTATACTACAATTCGTGTTAAATCCGTCCCACTTAGAATGCAAATGTTGTTGTATAGAAAAGAAAACTGCCAATAAGGAGCGTGTTGGCTATTCTGGTATGCTTTATAGTGTTGTTTTCAATAATAGTGTTATAAAGGTGAAAGAATGATGTACAAACACCAATTCAACATATTAGTAGGATTCGAGTTAAATACGTCCCACTTAGAAAGAAGAGAAGGTTGGAGACAAAGCAAAGGGCCCGCTAGGAGCGTGTGCACAATTTTGTTATGCTTTATAGTGTTGGTTTCCATAAGAGTCTTATAATGGTGAAGAAATGGTGTACAAAAACCGATTCAACTTACTAGTAGGAGTCGAGTAAAATCCGTCCCACTTAGAAAGAAGAGAAGGTTGGAGGGAAAGAAAAGGGTCAGTTAGGAGCGTGTGGACTATTCTAGTATGCTTTATAGTGTTGTTCTCCATAATATTCATATAATGCAAAAGGAATGATGTCCACAGACCGATTCAAATTGTAGGACGATTCGAGTGAAATCCATCCCACTAAGAAAGTAAATGAGGTTGGAGGGAAAGATAACGGCCAATTTGGAGCCTGTGGACTATTCTGGAATGCATTATAGTGTTATTGTCCAAAATAGTCTTATAATGGTGAAGCAATGATGTGCAAACACCTATTCAACTTATTCGTAGGATTTGAGTTAAATGCGTCCCACTTAGAAAGAAGGGAAGGTTGGAGAGAAAGAAAATGGCTAGTTAGGAGCCTGTCGACAATTTTGTTATGCTTTATAGTGTTGTTTTCCATAAGAGTCTTATAATGGTGAAGGAATGGTGTACAAAAACCGATTCACCTTATACTACAATTCGTGTTAAATCCGTCCCACGTAGAATGCAAATGTTGTTGTATAGAAAGAAAAGGGCCAATAAGGAGCGTGTTGGCCATTCTGGTATGCTTTATAGTGTTGTTGTCAATAATAGTGTTATAAAGGTGAAAGAATGATGTACAAACACCAATTCAACATATTATTAGGATCCGAGTGATATCCGTCCCGCTTAGAAAGAAGAGAAGGTTGGACAGGGAAAAAAGGGCCAGTTAGGAGCGTTCGCACTGTTTTGGTATGCTTTGAAGTGTTGTTGTCCATAATAGTCTTATAATGGTGAAGGAATGATGTACAAATACCGATTTAACTTATTAGTAGGATTCGAGTTAAATACGTCCCACTTAGAAAGGAGAGAAGGTTGGAGAGAAAACAAAGGGCCCGCTAGGAGCGTGTGCACAATTTTGTTATGCTTTATAGTGTTGGTTTCCATAAGAGTCGTATAATGGTGAAGAAATGGTGTACAAAAACCGATTCAACTTACTAGTAGGGGTCGAGTGAAATCCGTCCCACTTAGAAAGAAGAGAAGGTTGGCGGGAAAGAAAAGGGTCAGTTAGGAGCGTGTGGACTATTCTAGTATGCTTTATACTGTTGTTCTCCATAATAGTCATATAATGCGAAAGGAATGATGTCCACAGACCGATTCAAATTGTAGGACGATTCGAGTGAAATCCATCCCACTTAGAAAGTAAATGAGGTTGGAGGGAAAGATAACGGCCAGTTTGGAGCCTGTGGACTATTCTGGAATGCATTATAGTGTTATTGTCCAAAATAGTCTTATAATGGTGAAGCAATGATGTGCAAACACCTATTCAACTTATTCGTAGGATTTGAGTTAAATGCGTCCCACTTAGAAAGGAGGGAAGGTTGGAGAGAAAGAAAAGGGCTAGTTAGGAGAGTGTCGACAATTTTGTTATGCTTTATAGTGTTGTTTTCCGTAAGAGTCTTATAATGGTGAAGGAATGGTGTACAAAAACCAATTCAACTTATACTAAAATTCGTGTTAAATCCGTCCCACTTAGAATGCAAATGTTGTTATATAGAAAGAAAAGGGCCAATAAGGAGCGTGTTGTCTATTCTGGTATGCTTTATAGTGTTGTTGTCAATAATAGTGTTATAAAGGTGAAATAATGATGTACAAACACCAATTCAACATATTATAAGGATTCGAGTGATATCCGTCCGGCTTAGAAAGAAGAGAAGGTTGGACAGGGAGAAAAGGGCAAGTTAGGAGCGTGCGCACTGTTTTGGTATGCTTTGAAGTGTTGTTGTCCATAATAGTCTTATAATGGTGAAGGAATGATGTACAAATACCGATTTAACTTATTAGTAGGATTCGAGTTAAATACGTCCCACTTAGAAAGAAGGGAAGGTTGGAGAGAAAGCAAAGGGCCCGCAAGGAGCGTGTGCACAATTTTGTTATGCTTTATAGTGTTGGTTTCCATAAGAGTCTTATAATGGTGAAGAAATGGTGTACAAAAACCGATTCAACTTACTAGTAGGAGTCGAGTGAAATCCGTCCCACTTAGAAAGAAGAGAAGGTTGGAGGGAAAGAAAAGGGTCAGTTAGGAGCGTGTGGACTATTCTAGTATGCTTTATACTGTTGTTCTCCATAATAGTCATATAATGCGAAAGGAATGATGTCCACAGACCGATTCAAATTGTAGGACGATTCGAGTGAAATCCATCCCACTTAGAAAGTAAATGAGGTTGGAGGGAAAGATAACGGCCAGTTTGGAGCCTGTGGACTATTCTGGAATGCATTACAGTGTTATTGTCCAAAATAGTCTTATAATGGTGAAGCAATGATGTGCAAACACCTATTCAACTTATTCGTAGGATTTGAATTAAATGCGTCCCACTTAGAAAGAAGGGAAGGTTGGAGAGAAAGAAAATGGCTAGTTAGGAGCGTGTCGACAATTTTGTTATGCTTTATAGTTTTGTTTTCCATAAGAGTCTTATAATGGTGAAGGAATGGTGTACAAAGACCGATTCAACTTATACTACAATTCGTGTTAAATCCGTCCCACTTAGAATGCAAATGTTGTTGTATAGAAAGAAAAGGGCCAATAAGGAGCGTGTTGGCTATTCTGGTATGCTTTATAGTGTTGTTATCAATAATAGTGTTATAAAGGTGAAAGAATGATGTACAAACACCAATTCAACATATTATAAGGATTCGAGTGATATCCGTCCCGCTTAGAAAGAAGAGAAGGTTGGACAGGGAGAAAAGGGCCTGTTAGGAGCGTGCGCACTGTTTTGGTATGCTTTGAAGTGTTGTTGTCCATAATAGTCTTATAATGGTGAAGGAATGATGTACAAATACCGATTTAACTTATTAGTAGGATTCGAGTTAAATACGTCCCACTTAGAAAGAAGGGAAGGTTGGAGAGAAAGCAAAGGGCCCGCTAGGAGCGTGTGCACAATTTTGTTATGCTTTATAGTGTTGGTTTCCATAAGAGTCTTATAATGGTGAAGAAATGGTGTACAAAAACCGATTCAACTTACTAGTAGGAGTCGAGTGAAATCCGTCCCACTTAGAAAGAAGAGAAGGTTGGAGGGAAAGAAATGGGTCAGTTAGGAGCGTGTGGACTATTCTAGTATGCTTTATACTGTTGTTCTCCATAATAGTCATATAATGCGAAAGGAATGATGTCCACAGACCGATTCAAATTGTAGGACGATTCGAGTGAAATCCATCCCACTTATAAAGTAAATGAGGTTGGAGGGAAAGATAACGGCGAGTTTGGAGCCTGTGGACTATTCTGGAATGCATTATAGTGTTATTGTCCAAAATAGTCTTATAATGGTGAAGCAATGATGTGCAAACACCTATTCAACTTATTCGTAGGATTTGAATTAAATGCGTCCCACTTAGAAAGAAGGGAAGGTTGGAGAGAAAGAAAATGGCTAGTTAGGAGCGTGTCGACAATTTTGTTATGCTTTATAGTGTTGTTTTCCATAAGAGTCTTATAATGGTGAAGGAATGGTGTACAAAAACCGATTCAACTTATACTACAATTCGTGTTAAATCCGTCCCACTTAGAATGCAAATGTTGTTGTATAGAAAGAAAAGGGCCAATAAGGAGCGTGTTGGCTATTTTGGTATGCTTTATAGTGTTGTTATCAATAATAGTGTTATAAAGGTGAAAGAATGATGTACAAACACCAATTCAACATATTATAAGGATTCGAGTGATATCCGTCCCGCTTAGAAAGAAGAGAAGGTTGGACAGGGAGAAAAGGGCCAGTTAGGAGCGTGCGCACTGTTTTGGTCTGCTTTGAAGTGTTGTTGTCCATAATAGTCTTATAATGGTAAAGGAATGATGTACAAATACCGATTTAACTTATTAGTAGGATTCGAGTTAAATACGTCCCACTTAGAAAGAAGGGAAGGTTGGAGAGAAAGCAAAGGGCCCGCTAGGAGCGTGTGCACAATTTTGTTATGCTTTATAGTGTTGGTTTCCATAAGAGTCTGATAATGGTGAAGAAATGGTGTACAAAAACCGATTCAACTTACTAGTAGGAGTCGAGTGAAATCCGTCCCACTTAGAAAGAAGAGAAGGTTGGAGGGAAAGAAAAGGGTCAGTTAGGAGCGTGTGGACTATTCTAGTATGCTTTATACTGTTGTTCTCCATAATAGTCATATAATGCGAAAGGAATGATGTCCACAGACCGATTCAAATTGTAGGACGATTCGAGTGAAATCCATCCCACTTAGAAAGTAAATGAGGTTGGAGGGAAAGATAACGGCCAGTTTGGATCCTGTGGACTATTCTGGAATGCATTATAGTGTTATTGTCCAAAATAGTCTTATAATGGTGAAGCAATGATGTGCAAACACCTATTCAACTTATTCGTAGGATTTGAGTTAAATGTGTCCTACTTAGAAAGAAGGGAAGGTTGGAGAGAAAGAAAAGGGCTAGTTAGGAGCGTGTCGACAATTTTGTTATGCTTTATAGTGTTGTTTTCCATAAGAGTCTTATAATGGTGAAGGAATGGTGTGCAAAAACCGATTCAACTTACACTACAATTCGTGTTAAATCCGTCCCACTTAGAATGCAAATGTTGTCGTATAGAAAGAAAAGGGCCAATAAGGAGCGTGTTGGCTATTCTGGTTTGCTTTATTGTGTTGTTGTCAATAATAGTGTTATAAAGGTGAAAGAATGATGTACAAACACCAATTCAACATATTATTAGGATCCGAGTGATATCCGTCCCGCTTAGAAAGAAGAGAAGGTTGGACAGGGAGAAAAGGGCCAGTTAGGAGCGTGCGCACTGTTTTGGTACGCTTTGAAGTGTTGTTGTCCATAATTGTCTTATAATGGTGAAGGAATGATCTACAAATACCGATTTAACTTATTAGTAGGGTTCGAGTTAAATACGTCCCACTTAGAAAGAAGAGAAGGTTGGAGAGAAAGCAAAGGGCCCACTAGGAGCGTGTGCACAATTTTGATATGCTTTATTGTGTTGGTTTCCATAAGAGTCTTATAATGGTGAAGAAATGGTGTACAAAAACCGATTCAACTTACTAGTACGAGTCGAGTGAAATACGTCCCACTTAGAAAGAAGAGAAGGTTGGAGGGAAATAAAAGGGTCAGTTAGGAGCGTGTGGACTATTCTAGTATGCTTTATACTGTTGTTCTCCATAATAGTCATATAATGCGAAAGGAATGATGTCCACAGACCGATTCAAATTGTAGGACGATTCGAGTGAAATCCATCCCACTTAGAAAGTAAATGAGGTTGGAGGGAAAGATAACGGCCAGTTTGGATCCTGTGGACTATTCTGGAATGCATTATAGTGTTATTGTCCAAAATAGTCTTATAATGGTGAAGCAATGATGTGCAAACACCTATTCAACTTATTCGTAGGATTTGAGTTAAATGTGTCCTACTTAGAAAGAAGGGAAGGTTGGAGAGAAAGAAAAGGGCTAGTTAGGAGCGTGTCGACAATTTTGTTATGCTTTATAGTGTTGTTTTCCATAAGAGTCTTATAATGGTGAAGGAATGGTGTGCAAAAACCGATTCAACTTACACTACAATTCGTGTTAAATCCGTCCCACTTAGAATGCAAATGTTGTCGTATAGAAAGAAAAGGGCCAATAAGGAGCGTGTTGGCTATTCTGGTATGCTTTATTGTGTTGTTGTCAATAATAGTGTTATAAAGGTGAAAGAATGATGTACAAACACCAATTCAACATATTATTAGGATCCGAGTGATATCCGTCCCGCTTAGAAAGAAGAGAAGGTTGGACAGGGAGAAAAGGGCCAGTTAGGAGCGTGCGCACTGTTTTGGTACGCTTTGAAGTGTTGTTGTCCATAATAGTCTTATAATGGTGAAGGAATGATCTACAAATACCGATTTAACTTATTAGTAGGGTTCGAGTTAAATACGTCCCACTTAGAAAGAAGAGAAGGTTGGAGAGAAAGCAAAGGGCCCACTAGGAGCGTGTGCACAATTTTGATATGCTTTATTGTGTTGGTTTCCATAAGAGTCTGATAATGGTGAAGAAATGGTGTACAAAAACCGATTCAACTTACTAGTAGGAGTCGAGTGAAATCCGTCCCACTTAGAAAGAAGAGAAGGTTGGAGGGAAAGAAAAGGGTCAGTTAGGAGCGTGTGGACTATTCTAGTATGCTTTATACTGTTGTTCTCCATAATAGTCATATAATGCGAAAGGAATGATGTCCACAGACCGATTCAAATTGTAGGACGATTCGAGTGAAATCCATCCCACTTAGAAAGTAAATGAGGTTGGAGGGAAAGATAACGGCCAGTTTGGATCCTGTGGACTATTCTGGAATGCATTATAGTGTTATTGTCCAAAATAGTCTTATAATGGTGAAGCAATGATGTGCAAACACCTATTCAACTTATTCGTAGGATTTGAGTTAAATGTGTCCTACTTAGAAAGAAGGGAAGGTTGGAGAGAAAGAAAAGGGCTAGTTAGGAGCGTGTCGACAATTTTGTTATGCTTTATAGTGTTGTTTTCCATAAGAGTCTTATAATGGTGAAGGAATGGTGTGCAAAAACCGATTCAACTTACACTACAATTCGTGTTAAATCCGTCCCACTTAGAATGCAAATGTTGTCGTATAGAAAGAAAAGGGCCAATAAGGAGCGTGTTGGCTATTCTGGTATGCTTTATTGTGTTGTTGTCAATAATAGTGTTATAAAGGTGAAAGAATGATGTACAAACACCAATTCAACATATTATTAGGATCCGAGTGATATCCGTCCCGCTTAGAAAGAAGAGAAGGTTGGACAGGGAGAAAAGGGCCAGTTAGGAGCGTGCGCACTGTTTTGGTACGCTTTGAAGTGTTGTTGTCCATAATAGTCTTATAATGGTGAAGGAATGATCTACAAATACCGATTTAACTTATTAGTAGGGTTCGAGTTAAATACGTCCCACTTAGAAAGAAGAGAAGGTTGGAGAGAAAGCAAAGGGCCCACTAGGAGCGTGTGCACAATTTTGATATGCTTTATTGTGTTGGTTTCCATAAGAGTCTTATAATGGTGAAGAAATGGTGTACAAAAACCGATTCAACTTACTAGTACGAGTCGAGTGAAATACATCCCACTTAGAAAGAAGAGAAGGTTGGAGGGAAATAAAAGGGTCAGTTAGGAGCGTGTGGACTATTCTAGTATGCTTTATACTGTTGTTCTCCATAATAGTCATATAATGCGAAAGGAATGATGTCCACAGACCGATTCAAATTGTAGGACGATTCGAGTGAAATCCATCCCACTTAGAAAGTAAATGAGGTTGGAGGGAAAGATAACGGCCAGTTTGGAGCCTGTGGACTATTCTGGAATGCATTATAGTGTTATTGTCCAAAATAGTCTTATAATGGTGAAGCAATGATGTGCAAACACCTATTCAACTTATTCGTAGGATTTGAGTTAAATGCGTCCGACTTAGAAAGAAGGGAAGGTTGGAGAGAAAGAAAAGGGCTAGTTAGGAGCATGTCGACAATTTTGTTATGCTTTATAGTGTTGTTTTCGATAAGAGTCTTATAATGGTGAAGGAATGGTGTACAAAAACCGATTCAACTTATACTACAATTCGTGTTAAATCCGTCCCACTTAGAATGCAAATGTTGTTGTATAGAAAGAAAAGGACCAATAAGGAGCGTGTTGGCCATTCTGGTATACTTTATAGTGTTGTTATCAATAATAGTGTTATAAAGGTGAAATAATGACGTACAAACACCAATTCAACATATTATTAGGATCCGAGAGATATCCGTCCCGCTAAGAAAGAAGTGAAGGTTGGACATGGAGAAAAGGGCCAGTTAGGAGCGTGCGCACTGTTTTGGTATGCTTTCAAGTGTTGTTGTCCATAATAGTCTTATAATGGTGAAGGAATGATGTACAAATACCGATTTAACTTATTAGTAGGATTCGAGTTAAATACGTCCCACTTAGAAAGGAGAGAAGGTTGGAGAGAAAGCAAAGGGCCCGCTAGGAGCGTGTGCACAATTTTGTTATGCTTTATAGTGTTGGTTTCCATAAGAGTCTTATAATCGTGAAGAAATGGTGTACAAAAACCGATTCAACTTACTAGTAGGAGTCGAGTGAAATCCATCCCACTTAGGAAAAAGAGAAGGTTGGGGGGAAAGAAAAGGGTCAGTTAGGAGCGTGTGGACTATTCTAGTAGGCTTTATACTGTTGTTCTCCATAATAGTCATATAATGCGAAAGGAATGATGTCCACAGACCGATTAAAATTGTAGGACGATTCGAGTGAAATCCATCCCACTTAGAAAGTAAATGAGGTTGGAGGGAAAGATAACGGCCAGTTTGGAGCCTGTGGACTATTCTGGAATGCATTATAGTGTTATTGTCCAAAATAGTCTTATAATGGTGAAGCAATGATGTGCAAACACCTATTCAACTTATTCGTAGGATTTGAGCTATATGCGTCCCACTTAGAAAGAAGGGAAGGCTGGAGAGAAAGAAAAGGGCTAGTTAGGAGCGTGTCGACAATTTTGTTATGCTTTATAGTGTTGTTTTCCATAAGAGTCTTATAATGGTGAAGGAATGGTGTACAAAAACCGATTCAACTTATACTACTATTCGTGTTAAATCCGTCCCACTTAGAATGCAAATGTTGTTGTATAGAAAGAAAAGGGCCAATAAGGAGCGTGTTGGCTATTCTGGTATGCTTTATAGTGTTGTTGTCAATAATAGTGTTATAAAGGTGAAAGAATGATGTACAAACACCAATTCAACATATTATTAGGATTCGAGTGATATCCGTCCCGCTTAGAAAGAAGAGAAGGTTGGACAGGGAGAAAAGGGCTAGTTAGGAGCGTGCGCACTGTTTTGGTATGCTTTCAAGTGTTGTTGTCCATAATAGTCTTATAATGGTGAAGGAATGATGTACAAATACCGATTTAACTTATTAGTAGGATTCGAGTTAAATACGTCCCACTTAGAATGAAGAGAAGGTTGGAGAGAAAGCGAAGGGCCCGCTAGGAGCGTGTGCACAATTTTGTTATGCTTTATAGTGTTGGTTTCCATAAGAGTCTTATAATGGTGAAGAAATGGTGTACAAAAACCGATTCAACTTACTAGTAGGAGTCGAGTGAAATCCGTCCCACTTAGAAAGAAGAGAAGGTTGGAGGGAAAGAAAAGGGTCAGTTAGGTGCGTGTGGACTATTCTAGTATGCATTATACTGTTGTTCTCCATAATAGTCATATAATGCGAAAGGAATGATGTCTACAGACCGATTCAAATTGTAGGACGATTCGAGTGAAATCCATCCCACTTAGAAAGTAAATGAGGTTGGAGGGAAAGAAAACGGCCAGTTTGGAGCCTGTGGACTATTCTGGAATGCATTATAGTGTTATTGTCCAAAATAGTCTTATAATGGTGAAGCAATGGTGTGCAAACACCTATTCAACTTATTCGTAGGATTTGAGTTAAATGCGTCCCACTTAGAAAGAAGGGAAGGTTGGAGAGAAAGAAAAGGGCTAGTTAGGAGCGTTTCGACAATTTTGTTATGCTTTATAGTGTTGTTTTCCATAAGAGTCTTATAATGGTGAAGAAATAGTGTACAAAAACCGATTCAACTAACTAGTAGGAGTCGAGTGAAATCCGTCCCACTTAGAAAGAAGAGAAGGTTGGGGGGAAAGAAAAGGGTCAGTTAGGAGCGTGTGGACTATTCTAGTATGCTTTATAGTGTTGTTCTCCATAATAGTCATATAATGCGAAAGGAATGATGTCCACAGACCGATTCAAATTGTAGGACGATTCGAGTGAAATCCATCCCACTTAGAAAGTAAATGTGGTTGGAGGGAAAGAAAACGGCCAGTTTGGAGCCTGTGGACTATTCTGGAATGCATTATAGTGTTATTGTCCAAAATAGTCTTATAATGGTGAAGCAATGGTGTGCAAATACCTATTCAACTTATTCGTAGGATTTGAGTTAAATGCGTCCCACTTAGAAAGAAGGGAAGGCTGGAGAGAAAGAAAAGGGCTAGTTAGGAGCGTGTCGACAATTTTGTTATGCTTTATAGTGTTGTTTTCCATAAGAGTCTTATAATGGTGAAGGACTGGTGTACAAAAACCGATTCAACTTATACTACAATTCGTGTTAAATCCGTCCCACTTAGAATGCAAATGTTGTTGTATTGAAAGAAAAGGGCCAATAAGGAGCGTGTTGGCTATTCTGGTATGCTTTATAGTGTTGTTGTCAATAATAGTGTTATAAAGGTGAAAGAATGATGTACAAACACCAATTCAACATATTATTAGGATTCGAGTGATATCCGTCCCGCTTAGAAAGAAGAGAAGGTTGGACAGGGAGAAAAGGGCCAGTTAGGAGCGTGCGCACTATTTTGGTATGCTTTCAAGTGTTGTTGTCCATAATAGTCTTATAATGGTGAAGGAATGATGTACAAATACCGATTTAACTTATTAGTAGGATTCGAGTTAAATACGTCCCACTTAGAAAGAAGAGAAGGTTGGAGAGAAAGCAAAGGGCCCGCTAGGAGCGTGTGCACAATTTTGTTATGCTTTATAGTGTTGGTTTCCATAAGAGTCTTATAATGGTGAATAAATAGTGTACAAAAACCGATTCAACTTACTAGTAGGAGTCGAGTGAAATCCGTCCCACTTAGAAAGAAGAGAAGGTTGGGGGGAAAGAAAAGGGTCAGTTAGGAGCGTGTGGACTATTCTAGTATGCTTTATAGTGCTGTTCTCCATAATAGTCATATAATGCGAAAGGAATGATGTCCACAGACCGATTCAAATTGTAGGACGATTCGAGTGAAATCCATCCCACTTAGAAAGTAAATGAGGTTGGAGGGAAAGAAAACGGCCAGTTTGGAGCCTGTGGACTATTCTGGAATGCATTATAGAGTTATTGTCCAAAATAGTCTTATAATGGTGAAGCAATGGTGTGCAAACACCTATTCAACTTATTCGTAGGATTTGAGTTAAATGCGTCCCACTTAGAAAGAAGGGAAGGCTGGAGAGAAAGAAAAGGGCTAGTTAGGAGCGTTTCGACAATTTTGTTATGTTTTATAGTGTTGTTTTCCATAAGAGTCTTATAATGGTGAAGAAATAGTGTACAAAAACCGATTCAACTAACTAGTAGGAGTCGAGTGAAATCCGTCCCACTTAGAAAGAAGAGAAGGATGGGGGGAAAGAAAAGGGTCAGTTAGGAGCGTGTGGACTATTCTAGTATGCTTTATAGTGCTGTTCTCCATAATAGTCATATAATGCGAAAGGAATGATGTCCACAGACCGATTCAAATTGTAGGACGATTCGAGTGAAATCCATCCCACTTAGAAAGTAAATGAGGTTGGAGGGAAAGAAAACGGCCAGTTTGGAGCCTGTGGACTATTCTGGAATGCATTATAGTGTTATTGTCCAAAATAGTCTTATAATGGTGAAGCAATGGTGTGCAAATACCTATTCAACTTATTCGTAGGATTTGAGTTTAATGCGTCCCACTTAGAAAGAAGGGAAGGCTGGAGAGAAAGAAAAGGGCTAGTTAGGAGCGTGTCGACAATTTTGTTATGCTCTATAGTGTTGTTTTCCATAAGAGTCTTATAATGGTGAAGGAATGGTGTACAAAAACCGATTCAACTTATACTACAATTCGTGTTAAATCCGTCCCACTTAGAATGCAAATGTTGTTGTATAGAAAGAAAAGGGCCAATAAGGAGCGTGTTGGCTATTCTGGTATGCTTTATAGTGTTGTTGTCAATAATAGTGTTATAAAGGTGAAAGAATGATGTACAAACACCAATTCAACGTATTATTAGGATTCGAGTGATATCCGTCCCGCTTAGAAAGAAGAGAAGGTTGGATAGGGAGAAAAGGGCCTGTTAGGAGCGTGCGCACTGTTTTGGTATGCTTTCAAGTGTTGTTGTCCATAATAGTCTTATAATGGTGAAGGAATGATGTACAAATACCGATTTAACTTATTAGTAGGATTCGAGTTAAATACGTCCCACTTAGAAAGAAGAGAAGGTTGGAGAGAAAGCAAAGGGCCCGCTAGGAGCGTGTGCACAATTTTGTTATGCTTTATAGTGTTGGTTTCCATAAGAGTCTTATAATGGTGAATAAATAGTGTACAAAAACCGATTCAACTTACTAGTAGGAGTCGAGTGAAATCCGTCCCACTTAGAAAGAAGAGAAGGTTGGGGGGAAAGAAAAGGGTCAGTTAGTAGCGTGTGGACTATTCTAGTATGCTTTATAGTGCTGTTCTCCATAATAGTCATATAATGCGAAAGGAATGATGTCCACAGACCGATTCAAATTGTAGGACGATTCGAGTGAAATCCATCCCACTTAGAAAGTAAATGAGGTTGGAGGGAAAGAAAACGGCCAGTTTGGAGCCTGTGGACTATTCTGGAATGCATTATAGAGTTATTGTCCAAAATAGTCTTATAATGGTGAAGCAATGGTGTGCAAACACCTATTCAACTTATTCGTAGGATTTAAGTTAAATGCGTCCCACTTAGAAAGAAGGGAAGGTTGGAGAGAAAGAAAGGGGCTAGTTAGGAGCGTTTCGACAATTTTGTTATGCTTTATAGTGTTGTTTTCCATAAGAGTCTTATAATGGTGAAGAAATAGTGTACAAAAACCGATTCAACTAACTAGTAGGAGTCGAGTGAAATCCGTCCCACTTAGAAAGAAGAGAAGGTTGGGGGGAAAGAAAAGGGTCAGTTAGGAGCGTGTGGACTATTCTAGTATGCTTTATAGTGCTGTTCTCCATAATAGTCATATAATGCGAAAGGAATGATGTCCACAGACCGATTCAAATTGTAGGACGATTTGAGTGAAATCCATCCCACTTAGAAAGTAAATGAGGTTGGAGGGAAAGAAAACGGCCAGTTTGGAGCCTTTGGACTATTCTGGAATGCATTATAGTGTTATTGTCCAAAATAGTCTTATAATGGTGAAGCAATGGTGTGCAAACACCTATTCAACTTATTCGTAGGATTTGAGTTAAATGCGTCCCACTTAGAAAGAAGGGAAGGTTGGAGAGAAAGAAAAGGGCTAGTTAGGAGCGTTTCGACAATTTTGTTATGCTTTATAGTGTTGTTTTCCATAAGAGTCTTATAATGGTGAAGAAATAGTGTACAAAAACCGATTCAACTAACTAGTAGGAGTCGAGTGAAATCCGTCCCACTTAGAAAGAAGAGAAGGTTGGGGAGAAAGAAAAGGGCTAGTTAGGAGCGTGTCGACAATTTTGTTATGCTTTATAATGTTGTTTTCCATAAGAGTCTTATAATGGTGAAGGAATGGTGTACAAAAAAAACCGATTCAACTTATACTACAATTCGTGTTAAATCCGTCCCACTTAGAATGCAAATGTTGTTGTATAGAAAGAAAAGGGGGAATAAGGAGCGTGTTGGCTATTCTGGTATGCTTTATAGTGTTGTTGTCAATAATAGTGTTATAAAGGTGAAAGAATGATGTACAAACACCAATTCAACATATTATTAGGATTCGAGTGAAATCCGTCCCGCTTAGAAAGAAGAAAAGGTTGGACAGGGAGAAAAGGGCCAGTTAGGAGCGTGCGCAGAGTTTTGGTATGCTTTAAAGTGCTGTTGTCCATAATAGTCTTATAGTGGTTAAGGAATGATGTACAAATACCGATTTAACTTATTAGTAGGATTCGAGTTAAATACGTCCCACTTAGAAAGAAGAGAAGGTTGGAGGGAAAGCAAAGGGTATAATGGTGAAGAAATGGTGTACAAAAACCGATTCAACTTACTAGTAGGAGTTGAGTGAAATCCGTCCCACTTAGAAAGAAGAGAAGGTTGGAGGAAAAGAAAAGGACTAGTTAGGATGTTGTGGACTATTCTGGAATGCATTATAGTGTTATTGTCCAAAATAGTCTTATAATGGTGAAGCAATGATGTGCAAACACCTGTTCAACTTATTCGTTGGATTTGAGTTAAATACGTCCCACTTAGAAAGAATGGAAGGTTGGAGAGAAAGAAAATGGCTAGTTAGGAGCGTGTCGACAATTTTGTTATGCTTTATAGTGTTGTTTTCCAAAAGAGTCTTTTAATGGTGAAGGAATGGTGTACAAAAACCGATTCAACTTATACTACAATTCGTGTTAAATCCGTCCCACTTGGAATGCAAATGTTGTTGTATAGAAAGAAAAGGGCCAATAAGGAGCGTGTTGGCTATTCTGGTATGCTTTATAGTGTTGTTGTCAATAATAGTGTTATAAAGGTGAAAGAATGATGTACAAACACCAATTCAACATATTATTAGGATTCGAGTGAAATCCGTCCCGCTTAGAAAGAAGAGAAGGTTGGACAGGGAGAAAAGGGCCAGTTAGGAGCGTGCGCACTGTTTTGGTATGCTTTAAAGTGTTGTTGTCCATAATAGTCTTATAATGGTGAAGGAATGATGTACAAATACCGATTTAACTTATTAGTAGGATTCGAGTTAAATACGTCCCACTTAGAAAGGAGAGAAGGTTGGAGGGAAAGCAGAGGGCCCGCTAGGAGCGTGTGCACAATTTTGTTATGCTTTATAGTGTTGGTTTCCATAAGAGTCTTATAATGGTGAAGAAATGGTGTACAAAAACCGATTCAACTTACTAGTAGGAGTCGAGTGAAATCCGTCCCACTTAGAAAGAAGAGAAGGTTGGAGGGAAAGAAAAGGGTCAGTTAGGAGCGTGTGGACTATTCTAGTATGCTTTATAGTGTTGTTCTCCATAATAGTCATATAATGCGAAAGGAATGATGTCCACAGACCGATTCAAATTGTTGGACGATTCGAGTGAAATCCATCCCACTTCGACAGTAAATGAGGTTGGAGGGAAAGAAAACGGCCAGTTTAGAGCCTGTGGACTATTCTGGAATGCATTATAGTGTTATTGTCCAAAATAGTCTTATAACGGTGAAGCAATGATGTGCAAACACCTATTCAACTTATTCGTAGGATTTGAGTTAAATGCGTCCCACTTAGAAAGAAGGGAAGGTTGGAGAGAAAGAAATGGGCTAGTTAGGAGCGTGTCGACAATTTTGTTATGCTTTATAGTGTTGTTTTCCATTAGAGTCTTATAATGGTGAAGGAATGGTGTACAAATACCGATTCAACTTATACTACAATTCGTGTTAAATCCGTCCCACTTAGAATGCAAATGTTGTTGTATAGAAAGAAAAGGGCCAATAAGGAGCGTGTTGGCTATTATGGTATGCTTTATAGTGTTGTTGTCAATAATAGTGTTATAAAGGTGAAAGAATGATGTACAAACACCAATTCAACATATTATTAGGATTCGAGTGAAATCCGTCCCGCTTAGAAAGAAGAGAAGGTTGGACAGGGAGAAAAGGGCCAGTTAGGAGCGTGCGCACAGTTTTGGTATGCTTTAAAGTGTTGTTGTCCATAATAGTCTTATAATGGTGAAGGAATGATGTACAAATACCGATTTAACTTATTAGTAGGATTCGAGTTAAATACGTCCCACTTAGAAAAAAGAGAAGGTTGGAGGGAAAGCAAAGGGTATAATGGTGAAGAAATGGTGTACAAAAACCGATTCAACTTACTAGTAGGAGTCAAGTGAAATCCGTCCCACTTAGAAAGAAGAGAAGGTTGGAGGGAAAGAAAAGGACCAGTTAGGAGGGTGTGGACTATTCTGGAATGCATTATAGTGTTATTGTCCAAAATAGTCTTATAATGGTGAAGCAATGATGTGCAAACACCTGTTCAACTTATTCGTAGGATTTGAGTTAAATACGTCCCACTTAGAAAGAAGGGAAGGTTGGAGAGAAAGAAAAGGGCTAGTTAGGAGCGTGTCGACAATTTTGTTATGCTTTATAGTGTTGTTTTCCATAAGAGTCTTATAATGGTGAAGGAATGGTGTACCAAAACCGATTCAACTTATACTACAATTCGTGTTAAATCCGTCCCACTAAAAATGCAAATATTGTTGTATAGAAAGAAAATGGCCAATAAGGAGCGTGTTGGCTATTCTGGTATGCTTTATAGTGTTGTTGTCAATAATAGTGTTATAAAGGTGAAAAAATGATGTACAAACACCAATTCAACATATTATTAGGCTTCGAGTGAAATCCGTCCCGCTTAGAAAGAAGAGAAGGTTGGACAGGAAGAAAAGGGCCAGTTAGGAGCGTGCGCACTGTTTTGGTATGCTTTAAAGTGTTGTCGTCCATAATAGTCTTATAATGGTGAAGGAATGATGTACAAATACCGATTTAACTTATTAGTAGGATTCGAGTTAAATACGTCCCACTTAGAAAGAAGAGAAGGTTGGAGGGAAAGCAAAGGGCCCGCTAGGAGCGTGTGCACAATTTTGTTATGCTTTATAGTGTTGGTTTCCATAAGAGTCTTATAATGGTGAAGAAATGGTGTACAAAAACCGATTCAACTTACTAGTAGGAATCGAGTGAAATCCGTCCCACTTAGAAAGAAGAGAAGGTTGGAGGGAAAGAAAAGGGTCAGATAGGAACGTGTGGACTATTCTAGTATGCTTTATAGTGTTGTTCTACATAATAGTCATATAATGCGAAAGGAATGATGTCCACAGACCGATTCAAATTGTAGGACGATTCGAGTGAAATCCATCCCACTTAGAAAGTAAATGAGGTTGGAGGGAAAGAAAACGGCCAGTTTGGAGTCTGTGGACTATTCTGGAATGCATTATAGTGTTATTGTCCAAAATAGTCTTATAATGGTGAAGCAATGATGTGCAAACACCTGTTCAACTTATTCGTAGGATTTGAGTTAAATACGTCCCACTTAGAAAGAAGGGAAGGTTGGAGAGAAAGAAAAGGGCTAGTTAGGAGCGTGTCGACAATTTTGTTATGCTTTATAGTATTGTTTTCCATAAGAGTCTTATAATGGTGAAGGAATGGTGTACAAAAACCGATTCAGCTTATATTACAATTCGTGTTAAATCCGTCCCACTTAGAATGCAAATGTTGTTGTATAGAAAGAAAAGGGCCAATAAGGAGCGTGTTGGCTATTCTGGTATGCTTTATAGTGTTGTTGTCAATAATAGTGTTATAAAGGTGAAAAAATGATGTACAAACACCAATTCAACATATTATTAGGATTCGAGTGAAATCCGTCCCGCTTAGAAAGAAGAGAAGGTTAGACAGGGAGAAAAGGGCCAGTTAGGAGCGTGCGCACTGTTTTGGTATGCTTTAAAGTGTTGTTGTCCATAATAGTCTTATAATGGTGAAGAAATGATGTACAAATACCGATTTAACTTATTAGTAGGATTCGAGTTAAATACGTCCCACTTAGAAAGAAGAGAAGGTTGGAGGGAAAGCAAAGGGCCCGCTAGGAGCGTGTGCACAATTTTGTTATGCTTTATAGTGTTGGTTTCCATAAGAGTCTTATAATGGTGAAGAAATGGTGTACAAAAACCGATTCAACTTACTAGTAGGAGTCGAGTGAAATCCGTCCCACTTAGAAAGAAGAGAAGGTTGGAGGGAAAGAAAAGGGTCAGTTAGGAGCGTGCGGACTATTCTAGTATGCTTTATAGTGTTGTTCTCCATAATAGTCATATAATGCGAAAGGAATGATGTCCACAGACCGATTCAAATTGTAGGACGATTCGAGTGAAATCCATCCCACTTAGAAAGTAAATGAGGTTGGAGGGAAAGAAAACGGCCAGTTTGGAGCCTGTGGACTATTCTGGAATGCATTATAGTGTTATTGTCCAAAATAGTCTTATAATGGTGAAGCAATGATGTGCAAACACCTATTCAACTTATTCGTAGGATTTGAGTTAAATACGTCCCACTTAGAAAGAAGGGAGGGTTGGAAAGAAAGAAAAGGGCTAGTTAGGAGCGTGTCGACAATTTTGTTATGCTTTATAGTGTTGTTTTCCATAAGAGTCTTATAATGGTGAAGGAATGGTGTACAAAAACCGATTCAACTTATACTACAATTCGTGTTAAATCCGTCCCACTTAGAATGCAAATGTTGTTGTATAGAAAGAAAAGGGCCAATAAGGAGCGTGTTGGCTATTCTGGTATGCTTTATAGTGTTGTTGTCAATAATAGTGTTATAAAGGTGAAAGAATGATGTACAAACACCAATTCAACATATTATTAGGATTCGAGTGAAATCCGTCCCGCTTAGAAAGAAGAGAAGGTTGGACAGGGAGAAAAGGGCCAGTTAGGAGCGTGCGCACTATTTTGGTATGCTTTAAAGTGTTGTTGTCCATAATAGTCTTATCATGGTGAAGGAATGATGCACAAATACCGATTTAACTTATTTGTAGGATTCGAGTTAAATACGTCCCAGTTAGAAAGAAGAGAAGGTTGGAGGGAAAGCAAAGGGCCCGCTAGGAGCGTGTGCACAATTTTGTTATGCTTTATAGTGTTGGTTTCCATAAGAGTCTTATAATGGTGAAGAAATCGTGTCCAAAAACCGATTCAACTTACTAGTAGGAGTCGAGTGAAATCCGTCCCACTTAGAAAGAAGAGAAGGTAGGAGGGAAAGAAAAGAGTCAGTTAGGAGCGTGTGGACTATTCTAGTATGCTTTATAGTGTTGTTCTCCATAATAGTCATATAATGCGAAAGGAATGATGTCCACAGACCGATTCAAATTGTAGAACGATTCGAGTGAAATCCATCCCACTTAGAAAGTAAATGAGGTTGGAGGGAAAGAAAACGGCCAGTTTGGAGCCTGTGGACTATTCTGGAATGCATTATAGTGTTATTGTCCAAAATAGTCTTACAATGGTGAAGCAATGATGTGCAAACACCTATTCAACTTATTCGTAGGATTTGAGTGAAATGCGTCCCACTTAGAAAGAAGGGAAGGTTGGAGAGAAAGAAAAGGGCTAGTTAGGAGCGTGTCGACAATTTTGTTATGCTTTATAGTGTTGTTTTCCATAAGAGTCTTATAATGGTGAAGGAATGGTGTACAAAAACCGATTCAACTTATACTACATTTCGTGTTAAATCCGTCCCACTTAGAATGCAAATGTTGTTGTATAGAAAGAAAAGGGCCAATAAGGAGCGTGTTGGCTATTCTGGTATGCTTTATAGTGTTGTTGTCAATAATAGTGTTATAAAGGTGAAAGAATGATGTACAAACACCAATTCAACATATTACTAGGATTCGAGTGAAATCCGTCCCGCTTAGAAAGAAGAGAAGGTTGGACAGGGAGAAAAGGGCCAGTTAGGAGCGTGCGCACTGTTTTAGAATGCTTTAAAGTGTTGTTGTCCATAATAGTCTTATAATGGTGAAGGAATGATGTACAAATACCGATTTAACTTATTAGTAGGATTCGAGTTAAATACGTCACACTAAGAAAGAAGAGAAGGTTGGAGGGAAAGCAAAGGGCCCGCTAGGAGCGTGTGCACAATTTTGTTGTGCTTTATAGTGCTGGTTTCCATAAGAGTCTTATAATGGTGAAGAAATGGTGTCCAAAAACCGATTCAACTTACTAGTAGGAGTCGAGTGAAATCCGTCCCACTTAGAAAGAAGAGAAGGTTGGAGGAAAAGAAAATGGTCAGTTAGGAGCGTGTGGACTATTCTAGTATGCTTTATAGTGTTGTTCTCCATAATAGTCATATAATGCGAAAGGAATGATGTCCACAGACCGATTCAAATTGTAGAACGATTCGAGTGAAATCCATCCCACTTAGAAAGTAAATGAGGTTGGAGGGAAAGAAAACGGCCAGTTTGGAGCCTGTGGACTATTCTGGAATGCATTATAGTGTTATTGTCCAAAATAGTCTTACAATGGTGAAGCAATGATGTGCAAACACCTATTCAACTTATTCGTAGGATTTGAGTGAAATGCGTCCCACTTAGAAAGAAGGGAAGGTTGGAGAGAAAGAAAAGGGCTAGTTAGGAGCGTGTCGACAATTTTGTTATGCTTTATAGTGTTGTTTTCCATAAGAGTCTTATAATGGTGAAGGAATGGTGTACAAAAACCGATTCAACTTATACTACATTTCGTGTTAAATCCGTCCCACTTAGAATGCAAATGTTGTTGTATAGAAAGAAAAGGGCCAATAAGGAGCGTGTTGGCTATTCTGGTATGCTTTATAGTGTTGTTGTCAATAATAGTGTTATAAAGGTGAAAGAATGATGTACAAACACCAATTCAACATATTACTAGGATTCGAGTGAAATCCGTCCCGCTTAGAAAGAAGAGAAGTTTGGACAGGGAGAAAAGGGCCAGTTAGGAGCGTGCGCACTGTTTTAGAATGCTTTAAAGTGTTGTTGTCCATAATAGTCTTATAATGGTGAAGGAATGATGTACAAATACCGATTTAACTTATTAGTAGGATTCGAGTTAAATACGTCACACTAAGAAAGAAGAGAAGGTTGGAGGGAAAGCAAAGGGCCCGCTAGGAGCGTGTGCACAATTTTGTTGTGCTTTATAGTGCTGGTTTCCATAAGAGTCTTATAATGGTGAAGAAATGGTGTCCAAAAACCGATTCAACTTACTAGTAGGAGTCGAGTGAAATCCGTCCCACTTAGAAAGAAGAGAAGGTTGGAGGGAAAGAAAATGGTCAGTTAGGAGCGTGTGGACTATTCTAGTATGCTTTATAGTGTTGTTCTCCATAATAGTCATATAATGCGAAAGGAATGATGTCCACAGACCGATTCAAATTGTAGAACGATTCGAGTGAAATCCATCCCACTTAGAAAGTAAATGAGGTTGGAGGGAAAGAAAACGGCCAGTTTGGAGCCTGTGGACTATTCTGGAATGCATTATAGTGTTATTGTCCAAAATAGTCTTATAATGGTGAAGCAATGATGTGCAAACACCTATTCAACTTATTCGTAGGATTTGAGTTAAATACGTCCCACTTAGAAAGAAGGGAAGGTTGGAGAGAAAGAAAAGGGCTAGTTTGGAGCGTGTCGACAATTTTGTTATGCTTTATAGTGTTGTTTTGCATAAGAGTCTTATAATGGTGAATGAAAGGTGTACAAAAACCGATTCAACTTATACTACAATTCGTGTTAAATCCGTCCCACTTAGAATGCAAATGTTGTTGTATAGAAAGAAAAGGGCCAATAAGGAGCGTGTTGGCTATTCTGGTATGCTTTATAGTGTTGTTGTCAATAATAGTGTTATAAAGGTGAAAGAATGATGTACAAACACCAATTCAACATATTATTAGGATTCGAGTGAAATCCGTCCCGCTTAGAAAGAAGAGAAGGTTGGACAGGGAGAAAAGGGCCAGTTAGGAGCGTGCGCACTGTTTTGGTATGCTTTAAAGTGTTGTTGTCCATAATAGTCTTATAATGGTGAAGAAATGATGTACAAATACCGATTTAACTTATTAGTAGGATTCGAGTTAAATACGTCCCACTTAGAAAGAAGAGAAGGTTGGAGAGAAAGCAAAGGGCCCGCTAGGAGCGTGTGCACAATTTTGTTATGCTTTATATAGTTGGTTTCCATAAGAGTCTTATAATGGTGAAGAAATGGTGTACAAAAACCGATTCAACTTACTAGTAGGAGTCGAGTGAAATCCGTCCCACTTAGAAAGAAGAGAGGGTTGGAGGGAAAGAAAAGGGTCAGTTAGGAGCGTGTGGACTATTCTAGTATGCTTTATAGTGTTGTTCTCCATAATTGTCATATAATGCGAAAGCAATGATGTCCACAGACCGATTCAAATTATAGGACGATTCGAGTGAAATCCATCAAACTTAGAAAGTAAATGAGGTTGGAGGGAAAGAAAACGGCCAGTTTGGAGCCTGTGGACTATTCTGGAATGCATTATAGTGTTATTGTCCAAAATAGTCTTATAATGGTGAAGCAATGATGTGCAAACACCTATTCAACTTATTCGTAGGATTTGAGTGAAATGCGTCCGACTTAGAAAGAAGGGAAGGTTGGAGAGAAAGAAAAGGGCTAGTTAGGAGCGTGTCGACAATTTTGTTATGCTTTATAGTGTTGTTTTTCATAAGAGTCTTATTATGGTGAAGGAATGGTGTACAAAAACCGATTCAACTTATACTACAATTCGTGTTAAATCCGTCCCACTTAGAATGCAAATGTTGTTGTATAGAAAGAAAAGGGCCAACAAGGAGCGTGTTGGCTATTCTGGTATGCTTTATAGTGTTGTTGTCAATAATAGTGTTATAAAGGTGAACGAATGGTGTACAAACACCAATTCAACATATTATTAGGATTCGAGTGAAATCCGTCCCGCTTAGAAAGAAGAGAAGGTTGGACAGGGAGAAAAGGGCCAGTTAGGAGCGTGCGCACTGTTTTGGTATGCTTTAAAGTGTTGTTGTCCATAATAGTCTTATAATGGTGAAGGAATGATGTACAAATACCGATTTAACTTATTAGTAGGATTCGAGTTAAATACGTCCCACTAAGAAAGAAGAGAAGGTTGGAGAGAAAGCAAAGGGCCCGCTAGGAGCGTGTGCACAATTTTGTTATGCTTTATATAGTTGGTTTCCATAAGAGTCTTATAATGGTGAAGAAATGGTGTACAAAAACCGATTCAACTTACTAGTAGGAGTCGAGTGAAATCCGTCCCACTTAGAAAGAAGAGAGGGTTGGAGGGAAAGAAAAGGGTCAGTTAGGAGCGTGTGGACTATTCTAGTATGCTTTATAGTGTTGTTCTCCATAATTGTCATATAATGCGAAAGCAATGATGTCCACAGACCGATTCAAATTATAGGACGATTCGAGTGAAATCCATCAAACTTAGAAAGTAAATGAGGTTGGAGGGAAAGAAAACGGCCAGTTTGGAGCCTGTGGACTATTCTGGAATGCATTATAGTGTTATTGTCCAAAATAGTCTTATAATGGTGAAGCAATGATGTGCAAACACCTATTCAACTTATTCGTAGGATTTGAGTGAAATGCGTCCGACTTAGAAAGAAGGGAAGGTTGGAGAGAAAGAAAAGGGCTAGTTAGGAGCGTGTCGACAATTTTGTTATGCTTTATAGTGTTGTTTTTCATAAGAGTCTTATTATGGTGAAGGAATGGTGTACAAAAACCGATTCAACTTATACTACAATTCGTGTTAAATCCGTCCCACTTAGAATGCAAATGTTGTTGTATAGAAAGAAAAGGGCCAACAAGGAGCGTGTTGGCTATTCTGGTATGCTTTATAGTGTTGTTGTCAATAATAGTGTTATAAAGGTGAACGAATGGTGTACAAACACCAATTCAACATATTATTAGGATTCGAGTGAAATCCGTCCCGCTTAGAAAGAAGAGAAGGTTGGACAGGGAGAAAAGGGCCAGTTAGGAGCGTGCGCACTGTTTTGGTATGCTTTAAAGTGTTGTTGTCCATAATAGTCTTATAATGGTGAAGGAATGATGTACAAATACCGATTTAACTTATTAGTAGGATTCGAGTTAAATACGTCCCACTAAGAAAGAAGAGAAGGTTGGAGAGAAAGCAAAGGGCCCGCTAGGAGCGTGTGCACAATTTTGTTATGCTTTATATAGTTGGTTTCCATAAGAGTCTTATAATGGTGAAGAAATGGTGTACAAAAACCGATTCAACTTACTAGTAGGAGTCGAGTGAAATCCGTCCCACTTAGAAAGAAGAGAGGGTTGGAGGGAAAGAAAAGGGTCAGTTAGGAGCGTGTGGACTATTCTAGTATGCTTTATAGTGTTGTTCTCCATAATAGTCATATAATGCGAAAGGAATGATGTCCACAGACCGATTCAAATTGTAGGACGATTCGAGTGAAATCCATCCCACTTAGAAAGTAAATGAGGTTGGAGGGAAAGAAAACGGCCAGTTTGGAGCCTGTGGACTATTCTGGAATGCATTATAGTGTTATTGTCCAAAATAGTCTTATAAAGGTGAAGCAATGATGTGCAAACACCTATTCAACTTATTCGTAGGATTTGAGTTAAATACTTCCCACTTAGAAAGAAGGGAAGGTTGGAGAGAAAGAAAAGGGCTAGTTAGGAGCGTGTCGACAATTTTGTTATGCTTTATAGTGTTGTTTTCCATAAGAGTCTTAAAATGGTGAAGGAATGGTGTACAAAAACCGATTCAACTTATACTATAATTCGTGTTAAATCCGTCCCACTTAGAATGCAAATGTTGTTGGATAGAAAGAAAAGGGCCAATAAGGAGCGTCCTGGCTATTCTGGTATGCTTTATAGTGTTGTTGTCAATAATAGTGTTATAAAGGTGAAAGAATGATGTACAAACACCAATTCAACATATTATTAGGATTCGAGCGAAATCCGTCCCGCTTAGAAAGAAGAGAAGGTTGGACAGGGAGAAAAGGGCCAGTTAGGAGCGTGCGCACTGTTTTGGTATGCTTTAAAGTGTTGTTGTCCATAATAGTCTTATAATGGTGAAGGAATGATGTACAAATACCGATTTAACTTATTAGTAGGATTCGAGTTAAATACGTCCCACTTAGAAAGAAGAGAAGGTTGGAGGGAAAGCAAAGGGCCCGCTAGGAGCGTGTGCACAATTTTGTTATGCTTTATAGTGTTGGTTTCCATAAGAGTCTTATAATGGTGAGGAAATAGTGTACAAAAACCGATTCAACTTACTAGCAGGAGTCGAATGAAATCGGTCCCACTTAGAAAGAAGAGAAGGTTGGAGGGAAAGAAAAGGGTCAGTTAGGAGCGTGTGGACTATTCTAGTATGCTTTATAGTGTTGTTCTCCATAATAGTCATATAATGCGAAAGGAATGATGTCCACAGACCGATTCAAATTGTAGGACGATTCGACTGAAATCCATCCCACTTAGAAAGTAAATGAGGTTGGAGGGAAAGAAAACGGCCAGTTTGGAGCCTGTGGACAATTCTGGAATGCATTATAGTGTTATTGTCCAAAATAGTCTTATAATGGTGAAGTAATGATGTGCAAACACCTATTCAACTTATTCGTAGGATTTGAGTTAAATGCGTCCCACTTAGAAAGAAGGGAAGGTTGGAGAGAAAGAAAAGGGCTAGTTAGGAGCGTGTCGACAATTTTGTTATGCTTTATAGTGTTGTTTTTCCTAAGAGTCTTATAATGGTGAAGGAATGGTGTCCAAAAACCGATTCAACTTATACTACAATTCGTGTAAAATCCGTCCCACTTAGAATGCAAATTATGTTGTATAGAAAGAAAAGGGCCAATAAGGAGCGTGTTGGCTATTCTGGTATGCTTTATAGTGTTGTTGTCAATAATAGTGTTATAAAGGTGAAAGAATGATGTACAAACACCAATTCAACATATTATTTGGATTCGAGTGAAATCCGTCCCGCTTAGAAAGAAGAGAAGGTTGGACAGGGAGAAAAGGGCCAGTTAGGAGCGTGCGCACTGTTTTGGTATGCTTTAAAGTGTTGTTGTCCATAATAGTCTTATAATGGTGAAGGAATGATGTACAAATACCGATTTAACTTATTAGTAGGATTCGAGTTAAATACGTCCCACTTAGAAAGAAGAGAAGGTTGGAGGGAAAGCAAAGGGCCCGCTAGGAGCGTGTGCACAATTTTGTTATGCTTTATAGTGTTGGTTTCCATAAGAGTCTTATAATGGTGAAGAAAAATAGTGTACAAAAACCGATTCAACTTATTAGGAGGAGTCGAGTGAAATCCGTCCCACTTAGAAAGAAGAGAAGGTTGGAGGGTAAGAAAAGGGTCAGTTAGGAGCGTGTGGACTATTCTAGTATGCTTTATAGTGTTGTTCTCCATAATAGTCATATAATGCGAAAGGAATGATGTCCACAGACCGATTCAAATTGTAGGACGATTCGAATGAAATCCATCCCACTTAGAAAGTAAATGAGGTTGGAGGGAAAGAAAACGGCCAGTTTGGAGCCTGTGGACTATTCTGGAATGCATTATAGTGTTATTGTCCAAAATAGTCTTATAAAGGTGAAGCAATGATGTGCAAAAACCTATTCAACTTATTCGTAGGATTTGAGTTAAATACTTCCCACTTAGAAAGAAGGGAAGGTTGGAGAGAAAGAAAAGGGCTAGTTAGGAGCGTGTCGACAATTTTGTTATGCTTTATAGTGTTGTTTTTCCTAAGAGTCTTATAATGGTGAAGGAATGGTGTCCAAAAACCGATTCAACTTATACTACAATTCGTGTAAAATCCGTCCCACTTAGAATGCAAATTATGTTGTATAGAAAGAAAAGGGCCAATAAGGAGCGTGTTGGCTATTCTGGTATGCTTTATAGTGTTGTTGTCAATAATAGTGTTATAAAGGTGAAAGAATGATGTACAAACACCAATTCAACATATTATTTGGATTCGAGTGAAATCCGTCCCGCTTAGAAAGAAGAGAAGGTTGGACAGGGAGAAAAGGGCCAGTTAGGAGCGTGCGCACTGTTTTGGTATGCTTTAAAGTGTTGTTGTCCATAATAGTCTTATAATGGTGAAGGAATGATGTACAAATACCGATTTAACTTATTAGTAGGATTCGAGTTAAATACGTCCCACTTAGAAAGAAGAGAAGGTTGGAGGGAAAGCAAAGGGCCCGCTAGGAGCGTGTGCACAATTTTGTTATGCTTTATAGTGTTGGTTTCCATAAGAGTCTTATAATGGTGAAGAAAAATAGCGTACAAAAACCGATTCAACTTATTAGGAGGAGTCGAGTGAAATCCGTCCCACTTAGAAAGAAGAGAAGGTTGGAGGGTAAGAAAAGGGTCAGTTAGGAGCGTGTGGACTATTCTAGTATGCTTTATAGTGTTGTTCTCCATAATAGTCATATAATGCGAAAGGAATGATGTCCACAGACCGATTCAAATTGTAGGACGATTCGAATGAAATCCATCCCACTTAGAAAGTAAATGAGGTTGGAGGGAAAGAAAACGGCCAGTTTGGAGCCTGTGGACTATTCTGGAATGCATTATAGTGTTATTGTCCAAAATAGTCTTATAAAGGTGAAGCAATGATGTGCAAAAACCTATTCAACTTATTCGTAGGATTTGAGTTAAATACTTCCCACTTAGAAAGAAGGGAAGGTTGGAGAGAAAGAAAAGGGCTAGTTAGGAGCGTGTCGACAATTTTGTTATGCTTTATAGTGTTGTTTTCCATAAAAGTCTTATAATGGTGAAGGAATGGTGTATAAAAACCGATTCAACTTATACTACAATTCGTGTTAAATCCGTCCCACTTAGAATGCAAATGTTGTTGTATAGAAAGAAAATGGCCAATAAGGAGCGTGTTGGCTATTCTGGTATGCTTTATAGTGTTGTTGTCAATAATAGTGTTATAAAGGTGAAAGAATGATGTACAAACACCAATTCAACATATTATTAGGATTCGAGTGAAATCCGTCCCGCTTAGAAAGAAGAGAAGGTTGGACAGGGAGAAAAGGGCCAGTTAGGAGCGTGCGCACTGTTTTGGTATGCTTTAAAGTGTTGTTGTCCATAATAGTCTTATAATGGTGAATGAATGATGTACAATTACCGATTTAACTTATTAGTAGGATTCGAGTTAAATACGTCCCACTTAGAAAGAAGAGAAGGTTGGAGGGAAAGCAAAGGGCCCGCTAGGAGCGTGTGCACAATTTTGTTATGCTTTATAGTGTTGGTTTCCATAAGAGTCTTATAATGGTGAAGAAGTGGTGTACAAAAACCGATTCAACTTACTAGTAGGAGTCGAGTGAAATCCGTCCCACTTAGAAAGAAGAGAAGGTTGGAGGGAAAGAAAAGGGTCAGTTAGGAGCGTGTGGACTATTCTAGTATGCTTTATAGTGTTTTTTTTTTTTTTGTTTTTCGAAAAGTAAGTCAATATTATAGAAAATTAAAAAATGGCTAGAAGCCTACAAAATACTTGGGGCATACCCCAAGGGTGGAACCCCCAAACCCACCAAAGTGTTAAGCTTAACTCTAAACACAGGGGATTATACAAGAGAATCACCATAACCCTTACAACAATAAAACAAGTCTGATAAAACATAAGACTATAGGAACCAATGTTTAACATATCTCTAGAGCACCTCCCCACAAATATAATATACATAATCTTCATCAGATTACAGAAATTAATTTCTATCATAGTGAGAGTCTTCATAGCCATCCGAACCCCTTGAAATTCAGCAACCAACTTATAAATCTGCACAGTGTAAACAAAGGGATCAAAAGATAATGCAACATTTATAAAAAAGATCACAAAGCACCTCCCACGGAGTCTGAACCATTTCCTGAACCATAATCCCATAAACACTGACTCTCTACCACTCATCCAAACACAAACCCAGAACATAAATTCCAGGAAAACTAAGCAAATATTCCCCTCACCCATTGCTTGAAACTCTGTCTCCATTTTGAATATCCAACAAGTGATACAATCTAAATTTAAGAGAAGAATTTATCTCCTGAACAAGTTGAACCTCCTTTTTAACCTCTCCTGCATACAACCTGAGGTTTCTCTCCCTCCATAAGATGTAAACACTTGCAGCCAATGCGAGTTTGGTAACACATGCCTTTAAAGTATTGTTAGTACAATGGTCATTGCACCAATTTACTATATCCACCCACTATTATATGACTATTATAGTGTTGTTCTCCATAATAGTCATATAATGCGAAAGGAATGATGTCCACAAACCGATTCAAATTGTAGGACGATTCGAGTGAAATCCGTCCCACTTAGAAAGTAAATGAGGTTGGAGGGAAAGAAAACGGCCAGTTTGGAGCCTGTGGACTATTCTGGAATGCATTATAGTGTTATTGTCCAAAATAGTCTTATAATGGTGATGCAATGATGTGCAAACACCTATTCACCTTATTCGTAGGATTTGAGTTAAATGCGTCCCACTTAGAAAGAAGGGAAGGTTGGAAAGAAAGAAAAGGGCTAGTTAGGAGCGTGTCGATAATTTTGTTATGCTTTATAGTGTTGTTTTCCATAAGAGTCTTATAATGGTGAAGGAATGGTGTACAAAAACCGATTCAACTTATACTACAATTCGTGTTAAATCCGTCCCACTAAGAATGCAAGTGTTGTTGTATAGAAAGAAAAGGGCCAATAAGGAGCGTGTTGGCTATTCTGGTATGCTTTATAGTGTTGTGGTCAATAATAGTGTTATAAAGGTGAAAGAATGATGTACAAACACCAATTCAACATATTATTAGGATTCGAGTGAAATCCGTCCCGCTTAGAAAGAAGAGAAGGTTGGACAGGGAGAAAAGGACCAGTTAGGAGCGTGCGCACTGTTTTGGTATGCTTTAAAGTGTTGTTGTCCATAATAGTCTTATAATGGTGAAGGAATGATGTACAAATACCGATTTAACTTATTAGTAGGATTCGAGTTAAATACGTCCCACTAAGAAAGAAGAGAAGGTTGGAGGGAAAGCAAAGGGCCCGCTAGGAGCGTGTACACAATTTTGTTATGCTTTATAGTGTTGGTTTCCATAAGAGTCTTATAATGGTGAAGAAATGGTGTACAAAAACCGATTCAACTTACTAGTAGGAGTCGAGTGAAATCCGTCCCACTTAGAAAGAAGAGAAGGTTGGAGGGAAAGAAAAAGGTCAGTTAGGAGCGTGTGGACTATTCTAGTATGCTTTATAGTGTTGTTCTCCATAATAGTCATATCATGCGAAAGGAATGATGTCCACAGACCGATTCAAATTGTAGGACGATTCGAGTGAAATCCATCCCACTTAGAAAGTAAATGAGGTTGGAGGGAAAGAAAACGGCCAGTTTGGAGCATGTGGACTATTCTGGAATGCATTATAGTGTTATTGTCCAAAATAGTCTTATAATGGTGAAGCAATGATGTGCAAACACCTATTCAACTTATTCGTAGGATTTGAGTTAAATACGTCCCACTTAGAAAGAAGGGAAGGTTGGAGAGAAAGAAAAGGGCTAGTTAGGAGCGTGTCGACAATTTTGTTATGCTTTATAGTGTTGTTTTCCATAAGAGTCTTATAATGGTGAAGGAATGGTGTACAAAAACCGATTCAACTTATACTACAATTCGTGTTAAATCCGTCCCACTTAGAATGCAAATGTTGTTGTATAGAAAGAAAAGGGCCAATAAGGAGCGTTTTGGCAATTCTGGTATGCTCTTTATAGTGTTGTTGTCAATAATAGTGTTATAAAGGTGAAAGAATGATGTACAAACACCAATTCAACATATTATTAGGATTCGAGTGAAATTCGTCCTGCTTGGAAAGAAGAGAAGGTTGGACAGGGAGAAAAGGGCCAGTTAGGAGCGTGCGCACTGTTTTGGTATGTTTAAAGTGTTGTTGTCCATAATAGTCTTATAATGGTGAAGGAATGATGTACAAAAACCGATGTAACTTATTAGTAGGATTCGAGTTAAATACGTCCCACTTAGAAAGAAGAGAAGGTTGGAGGGAAAGCAAAGGGCCCGCTAGGAGCGTGTGCACAATTTTGTTATGCTTTATAGTGTTGGTTTCCATAAGAGTCTTATAATGGTGAAGAAATGGTGTACAAAAACCGATTCAACTTACTAGTAGGAGTCGAGTGAAATCCGTCCCACTTACAAAGAAGAGAAGGTTGGAGGGAAAGAAAAGGGTCAGTTAGGAGCGTGTGGACTATTCTAGTATGTTTTATAGTGTTGTTCTCCATAATAGTCATATAATGCGAAAGGAATGATGTCCACAGACCTATTCAAATTGTAGGACGATTCGAGTGAAATCCATCCCACTTAGAAAGTAAATGAGGTTGGAGGGAAAGAAAACGGCCAGTTTGGAGCCTGTGGACTATTCTGGAATGCATTATAGTGTTATTGTCCAAAACAGTCTTATAATGGTGAAGCAATGATATGCAAACACCTATTCAACTTATTCGTAGGATTTGAGTTAAATGCGTCCCACTTAGAAAGAAGGGAAGGTTGGAGAGAAAGAAAAGGGCTAGTTAGGAGCGTGTCGACAATTTTGTTATGCTTTATAGTGTTGTTTTCCATAAGAGTCTTACAATGGTGAAGGAATGGTGTACAAAAACCGATTCAACTTATACTACAATTCGTGTTAAATCCGTCCCACTAAGAATGCAAATGTTGTTGCATAGAAAGAAAAGGGCCAATAAGGAGCGTGTTGGCTATTCTGGTACAATTATAGTGTTGTGGTCAATAATAGTGTTATAAAGGTGAAAGAATGATGTACAAACACCAATTCAACATATTATTAGGATTCGAGTGAAATCCGTCCCGCTTAGAAAGAAGAGAAGGTTGGACAGGGAGAAAAGGACCAGTTAGGAGCGTGCGCACTGTTTTGGTATGCTTTAAAGTGTTGTTGTCCATAATAGTCTTATAATGGTGAAGGAATGATGTACAAATACCGATTTAACTTATTAGTAGGATTCGAGTTAAATACGTCCCACTAAGAAAGAAGAGAAGGTTGGAGGGAAAGCAAAGGGCCCGCTAGGAGCGTGTGCACAATTTTGTTATGCTTTATAGTGTTGGTTTCCATAAGAGTCTTATAATGGTGAAGAAATGGTGTACAAAAACCGATTCAACTTACTAGTAGGAGTCGAGTGAAATCCGTCCCACTTAGAAAGAAGAGAAGGTTGGAGGGAAAGAAAAGGGTCAGTTAGGAGCGTGTGGACTATTCTAGTATGCTTTATAGTGTTGTTCTCCATAATAGTCATATCATGCGAAAGGAATGATGTCCACAGACCGATTCAAATTGTAGGACGATTCGAGTGAAATCCATCCCACTTAGAAAGTAAATGAGGTTGGAGGGAAAGAAAACGGCCAGTTTGGAGCCTGTGGACTATTCTGGAATGCATTATAGTGTTATTGTCCAAAACAGTCTTATAATGGTGAAGCAATGATATGCAAACACCTATTCAACTTATTCGTAGGATTTGAGTTAAATGCGTCCCACTTAGAAAGAAGGGAAGGTTGGAGAGAAAGAAAAGGGCTAGTTAGGAGCGTGTCGACAATTTTGTTATGCTTTATAGTGTTGTTTTCCATAAGAGTCTTATAATGGTGAAGGAATGGTGTACAAAAACCGATTCAACTTATACTACAATTCGTGTTAAATCCGTCCCACTAAGAATGCAAATGTTGTTGCATAAAAAGAAAAGGGCCAATAAGGAGCGTGTTGGCTATTCTGGTACGCTTTATAGTGTTGTGGTCAATAATAGTGTTATAAAGGTGAAAGAATGATGTACAAACACCAATTCAACATATTATTAGGATTCGAGTGAAATCCGTCCCGCTTAGAAAGAAGAGAAGGTTGGACAGGGAGAAAAGGACCAGTTAGGAGCGTGCGCACTGTTTTGGTATGCTTTAAAGTGTTGTTGTCCATAATAGTCTTATAATGGTGAAGGAATGATGTACAAATACCGATTTAACTTATTAGTAGGATTCGAGTTAAATACGTCCCACTAAGAAAGAAGAGAAGGTTGGAGGGAAAGCAAAGGGCCCGCTAGGAGCGTGTGCACAATTTTGTTATGCTTTATAGTGTTGGTTTCCATAAGAGTCTTATAATGGTGAAGAAATGGTGTACAAAAACCGATTCAACTTACTAGTAGGAGTCGAGTGAAATCCGTCCCACTTAGAAAGAAGAGAAGGTTGGAGGGAAAGAAAAGGGTCAGTTAGGAGCGTGTGGACTATTCTAGTATGCTTTATAGTGTTGTTCTCCATAATAGTCATATCATGCGAAAGGAATGATGTCCACAGACCGATTCAAATTGTAGGACGATTCGAGTGAAATCCATCCCACTTAGAAAGTAAATGAGGTTGGAGGGAAAGAAAACGGCCAGTTTGGAGCCTGTGGACTATTCTGGAATGCATTATAGTGTTATTGTCCAAAACAGTCTTATAATGGTGAAGCAATGATATGCAAACACCTATTCAACTTATTCGTAGGATTTGAGTTAAATGCGTCCCACTTAGAAAGAAGGGAAGGTTGGAGAGAAAGAAAAGGGCTAGTTAGGAGCGTGTCGACAATTTTGTTATGCTTTATAGTGTTGTTTTCCATAAGAGTCTTATAATGGTGAAGGAATGGTGTACAAAAACCGATTCAACTTATACTACAATTCGTGTTAAATCCGTCCCACTAAGAATGCAAATGTTGTTGCATAAAAAGAAAAGGGCCAATAAGGAGCGTGTTGGCTATTCTGGTACGCTTTATAGTGTTGTGGTCAATAATAGTGTTATAAAGGTGAAAGAATGATGTACAAACACCAATTCAACATATTATTAGGATTCGAGTGAAATCCGTCCCGCTTAGAAAGAAGAGAAGGTTGGACAGGGAGAAAAGGACCAGTTAGGAGCGTGCGCACTGTTTTGGTATGCTTTAAAGTGTTGTTGTCCATAATAGTCTTATAATGGTGAAGGAATGATGTACAAATACCGATTTAACTTATTAGTAGGATTCGAGTTAAATACGTCCCACTAAGAAAGAAGAGAAGGTTGGAGGGAAAGCAAAGGGCCCGCTAGGAGCGTGTGCACAATTTTGTTATGCTTTATAGTGTTGGTTTCCATAAGAGTCTTATAATGGTGAAGAAATGGTGTACAAAAACCGATTCAACTTACTAGTAGGAGTCGAGTGAAATCCGTCCCACTTAGAAAGAAGAGAAGGTTGGAGGGAAAGAAAAGGGTCAGTTAGGAGCGTGTGGACTATTCTAGTATGCTTTATAGTGTTGTTCTCCATAATAGTCATATCATGCGAAAGGAATGATGTCCACAGACCGATTCAAATTGTAGGACGATTCGAGTGAAATCCATCCCACTTAGAAAGTAAATGAGGTTGGAGGGAAAGAAAACGGCCAGTTTGGAGCCTGTGGACTATTCTGGAATGCATTATAGTGTTATTGTCCAAAACAGTCTTATAATGGTGAAGCAATGATATGCAAACACCTATTCAACTTATTCGTAGGATTTGAGTTAAATGCGTCCCACTTAGAAAGAAGGGAAGGTTGGAGAGAAAGAAAAGGGCTAGTTAGGAGCGTGTCGACAATTTTGTTATGCTCTATAGTGTTGTTTTCCATAAGAGTCTTATAATGGTGAAGGAATGGTGTACAAAAACCGATTCAACTTATACTACAATTCGTGTTAAATCCGTCCCACTAAGAATGCAAATGTTGTTGCATAAAAAGAAAAGGGCCAATAAGGAGCGTGTTGGCTATTCTGGTACGCTTTATAGTGTTGTGGTCAATAATAGTGTTATAAAGGTGAAAGAATGATGTACAAACACCAATTCAACATATTATTAGGATTCGAGTGAAATCCGTCCCGCTTAGAAAGAAGAGAAGGTTGGACAGGGAGAAAAGGACCAGTTAGGAGCGTGCGCACTGTTTTGGTATGCTTTAAAGTGTTGTTGTCCATAATAGTCTTATAATGGTGAAGGAATGATGTACAAATACCGATTTAACTTATTAGTAGGATTCGAGTTAAATACGTCCCACTAAGAAAGAAGAGAAGGTTGGAGGGAAAGCAAAGGGCCCGCTAGGAGCGTGTGCACAATTTTGTTATGCTTTATAGTGTTGGTTTCCATAAGAGTCTTATAATGGTGAAGAAATGGTGTACAAAAACCGATTCAACTTACTAGTAGGAGTCGAGTGAAATCCGTCCCACTTAGAAAGAAGAGAAGGTTGGAGGGAAAGAAAAGGGTCAGTTAGGAGCGTGTGGACTATTCTAGTATGCTTTATAGTGTTGTTCTCCATAATAGTCATATCATGCGAAAGGAATGATGTCCACAGACCGATTCAAATTGTAGGACGATTCGAGTGAAATCCATCCCACTTAGAAAGTAAATGAGGTTGGAGGGAAAGAAAACGGCCAGTTTGGAGCCTGTGGACTATTCTGGAATGCATTATAGTGTTATTGTCCAAAACAGTCTTATAATGGTGAAGCAATGATATGCAAACACCTATTCAACTTATTCGTAGGATTTGAGTTAAATGCGTCCCACTTAGAAAGAAGGGAAGGTTGGAGAGAAAGAAAAGGGCTAGTTAGGAGCGTGTCGACAATTTTGTTATGCTTTATAGTGTTGTTTTCCATAAGAGTCTTATAATGGTGAAGGAATGGTGTACAAAAACCGATTCAACTTATACTACAATTCGTGTTAAATCCGTCCCACTAAGAATGCAAATGTTGTTGCATAAAAAGAAAAGGGCCAATAAGGAGCGTGTTGGCTATTCTGGTACGCTTTATAGTGTTGTGGTCAATAATAGTGTTATAAAGGTGAAAGAATGATGTACAAACACCAATTCAACATATTATTAGGATTCGAGTGAAATCCGTCCCGCTTAGAAAGAAGAGAAGGTTGGACAGGGAGAAAAGGACCAGTTAGGAGCGTGCGCACTGTTTTGGTATGCTTTAAAGTGTTGTTGTCCATAATAGTCTTATAATGGTGAAGGAATGATGTACAAATACCGATTTAACTTATTAGTAGGATTCGAGTTAAATACGTCCCACTAAGAAAGAAGAGAAGGTTGGAGGGAAAGCAAAGGGCCCGCTAGGAGCGTGTGCACAATTTTGTTATGCTTTATAGTGTTGGTTTCCATAAGAGTCTTATAATGGTGAAGAAATGGTGTACAAAAACCGATTCAACTTACTAGTAGGAGTCGAGTGAAATCCGTCCCACTTAGAAAGAAGAGAAGGTTGGAGGGAAAGAAAAGGGTCAGTTAGGAGCGTGTGGACTATTCTAGTATGCTTTATAGTGTTGTTCTCCATAATAGTCATATCATGCGAAAGGAATGATGTCCACAGACCGATTCAAATTGTAGGACGATTCGAGTGAAATCCATCCCACTTAGAAAGTAAATGAGGTTGGAGGGAAAGAAAACGGCCAGTTTGGAGCCTGTGGACTATTCTGGAATGCATTATAGTGTTATTGTCCAAAATAGTCTTATAATGGTGAAGCAATGATGTGCAAACACCTATTCAACTTATTCGTAGGATTTGAGTTAAATCCGTCCCACTTAGAAAGAAGGGAAGGTTGGAGAGAAAGAAAAGGGCTAGTTAGGAGCGTGTCGACAATTTTGTTATGCTTTATAGTGTTGTTTTCCATAAGAGTCTTATAATGGTGAAGGAATGGTGTACAAAAACCGATTCAACTTATACTACAATTCGTGTTAAATCCGTCCCACTTAGAATGCAAATGTTGTTGTATAGAAAGAAAAGGGCCAATAAGGAGCGTGTTGGCTATTCTGGTATGCTCTTTATAGTGTTGTTGTCAATAATAGTGTTATAAAGGTGAAAGAATGATGTACAAACACCAATTCAACATATTATTAGGATTCGAGTGAAATCCGTCCCGCTTAGAAAGAAGAGAAGGTTGGACAGGGAGAAAAGGGCCAGTTAGGAGCGTGCGCACTGTTTTGGTATGTTTTAAAGTGTTGTTGTCCATAATAGTCTTATAATGGTGAAGCAATGATGTACAAATACCGATTTAACTTATTAGTAGGATTCGAGTTAAATACGTCCCACTTAGAAAGAAGAGAAGGTTGGAGGGAAAGCAAAGGGCCCGCTAGGAGCGTGTGCACAATTTTGTTATGCTTTATAGTGTTGGTTTCCATAAGAGTCTTATAATGGTGAAGAAATGGTGTACAAAAACCGATTCAACTTACTAGTAGGAGTCGAGTGAAATCCGTCCCACCTAGAAAGAAGAGAAGATTGGAGGGAAAGAAAAGGGTTAGTTAGGAGTGTGTGGACTATTCTAGTATGCTTTATAGTGTTGTTCTCCATAATAGTCATATAATGCGAAAGGAATGATGTCCACAGACCGATTCAAATTGTAGGACGATTCGAGTGAAATCCATCCCACTTAGAAAGTAAATAAGGTTGGAGGGAAAGAAAACGGCCAGTTTGGAGCCTGTGGACTATTCTGGAATGCATTATAGTGTTATTGTCCAAAATAGTCTTATAATGGTGAAGCAATGATGTGCAAACACCTATTCAACTTATTCGTAGGATTTGAGTTAAATACGTCCCACTTAGAAAGAAGGGAAGGTTGGAGAGAAAGAAAAGGGCTAGTTAGGAGCGTGTCGACAATTTTGTTATGCTTTATAGTGTTGTTTTCCATAAGAGTCTTATAATGGTGAAGGAATGGTGTACAAAAACCGATTCAACTTATACTACAATTCGTGTAAAATCCGTCCCACTTAGAATGCAAATGTTGTTGTATAGAAAGAAAAGGGCCAATAAGGAGCGTGTTGGCTATTCTGGTATGCTCTTTATAGTGTTGTTGTCAATAATAGTGTTATAAAGGTGAAAGAATGATGTACAAACACCAATTCAACATATTATTAGGATTCGAGTGAAATCCGTCCCGCTTAGAAAGAAGAGAAGGTTGGACAGGGAGAAAAGGGCCAGTTAGGAGCGTGCGCACTGTTTTGGTATGTTTTAAAGTGTTGTTGTCCATAATAGTCTTATAATGGTGAAGCAATGATGTACAAATACCGATTTAACTTATTAGTAGGATTCGAGTTAAATACGTCCCACTTAGAAAGAAGAGAAGGTTGGAGGGAAAGCAAAGGGCCCGCTAGGAGCGTGTGCACAATTTTGTTATGCTTTATAGTGTTGGTTTCCATAAGAGTCTTATAATGGTGAAGAAATGGTGTACAAAAACCGATTCAACTTACTAGTAGGAGTCGAGTGAAATCCGTCCCACCTAGAAAGAAGAGAAGATTGGAGGGAAAGAAAAGGGTCAGTTAGGAGTGTGTGGACTATTCTAGTATGCTTTATAGTGTTGTTCTCCATAATAGTCATATAATGCGAAAGGAATGATGTCCACAGACCGATTCAAATTGTAGGACGATTCGAGTGAAATCCATCCCACTTAGAAAGTAAATGAGGTTGGAGGGAAAGAAAACGTCCAGTTTTGAGCCTGTGGACTATTCTGGAATGCATTATAGTGTTATTGTCCAAAATAGTCATATAATGGTGAAACAATGATGTGCAAACACCTATTCAACTTATTCGTAGGATTTGAGTTAAATATGTCCCACTTAGAAAGAAGGGAAGGTTGGAGAGAAAGAAAAGGGCTAGTTAGGAGCGTGTCGACAATTTTGTTATGCTTTATAGTGTTGTTTTCCATAAGAGTCTTATAATGGTGAAGGAATGGTGTACAAAAACCGATTCAACTTATACTACAATTCGTGTTAAATCCGTCCCACTTAGAATGCAAATGTTGTTGTATAGAAAGAAAAGGGCCAATAAGGAGCGTGTTGGCTATTCTGGTATGCTCTTTATAGTGTTGTTCTCAATAATAGTGTTATAAAGGTGAAATAATGATGTACAAACACCAATTCAACATATTATTAGGATTCGAGTGAAATCCGTCCCGCTTAGAAAGAAGAGAAGGTTGGACAGGGAGAAAAGGGCCAGTTAGGAGCGTGCGCACTGTTTTGGTATGTTTTAAAGTGTTGTTGTCCATAATTGTCTTATAATGGTGAAGCAATGATGTACAAATACCGATTTAACTTATTAGTAGGATTCGAGTTAAATACGTCCCACTTAGAAAGAAGAGAAGGTTGGAGGGAAAGCAAAGGGCCCGCTAGGAGCGTGTGCACAATTTTGTTATGCTTTATAGTGTTGGTTTCCATAAGAGTCTTATGATGGTGATGAAATGGTGTACAAAAACCGATTCAACTTACTAGCAGGAGTCGAGTGAAATCCGTCCCACTTAGAAAGAAGAGAAGGTTGGACGGAAAGAAAAGGGTCAGTTAGGAGCGTGTGGACTATTCAAGTATGCTTTATAGTGTTGTTCTCCATAATAGTCATATAATGCGAAAGGAATGATGTCCACAGACCGATTCAAATTGTAGGACGATTCGAGTGAAATCCATCCCACTTAGAAAGTAAATGAGGTTGGAGGGAAAGAAAACGGCCAGTTTGGAGCCTGTGGACTATTCTGGAATGCATTATAGTGTTATTGTCCAAAATAGTCTTATAATGGTGAAGCAATGATGTGCAAACACCTATTCAACTTATTCGTAGGATTTGAGTTAAATACGTCCCACTTAGAAAGAAGGGAAGGTTGGAGAGAAAGAAAAGGGCTAGATAGGAGCGTGTCGACAATTTTGTTATGGCTTATAGTGTTTTTCGCCATAAGAGTCTTATAATGGTGAAGGAATGGTGTACAAAAACCGATTCAACTTATACTACAATTCGTTTTAAATCCGTCCCACTTAGAAAGCAAATGTAGTTGTATAGAAAGAAAAGGGCCAATAAGGAGCGTGTTGGCTATTCTGGTATGCTTTATAGTGTTGTTGTCAATAATAGTGTTATAAAGGTGAAATAATGATGTACAAACACCAATTCAACATATTATTAGGATTCGAGTGAAATCCGTCCCGCTTAGAAAGAAGAGAAGGTTGGACAGGGAGAAAAGGGCCAGTTAGGAGCGTGCGCACTGTTTTGGTATGCTTTAAAGTGTTGTTGTCCATAATAGTCTTATAATGGTGAAGGAATGATGTACAAATACCGATTTAACTTATTAGTAGGATTCGAGTTAAATACGTCCCACTAAGAAAGAAGAGAAGGTTGGAGGGAAAGCAAAGGGCCCGCTAGGAGCGTGTGCACAATTTTGTTATGCTTTATAGTGTTGGTTTCCATAAGAGTCTTATAATGGTGAAGAAATGGTGTACAAAAACCGATTCAACTTACTAGCAGGAGTCGAGTGAAATCCGTCCCACTTAGAAAGAAGAGAAGGTTGGAGGGAAAGAAAAGGGTCAGTTAGGAGCGTGTGGACTATTCTAGTATGCTTTATAGTGTTGTTCTCCATAATAGTCATATAATGCGAAAGGAATGATGTCCACAGACCGATTCAAATTGTAGTACTATTCGAGTGAAATCCATCCCACTTAGAAAGTAAATGAGGTTGGAGGGAAAGAAAACGGCCAGTTTTGAGCCTGTGGACTATTCTGGAATGCATTATAGTGTTATTGTCCAAAATAGTCATATAATGGTGAAGCAATGATGTGCAAACACCTATTCAACTTATTCGTAGGATTTGAGTTAAATACGTCCCACTTAGAAAGAAGGGAAGGTTGGAGAGAAAGAAAAGGGCTAGTTAGGAGCGTGTCGACAATTTTGTTATGCTTTATAGTGTTGTTTTCCATAAGAGTCTTATAATGATGAAGGAATGGTGTACAAAAACCGATTCAACTTATACTACAATTCGTGTTAAATCCGTCCCACTTAGAATGCAAATGTTGTTGTATAGAAAGAAAAGGGCCAATAAGGAGCGTGTTGGCTATTCTGGTATGCTCTTTATAGTGATGTTGTCAATAATAGTGTTATAAAGGTGAAAGAATGATGTACAAACACCAATTCAACATATTATTAGGATTCGAGTGAAATCCGTCCCGCTTAGAAAGAAGAGAAGGTTGGACAGGGAGAAAAGGGCCAGTTAGGAGCGTGCGCACTGTTTTGGTATGCTTTAAAGTGTTGTTGTCCATAATAGTCTTATAATGGTGAAGGAATGATGTACAAATACCGATTTAACTTATTAGTAGGATTCGAGTTAAATACGTCCCACTAAGAAAGAAGAGAAGGTTGGAGGTAAAGCAAAGGGCCCGCTAGGAGCGTGTGCACAATTTTGTTATGCTTTATAGTGTTGGTTTCCATAAGAGTCTTATAATGGTGAAGAAATGGTGTACAAAAACCGATTCAACTTACTAGCAGGAGTCGAGTGAAATCCGTCCCACTTAGAAAGAAGAGAAGGTTGGAGGGAAAGAAAAGGGTCAGTTAGGAGCGTGTGGACTATTCTAGTATGCTTTATAGTGTTGTTCTCCATAATAGTCATATAATGCGAAAGGAATGATGTCCACAGACCGATTCAAATTGTAGGACGATTCGAGTGAAATCCATCCCACTTAGAAAGTAAATGAGTTTGGAGGGAAAGAAAACGGCCAGTTTGGAGCCTGTGGACTATTCTGGAATGCATTATAGTGTTATTGTCCAAAATAGTCTTATAATGGTGAAGCAATGATTTGCAAACACCTATTCAACTTATTCGTAGGATTTGAGTTAAATACGTCCCACTTAGAAAGAAGGGAAGGTTGGAGAGAAAGAAAAGGGCTAGTTAGGAGCGTGTCGACAATTTTGTTATGCCTTATAGTGTTGTTTTCCATAAGAGTCTTATAATGGTGAAGGAATGGTGTACAAAAATCGATTCAACTTACACTACAATTCGTGTTAAATCCGTCCCACTTAGAAAGCAAATGTTGTTGTATAGAAAGAAAAGGGCCAATAAGGAGCGTGTTGGCTATTCTGGTATGCTTTATAGTGTTGTTGTCAATAATAGTGTTATAAAGGTGAAATAATGATGTACAAACACCAATTCAACATATTATTAGGATTCGAGTGAAATCCGTCCCGCTTAGAAAGAAGAGAAGGTTGGACAGGGAGAAAAGGGCCAGTTAGGAGCGTGCGCACTGTTTTGGTATGCTTTAAAGTGTTGTTGTCCATAATAGTCTTATAATGGTGAAGGAATGATGTACAAATACCGATTTAACTTATTAGTAGGATTCGAGTTAAATACGTCCCACTAAGAAAGAAGAGAAGGTTGGAGGGAAAGCAAAGGGCCCGCTAGGAGCGTGTGCACAATTTTGTTATGCTTTATAGTGTTGGTTTCCATAAGAGTCTTATAATGGTGAAGAAATGGTGTACAAAAACCGATTCAACTTACTAGAAGGAGTCGAGTGAAATCCGTCCCACTTAGAAAGAAGAGAAGGTTGGAGGGAAAGAAAAGGGTCAGTTAGGAGCGTGTGGACTATTCTAGTATGCTTTATAGTGTTGTTCTCCATAATAGTCATATAATGCGAAAGGAATGATGTCCACAGACCGATTCAAATTGTAGGACGATTCGAGTGAAATCCATCCCACTTAGAAAGTAAATGAGGTTGGAGGGAAAGAAAACGGCCAGTTTGGAGCCTGTGGACTATTCTGGAATGCATTATAGTGTTATTGTCCAAAATAGTCTTATAATGGTGAAGCAATGATGTGCAAACACCTATTCAACTTATTCGTAGGATTTGAGTTAAATACGTCCCACTTAGAAAGAAGGGAAGGTTGGAGAGAAAGAAAAGGGCTAGTTAGGAGCGTGTCGACAATTTTGTTATGGCTTATAGTGTTTTTCTCCATAAGAGTCTTATAATGGTGAACGAATGGTGTAGAAAAACCGATTCAACTTATACTACAATTCGTTTTAAATCCGTCCCACTTAGAAAGCAAATGTAGTTGTATAGAAAGAAAAGGGCCAATAAGGAGCGTGTTGGCTATTCTGGTATGCTTTATAGTGTTGTTGTCAATAATAGTGTTATAAAGGTGAAATAATGATGTACAAACACCAATTCAACATATTATTAGGATTCGAGTGAAATTCGTCCCGCTTAGAAAGAAGAGAAGGTTGGACAGGGAGAAAAGGGCCAGTTAGGAGCGTGCGCACTGTTTTGGTATGCTTTAAAGTGTTGTTGTCCATAATAGTCTTATAATGGTGAAGGAATGATGTACAAATACCGATTTAACTTATTAGTAGGATTCGAGTTAAATACGTCCCACTAAGAAAGAAGAGAAGGTTGGAGGGAAAGCAAAGGGCCCGCTAGGAGCGTGTGCACAATTTTGTTATGCTTTATAGTGTTGGTTTCCATAAGAGTCTTATAATGGTGAAGAAATGGTGTACAAAAACCGATTCAACTTACTAGCAGGAGTCGAGTGAAATCCGTCCCACTTAGAAAGAAGAGAAGGTTGGAGGGAAAGAAAAGGGTCAGTTAGGAGCGTGTGGACTATTCTAGTATGCTTTATAGTGTTGTTCTCCATAATAGTCATATAATGCGAAAGGAATGATGTCCACAGACCGATTCAAATTGTAGTACTATTCGAGTGAAATCCATCCCACTTAGAAAGTAAATGAGGTTGGAGGGAAAGAAAACGGCCAGTTTTGAGCCTGTGGACTATTCTGGAATGCATTATAGTGTTATTGTCCAAAATAGTCATATAATGGTGAAGCAATGATGTGCAAACACCTATTCAACTTATTCGTAGGATTTGAGTTAAATACGTCCCACTTAGAAAGAAGGGAAGGTTGGAGAGAAAGAAAAGGGCTAGTTAGGAGCGTGTCGACAATTTTGTTATGCTTTATAGTGTTGTTTTCCATAAGAGTCTTATAATGGTGATGGAATGGTGTACAAAAACCGATTCAACTTATACTACAATTCGTGTTAAATCCGTCCCACTTAGAATGCAAATGTTGTTGTATAGAAAGAAAAGGGCCAATAAGGAGCGTGTTGGCTATTCTGGTATGCTCTTTATAGTGATGTTGTCAATAATAGTGTTATAAAGGTGAAAGAATGATGTACAAACACCAATTCAACATATTATTAGGATTCGAGTGAAATCCGTCCCGCTTAGAAAGAAGAGAAGGTTGGACAGGGAGAAAAGGGCCAGTTAGGAGCGTGCGCACTGTTTTGGTATGCTTTAAAGTGTTGTTGTCCATAATAGTCTTATAATGGTGAAGGAATGATGTACAAATACCGATTTAACTTATTAGTAGGATTCGAGTTAAATACGTCCCACTAAGAAAGAAGAGAAGGTTGGAGGGAAAGCAAAGGGCCCGCTAGGAGCGTGTGCACAATTTTGTTATGCTTTATAGTGTTGGTTTCCATAAGAGTCTTATAATGGTGAAGAAATGGTGTACAAAAACCGATTCAACTTACTAGCAGGAGTCGAGTGAAATCCGTCCCACTTAGAAAGAAGAGAAGGTTGGAGGGAAAGAAAAGGGTCAGTTAGGAGCGTGTGGACTATTCTAGTATGCTTTATAGTGTTGTTCTCCATAATAGTCATATAATGCGAAAGGAATGATGTCCACAGACCGATTCAAATTGTAGTACTATTCGAGTGAAATCCATCCCACTTAGAAAGTAAATGAGGTTGGAGGGAAAGAAAACGGCCAGTTTTGAGCCTGTGGACTATTCTGGAATGCATTATAGTGTTATTGTCCAAAATAGTCATATAATGGTGAAGCAATGATGTGCAAACACCTATTCAACTTATTCGTAGGATTTGAGTTAAATACGTCCCACTTAGAAAGAAGGGAAGGTTGGAGAGAAAGAAAAGGGCTAGTTAGGAGCGTGTCGACAATTTTGTTATGCTTTATAGTGTTGTTTTCCATAAGAGTCTTATAATGGTGAAGGAATGGTGTACAAAAACCGATTCAACTTATACTACAATTCGTGTTAAATCCGTCCCACTTAGAATGCAAATGTTGTTGTATAGAAAGAAAAGGGCCAATAAGGAGCGTGTTGGCTATTCTGGTATGCTCTTTATAGTGATGTTGTCAATAATAGTGTTATAAAGGTGAAAGAATGATGTACAAACACCAATTCAACATATTATTAGGATTCGAGTGAAATCCGTCCCGCTTAGAAAGAAGAGAAGGTTGGACAGGGAGAAAAGGGCCAGTTAGGAGCGTGCGCACTGTTTTGGTATGCTTTAAAGTGTTGTTGTCCATAATAGTCTTATAATGGTGAAGGAATGATGTACAAATACCGATTTAACTTATTAGTAGGATTCGAGTTAAATACGTCCCACTAAGAAAGAAGAGAAGGTTGGAGGGAAAGCAAAGGGCCCGCTAGGAGCGTGTGCACAATTTTGTTATGCTTTATAGTGTTGGTTTCCATAAGAGTCTTATAATGGTGAAGAAATGGTGTACAAAAACCGATTCAACTTACTAGCAGGAGTCGAGTGAAATCCGTCCCACTTAGAAAGAAGAGAAGGTTGGAGGGAAAGAAAAGGGTCAGTTAGGAGCGTGTGGACTATTCTAGTATGCTTTATAGTGTTGTTCTCCATAATAGTCATATAATGCGAAAGGAATGATGTCCACAGACCGATTCAAATTGTAGGACGATTCGAGTGAAATCCATCCCACTTAGAAAGTAAATGAGGTTGGAGGGAAAGAAAACGGCCAGTTTGGAGCCTGTGGACTATTCTGGAATGCATTATAGTGTTATTGTCCAAAATAGTCTTATAATGGTGAAGCAATGATGTGCAAACACCTATTCAACTTATTCGTAGGATTTGAGTTAAATACGTCCCACTTAGAAAGAAGGGAAGGTTGGAGAGAAAGAAAAGGGCTAGTTAGGAGCGTGTCGACAATTTTGTTATGCCTTATAGTGTTGTTTTCCATAAGAGTCTTATAATGGTGAAGGAATGGTGTACAAAAATCGATTCAACTTACTAGCAGGAGTCGAGTGAAATCCGTCCCACTTAGAAAGAAGAGAAGGTTGGAGGGAAAGAAAAGGGTCAGTTAGGAGCGTGTGGACTATTCTAGTATGCTTTATAGTGTTGTTCTCCATAATAGTCATATAATGCGAAAGGAATGATGTCCACAGACCGATTCAAATTGTAGTACTATTCGAGTGAAATCCATCCCACTTAGAAAGTAAATGAGGTTGGAGGGAAAGAAAACGGCCAGTTTTGAGCCTGTGGACTATTCTGGAATGCATTATAGTGTTATTGTCCAAAATAGTCATATAATGGTGAAGCAATGATGTGCAAACACCTATTCAACTTATTCGTAGGATTTGAGTTAAATACGTCCCACTTAGAAAGAAGGGAAGGTTGGAGAGAAAGAAAAGGGCTAGTTAGGAGCGTGTCGACAATTTTGTTATGCTTTATAGTGTTGTTTTCCATAAGAGTCTTATAATGGTGATGGAATGGTGTACAAAAACCGATTCAACTTATACTACAATTCGTGTTAAATCCGTCCCACTTAGAATGCAAATGTTGTTGTATAGAAAGAAAAGGGCCAATAAGGAGCGTGTTGGCTATTCTGGTATGCTCTTTATAGTGATGTTGTCAATAATAGTGTTATAAAGGTGAAAGAATGATGTACAAACACCAATTCAACATATTATTAGGATTCGAGTGAAATCCGTCCCGCTTAGAAAGAAGAGAAGGTTGGACAGGGAGAAAAGGGCCAGTTAGGAGCGTGCGCACTGTTTTGGTATGCTTTAAAGTGTTGTTGTCCATAATAGTCTTATAATGGTGAAGGAATGATGTACAAATACCGATTTAACTTATTAGTAGGATTCGAGTTAAATACGTCCCACTAAGAAAGAAGAGAAGGTTGGAGGGAAAGCAAAGGGCCCGCTAGGAGCGTGTGCACAATTTTGTTATGCTTTATAGTGTTGGTTTCCATAAGAGTCTTATAATGGTGAAGAAATGGTGTACAAAAACCGATTCAACTTACTAGCAGGAGTCGAGTGAAATCCGTCCCACTTAGAAAGAAGAGAAGGTTGGAGGGAAAGAAAAGGGTCAGTTAGGAGCGTGTGGACTATTCTAGTATGCTTTATAGTGTTGTTCTCCATAATAGTCATATAATGCGAAAGGAATGATGTCCACAGACCGATTCAAATTGTAGTACTATTCGAGTGAAATCCATCCCACTTAGAAAGTAAATGAGGTTGGAGGGAAAGAAAACGGCCAGTTTTGAGCCTGTGGACTATTCTGGAATGCATTATAGTGTTATTGTCCAAAATAGTCATATAATGGTGAAGCAATGATGTGCAAACACCTATTCAACTTATTCGTAGGATTTGAGTTAAATACGTCCCACTTAGAAAGAAGGGAAGGTTGGAGAGAAAGAAAAGGGCTAGTTAGGAGCGTGTCGACAATTTTGTTATGCTTTATAGTGTTGTTTTCCATAAGAGTCTTATAATGGTGATGGAATGGTGTACAAAAACCGATTCAACTTATACTACAATTCGTGTTAAATCCGTCCCACTTAGAATGCAAATGTTGTTGTATAGAAAGAAAAGGGCCAATAAGGAGCGTGTTGGCTATTCTGGTATGCTCTTTATAGTGATGTTGTCAATAATAGTGTTATAAAGGTGAAAGAATGATGTACAAACACCAATTCAACATATTATTAGGATTCGAGTGAAATCCGTCCCGCTTAGAAAGAAGAGAAGGTTGGACAGGGAGAAAAGGGCCAGTTAGGAGCGTGCGCACTGTTTTGGTATGCTTTAAAGTGTTGTTGTCCATAATAGTCTTATAATGGTGAAGGAATGATGTACAAATACCGATTTAACTTATTAGTAGGATTCGAGTTAAATACGTCCCACTAAGAAAGAAGAGAAGGTTGGAGGGAAAGCAAAGGGCCCGCTAGGAGCGTGTGCACAATTTTGTTATGCTTTATAGTGTTGGTTTCCATAAGAGTCTTATAATGGTGAAGAAATGGTGTACAAAAACCGATTCAACTTACTAGCAGGAGTCGAGTGAAATCCGTCCCACTTAGAAAGAAGAGAAGGTTGGAGGGAAAGAAAAGGGTCAGTTAGGAGCGTGTGGACTATTCTAGTATGCTTTATAGTGTTGTTCTCCATAATAGTCATATAATGCGAAAGGAATGATGTCCACAGACCGATTCAAATTGTAGTACTATTCGAGTGAAATCCATCCCACTTAGAAAGTAAATGAGGTTGGAGGGAAAGAAAACGGCCAGTTTTGAGCCTGTGGACTATTCTGGAATGCATTATAGTGTTATTGTCCAAAATAGTCATATAATGGTGAAGCAATGATGTGCAAACACCTATTCAACTTATTCGTAGGATTTGAGTTAAATACGTCCCACTTAGAAAGAAGGGAAGGTTGGAGAGAAAGAAAAGGGCTAGTTAGGAGCGTGTCGACAATTTTGTTATGCTTTATAGTGTTGTTTTCCATAAGAGTCTTATAATGGTGAAGGAATGGTGTACAAAAACCGATTCAACTTATACTACAATTCGTGTTAAATCCGTCCCACTTAGAATGCAAATGTTGTTGTATAGAAAGAAAAGGGCCAATAAGGAGCGTGTTGGCTATTCTGGTATGCTCTTTATAGTGATGTTGTCAATAATAGTGTTATAAAGGTGAAAGAATGATGTACAAACACCAATTCAACATATTATTAGGATTCGAGTGAAATCCGTCCCGCTTAGAAAGAAGAGAAGGTTGGACAGGGAGAAAAGGGCCAGTTAGGAGCGTGCGCACTGTTTTGGTATGCTTTAAAGTGTTGTTGTCCATAATAGTCTTATAATGGTGAAGGAATGATGTACAAATACCGATTTAACTTATTAGTAGGATTCGAGTTAAATACGTCCCACTAAGAAAGAAGAGAAGGTTGGAGGGAAAGCAAAGGGCCCGCTAGGAGCGTGTGCACAATTTTGTTATGCTTTATAGTGTTGGTTTCCATAAGAGTCTTATAATGGTGAAGAAATGGTGTACAAAAACCGATTCAACTTACTAGCAGGAGTCGAGTGAAATCCGTCCCACTTAGAAAGAAGAGAAGGTTGGAGGGAAAGAAAAGGGTCAGTTAGGAGCGTGTGGACTATTCTAGTATGCTTTATAGTGTTGTTCTCCATAATAGTCATATAATGCGAAAGGAATGATGTCCACAGACCGATTCAAATTGTAGGACGATTCGAGTGAAATCCATCCCACTTAGAAAGTAAATGAGGTTGGAGGGAAAGAAAACGGCCAGTTTGGAGCCTGTGGACTATTCTGGAATGCATTATAGTGTTATTGTCCAAAATAGTCTTATAATGGTGAAGCAATGATGTGCAAACACCTATTCAACTTATTCGTAGGATTTGAGTTAAATACGTCCCACTTAGAAAGAAGGGAAGGTTGGAGAGAAAGAAAAGGGCTAGTTAGGAGCGTGTCGACAATTTTGTTATGCCTTATAGTGTTGTTTTCCATAAGAGTCTTATAATGGTGAAGGAATGGTGTACAAAAATCGATTCAACTTACACTACAATTCGTGTTAAATCCGTCCCACTTAGAAAGCAAATGTTGTTGTATAGAAAGAAAAGGGCCAATAAGGAGCGTGTTGGCTATTCTGGTATGCTTTATAGTGTTGTTGTCAATAATAGTGTTATAAAGGTGAAATAATGATGTACAAACACCAATTCAACATATTATTAGGATTCGAGTGAAATCCGTCCCGCTTAGAAAGAAGAGAAGGTTGGACAGGGAGAAAAGGGCCAGTTAGGAGCGTGCGCACTGTTTTGGTATGCTTTAAAGTGTTGTTGTCCATAATAGTCTTATAATGGTGAAGGAATGATGTACAAATACCGATTTAACTTATTAGTAGGATTCGAGTTAAATACGTCCCACTAAGAAAGAAGAGAAGGTTGGAGGGAAAGCAAAGGGCCCGCTAGGAGCGTGTGCACAATTTTGTTATGCTTTATAGTGTTGGTTTCCATAAGAGTCTTATAATGGTGAAGAAATGGTGTACAAAAACCGATTCAACTTACTAGCAGGAGTCGAGTGAAATCCGTCCCACTTAGAAAGAAGAGAAGGTTGGAGGGAAAGAAAAGGGTCAGTTAGGAGCGTGTGGACTATTCTAGTATGCTTTATAGTGTTGTTCTCCATAATAGTCATATAATGCGAAAGGAATGATGTCCACAGACCGATTCAAATTGTAGGACGATTCGAGTGAAATCCATCCCACTTAGAAAGTAAATGAGGTTGGAGGGAAAGAAAACGGCCAGTTTGGAGCCTGTGGACTATTCTGGAATGCATTATAGTGTTATTGTCCAAAATAGTCTTATAATGGTGAAGCAATGATGTGCAAACACCTATTCAACTTATTCGTAGGATTTGAGTTAAATACGTCCCACTTAGAAAGAAGGGAAGGTTGGAGAGAAAGAAAAGGGCTAGTTAGGAGCGTGTCGACAATTTTGTTATGGCTTATAGTGTTTTTCTCCATAAGAGTCTTATAATGGTGAACGAATGGTGTAGAAAAACCGATTCAACTTATACTACAATTCGTTTTAAATCCGTCCCACTTAGAAAGCAAATGTAGTTGTATAGAAAGAAAAGGGCCAATAAGGAGCGTGTTGGCTATTCTGGTATGCTTTATAGTGTTGTTGTCAATAATAGTGTTATAAAGGTGAAATAATGATGTACAAACACCAATTCAACATATTATTAGGATTCGAGTGAAATTCGTCCCGCTTAGAAAGAAGAGAAGGTTGGACAGGGAGAAAAGGGCCAGTTAGGAGCGTGCGCACTGTTTTGGTATGCTTTAAAGTGTTGTTGTCCATAATAGTCTTATAATGGTGAAGGAATGATGTACAAATACCGATTTAACTTATTAGTAGGATTCGAGTTAAATACGTCCCACTAAGAAAGAAGAGAAGGTTGGAGGGAAAGCAAAGGGCCCGCTAGGAGCGTGTGCACAATTTTGTTATGCTTTATAGTGTTGGTTTCCATAAGAGTCTTATAATGGTGAAGAAATGGTGTACAAAAACCGATTCAACTTACTAGCAGGAGTCGAGTGAAATCCGTCCCACTTAGAAAGAAGAGAAGGTTGGAGGGAAAGAAAAGGGTCAGTTAGGAGCGTGTGGACTATTCTAGTATGCTTTATAGTGTTGTTCTCCATAATAGTCATATAATGCGAAAGGAATGATGTCCACAGACCGATTCAAATTGTAGTACTATTCGAGTGAAATCCATCCCACTTAGAAAGTAAATGAGGTTGGAGGGAAAGAAAACGGCCAGTTTTGAGCCTGTGGACTATTCTGGAATGCATTATAGTGTTATTGTCCAAAATAGTCATATAATGGTGAAGCAATGATGTGCAAACACCTATTCAACTTATTCGTAGGATTTGAGTTAAATACGTCCCACTTAGAAAGAAGGGAAGGTTGGAGAGAAAGAAAAGGGCTAGTTAGGAGCGTGTCGACAATTTTGTTATGCTTTATAGTGTTGTTTTCCATAAGAGTCTTATAATGGTGATGGAATGGTGTACAAAAACCGATTCAACTTATACTACAATTCGTGTTAAATCCGTCCCACTTAGAATGCAAATGTTGTTGTATAGAAAGAAAAGGGCCAATAAGGAGCGTGTTGGCTATTCTGGTATGCTCTTTATAGTGATGTTGTCAATAATAGTGTTATAAAGGTGAAAGAATGATGTACAAACACCAATTCAACATATTATTAGGATTCGAGTGAAATCCGTCCCGCTTAGAAAGAAGAGAAGGTTGGACAGGGAGAAAAGGGCCAGTTAGGAGCGTGCGCACTGTTTTGGTATGCTTTAAAGTGTTGTTGTCCATAATAGTCTTATAATGGTGAAGGAATGATGTACAAATACCGATTTAACTTATTAGTAGGATTCGAGTTAAATACGTCCCACTAAGAAAGAAGAGAAGGTTGGAGGGAAAGCAAAGGGCCCGCTAGGAGCGTGTGCACAATTTTGTTATGCTTTATAGTGTTGGTTTCCATAAGAGTCTTATAATGGTGAAGAAATGGTGTACAAAAACCGATTCAACTTACTAGCAGGAGTCGAGTGAAATCCGTCCCACTTAGAAAGAAGAGAAGGTTGGAGGGAAAGAAAAGGGTCAGTTAGGAGCGTGTGGACTATTCTAGTATGCTTTATAGTGTTGTTCTCCATAATAGTCATATAATGCGAAAGGAATGATGTCCACAGACCGATTCAAATTGTAGTACTATTCGAGTGAAATCCATCCCACTTAGAAAGTAAATGAGGTTGGAGGGAAAGAAAACGGCCAGTTTTGAGCCTGTGGACTATTCTGGAATGCATTATAGTGTTATTGTCCAAAATAGTCATATAATGGTGAAGCAATGATGTGCAAACACCTATTCAACTTATTCGTAGGATTTGAGTTAAATACGTCCCACTTAGAAAGAAGGGAAGGTTGGAGAGAAAGAAAAGGGCTAGTTAGGAGCGTGTCGACAATTTTGTTATGCTTTATAGTGTTGTTTTCCATAAGAGTCTTATAATGGTAAAGGAATGGTGTACAAAAACCGATTCAACTTATACTACAATTCGTGTTAAATCCGTCCCACTTAGAATGCAAATGTTGTTGTATAGAAAGAAAAGGGCCAATAAGGAGCGTGTTGGCTATTCTGGTATGCTCTTTATAGTGATGTTGTCAATAATAGTGTTATAAAGGTGAAAGAATGATGTACAAACACCAATTCAACATATTATTAGGATTCGAGTGAAATCCGTCCCGCTTAGAAAGAAGAGAAGGTTGGACAGGGAGAAAAGGGCCAGTTAGGAGCGTGCGCACTATTTTGGTATGCTTTAAAGTGTTGTTGTCCATAATAGTCTTATAATGGTGAAGGAATGATGTACAAATACCGATTTAACTTATTAGTAGGATTCGAGTTAAATACGTCCCACTAAGAAAGAAGAGAAGGTTGGAGGGAAAGCAAAGGGCCCGCTAGGAGCGTGTGCACAATTTTGTTATGCTTTATAGTGTTGGTTTCCATAAGAGTCTTATAATGGTGAAGAAATGGTGTACAAAAACCGATTCAACTTACTAGCAGGAGTCGAGTGAAATCCGTCCCACTTAGAAAGAAGAGAAGGTTGGAGGGAAAGAAAAGGGTCAGTTAGGAGCGTGTGGACTATTCTAGTATGCTTTATAGTGTTGTTCTCCATAATAGTCATATAATGCGAAAGGAATGATGTCCACAGACCGATTCAAATTGTAGGACGATTCGAGTGAAATCCATCCCACTTAGAAAGTAAATGAGGTTGGAGGGAAAGAAAACGGCCAGTTTGGAGCCTGTGGACTATTCTGGAATGCATTATAGTGTTATTGTCCAAAATAGTCTTATAATGGTGAAGCAATGATGTGCAAACACCTATTCAACTTATTCGTAGGATTTGAGTTAAATACGTCCCACATAGAAAGAAGGGAAGGTTGGAGAGAAAGAAAAGGGCTAGTTAGGAGCGTGTCGACAATTTTGTTATGCCTTATAGTGTTGTTTTCCATAAGAGTCTTATAATGGTGAAGGAATGGTGTACAAAAATCGATTCAACTTACACTACAATTCGTGTTAAATCCGTCCCACTTAGAAAGCAAATGTTGTTGTATAGAAAGAAAAGGGCCAATAAGGAGCGTGTTGGCTATTCTGGTATGCTTTATAGTGTTGTTGTCAATAATAGTGTTATAAAGGTGAAATAATGATGTACAAACACCAATTCAACATATTATTAGGATTCGAGTGAAATCCGTCCCGCTTAGAAAGAAGAGAAGGTTGGACAGGGAGAAAAGGGCCAGTTAGGAGCGTGCGCACTGTTTTGGTATGCTTTAAAGTGTTGTTGTCCATAATAGTCTTATAATGGTGAAGGAATGATGTACAAATACCGATTTAACTTATTAGTAGGATTCGAGTTAAATACGTCCCACTAAGAAAGAAGAGAAGGTTGGAGGGAAAGCAAAGGGCCCGCTAGGAGCGTGTGCACAATTTTGTTATGCTTTATAGTGTTGGTTTCCATAAGAGTCTTATAATGGTGAAGAAATGGTGTACAAAAACCGATTCAACTTACTAGCAGGAGTCGAGTGAAATCCGTCCCACTTAGAAAGAAGAGAAGGTTGGAGGGAAAGAAAAGGGTCAGTTAGGAGCGTGTGGACTATTCTAGTATGCTTTATAGTGTTGTTCTCCATAATAGTCATATAATGCAAAAGGAATGATGTCCACAGACCGATTCAAATTGTAGGACGATTCGAGTGAAATCCATCCCACTTAGAAAGTAAATGAGGTTGGAGGGAAAGAAAACGGCCAGTTTGGAGCCTGTGGACTATTCTGGAATGCATTATAGTGTTATTGTCCAAAATAGTCTTATAATGGTGAAGCAATGATGTGCAAACACCTATTCAACTTATTCGTAGGATTTGAGTTAAATACGTCCCACTTAGAAAGAAGGGAAGGTTGGAGAGAAAGAAAAGGGCTAGTTAGGAGCGTGTCGACAATTTTGTTATGGCTTATAGTGTTTTTCTCCATAAGAGTCTTATAATGGTGAACGAATGGTGTACAAAAACCGATTCAACTTATACTACAATTCGTTTTAAATCCGTCCCACTTAGAAAGCAAATGTAGTTGTATAGAAAGAAAAGGGCCAATAAGGAGCGTGTTGGCTATTCTGGTATGCTTTATAGTGTTGTTGTCAATAATAGTGTTATAAAGGTGAAATAATGATGTACAAACACCAATTCAACATATTATTAGGATTCGAGTGAAATCCGTCCCGCTTAGAAAGAAGAGAAGGTTGGACAGGGAGAAAAGGGCCAGTTAGGAGCGTGCGCACTGTTTTGGTATGCTTTAAAGTGTTGTTGTCCATAATAGTCTTATAATGGTGAAGGAATGATGTACAAATACCGATTTAACTTATTAGAAGGATTCGAGTTAAATACGTCCCACTAAGAAAGAAGAGAAGGTTGGAGGGAAAGCAAAGGGCCCGCTAGGAGCGTGTGCACAATTTTGTTATGCTTTATAGTGTTGGTTTCCATAAGAGTCTTATAATGGTGAAGAAATGGTGTACAAAAACCGATTCAACTTACTAGCAGGAGTCGAGTGAAATCCGTCCCACTTAGAAAGAAGAGAAGGTTGGAGGGAAAGAAAAGGGTCAGTTAGGAGCGTGTGGACTATTCTAGTATGCTTTATAGTGTTGTTCTCCATAATAGTCATATAATGCGAAAGGAATGATGTCCACAGACCGATTCAAATTGTAGTACTATTCGAGTGAAATCCATCCCACTTAGAAAGTAAATGAGGTTGGAGGGAAAGAAAACGGCCAGTTTTGAGCCTGTGGACTATTCTAGAATGCATTATAGTGTTATTGTCCAAAATAGTCATATAATGGTGAAGCAATGATGTGCAAACACCTATTCAACTTATTCGTAGGATTTGAGTTAAATACGTCCCACTTAGAAAGAAGGGAAGGTTGGAGAGAAAGAAAAGGGCTAGTTAGGAGCGTGTCGACAATTTTGTTATGCTTTATAGTGTTGTTTTCCATAAGAGTCTTATAATGGTGAAGGAATGGTGTACAAAAACCGATTCAACTTATACTACAATTCGTGTTAAATCCGTCCCACTTAGAATGCAAATGTTGTTGTATAGAAAGAAAAGGGCCAATAAGGAGCGTGTTGGCTATTCTGGTATGCTCTTTATAGTGATGTTGTCAATAATAGTGTTATAAAGGTGAAAGAATGATGTACAAACACCAATTCAACATATTATTAGGATTCGAGTGAAATCCGTCCCGCTTAGAAAGAAGAGAAGGTTGGACAGGGAGAAAAGGGCCAGTTAGGAGCGTGCGCACTGTTTTGGTATGCTTTAAAGTGTTGTTGTCCATAATAGTCTTATAATGGTGATGGAATGATGTACAAATACCGATTTAACTTATTAGTAGGATTCGAGTTAAATACGTCCCACTAAGAAAGAAGAGAAGGTTGGAGGGAAAGCAAAGGGCCCGCTAGGAACGTGTGCACAATTTTGTTATGCTTTATAGTGTTGGTTTCCATAAGAGTCTTATAATGGTGAAGAAATGGTGTACAAAAACCGATTCAACTTACTAGCAGGAGTCGAGTGAAATCCGTCCCACTTAGAAAGAAGAGAAGGTTGGAGGGAAAGAAAAGGGTCAGTTAGGAGCGTGTGGACTATTCTAGTATGCTTTATAGTGTTGTTCTCCATAATAGTCATATAATGCGAAAGGAATGATGTCCACAGACCGATTCAAATTGTAGGACGATTCGAGTGAAATCCATCCCACTTAGAAAGTAAATGAGGTTGGAGGGAAAGAAAACGGCCAGTTTGGAGCCTGTGGACTATTCTGGAATGCATTATAGTGTTATTGTCCAAAATAGTCTTATAATGGTGAAGCAATGATGTGCAAACACCTATTCAACTTATTCGTAGGATTTGAGTTAAATACGTCCCACTTAGAAAGAAGGGAAGGTTGGAGAGAAAGAAAATGGCTAGTTAGGAGCGTGTCGACAATTTTGTTATGCTTTATAGTGTTGTTTTCCATAAGAGTCTTATAATGGTGAAGGAATGGTGTACAAAAACCGATTCAACTTATACTACAATTCGTGTTAAATCCGTCCCACTTAGAATGCAAATGTTGTTGTATAGAAAGAAAAGGGCCAATAAGGAGCGTGTTGGCTATTCTGGTATGCTTTATAGTGTTGTTGTCAATAATAGTGTTATAAAGGTGAAAGAATGATGTACAAACACCAATTCAACATATTATTAGGATTCGAGTGAAATTCGTCCCGCTTAGAAAGAAGAGAAGGTTGGACAGGGAGAAAAGGGTCAGTTAGGAGCGTGCGCACTGTTTTGGTATGCTTTAAAGTGTTGTTGTCCATAATAGTCTTATAATGGTGAAGGAATGATGTACAAATACCGATTTAACTTATTAGTAGGATTCGAGTTAAATACGTCCCACTTAGAAAGAAGAGAAGGTTGGAGGGAAAGCAAAGGGCCCGCTAGGAGCGTGTGCACAATTTTGTTATGGTTTATAGTGTTGGTTTCCATAAGAGTCTTATCATGGTGAAGAAATGGTGTACAAAAACCGATTCAACTTACTAGTAGGAGTCGAGTGAAATCCGTCCCACTTAGAAAGAAGAGAAGGTTGGAGGGAAATAAAAGGGTCAGTTAGGAGCGTGTGGACTATTCTAGTATGCTTTATAGTGTTGTTCTCCATAATAGTCATATAATGCGAAAGGAATGATGTCCACAGACCGATTCAAATTGTAGGACGATTCGAGTGAAATCCATGCCACTTAGAAAGTAAATGAGGTTGGAGGAAAAGAAAACGGCCAGTTTGGAACCTGTGGACTATTCTGGAATGCATTATAGTGTTATTGTCCAAAATAGTCTTATAATGGTGAAGCAATGATGTGCAAACACCTATTCAACTTATTCGTAGGATTTGAGTTAAATACGTCCCACTTAGAAAGAAGGGCAGGTTGGAGAGAAAGAAAAGGGCTAGTTAGGAGCGTGTTGACAATTTTGTTATGCTTTATAGTGTTGTTTTCCATAAGAGTCTTATAATGGTGAAGGAATGGTGTGCAAAAACCGATTCAACTTATACTACAATTCGTGTTAAATCCGTCCCACTTAGAATGCAAATGTTGTTGTATAGAAAGAAAAGGGCCAATAAGGAGCGTGTTGGCTATTCTGGTATGCTCTTTATAGTGTTGTTGTCAATAATAGTGTTATAAAGGTGAAAGAATGATGTACAAACACCAATTCAACATATTATTAGGATTCGAGTGAAATCCGTCCCGCTTAGAAAGAAGAGAAGGTTGGACAGGGAGAAAAGGGCCAGTTAGGAGCGTGCGCACTGTTTTGGTATGCTTTAAAGTGTTGTTTTCCATAATAGTCTTATAATGGTGAAGGAATGATGTACAAATACCGATTTAACTTATTAGTAGGATTCGAGTTAAATACGTCCCACTTAGAAAGAAGAGAAGGTTGGAGGGAAAGCGAAGGGCCCGCTAGGAGCGTGTGCACAATTTTGTTATACTTTATAGTGTTGGTTTCCATAAGAGTCTTATAATGGTGAAGAAATGGTGTACAAAAACCGATATAACTTACTAGTAGGAGTCGAGTGAAATCCGTCCCACTTAGAAAGAAGAGAAGGTTGGAGGGAAAGAAAAGGGTCAGTTAGGAGCCTGTGGACTATTCTAGTATGCTTTATAGTGTTTTTCTCCATAATAGTCATATAATGCGAAAGGAATGATGTCCACAGACCGATTCAAATTGTAGGACGATTCGAGTGAAATCCATCCCACTTAGAAAGTAAATGAGGTTGGAGGGAAAGAAAACGGCCAGTTTGGAGCCTGTGGAGTATTCTGGAATGCATTATAGTGTTATTGTCCAAAATAGTCTTATAATGGTGAAGCAATGATGTGCAAACACCTATTCAACTTATTCGTAGGATTTGAGTTAAATACGTCCCACTTAGAAAGAAGGGAAGGTTGGAGAGAAAGAAAAGGGCTAGTTAGGAGCGTGTCGACAATTTTGTTATGCCTTATAGTTTTGTTTTCCATAAGAGTCTTATAATGGTGAAGGAATGGTGTACAAAAACCGATTCAACTTATACTACAATTCGTGTTAAATCCGTCCCACTTAGAATGCAAATGTTGTCGTATAGAAAGAAAAGGGCCAATAAGGAGCGTGTTGGCTATTCTGGTATGCTTTATAGTGTTGTTGTCAATAATAGTGTTATAAAGGTGAAAGAATGATGTACAACCACCAATTCAACATATTATTAGGATTCGAGTGAAATTCGTCCCGCTTAGAAAGAAGAGAAGGTTGGACAGGGAGAAAAGGGTCAGTTAGGAGCGTGCGCACTGTTTTGCTATGCTTTAAAGTGTTGTTGTCCATAATAGTCTTATAATGGTGAAGGAATGATGTACAAATACCGATTTAACTTATTAGTAGGATTCGAGTTAAATACGTCCCACTAAGAAAGAAGAGAAGGTTGGAGGGAAAGCAAAGGGCCCGCTAGGAGCGTGTGCACAATTTTGTTATGCTTTATAGTGTTGCTTTCCATAAGAGTCTTATAATGGTGAAGAAATGGTGTACAAAAACCGATTCAACTTACTAGCAGGAGTCGAGTGAAATCCGTCCCACTTAGAAAGAAGAGAAGGTTGGATGGAAAGAAAAGGGTCAGTTAGGAGCGTGTGGACTATTCTAGTATGCTTTATAGTGTTGTTCTCCATAATAGTCATATAATGCGAAAGGAATGATGTCCACAGACCGATTCAAATTGTAGGACGATTCGAGTGAAATCCATCCCACTTAGAAAGTAAATGAGGTTGGAGGGAAAGAAAACGGCCAGTTTGGAGCCTGTGGACTATTCTGGAATGCATTATAGTGTTATTGTCCAAAATAGTCTTATAATGGTGAAGCAATGATGTGCAAACACCTATTCAACTTATTCGTAGGATTTGAGTTAAATACGTCCCACTTAGAAAGAAGGGAAGGTTGGAGAGAAAGAAAAGGGCTAGTTAGGAGCGTGTCGACAATTTTGTTATGCCTTATAGTTTTGTTTTCCATAAGAGTCTTATAATGGTGAAGGAATGGTGTACAAAAACCGATTCAACTTATACTACAATTCGTGTTAAATTCGTCCCACTTAGAATGCAAATGTTGTTGTATAGAAAGAAAAGGGCCAATAAGGAGCGTGTTGGCTATTCTGGTATGCTTTATAGTGTTGTTGTCAATAATAGTGTTATAAAGGTGAAAGAATGATGTACAAACACCAATTCAACATATTATTAGGATTCGAGTGAAATTCGTCCCGCTTAGAAAGAAGAGAAGGTTGGACAGGGAGAAAAGGGTCAGTTAGGAGCGTGCACACTGTTTTGGTATGCTTTAAAGTGTTGTTGTCCATAATAGTCTTATAATGGTGAAGGAATGATGTACAAATACCGATTTAACTTATTAGTAGGATTCGAGTTAAATACGTCCCACTAAGAAAGAAGAGAAGGTTGGAGGGAAAGCAAAGGGCCCGCTAGGAGCGTGTGCACAATTTTGTTATGCTTTATAGTGTTGGTTTCCATAAGAGTCTTATAATGGTGAAGAAATGGTGTACAAAAACCGATTCAACTTACTAGCAGGAGTCGAGTGAAATCCATCCCACTTAGAAAGAAGAGAAGGTTGGAGGGAAAGAAAAGGGTCAGTTAGGAGCGTGTGGACTATTCTAGTATGCTTTATAGTGTTGTTCTCCATAATAGTCATATAATGCGAAAGGAATGATGTCCACAGACCGATTCAAATTGTAGGACGATTCGAGTGAAATCCATCCCACTTAGAAAGTAAATGAGGTTGGAGGGAAAGAAAACGGCCAGTTTGGAGCCTGTGGACTATTCTGGAATGCATTATAGTGTTATTGTCCAAAATAGTCTTATAATGGTGAAGCAATGATGTGCAAACACCTATTCAACTTATTCGTAGGATTTGAGTTAAATACGTCCCACTTAGAAAGAAGGGAAGGTTGGAGAGAAAGAAAAGGGCTAGTTAAGAGAGTGTCGACAATTTTGTTATGCTTTATAGTGTTGTTTTCCATAAGAGTCTTATAATGGTGAAGGAATGGTGTACAAAAACTGATTCAACTTATACTACAATTCGTGTTAAATCCGTCCCACTTAGAATGCAAATGTTGTTGTATAGAAAGAAAAGGGCCAATAAGGAGCGTGTTGGCTATTCTGGTATGCTTTTTATAGTGTTGTTGTCAATAATAGTGTTATAAAGGTGAAAGAATGATGTACAAACACCAATTCAACATATTATTTGGATTCGAGTGAAATCCGTCCCGCTTAGAAAGAAGAAAAGGTTGGACAGGGAGAAAAGGGCCAGTTAGGAGCGTGCGCACTGTTTTGGTATGCTTTAAAGTGTTGTTGTCCATAATAGTCTTATAATGGTAAAGGAATGATGTACAAATACCGATATAACTTATTTGTAGGATTCGAGTTAAATACGTCCCACTTAGAAAGAAGAGAAGGTTGGAGGGAAAGCAAAGGGCCCGCTAGGAGCGTGTGCACAATTTTGTTATGCTTTATAGTGTTGGTTTCCATAAGAGTCTTATAATGGTGAAGAAATGGTGTACAAAAACCGATTCAACTTACTAGTAGGAGTCGAGTGAAATCCGTCCCACTTAGAAAGAAGAGAAGGTTGGAGGGAAAGAAAAGGGTCAGTTAGGAGCGTGTGGACTATTCTAGTATGCTTTATAGTGTTGTTCTCCATAATAGTCATAGAATGCGAAAGGAATGATGTCCACAGACCGATTCAAATTGTAGGACGATTCGAGTGAATTCCATCCCACTTAGAAAGTAAATGAGGTTGGAGGGAAAGAAAACGGCCAGTTTGGAGCCTGTGGACTATTCTGGAATGCATTATAGTGTTATTGTCCAAAATAGTCTTATAATGGTGAAGCAATGATGTGCAAACACCTATTCAACTTATTCGTAGGATTTGAGTTAAATACGTCCCACTTAGAAAGAAGGGAAGGTTGGAGAGAAAGAAAAGGGCTAGTTAGGAGCGTGTCGACAATTTTGTTATGCTTTATAGTGTTGTTTTCCATAAGAGTCTTATAATGGTGAAGGAATGGTGTACAAAAACCGATTCAACTTATACTACAATTCGTGTTAAATCCGTCCCACTTAGAATGCAAATGTTGTTGTATAGAAAGAAAAGGGCCAATAAGGAGCGTGTTGGCTATTCTGGTATGCTTTATAGTGTTGTTGTCAATAATAGTATTATAAAGGTGAAAGAATAATGTACAAACACCAATTCAACATATTATTAGGATTCGAGTGAAATCCGTCCCGCTTAGAAAGAAGAGAAGGTTGGACAGGGAGAAAAGGGCCAGTTAGGAGCGTGCGCACTGTTTTGGTATGCTTTAAAGTGTTGTTGTCCATAATAGTCTTATAATGGTGAAGGAATGACGTACAAATACCGATTTAACTTATTAGTTGGATTCGAGTTAAATACGTCCCACTTAGAAAGAAGAGAAGGTTGGAGGGAAAGCAAAGGGCCCGCTAGGAGCGTGTGCACAATTTTGTTATGCTTTATAGTGTTGCTTTCCATAAGAGTCTTATAATGGTGAAGAAATGGTGTACAAAAACCGATTCAACTTACTAGTAGGAGTCGAGTGAAATCCGTCCCACTTAGAAAGAAGAGAAGGTTGGAGGGAAAGAAAAGGGTCAGTTAGGAGCGTGTGGACTATTCTAGTATGCTTTATAGTGTTTTTCTCCATAATAGTCATATAATGCGAAAGGAATGATGTCCACAGACCGATTCAAATTGTAGGACGATTCGAGTGAAATCCATCCCACTTAGAAAGTAAATGAGGTTGGAGGAAAAGAAAACGGCCAGTTTGGAACCTGTGGACTATTCTGGAATGCATTATAGTGTTATTGTCCAATATAGTCTTATAATGGTGAAGCAATGATGTGCAAACACCTATTCAACTTATTCGTAGGATTTGAGTTAAATACGTCCCACTTAGAAAGAAGGGAAGGTTGGAGAGAAAGAAAAGGGCTAGTTAGGAGCGTGTTGACAATTTTGTTATGCTTTATAGTGTTGTTTTCCATAAGAGTCTTTTAATGGTGAAGGAATGGTGTGCAAAAACCGATTCAACTTATACTACAATTCGTGTTAAATCCGTCCCACTTAGAATGCAAATGTTGTTGTATAGAAAGAAAAGGGCCAATAAGGAGCGTGTTGGCTATTCTGGTATGCTTTATAGTGTTGTTGTCAATAATAGTGTTATAAAGGTGAAAGAATGATGTACAAACACCAATTCAAAATATTATTAGGATTCGAGTGAAATCCGTCCCGCTTAGAAAGAAGAGAAGGTTGGACAGGGAGAAAAGGGCCAGTTAGGAGCATGCGCACTGTTTTGGTATGCTTTAAAGTGTTGTTGTCCATAATAGTCTTATAATGGTGAAGGAATGATGTACAAATACCGATTTAACTTATTCCCGTACAGGTAATGTCTCCAACTCTTCAGTGCAAAGATCACTGCTGCTAGCTCTAAGTCGTGGGTGGGATAGTTCTTTTCATGAGTCTTTAGCTGTCGAGACCCATAAGCAACTACCCTCTCTGTCTGCATTAAGACACACCCCAAGGCCTCTATAGAAGCATCGCAATAAATCACATAGCCCAATCCCCTCTCTGGAATCACTAAGATCGGTGCTGATGTCAACCTGTGCTTCAATTCTTTAAAGGCCAGCTCACAAGCTTCATTCCACACGAACTTCACCCCTTTCCGAGTGAGACGTGTCATCGGTTGTGCAAACCTCGAAAAATCCTTCACGAATCTCCGGTAATAGCCAGCCAATCCCAAAAAGCTCCTAATCTCAAACACATTACGTGGTTGATTCCAACTCATCACAGCCTCAACTTTAGAAGGATCTACCGAGATTCCTTCCGCAGAGACAACATGCCCAAGGAACTGTACCTTAGGTAGCCAAAACTCGCACTTCTCATACTTTGCATACAACTGGTTATCCCTAAGGATTTGTAAAACAATCCTTAGATGCTCCTCGTGCTCCTTCTCGGACGATGAATACACTAAAATGTCATCCACAAAGACCACCACAAACTTGTCTAAGTAAGCACTGAATACCCGGTTCATTAGATCCATGAATGTTGCCGGTGCATTTGTCAAACCAAATGGCATAACAAGGAACTCAAAATGACCGTACCGAGTGCGAAAAGCTGTCTTCGAGATATCCTCATCCTTGACCCTCAATTGGTAGTAACCTGATCTCAAGTCTATCTTTGAAAAGCATTTGGATCCTTTAAGTTGATCAAACAAGTCGTCTATCCTCGGTAACGGATACTTGTTCTTGATCGTAACTTGATTCAGCTTCCTATAATCAATACAAAGCCTGAGAGATCCATCTTTCTTTTTCGCAAAAAGAACAGGAGCTCCCCAAGGCGATGCACTAGGACGTATAAAACCTTTCATCCTTAGATCCTCCAATTGATTTTTCAGCTCTTCCAACTCGGCCGGTGCCATACGATACGGTGCCATAGAAATTGCATCGGTACCGGGAATGACGTCAATGCCGAACTCCACTTCTCGTTTTGGGGGCAACTCGGTCAAATCTTCTGGAAAAACATCCGTGAACTCACAGACCACCCTCGGAAAGTCACCATAAGAACCATGCTCCTCGTCTTCATAGGCCAGAAGATTAGCTAGGAAAGAACTATCTCCTCTTCGACTGCCCAAACTATGAAGAGAAGAAGTGAGAAAATGGCTCCGATCCCCCACGAAACAAAAACAATCACCATCAGGAGTACAGACGGAAACCCTTCCCCGAAAGCAATCGATGTTGGCTCAGAAAGCTGAAAGCCAATCCATCCCCAAGATCACATCAAAGCTGGTCATCTCTAGAAGGATAAAATCAAACACTAAAACTCTTCCTGCAATCGTGATCTTACAATCTCGGCAAACTCTGTCTAAGATCAACTCATTACCAGTTGGTGTATCCACACACAAGGCTCTATCGAGAAACTCAACCTCTAACCCCAATGCAGATGCAAAAGAACTAGAGATAAAAGAATGGGAAGCACCAGAATCAACAAGAACTCGAGCCCAAGAACTAGAAACAAGAAAAATACCTCGAACAACTGCTCGACCTGCTGAGGCATCGGGTGGAGTGATCGCGAACACACGACCCTGAGTCCTCTGTCCCGACTGTGCACTGCCTTGCCCTGACTGCTGCTGGCTCATCATACCAGGGTTACCTCCTTTTGAATACCGAGATCCCTGTCCAGAATGTGCAGGCTGAACTGGCTGTGGAGCCCTGAATCCTGACTGAACTGGCTGTGCTTGTCCTGTCCTTTGTTGTGACCCAGCACTGCTCTGTGAACCCCATCCTAACTGCGGACAGTCCCTCTTTGTGTGTCCTAGCTGACCACACTGGAAACAAGTGATCGGACCCCTTGACTGTCTCTGAGGGCACTCACTCCGGTAGTGTCCCTGCTGATGGCACTCGAAACAAGTCACTCGATCCTTGACTGACCCAGTCGGCATAGTAATCGTCGGAGCAGAATGAACTGACTGTGAACCCTGAGAAAAATAAGATCTGCCCTTGGGTTTCTTCCTTTGGTGATCTCCAGAGAAGGAAGTCGTATCCCTAGCACGGTTCTTTGAATCTCTAATCCTTTGAAAGTCCTTAAACTCTTCTTCAGCTACCAATGCCTTGCGTAAAACAATAGCATAAGTGGGAACTTCTAATACTGCTATCTTGGCCCGTAGCTCAAACTTCAAACCCCTTACAAATTTCTTTGCCCGGTCCTCTTCAAGAGTCACCATCTCCCTACCAAACCTTGATAATGAAGTGAATTTATTAGCATATTCACCCACTGACATACTTCCCTGAATCAAGTGAATGAACTCGACCTTTAGAGCATCCCTCTTAGTCACTGGAAAATACTCGTCTAAGAACAAGGTCTTGAACGTATCCCAGTCCATAGTATCGGTGTCATGAGTGAACCCCACATTCTTCCACCACATACCCGCATCCTCCGTCAGATGATATGAAGCAAGAGAAACCCGAAGAATGCCATCCTGAATCCCTGCAACTCTGAAATCCCTTTCCATTCGCTCCAACCAATGCTCTGCGACGAATGGATCAGGTCCTCCGATAAAGTCCTGCGGTGCTAGCTTTTTAAACTCTTTCAAAATTCGCATTGTTCCGTTCCCCACATTCAGGTCTTGTGCACCTTGAATAGCCTCCCGTGCAATCCGCTGAAACGCACTGGCCATATCACGAGCAATCTGATCACCAACCTGGGGATCCACTGGTGCTCTCCTCGGAGGCATGATTCTATGTCACAAGAGATAGTGATTAGATACATTTAATTGCTAAATAATCAGCTTTATACTCTTGTAACTTCACATCAACACATTCCACTCAAAGGCAACAGTAAAACAAACGTTCACATAACTAGGCCTTATCCCGTCGTCCCAAAGGCAAAACGACCTAAAGCTCTGATACCACGTTGTCACGCCCCGAATCCGAAAACCCGGATAATGACTTAAATTTAATTAAAATTCATAAAAATATCAAATGGTCAAACTGGTCAACCGACATTGTTTATAATTCACTAGCGCGGAAGCGAAATAGAAATAATAAAATCATACCCAAATCCCGAAACCAAATCAAATTACAACACGAACACACTAGTCCAAAGCCAAACAATTACAAATCATAATAAGCACGCAATCTTTATTATTACATAAAGATGTAATTATTATAAGTTCAAATTCCACAAATATCCAGTAGCTCATGCATCATCCACCAACGGTTCTTTTCCTGAAAAATGATAAGGGGTGAGCACAAACGGCCCAGTAGAGAAAAATCATGAAGCGTAAGATTCCGCAAGTATGTAAATTAATGAATACGTATAGGGTCAAGTCTCTACCCTAGTCCAATGTCATGATATAAATGCATAAGGAATCATAATATAAACTCATGTAGAACAATTTAAATAATATCATCAAGATAATTTAAAAGTTCTATAATCACGAAATTAAAACCAATACTCTCAATACGAATTCAAATCCAACTATCACAACAGAGATAACATCAAATTCAAAATCATCAAATGGGAAAATTATGTCGTGAAACAAACCCTAGGACATGAACTACCTGTTCATCTGCCTAGTCGTCTTGGGGCTACTAACCCTACGGTGACGTCAACCAATCGCGCGATAATTCGAGGACTTGCACCCCGGGAGCTCCTTCGTCCCCCCATTGCTCACACCACACGACCATTTCCCAAAATCAACAACCAATCCACCATTCACAATTCACAATTCATAAATGTCATTCACATGCGCACATAAGTAATAAATATATCCGCACTCCATGATCCACCTAATAAAATTCTATCGTGGCATGAATCAATGCATTTAAACACATTAATGCAATTTCACAACTCATGTCAAACATAGCACAATAAGATGATGAATCTATATATAAACATTAAGATGCATAAATGAAGATTCTTAAACTCACACGATACCCCAATAAATCCCTACCTCAAACTTGATAAAATATCCAGTAAAATACCAACAATCAAAACAATATGGTTGTGTAGAGAATGAAGAAACGAACGGTTCTCCCTTCACGCCTTCATTTGTACCCTGTTATGCCCGAAACCAATTAACACATATTGAATAATTTTTATATACATAACCATATTTATTTTTATAATAAGATTTGCCAATAAACATTCTGATATATATAAATATCTACTAAAAAATATTCGGAATTAATAGACAAAATTTAGCTACTTAATTAAGAATCGAAAAGTTCGGTTTCGAATACTACCGTAAAACGGACAACAAGTAATCTATGATTTTTAGAAAACTCTACAGGTTTGATAAAAATATGAACTTTACAGGATACACTCCAAACCTCTAAGTAGATCTACTGTAAAATTTTCATAAGCTTTAATCAAAGGACAGTGGTCCAAAATAATTATAAAAGACAGCTTTCCTAACAGTTCCGAAAACTGAACACCCTTTACTCCAAGATTTTTACAAACCTATCCATGAATTATATGACTACCAAAATCTCCAGATTTACATATTATATACTCAAGATCAGGTGATAAAATTATAAGTACAAAATTAGAATTATAGATAGCTCAAATCGGTAACACAAGTTCCGGTTTTAAACTACAGTTAAAACTGAACAGTTACTACTCAACAATTTTTCTTACCAGTACAAATTAACTTACAATTCTTGATCTTCAGTACATATGTCCTAGACATATTCAAAATGTTATAATAAAAGTTTCAAGATTTATAAGAATACGAAACCATATGAAACAATTGGCTAAATCGAAACCGAAATCGGATCAGCAAGCAGTAAAATATCACTGGACAGCCTACTTCCGTGATTTTTAGAAAATTAAATATTTATCTACATGATCTGAAATTTTGAGAGATGATAATAGACATATACAAAATCATACTGTAAACGTTTCCAAAATTTATAAATAATTTAACATGGTCTATAAATTTCTCAAACCGAGTAAAAAAAACAAACGGTCTGCAGCAACAACAATATCCGAATAACATGTTTTTCCTAGATTTTTAATTAACTCTCTACTTATCTATAAATTCTGAAATTTTCAGGAACATATAATCACATACCTATATATGATCTGTAAAATTTTCATAAACTAATTTTGATCCATACATATATTATAAATTAGAGATCTAAAGCCTTGATTTTCACTAAACATGTAAACTAGCAATCTGGAATTTTTGAAAAATCAAATCAAATTAAATAATATAGATCACATACCGTAATTGGTATTAAACCGAAGATCGGAACACGTAGAACAACTTCCTAGTTGAGCACAAAATTGAATCCTCACTCTAAGATGCCCAAAATGTAGAGAGAAGAAGAAAGGAGAAAAATAGAGAATGATGGAAAAAATGGTTTTTGCTTGATTGTTGAGAATATGCAAAAGCTAACCTCAACACATCAATATAATGGCTGAAAATTTTCATCAAAAATGTCATAAAGTGGTGTCAATATAATAGATGTATGATTGAACCTTTAAATGATGGAGGAATATGCTTTTGGAAAGTTGAAGATAAAAATAAAATTAAACATGTGGAATTCGGTCACACATTTACACATAATGAATATATTGCAAAAGTTACCCTCATCTTTATCAAACTCAAAAGTAACCCCCACATTTAATTAAAATATCGAAACTACCCGATCAACGACAAAAATGAAAATTTTACAAAACATATAAATGAACCCAAAAATTCAAATCATACAATCCTTAATGTACAAAAACACATGCAATGCCACATAATGCACAAGATAAAAAAATAATAATTTATAACCGAAGAAAAAGAAATTATTTAAATAAACCCGGTCATTACAGAGAAGGTTGGAGGGAAAGCAAAGGGCCCGCTAGGAGCGTGTGCACAATTTTGTTATGCTTTATAGCGTTGGTTTCCATAAGAGTCTTATAATGGTGAAGAAATGGTGTACAGAAACCGATTCAACTTACTAGTAGGAGTCGAGTGAAATCCGTCCCACTTAGAAAGAAGAGAAGGTTGGAGGGAAAGAAAAGGGTCAGTTAGGAGTGTGTGGACTATTCTAGTATGCTTTATAGTGTTGTTCTCCATAATAGTCATACAATGCGAAAGGAATGATGTCCACAGACCGATTCAAATTGTAGGACGATTCGAGTGAAATCCATCCCACTTAGAAAGTAAATGAGGTTGGAGGGAAACAAAACGGCCAGTTTGGAGCCTGTGGACTATTCTGGAATGCATTATAGTGTTATTGTCCAAAATAGTCTTATAATGGTGAAGCAATGATGTGCAAACACCTATTCAACTTATTCGTAGGATTTGAGTTAAATACGTCCCACTTAGAAAGAAGGGAAGGTTGGAGAGAAAGAAAATGGCTAGTTAGGAGCGTGTCGACAATTTTGTTATGCTTTATAGTGTTGTTTTCCATAAGAGTCTTATAATGGTGAAGGAATGGTGTACAAAAACCGATTCAACTTATACTACAATTCGTGTTAAATTCGTCCCACTTAGAATGCAAATGTTGTTGTATAGAAAGAAAAGGGCCAATAAGGAGCGTGTTGGCTATTCTGGTATGCTTTATAGTGTTGTTGTCAATAATAGTGTTATAAAGGTGAAAGAATGATGTACAAACACCAATTCAACATATTATTTGGATTCGAGTGAAATCCGTCCCGCTTAGAAAGAAGAGAAGGTTGGACAGGGAGAAAAGGGCCAGTTAGGAGCGTGCGCACTATTTTGGTATGCTTTAAAGTGTTGTTGTCCATAATAGTCTTATAATGGTGAAGGAATGATGTACAAATACCGATTTAACTTATTCTAGTATGCTTTATAGTGTTGTTCTCCATAATAGTCATATAATGCGAAAGGAATGATGTCCACAGACTGATTCAAATTGTAGGATGATTCGAGTGAAATCCATCCCACTTAGAAAGTAAATGAGGTTGGAGGGAAAGAAAACGGCTAGTTTGGAGCCTGTGGACTATTCTGGAATGCATTATAGTGTTATTGTCCAAAATAGTCTTATAATGGTGAAGCAATGATGTGCAAACACCTATTCAACTTAGTCGTAGGATTTGAGTTAAATGCGTCCCACTTAGAAAGAAGGGAAGGTTGGAGAGAAAGAAAAGGGCTAGTTAGGAGCGTGTCGACAATTTTGTTATGCTTTATAGTGTTGTTTTCCACAAGAGTCTTATAATGGTGAAGGAATGGTGTACAAAAACCGATTCAACTTATACTACAATTCGTGTTAAATCCGTCCCACTTAGAATGCAAATGTTGTTGTATAGAAAGAAAAGGGCCAATATGGAGCGTGTTGGCTATTCTGGTATGCTTTATAGTGTTGTTGTCAATAATAGTGTTATAAAGGTGAAAGAATGATGTACAAACACCAATTCAACATATTATTAGGATTCTAGTGAAATCCGTCCCGCTTAGAAAGAAGAGAAGGTTGAACAGGGAGAAAAGGGCCAGTTAGGAGCGTGCGCACTGTTTTGGTATGCTTTAAAGTGTTGTTGTCCATAATAGTCTTATAATGGTGAAGGAATGATGTACAAATACCGATTTAACTTATTCTAGTATGCTTTATAGTGTTGTTCTCCATAATAGTCATATAATGCGAAAGGAATGATGTCCACAGACTGATTCAAATTGTAGGATGATTCGAGTGAAATCCATCCCACTTAGAAACTAAATGAGGTTGGAGGGAAAGAAAACGGCCAGTTTGGAGCCTGTGGACTATTCTGGAATGCATTATAGTGTTATTGTCCAAAATAGTCTTATAATGGTGAAGCAATGATGTGCAAACACCTTTTCAACTTATTCGTAGGATTTGAGTTAAATGCGTCCCACTTAGAAAGAAGGGAAGGTTGGAGAGAAAGAAAAGGGCTAGTTAGGAGCGTGTCGACAATTTTGTTATGCTTTATAGTGTTGTTTTCCATAAGAGTCTTATAATGGTGAAGGAATGGTGTACAAAAACCGATTCAACTTATACTACAATTCGTGTTAAATCCGTCCCACTTAGAATGCAAATGTTGTTGTATAGAAAGAAAAGGGCCAATAAGGAGCGTGTTGTCTATTTTGGTATGCTTTATAGTGTTGTTGTCAATAATAGTGTTATAAAGGTGAAAGAATGATGTACAAACACCAATTCAACATATTATTAGGATTCGCGTGAAATCCGTCCCGCTTAGAAAGAAGAGAAGGTTGGACAGGGAGAAAAGGGCCAGTTAGGAGCGTGCGCACTGTTTTGGTATGCTTTAAAGTGTTGTTGTCCATAATAGTCTTATAATGGTGAAGGAATGATGTACAAATACCGATTTAACTTATTAGTAGGATTCGAGTTAAATACGTCCCACTTAGAAAGAAGAGAAGGTTGGAGGGAAAGCAAAGGGCCCGCTAGGAGCGTGGACACAATTTTGTTATGCTTTATAGTGTTGGTTTGCATAAGAGTCTTATAATGGTGAAGGAATGGTGTACAAAAACCGATTCAACTTATACAACAATTCGTGTTAAATCCGTCCCACTTAGAATGCAAATGTTGTTGTATAGAAAGAAAAGGGCCAATAAGGAGCGTATTGGCTATTCTGGTATGCTTTATAGTGTTGTTGTCAATAATAGTGTTATAAAGGTGAAAGAATGATGTACAAACACCAATTCAACATATTATTAGGATTCGAGTGAAATCCGTCCCGCTTAGAAAGAAGAGAAGGTTGGACAGGGAGAAAAGGGCCAGTTAGGAGCGTGCGCACTGTTTTGGTATGCTTTAAAGTGTTGTTGTCCATAATAGTCTTATAATGGTGAAGGAATGATGTACAAATACCGATTTAACTTATTAGTAGGATTCGAGTTAAATACGTCCCACTTAGAAAGAAGAGAAGGTTGGAGGGAAAACAAAGGGCCCGCTAGGAGCGTGTGCACAATTTTGTTATGCTTTATAGTGTTGGTTTCCATAAGAGTCTTATAATGGTGAAGAAATGGTGTACAAAAACCGATTCAACTTACTAGTAGGAGTCGAGTGAAATCCGTCCCACTTAGAAAGAAGAGAAGGTTGGAGGGAAAGAAAAAGGTCAGTTAGGAGCGTGTGGACTATTCTAGTATGCTTTATAGTGTTGTTCTCCATAATATTCATATAATGCGAAAGGAATGATGTCCACAGACCGATTAAAATTGTAGGACGATTCGAGTGAAATCCATCCCACTTAGAAAGTAAATGAGGTTGGAGGGAAAGAAAACGGCCAGTTTGGAGCCTGTGGACTATTCTGGAATGCATTATAGTGTTATTGTCCAAAATAGTCTTATAATGGTGAAGCAATGATGTGCAAACACCTATTCAACTTATTCGTAGGATTTGAGTTAAATACGTCCCACTTAGAAAGAAGGGAAGGTTGGAGAGAAAGAAAAGGGCTAGTTAGGAGCGTGTCGACAATTTTGTTATGCTTTATAGTGTTGTTTTCCATAAGAGTCTTATAATGGTGAAGGAATGGTGTACAAAAACCGATTCAACTTATACTACAATTCGTGTTAAATCCGTCCCACTTAGAATGCAAATGTTGTTGTATAGAAAGAAAAGGGCCAATAAGGAGCGTGTTGGCTATTCTGGTATGCTTTATAGTGTTGTTGTCAATAATAGTGTTATAAAGGTGAAAGAATGATGTACAAACACTAATTCAACATACTATTAGGATTCGAGTGAAATCCGTCCCGCTTTGAAAGAAGAGAAGGTTGGACAGGGAGAAAAGGGCCAGTTAGGAGCGTGCGCACTGTTTTGGTATGCTTTAAAGTGTTGTTGTCTATAATAGTCTTATAATGGTGAAGGAATGATGTACAAATACCGATTTAACTTATTAGTAGGATTCGAGTTAAATACGTCCCACTTAGAAAGAAGAGAAGGTTGGAGGGAAAGCAAAGGGCCCGCTAGGAGCGTGTGCACAATTTTGTTATGCTTTATAGCGTTGGTTTCCATAAGAGTCTTATAATGGTGAAGAAATGGAGTACAAAAACCGATTCAACTTACTCGTAGGAGTCGAGTGAAATCCGTCCCACTTAGAAAGAAGAGAAGGTTGGAGGGAAAGAAAAGGGTCAGTTAGGAGCGTGTGGACTATTCTAGTATGCTTTATAGTGTTGTTCTCCATAATAGTCATATAATGCGAAAGGAATGATGTCCACAGACCGATTCAAATTGTAGGACGATCCGAATGAAATCCATCCCACTTAGAAAGTAAATGAGGTTGGAGGGAAAGAAAACGGCCAGTTTGGAGCCTGTGGACTATTCTGGAATGCATTATAGTGTTATTGTCCAAAATAGTCTTATAATGGTGAAGCAATGATGTGCAAACACCTATTCAACTTATTCGTAGGATTTGAGTTAAATACGTCCCACTTAGAAAGAAGGGAAGGTTGGAGAGAAAGAAAAGGGCTAGTTAGGAGCGTGTCGACAATTTTGTTATGCTTTATAGTGTTGTTTTCCATAAGAGTCTTATAATGGTGAAGGAATGGTGTACAAAAACCGATTCAACTTATACTACAATTCGTGTTAAATCCGTCCCACTTAGAATGCAAATGTTGTTGTATAGAAAGAAAAGGGCCAATAAGGAGCGTGTTGGCTATTCTGGTATGCTTTATAGTGTTGTTATCAATAATAGTGTTATAAAGGTGAAAGAATGATGTACAAAAACCAATTCAACATATTATTAGGATTCGAGTAAAATCCGTCCCGCTTAGAAAGAAGAGAAGGTTGGACAGGGAGAAAAGGGCCAGTTAGGAGCGTGCGCACTGTTTTGGTATGCTTTAAAGTGTTGTTGTCCATAATAGTCTTATAATGGTGAAGGAATGATGTACAAATACCGATTTAACTTATTCTAGTATGCTTTATAGTGTTGTTATCCATAATAGTCATATAATGCGAAATGAATGATGTCCACAGACTGATTCAAATTGTAGGATGATTCGAGTGAAATCCATCCCACTTAGAAAGTAAATGAGGTTGGAGGGAAAGAAAACGGCCAGTTTGGAGCCTGTGGACTATTCTGGAATGCATTATAGTGTTATTGTCCAAAATAGTCTTATAATGGTGAAACAATGATGTGCAAACACCTATTCAACATATTCGTAGGATTTGAGTTAAATACGTCCCACTTAGAAAGAAGGGAAGGTTGGAAAGAAAGAAAAGGGCTAGTTAGGAGCGTGTCGACAATTTTGTTATGCTTTATAGTGTTGTTTTCCATAAGAGTCTTATAATGGTGAAGGAATGGTGTACAAAAACCGATTCAACTTATACTACAATTCGTGCTAAATCCGTCCCACTTAGAATGCAAATGTTGTTGTATAGAAAGAAAAGGGCCAATAAGGAGCGTGTTGGCTATTCTGGTATGCTTTATAGTGTTGTTGTCAATAATAGTGTTATAAAGGTGAAAGAATGATGTACAAACACCAATTCAACATATTATTAGGATTCGAGTGAAATCCGTCCCGCTTAGAAAGAAGAGAAGGTTGGACAGGGAGAAAAGGGCCAGTTAGGAGCGTGCGCACTGTTTTGGTATGCTTTAAAGTATTGTTGTCCATAATAGTCTTATAATGGTGAAGGAATAATGTACAAATACCGATTTAACTTATTAGTAGAATTCGAGTTAAATACGTCCCACTTAGAAAGAAGAGAAGGTTGGAGGGAAAGCAAAGGGCCCGCTAGGAGCGTGTGCACAATTTTGTTATGCTTTATAGTGTTGGTTTCCATAAGAGTCTTATAATGGTAAAGAAATGGAGTACAAAAACCGATTCAACTTACTAGTAGGAGTCGAGTGAAATCCGTCCCACTTAGAAAGAAGAGAAGGTTGGAGGGAAAGAAAAGGGTCAGTTAGGAGCGTGTGAACTATTCTGGTATGATTTATAGTGTTGTTCTCCATAATAGTCATATAATGCGGAAGGAATGATGTCCACAGACCGATTCAAATTGTAGGACGGTTTGAGTAAAATCCATCCCACTTAGAAAGTAAATGAGGTTGGAGGGAAAGAATATGGCCAGTTTGGAGCCTGTGGACTATTCTGGAATGCATTATAGTGTTATTGTCCAAAATAGTCTTATAATGGTGAAGCAATGATGTGCAAACACCTATTCAACTTATTCGCAGGATTTGAGTTAAATACGTCCCACTTAGAAAGAAGGGAAGGTTGGAGAGAAAGAAAAGGGCTAATTAGGAGCGTGTCGACAATTTTGTTATGCTTTGTAGTGTTGTTTTCCATTAGAGTCTTATAATGGTGAAGGAATGGTGTACAAAAACCGATTCAACTTATACTACAATTCGTGTTAAATCCGTCCCACTTAGAATGCAAATGTTGTTGTATAAAAAGAAAAGGGCCAATAAGGAGCGTGTTGGCTATTCTGGTATGCTTTATAGTGTTGTTATCAATAATAGTGTTATAAAGGTGAAAGAATGATGTACAAAAACCAATTCAACATATTATTAGGATTCGAGTAAAATCCGTCCCGCTTAGAAAGAAGAGAAGGTTGGACAGGGAGAAAAGGGCCAGTTAGGAGCGTGCGCACTGTTTTGGTATGCTTTAAAGTGTTGTTGTCCATAATAGTCTTATAATGGTGAAGGAATGATGTACAAATACCGATTTAACTTATTCTAGTATGCTTTATAGTGTTGTTATCCATAATAGTCATATAATGCGAAAGGAATGATGTCCACAGACTGATTCAAATTGTAGGATGATTCGAGTGAAATCCATCCCACTTAGAAAGTAAATGAGGTTGGAGGGAAAGAAAACAGCCAGTTTGGAGCATGTGGACTATTCTGGAATGCATTATAGTGTTATTGTCCAAAATAGTCTTATAATGGTGAAGCAATGATGTGCAAACACCTATTCAACTTATTCGTAGGATTTGAGTTAAATACGTCCCACTTAGAAAGAAGGGAAGGTTGGAGAGAAAGAAAAGGGCTAGTTAGGAGAGCGTCGACAATTTTGTTATGCTTTATAGTGTTGTTTTCCATAAGAGTCTTATAATGGTGAAGGAATGGTGTACCTAAACTGATTCAACTTATACTACAATTCGTGTTAAATCCGTCCCACTTAGAATGCAAATGTTGTTGTATAGAAAGAAAAGGGCCAATAAGGAGCGTGTTGGCTATTCTGGTATGCTTTATAGTGTTGTTGTCAATAATAGTGTTATAAAGGTGAAAGAATGATGTACAAACACTAATTCAACATACTATTAGGATTCGAGTGAAATCCGCCCCGCTTTGAAAGAAGAGAAGGTTGGACAGGGAGAAAAGGGCCAGTTAGGAGCGTGCGCACTGTTTTGGTATGCTTTAAAGTGTTGTTGTCTATAATAGTCTTATAATGGTGAAGGAATGATGTACAAATACCGATTTAACTTATTAGTAGGATTCGAGTTAAATACGTCCCACTTAGAAAGAAGAGAAGGTTGGAGGGAAAGCAAAGGGCCCGCTAGGAGCGTGTGCACAATTTTGTTATGCTTTATAGTGTTGGTTTCCATAAGAGTCTTATAATGGTGAAGAAATGGTGTACAAAAACCGATTCAATTTACTAGTAGGAGTCGAGTGAAATCCGTCCCACTTAGAAAGAAGAGAAGGTTGGAGGGAAAGAAAAGGGTCAGTTAGGAGCGTGTGTACTATTCTGGTATGATTTATAGTGTTGTTCTCCATAATAGTCATATAATGCGGAAGGAATGATGTCCACAGACCGATTCAAATTGTTGGACGATTTGAGTAAAATCCATCCCACTTAGAAAGTAAATGAGGTTGGAGGGAAAGAATAGGGTCAGTTAGGAGCGTGTGGACTATTCTGGAATGCATTATAGTGTTATTGTCCAAACTAGTCTTATAATGGTGAAGCAATGATGTGCAAACACCTATTCAAATTATTCGTAGGATTTGAGTTAAATACGTCTCACTTAGAAAGAAGGGAAGGTTGGAGAGAAAGAAAAGGGCTAGTTAGGAGAGTGTCGACAATTTTGTTATGCTTTATAGTGTTGGTTTCCATAAGAGTCTTATAATGGTGAAGAAATGGTGTACAAAAACCGATTTAACTTACTAGTTGGAGTCGAGTGAAATCCGTCCCACTTAGAATGCAAATGTTGTTGTATAGAAAGAAAAGGGCCAATAAGGAGCGTGTTGGCTATTCTGGTACGCTTTATAGTGTTGTTGTCAATAATAGTGTTATAAAGGTGAAAGAATGATGTACAAACACCAATTCAACATATTATTAGGATTCGAGTGAAATCCATCCCGCTTAGAAAGAAGAGAAGGTTGGACAGGGAGAAAAGGGCCAGTTAGGAGCGTGCGCACTGTTTTGGTATGCTTTAAAGTGTTGTTGTCCACAATAGTCTTATAATGGTGAAGGAATGATGTACAAATACCGATTTAACTTATTAGTAGGATTCGAGTTAAATACGTCCCACTTAGAAAGAAGAGAAGGTTGGAGGGAAAGCAAAGGGCCCGCTAGGAGCGTGTGCACAATTTTCTTATGGTTTATAGTGTTGGTTTCCATAAGAGTCTTATAATGGTGAAGAAATGGTGTACAAAAACCGGTTCAACTTACTAGTAGGAGTCGAGTGAAATCCGTCCCACTTAGAAAGGAGAGAAGGTTGGAGGGAAAGAAAAGGGTCAGTTAGGAGCGTGTGGACTATTCTGGTCTGCTATATAGTGTTGTTCTCCATAATAGTCATATAATGCGGAAGGAATGATGTCCACAGACCGATTCAAATTGTAGGACGATTCGAGTGAAATCCATCCCACTTAGAAAGTAAATGAGGTTTGAGGGAAAGAAAACGGCCAGTTTGGAGCCTGTGGACTATTCTGGAATGCATTATAGTGTTATTGTCCAAAATAGTCTTATAATGGTGAAGCAATGATGTGCAAACACCTATGCAACTTATTCGTAGGATTTGAGTTAAATACGTCCCACTTAGAAAGAAGGGAAGGTTGGAGAGAAAGAAAAGGGCTAGTTAGGAGCGTGTCGACAATTTTGTCATGCTTTATAGTGTTGTTTTCCATAAGAGTCTTATAATGGTGAAGGAATGGTGTTCAAAAACCGATTCAACTTATACTACAATTCGTGTTAAATCCGTCCCACTTAGAATGCAAATGTTGTTGTATAGAAAGAAAAGGGCCAATAAGGAGCGTGTTGGCTATTCTGGTATGCTTTATAGTGTTGTTGTCAATAATAGTGTTATAAAGGTGAAAGAATGATGGACAAACACCAATTCAACATATTATTAGGATTCGAGTGAAATCCGTCCCGCTTAGAAAGAAGAGAAGGTTGGACAGGGAGAAAAGGGCCAGTTAGGAGCGTGCGCACTGTTTTGGTATGCTTTAAAGTATTGTTGTCCACAATAGTCTTATAATGGTGAAGGAATGATGTACAAATACCGATTTAACTTATATTAGGATTCGAGTTAAATACGTCCCACTTAGAAAGAAGAGAAGGTTGGAGGGAAAGAAAAGGGCCCGCTAGGAGCGTGTGCACAATTTTGTTATGCTTTATAGTGTTGGTTTCCATAAGAGTCTTATAATGGTGAAGAAATGGTGTACAAAAACCGATTCAACTTACTAGTAGGAGTCGAGTGAAATCCGTCCCACTTAGAAAGAAGAGAAGGTTGGAGGGAAAGAAAAGGGTCAGTTAGGAGCGTCTGGACTATTCTAGTATGCTTTATAGTGTTGTTCTCCATAATAGTCATATAATGCGAAAGGAATGATGTCCACAGACCGATTCAAATTGTAGGACGATTCGAGTAAATGAGGTTGGAGGGAAAGAAAACGGCCAGTTTGGAGCCTATGGACTATTCTGGAATGCATTATAGTGTTATTGTCCAAAATAGTCTTATAATGGTGAAGCAATGATTTGCAAACACCTATTCAACTTATTCGTAGGATTTGAGTTAAATACGTCCCACTTAGAAAGAAGGGAAGGTTGGAGAGAAAGAAAAGCGCTAGTTAGGAGCGTGTCGACAATTTTGTTATGCTTTATAGTGTTGTTTTCCATAAGAGTCTTATAATGGTGAAGGAATGGTCTACAAAAACCGATTCAACTTATACTACAATTCGTGTTAAATCCGTCCCACTTAGAATGCAAATGTTGTTGTATAGAAAGAAAAGGGCCAATAAGGAGCGTGTTGGCTATTCTGGTACGCTTTATAGTGTTGTTGTCAATAATAGTGTTATAAAGGTGAAAGAATGATGTACAAACACCAATTCAACATATTATTAGGATTCGAGTGAAATCCGTCCCGCTTAGAAAGAAGAGAAGGTTGGACAGGGAGAAAAGGGCCAGTTAGGAGCGTGCGCACTGTTTTGGTATGCTTTAAAGTATTGTTGTCCATAATAGTCTTATAATGGTGAAGGAATAATGTACAAATACCGATTTAACTTATTAGTAGAATTCGAGTTAAATACGTCCCACTTAGAAAGAAGAGAAGGTTGGAGGGAAAGCAAAGGGCCCGCTAGGAGCGTGTGCACAATTTTGTTATGCTTTATAGTGTTGGTTTCCATAAGAGTATTATAATGGTAAAGAAATGGAGTACAAAAACCGATTCAACTTACTAGTAGGAGTCGAGTGAAATCCGTCCCACTTAGAAAGAAGAGAAGGTTGGAGGGAAAGAAAAGGGTCAGTTAGGAGCGTGTGTACTATTCAGGTATGATTTATAGTGTTGTTCTCCATAATAGTCATATAATGCGGAAGGAATGATGTCCACAGACCGATTCAAATTGTAGGACGATTTGAGTAAAATCCATCCCACTTAGAAAGTAAATGAGGTTGGAGGGAAAGAAAACGGCCAGTTTGGAGCCTGTGGACTATTCTGGAATGCATTATAGTGTTTTCTCCAAAATAGTCTTATAATGGTGAAGCAATGATGTACAAATACCGATTTAACTTATTAGTAGGATTCGAGTTAAATACGTCACACTTAGAAAGAAGAGAAGGTTGGAGGGAAAGCAAAGGGCCCGCTATGAGCGTGTGCACAATTTTGTTATGCTTTATAGTGTTGTATTCCATAAGAGTTTTATAATGGTGAAGAAATGGTGTACAAAAACCTATTCAACTTACTAGTAGGAGTCGAGTGAAATCCGTCCCACTTAGAAAGAAGAGAAGGTTGGAGGGAAAGAAAAGGGTCAGTTAGGAGCGTCTGGACTATTATGGTATGCTATATAGTGTTGTTCTCCATAATAGTCATATAATGCGGAAGGAATGATGTCCACAGACCGATTCAAATTGTAGGACGATTCGAGTGAAATCCATCCCACTTAGAAAGTAAATGAGGTTGGAGGGAAAGAAAACGGCCAGTTTGGAGCCTGTGGACTATTCTGGAATGCATTATAGTGTTATTGTCGAAAATAGTCTTATAATGGTGAAGCAATGATGTGCAAACACCTATTCAACTTATTCGAAGGATTTGAGTTAAATACGTCCCACTTAGAAAGAAGGGAAGGTTGGAGAGAAAGAAAAGGGCTAGTTAGGAGCTTGTCGACAATTTTGTTATGCTTTATAGTGTTGTTTTCCATAAGAGTCTTATAATGGTGACGGAATGGTGTAGAAAAACCGATTCAACTTATACTACAATTCGTGTTAAATCCGTCCCATTTAGAATGCAAATGTTGTTGTATAGAAAGAAAAGGGCCAATAAGGAGTGTGTTGGCTATTCTGGTACGCTTTATAGTGTTGTTGTCAATAATAGTGTTATAAAGGTGAAAGAATGATGTACAAACACCAATTCAACATATTATTAGGATTCGAGTGAAATCCGTCCCGCTTAGAAAGAAGAGAAGGTTGGACAGGGAGAAAAGGGCCAGTTAGGAGCGTGCGCATAGTTTTGGTATGCTTTAAAGTGTTGTTGTCCATAATAGTCTTATAATGGTGAAGGAATGATGTATAAATACCGATTTAACTTATTAGTAGGATTCGAGTTAAATACGTCCCACTTGGAAAGAAGAGAAGGTTGGAGAGAAAGCAAAGGGCCCGCTAGGAGCGTGTGCACAATTTTGTTATGCTTTATAGTGTTGGTTTCCATAAGAGTCTTATAATGGTGAAGAAATGGTGTACAAAAACCGATTCAACTTACTAGTAGGAGTCGAGTGAAATCCGTCCCACTTAGAAAGAAGAGAAGGTTGGAGGGAAAGAAAAGGGTCAGTTAGGAGCGTGTGGACTATTCTAGTATGCTTTATAGTGTTGTTCTCCATAATAGTCATATAATGCGAAAGGAATGATGTCCACAGACCGATTCAAATTGTAGGACGATTCGAGTGAAATCCATCCCACTTAGAAAGTAAATGAGGTTGGAGGGAAAGAAAACGGCCAGTTTGGAGCCTGTGGACTATTCTGGAATGCATTATAGTGTTATTGTCCAAAATAGTCTTATAATGGTGAAGCAATGATGTGCAAATACCTATTCAACTTATTCGTAGGATTTGAGTTAAATACGTCCCACTTAGAAAGAAGGGAAGGTTGGAGAGAAAGAAAAGGGCTACTTAGGAGCATGTCGACAATTTTGTTATGCTTTATAGTGTTGTTTTCCATAATAGTCTTATAATGGTGAAGGAATGGTGTACAAAAACCGATTCAACTTATACTACAATTCGTGTTAAATCCGTCCCACTTAGAATGCAAATGTTGTTGTATAGAATGAAATGGGCCAATAAGGAGCGTGTTGGCTATTCTGGTATGCTTTATAGTGTTGTTGTCAATAATAGTGTTATAAAGGTGAAAGAATGATGTACAAACACCAATTCAACATATTATTAGGATTCGAGTGAAATCCGTCCCGCTTAGAAAGAAGAGAAGGTTGGACAGGGAGAAAAGGGCCAGTTAGGAGCGTGCGCACTGTTTTGGTATGCATTAAAGTGTTGTTGTCCATAATAGTCTTATAATGGTGAAGGAATGATGTACAAATACCGATTTAACTTATTAGTAGGATTCGAGTTAAATACGTCACACTTAGAAAGAAGAGAAGGTTGGAGGGAAAGCAAAGGGCCCGCTATGAGCGTGTGCACAATTTTGTTATGCTTTATAGTGTTGTATTCCATAAGAGTTTTATAATGGTGAAGAAATGGTGTACAAAAACCGATTCAACTTACTAGTAGGAGTCGAGTGAAATCCGTCCCACTTAGAAAGAAGAGAAGGTTGGAGGGAAAGAAAAGGGTCAGTTAGGAGCGTCTGGACTATTATGGTATGCTATATAGTGTTGTTCTCCATAATAGTCATATAATGCGGAAGGAATGATGTCCACAGACCGATTCAAATTGTAGGACGATTCGAGTGAAATCCATCCCACTTAGAAAGTAAATGAGGTTGGAGGGAAAGAAAACGGCCAGTTTGGAGCCTGTGGACTATTCTGGAATGCATTATAGTGTTATTGTCCAAAATAGTCTTATAATGGTGAAGCAATGATGTGCAAACACCTATTCAACTTATTCGAAGGATTTGAGTTAAATACGTCCCACTTAGAAAGAAGGGAAGGTTGGAGAGAAAGAAAAGGGCTAGTTAGGAGCTTGTCGACAATTTTGTTATGCTTTATAGTGTTGTTTTCCATAAGAGTCTTATAATGGTGACGGAATGGTGTAGAAAAACCGATTCAACTTATACTACAATTCGTGTTAAATCCGTCCCACTTAGAATGCAAATGTTGTTGTATAGAAAGAAAAGGGCCAATAAGGAGCGTGTTGGCTATTCTGGTATGCTTTATAGTGTTGTTGTCAATAATAGAGTTATAAAGGTGAAAGAATGATGTACAAACACCTATTCAACATATTATTAGGATTCGAGTGAAATCCGTCCCGCTTAGAAAGAAGAGAAGGTTGGACAGGGAGAAAAGGGCCAGTTAGGAGCGTGCGCACTGTTTTGGTATGCATTAAAGTGTTGTTGTCCATAATAGTCTTATAATGGTGAAGGAATGATGTACAAATACCGATTTAACTTATTAGTAGGATTCGAGTTAAATACGTCACACTTAGAAAGAAGAGAAGGTTGGAGGGAAAGCAAAGGGCCCGCTAGGAGCGTGTGCAAAATTTTGTTATGCTTTATAGTGTTGTTTTCCATAATAGTCTTATAATGGTGAAGGAATGGTGTACAAAAACCGATTCAACTTATACTACAATTCGTGTTAAATCCGTCCCACTTAGAATGCAAATGTTGTTGTATAGAATGAAATGGGCCAATAAGGAGCGTGTTGGCTATTCTGATATGCTTTATAGTGTTGTTGTCAATGATAGTGTTATAAAGGTGAAAGAATGATGTACAAACACCAATTCAACATATTATTAGGATTCGAGTGAAATCCGTCCCGCTTAGAAAGAAGAGAAGGTTGGACAGGGAGAAAAGGGCCAGTTAGGAGCGTGCGCACTGTTTTGGTATGCTTTAAAGTTTTGTTGTCCATAATAGTCTTATAATGGTGAAGGAATGATGTACAAATACCGATTTAACTTATTAGTAGGATTCGAGTTAAATACGTCACACTTAGAAAGAAGAGAAGGTTGGAGGGAAAGCAAAGGGCCCGCTAGGAGCGTGTGCAAAATTTTGTTATGCTTTATAGTGTTGGTTTCCATAAGAGTCTTATAATGGTGAAGAAATGGTGTACAAAAACCGATTCAACTTACTAGTAGGAGTCGAGTGAAATCCGTCTCACTTAGAAAGAAGAGAAGGTTGGAGGGAAAGAAAAGGGTCAGTTAGGAGCGTGTGGACTATTCTAGTATGCTTTATAGTGTTGTTCTCCATAATAGTCATATAATACGGAAGGAATGATGTCCACAGACCGATTCAAATTGCAGGACGATTCGAGTGAAATCCATCCCACTTAGAAAGTAAATGAGGTTGGAGGGAAAGAAAACGGTCAGTTTAGAGCCTGTGGACTATTCTGGAATGCATTATAGTGTTATTGTCCAAAATAGTCTTATAATGGTGAAGCAATGATGTGCAAATAACTATTCAACTTATTCGTAGGATTTGAGTTAAATACGTCCCACTTAGAAAGAAGGGAAGGTTGGAGAGAAAGAAAAGGGCTACTTAGGAGCGTGTCGACAATTTTGTTATGCTTTATAGTGTTGTTTTCCATAATAGTCTTATAATGGTGAAGGAATGGTGTACAAAAACCGATTCAACTTATACTACAATTCGTGTTAAATCCGTCCCACTTAGAATGCAAATGTTGTTGTATAGAATGAAATGGGCCAATAAGGAGCGTGTTGGCTATTCTGGTATGCTTTATAGTGTTGTTGTCAATAATAGTGTTATAAAGGTGAAAGAATGATGTACAAACACCAATTCAACATATTATTAGGATTCGAGTGAAATCCGTCCCGCTTAGAAAGAAGAGAAGGTTGGACAGGGAGAAAAGGGCCAGTTAGGAGCGTGCGCACTGTTTTGGTATGCTTTAAAGTTTTGTTGTCCATAATAGTCTTATAATGGCGAAGGAATGATGTACAAATACCGATTTAACTTATTAGTAGGATTCGAGTTAAATACGTCACACTTAGAAAGAAGAGAAGGTTGGAGGGAAAGCAAAGGGCCCGCTAGGAGCGTGTGCACAATTTTGTTATGCTTTACAGTGTTGGTTTCGATAAGAGTCTTATAATGGTGAAGAAATGGTGTACAAAAACCGATTCAACTTACTAGTAGGAGTCGAGTGAAATCCGTCCCACTTAGAAAGAAGAGAAGGTTGGAGGGAAAGAAAAGGGTCAGTTAGGAGCGTGTGGACTATTCTGGTATACTTAATAGTGTTGTTCTCCATAATAGTCATATAATACGGAAGGAAGGATGTCCACAGACCGATTCAAATTGTAGGACGATTCGAGTGAAATCCATCCCACTTAGAAAGTAAATGAGGTTGGAGGGAAAGAAAACGGTCAGTTTGGAGCCTGTGGACTATTCTGGAATGCATTATAGTGTTATTGTCCGAAATAGTCTTATAATGGTGAAACAATGATGTGCAAATACCTATTCAACTTATTCGTAGGATTTGAATTAAATACGTCCCACTTAGAAAGAAGGGAAGGTTGGAGAGAAAGAAAAGGGCTACTTAGGAGCGTGTCGACAATTTTGTTATGCTTTATATTGTTGTTTTCCATAAGAGTCTTATGATGGTGAAGAATTGGTGTACAAAAACCGATTCAACTTACACTCCAATTCGTGTTAAATCCGTCCCTCTTAGAACGCAAATGTCGTTGTATAGAAAGAAAAGGGCCAATAAGGAGCGTGTTGGCTATTCTGGTATGCTTTATAGTGTTGTTGTCAATAATAGTGTTATAAAGGTGAAAGAATGATGTACAAACACCAATTCAACATATTATTAGGATTCGAGTGAAATCCGTCCCGCTTAGAAAGAAGAGAAGGTTGGACAGGGAGAAAAAGGCCAGTTAGGAGCGTGCGCACTGTTTTGGTATGCTTTAAAGTGTTGTCGTCCATAATAGTCTTATAATGGTGAAGGAATGATGTACAAATACCGATTTAACTTATTAGTGGGATTCGAGTTAAATACGTCACACTTAGAAAGAAGAGAAGGTTGGAGAGAAAGCAAAGGGCCCGCTAGGAGCGTGTGCACAATTTTGTTATGCTTTATAGTGTTGGTTTCCATAAGAGTCTTATAATGGTGAAGAAATGGTGTACAAAAACCGATTCAACTTACTAGTAGGAGTCGAGTGAAATCCGTCCCACTTAGAAAGAAGAGAAGGTTGGAGGGAAAGAAAAGGGTCAGTTAGGAGCGTGTGGACTATTCTGGTATGCTTTATAGTGCTGTTCTCCATAATAGTCATATAATGCGGAAGGAATGATGTCCACAGACCGATTCAAATTGTAGGACGATTCGAGTGAAATCCATCCCACTTAGAAAGTAAATGAGGTTGGAGGGAAAGAAAACGGCCAGTTTGGAGCCTGTGGACTATTCTGGAATGCATTATAGTGTTATTGTCCAAAATAGTCTTATAATGGTGAAGCAATGATGTGCAAACACCTATTCAACTTATTCGTAGGATTTGAGTGAAATGCGTCCCACTTAGAAAGAAGGGAAGGTTGGAGAGAAAGAAAAGGGCTAGTTAGGATAGTGTCGATAATTTTGTTATGCTTTATCGTGTTGTTTTCCATTAGAGTCTTATAATGGTGAAGGAATGGTGTAGAAAAACCGATTCAACTTATACTACAATTCGTGTTAAATCCGTCCCACTTAGAATGCAAATGTTGTTGTATAGAAAGAAAAGGGCCAATAAGGAGCGTGTTGGCTATTCTGGTATGCTTTATAGTGTTGTTGTCAATAATAGTGTTATAAAGGTGAAAGAATGATGTACAAACACCAATTCAACATATTATTAGGATTCGAGTGAAATCCGTCCCGCTTAGAAAGAAGAGAAGGTTGGACAGGGAGAAAAGGGCCAGTTAGGAGCGTGCGCACTGTTTTGGTATGCTTTAAAGTGTTGTTATCCGTAATAGTCTTATAATGGTGAAGGAATGATGTACAAATACCGATTTAACTTATTAGTAGGATTCGAGTTAAATACGTCACACTTAGAAAGAAGAGAAGGTTGGAGGGAAAACAAAGGGCCCGCTAGGAGCGTGTGCACAATTTTGTTATGCTTTATAGTGTTGGTTTCCATAAGAGTCTTATAATGGTGAAGAAATGGTGTACAAAAACCGATTCAACTTACTAGTAGGAGTCGAGTGAAATCCGTCCCACTTAGAAAGAAGAGAAGGTTGGAGGGAAAGAAAAGGGTCAGTTAGGAGCGTCTGGACTATTCTGGTATGCTTTATAGTGCTGTTCTCCATAATAGTCATATAATGCGGAAGGAATGATGTCCACAGACCGATTCAAATTGTAGGACGATTCGAGTGAAAACCATCCCACTTAGAAAGTAAATGAGGTTGGAGGGAAAGAAAACGGCCAGTTTGGAGCCTGTGGACTATTCTGGAATGCATTATAGTGTTATTGTCCAAAATAGTCTTATAATGGTGAAGCAATGATGTGCAAACACCTATTCAACTTATTCGTAGGATTTGAGTTAAATGCGTCCCACTTAGAAAGAAGGGATGGTTGGAGAGAAAGAAAAGGGCTAGTTAGGATAGTGTCGATAATTTTGTTATGCTTTATCGTGTTGTTTTCCATAAGAGTCTTATAATGGTGTAGAAAAACCGATTCAACTTATACTACAATTCGTGTTAAATCCGTCCCACTTAGAATGCAAATGTTGTTGTATAGAAAGAAAAGGGCCAATAAGGAGCGTGTTGGCTATTCTGGTACGCTTTATAGTGTTGTTGTCAATAATAGTGTTATAAAGGTGAAAGAATGATGTACAAACACCAATTCAACATATTATTAGGATTCGAGTGAAATCCGTCCCGCTTAGAAAGAAGAGAAGGTTGGACAGGGAGAAAAGGGCCAGTTAGGAGCGTGCGCACTGTTTTGGTATGCTTTAAAGTGTTGTTGTCCATAATAGTCTTATAATGGTGAAGGAATGATGTACAAATACCGATTTAACTTATTAGTAGGATTCGAGTTAAATACGTCACACTTAGAAAGAAGAGAAGGTTGGAGGGAAAACAAAGGGCCCGCTAGGAGCGTGTGCACAATTTTGTTATGTTTTATAGTGTTGGTTTCCATAAGAGTCTTATAATGGTGAAGAAATGGTGTACAAAAACCGATTCAACTTACTAGTAGGAGTCGAGTGAAATCCGTCCCACTTAGAAAGAAGAGAAGGTTGGAGGGAAAGAAAAGGGTCAGTTAGGAGCGTGTGGACTATTCTGGTATGCTTTATAGTGCTATTCTCCATAATAGTCATATAATGCGGAAGGAATGATGTGCACAGACCGATTCAAATTGTAGGACGATACGAGTGAAATCCTTCCCACTTAGAAAGTAAATGAGGTTGGAGGGAAAGAAAACGGCCAGTTTGGAGCCTGTGGACTATTCTGGAATGCATTATAGTGTTATTGTCCAAAATAGTCTTATAATGGTGAAGCAATGATGTGCAAACACCTATTCAACTTATTCGTAGGATTTGAGTGAAATGCGTCCCACTTAGAAAGAAGGGAAGGTTGGAGAGAAAGAAAAGGGCTAGTTAGGATAGTGTCGATAATTTTGTTATGCTTTATCGTGTTGTTTTCCATAAGAGTCTTATAATGGTGTAGAAAAACCGATTCAACTTATACTACAATTCGTGTTAAATCCGTCCCACTTAGAATGCAAATGTTGTTGTATAGAAAGAAAAGGGCCAATAAGGAGCGTGTTGGCTATTCTGGTACGCTTTATAGTGTTGTTGTCAATAATAGTGTTATAAAGGTGAAAGAATGATGTACAAACACCAATTCAACATATTATTAGGATTCGAGTGAAATCCGTCCCGCTTAGAAAGAAGAGAAGGTTGGACAGGGAGAAAAGGGCCAGTTAGGAGCGTGCGCACTGTTTTGGTATGCTTTAAAGTGTTGTTGTCCATAATAGTCTTATAATGGTGAAGGAATGATGTACAAATACCGATTTAACTTATTAGTAGGATTCGAGTTAAATACGTCACACTTAGAAAGAAGAGAAGGTTGGAGGGAAAACAAAGGGCCCGCTAGGAGCGTGTACACAATTTTGTTATGTTTTATAGTGTTGGTTTCCATAAGAGTCTTATAATGGTGAAGAAATGGTGTACAAAAACCGATTCAACTTACTAGTAGGAGTCGAGTGAAATCCGTCCCACTTAGAAAGAAGAGAAGGTTGGAGGGAAAGAAAAGGGTCAGTTAGGAGCGTGTGGACTATTCTGGTATGCTTTATAGTGCTATTCTCCATAATAGTCATATAATGCGGAAGGAATGATGTGCACAGACCGATTCAAATTGTAGGACGATACGAGTGAAATCCTTCCCACTTAGAAAGTAAATGAGGTTGGAGGGAAAGAAAACGGCCAGTTTGGAGCCTGTGGACTATTCTGGAATGCATTATAGTGTTATTGTCCAAAATAGTCTTATAATGGTGAAGCAATGATGTGCAAACACCTATTCAACTTATTCGTAGGATTTGAGTTAAATGCGTCCCACTTAGAAAGAAGGGAAGGTTGGAGAGAAAGAAAATGGCTAGTTAGGATAGTGTCGATAATTTTGTTATGCTTTATCGTGTTGTTTTCCATAAGAGTCTTATAAAGGTGAAGGAATGGTGTAGAAAAACCGATTCAACTTATACTACAATTCGTGTTAAATCCGTCCCACTTAGAATGCAAATGTTGTTGTATAGAAAGAAAAGGGCCAATAAGGAGCGTGTTGGCTATTCTGGTATGCTTTATAGTGTTGTTGTCAATAATAGTGTTATAAAGGTGAAAGAATGATGTACAAACACCAATTCAACATATTATTAGGATTCGAGTGAAATCCGTCCCGCTTAGAAAGAAGAGAAGGTTGGACAGGGAGAAAAGGGCCAGTTAGGAGCGTGCGCACTGTTTTGGTATGCTTTAAAGTGTTGTTATCCATAATAGTCTTATAATGGTGAAGGAATGATGTATAAATACCGATTTAACTTATTAGTAGGATTCGAGTTAAATACGTCACACTTAGAAAGAAGAAAAGGTTGGAGGGAAAGCAAAGGGCCCGCTAGGAGCGTGTGCACAATTTTGTTATGCTTTATAGTGTTGGTTTCCATAAGAGTCTTATAATGGTGAAGAAATGGTGTACAAAAACCGATTCAACTTACTAGTAGGAGTCGAGTGAAATCCGTCCCACTTAGAAAGAAGAGAAGGTTGGAGGGAAAGAAAAGGGTCAGTTAGGAGCGTGTGGACTATTCTGGTATGTTTTATAGTGCTGTTCTCCATAATAGTCATATAATGCGGAAGGAATGATGTCCACAGACCGATTCAAATTGTAGGACGATTCGAGTGAAATCCATCCCACTTAGAAAGTAAATGAGGTTGGAGGGAAAGAAAACGGCCAGTTTGGAGCCTGTGGACTATTCTGGAATGCATTATAGTGTTATTGTCCAAAATAGTCTTATAATGGTGAAGCAATGATGTGCAAACACCTATTCAACTTATTCGTAGGATTTGAGTGAAATGCGTCCCACTTAGAAAGAAGGGAAGGTTGGAGAGAAAGAAAAGGGCTAGTTAGGATAGTGTCGATAATTTTGTTATGCTTTATCGTGTTGTTTTCCATAAGAGTCTTATAAAGGTGAAGGAATGGTGTAGAAAAACCGATTCAACTTATACTACAATTCGTGTTAAATCCGTCCCACTTAGAATGCAAATGTTGTTGTATAGAAAGAAAGGGCCAATAAGGAGCGTGTTGGCTATTCTGGTATGCTTTATAGTGTTGTTGTCAATAATAGTGTTATAAAGGTGAAAGAATGATGTACAAACACCAATTCAACATATTATTAGGATTCGAGTGAAATCCGTCCCGCTTAGAAAGAAGAGAAGTTTGGACAGGGAGAAAAGGGTCAGTTAGGAGCGTGCGCACTGTTTTGGTATGCTTTAAAGTGTTGTTGTCCATAATAGTCTTATAATGGTGAAGGAATGATATACAAATACCGATTTAACTTATTAGTAGGGTTCGAGTTAAATACGTCACACTTAGAAAGAAGAGAAGGTTGGAGGGAAAGCAAAGGGCCCGCTAGGAGCGTGTGCACAATTTTGTTATGCTTTATAGTGTTGGTTTCCATAAGAGTCTTATAATGGTGAAGAAATGGTGTACAAAAACCGATTCAACTTACTAGTAGGAGTCGAGTGAAATCCGTCCCACTTAGAAAGAAGAGAAGGTTGGAGGGAAAGAAAAGGGTCAGTTAGGAGCGTGTGGACTATTCTGGTATGCTTTATAGTGCTGTTCTCCATAATAGTCATATAATGCGGAAGGAATGATGTCCACAGACCGATTCAAATTGTAGGACGATTCGAGTGAAATCCATCCCACTTAGAAAGTAAATGAGGTTGGAGGGAAAGAAAACGGCCAGTTTGGAGCCTGTGGACTATTCTGGAATGCATTATAGTGTTATTGTCCAAAATAGTCTTATAATGGTGAAGCAATGATGTGCAAACACCTATTCAACTTATTCGTAGGATTTGAGTGAAATGCGTCCCACTTAGAAAGAAGGGAAGGTTGGTGAGAAAGAAAAGGGCTAGTTAGGATAGTGTCGATAATTTTGTTATGCTTTATCGTGTTGTTTTCCATAAGAGTCTTATAAAGGTGAAGGAATGGTGTAGAAAAACCGATTCAACTTATACTACAATTCGTGTTAAATCCGTCCCACTTAGAATGCAAATGTTGTTGTATAGAAAGAAAAGGGCCAATAAGGAGCGTGTTGGCTATTCTGGTATGCTTTATAGTGTTGTTGTCAATAATAGTGTTATAAAGGTGAAAGAATGATGTACAAACACCAATTCAACATATTATTAGGATTCGAGTGAAATCCGTCCCGCTTAGAAAGAAGAGAAGGTTGGACAGGGAGAAAAGGGTCAGTTAGGAGCCTGCGCACTGTTTTGGTATGCTTTAAAGTGTTGTTGTCCATAATAGTCTTATAATGGTGAAGGAATGATGTACAAATACCGATTTAACTTATTAGTAGGATTCGAGTTAAATACGTCACACTTAGAAAGAAGAGAAGGTTGGAGGGAAAGCAAAGGGCCCGCTAGGAGCGTGTGCACAATTTTGTTATGCTTTATAGTGTTGGTTTCCATAAGAGTCTTATAATGGTGAAGAAATGGTGTACAAAAACCGATTCAACTTACTAGTAGGAGTCGAGTGAAATCCGTCCCACTTAGAAAGAAGAGAAGGTTGGAGGGAAAGAAAAGGGTCAGTTAGGAGCGTGTGGACTATTCTGGTATGCTTTATAGTGCTGTTCTCCATAATAGTCATATAATGCGGAAGGAATGATGTCCACAGACCGATTCAAATTGTAGGACGATTCGAGTGAAATCCATCCCACTTAGAAAGTAAATGAGGTTGGAGGGAAAGAAAACGGCCAGTTTGGAGCCTGTGGACTATTCTGGAATGCATTATAGTGTTATTGTCCAAAATAGTCTTATAATGGTGAAGCAATGATGTGCAAACACCTATTCAACTTATTCGTAGGATTTGAGTGAAATGCGTCCCACTTAGAAAGAAGGGAAGGTTGGAGAGAAAGAAAATGGCTAGTTAGGATAGTGTCGATAATTTTGTTATGCTTTATCGTGTTGTTTTCCATAAGAGTCTTATAAAGGTGAAGGAATGGTGTAGAAAAACCGATTCAACTTATACTACAATTCGTGTTAAATCCGTCCCACTTAGAATGCAAATGTTGTTGTATAGAAAGAAAAGGGCCAATAAGGAGCGTGTTGGCTATTCTGGTATGCTTTATAGTGTTGTTGTCAATAATAGTGTTATAAAGGTGAAAGAATGATGTACAAACACCAATTAAACATATTATTAGGATTCGAGTGAAATCCGTCCCGCTTAGAAAGAAGAGAAGGTTGGACAGGGAGAAAAGGGCCAGTTAGGAGAGTGCGCACTGTTTTGGTATGCTTTAAAGTGTTGTTGTCCATAATAGTCTTATAATGGTGAAGGATTGATGTACAAATACCGATTTAACTTATTAGTAGGATTCGAGTTAAATACGTCACACTTAGAAAGAAGAGAAGGTTGGAGGGAAAGCAAAGGGCCCGCTAGGAGCGTGTGCACAATTTTGTTATTCTTTATAGTGTTGGTTTCCATAAGAGTCTTATAATGGTGAAGAAATGGTGTACAAAAACCGGTTCAATTTACTAGTTGGAGTCGAGTGAAATCCGTCCCACTTAGAAAGAAGAGAAGGTCGGAGGGAAAGAAAATGGTCAGTTAGGAGCGTGTGGACTATTCTGGTATGCTTTATAGTGCTGTTCTCCATAATAGTCATATAATGCGGAAGGAATGATGTCCACAAACCGATTCAAATTGTAGGACGATTCGAGTGAAATCCATCCCACTTAGAAAGTAAATGAGGTTGGAGGGAAAGAAAACGGCCAGTTTGGAGCCTGTGGACTATTCTGGAATGCATTACAGTGTTATTGTCCAAAATAGTCTTATAATGGTGAAGCAATGATGTGCAAACAGCTATTCAACTTATTCGTAGGATTTGAGTTAAATGCGTCCAACTTAGAAAGAAGTAAAGGTTGGAGAGAAAGAAAAGGGATAGTTAGGAGCGTGTCGACAATTTTGTTATGCTTTATAGTGTTGTTTTCCATAAGAGTCTTATAATGGTGAAGGAATGGTGTACAAAAACCTATTCAACTTATACTACAACTCGTGTTAAATCCGTCCCACTTAGAATGCAAATGTTGTGGTATAGAAAGAAAAGGGCCAATAAGGTGCGTGTTGGCTATTCTTGTATGCTTTATAGTGTTGTTGTCAATAATAGTGTTATAAAGGTGAAAGAATGATGTACAAACACCAATTCAACATATTATTAGGATTCGAGTGAAATCCGTCCCGCTTAGAAAGAAGAGAAGGTTGGACAGGAAGAAAAGGGCCAGTTAGGAGCGTGCGCACTGTTTTGGTATGCTTTAAAGTGTTGTTGTCCATAATAGTCTTATAATGGTGAAGGAATGATGTACAAATACCGATTTAACTTATTAGTAGGATTCGAGTTAAATACGTCACACTTAGAAAGAAGAGAAGGTTGGAGGGAAAGCAAAGGGCCCGCTAGGAGCGTGTGCACAATTTTGTTATGCTTTATAGTGTTGGTTTCCATAAGAGTCTTATAATGGTGAAGAAATGGTGTACAAAAACCGATTCAACTTACTAGTAGGAGTCGAGTGAAATCCGTCCCACTTAGAAAGAAGAGAAGGTTGGAGGGAAAGAAAAGGGTCAGTTAGGAGCGTGTGGACTATTCTGGTATGCTTTATAGTGCTGTTCTCCATAATAGTCATATAATGCGGAAGGAATGATGTCCACAGACCGATTCAAATTGTAGGACGATTCGAGTGAAATCCATCCCACTTAGAAAGTAAATGAGGTTGGAGGGAAAGAAAACGGCCAGTTTGGAGCCTGTGGACTATTCTGGAATGCATTATAGTGTTATTGTCCAAAATAGTCTTATAATGGTGAAGCAATGATGTGCAAACACCTATTCAACTTATTCGTAGGATTCGAGTTAAATACGTCACACTTAGAAAGAAGAGAAGGTTCGAGAGAAAGCAAAGGGCCCGCTAGGAGCGTGTGCACAATTTTGTTATGCTTTATAGTGTTGGTTTCCATAAGAGTCTTATAATGGTGAAGAAATGGTGTACAAAAACCGGTTCAACTTACTAGTAGGAGTCGAGTGAAATCCGTCCCACTTAGAAAGAAGAGAAGGTTGGAGGGAAAGAAAAGGGTCCGTTAGGAGCGTGTGGACTATTCTGGTATGCTTTATACTGCTGTTCTCCATAATAGTCATATAATGCGGAAGGAATGATGTCCACAGACAGATTCAAAATGTAGGACGATTCGAGTGAAATCCATCCCACTTAGAAAGTAAATGAGGTTGGAGGGAAAGAAAACGGCCAGTTTGGAGCCTGTGGACTATTCTGGAATGCATTATAGTGTTATTGTCCAAAATAGTCTTATAATGGTGAACCAATGATGTGCAAACACCTATTCAACTTATTCGTAGGATTTGAGTTAAATGCGTCCCACTTAGAAAGAAGGGAAGGTTGGAGAGAAAGAAAAGGGCTAGTTAGGATAGTGTCGATAATTTTGTTATGCTTTATCGTGTTGTTTTCCATAAGAGTCTTATAAAGATGAAGGAATGGTGTAGAAAATTCGATTCAACTTATACTGCAATTCGTGTTAAATCCGTCCCACTTAGAATGCAAATGTTGTTGTATAGAAAGAAAAGGGTCAATAAGGAGCGTGTTGGCTATTCTGGTATTCTTTATAGTGTTGTTGTCAATAATAGTGTTATAAAGGTGAAAGAATGATGTACAAACACCAATTCAACATATTATTAGGATTCGAGTGAAATCCGTCCCGCTTAGAAAGAAGAGAAGGTTGGACAGGGAGAAAAGGGCCAGTTAGGAGCGTGCGCACTATTTTGGTATGCTTTAAAGTGTTGTTGTCCATAATAGTCTTATAATGGTGAAGGAATGATGTACAAATACCGATTTAACTTATTAGTAGGATTCGAGTTAAATACGTCACACTTAGAAAGAAGAGAAGGTTGGAGGGAAAGCAAAGGGCCCGCTAGGAGCGTGTGCACAATTTTGTTATGCTTTATAGTGTTGGTTTCCATAAGAGTCTTATAATGGTGAAGAAATGGTGTACAAAAACCGATTCAACTTACTAGTAGGAGTCGAGTGAAATCCGTCCCACTTAGAAAGAAGAGAAGGTTGGAGGGAAAGAAGAGGGTCAGTTAGGAGCGTGTGGACTATTCTGGTATGCTTTATACTGCTGTTCTCCATAATAGTCATATAATGCGGAAGGAATGATGTCCACAGACCGATTCAAATTGTAGGACGATTCGAGTGAAATCCATCCCACTTAGTAAGTAAATGAGGTTGGAGGGAAAGAAAACGGCCAGTTTGGAGCCTGTGGACTATTCTGGAATGCATTATAGTGTTATTGTCCAAAATAGTCTTATAATGGTGAAGCAATGATGTGCAAACACCTATTCAACTTATTCGTAGGATTTGAGTTAAATGCGTCCCACTTAGAAAGAAGGGAACGTTGGAGAGAAAGAAAAGGGCTAGTTAGGATAGTGTCGATAATTTTGTTATGCTTTATCGTGTTGTTTTCCATAAGAGTCTTATAAAGGTGAAGGAATGGTGTAGAAAAACCGATTCAACTTATACTACAATTCATATTAAATCCGTCCCACTTAGAATGCAAATGTTGTTGTATAGAAAGAAAAGGGCCAATAAGGAGAGTGTTGGCTATTCTGGTATGCTTTATAGTGTTGTTGTCAATAATAGTGTTATAAAGGTGAAAGAATGATGTACAAACACCAATTCAACATATTATTAGGATTCGAGTGAAATCCGTCCCGCTTAAAAAGAAGAGAAGGTCGGACAGGGAGAAAAGGGCCAGTTAGGAGCGTGCGCACTGTTTTGGTATGCTTTAAAGTGTTGTTTTCCATAATAGTCTTATAATGGTGAAGGAATGATGTACAAATACCGATTTAACTTATTAGTAGGATTCGAGTTAAATACGTCACACTTAGAAAGAAGAGAAGGTTGGAGGGAAAGCAAAGGGCCCGCTAGGAGCGTGTGCACAATTTTGTTATGCTTTATAGTGTTGGTTTCCATAAGAGTCTTATAATGGTGAAGAAATGGTGTACAAAAACCGGTTCAACTTACTAGTAGGAGTCGAGTGAAATCCGTCCCACTTAGAAAGAAGAGAAGGTTGGAGGGAAAGAAAAGGGTCAGTTAGGAGCGTGTGGACTATTCTGGTATGCTTTATACTGCTGTTCTCCATAATAGTCATATAATGCGGAAGGAATGATGTCCACAGACCGATTCAAATTGTAGGACGATTCGAGTGAAATCCATCCCACTTAGAAAGTAAATGAGGTTGGAGGGAAAGAAAACGGCCAGTTTGGAGCCTGTGGACTATTCTGGAATGCATTATAGTGTTATTGTCCAAAATAGTCTTATAATGGTGAAGCAATGATGTGCAAACACGTATTCAACTTATTCGTAGGATTTGAGTTAAATGCGTCCCACTTAGAAAGAAGGGAACGTTGGAGAGAAAGAAAAGGGCTAGTTAGGATAGTGTCGATAATTTTGTTATGCTTTATCGTGTTGTTTTCCATAAGAGTCTTATAAAGGTGAAGGAATGGTGTAGAAAACCGATTCAACTTATACTACAATTCATGTTAAATCCGTCCCACTTAGAATGCAAATGTTGTTGTATAGAAAGAAAAGGGCCAATAAGGAGAGTGTTGGCTATTCTGGTATGCTTTATAGTGTTGTTGTCAATAATAGTGTTATAAAGGTGAAAGAATGATGTACAAACACCAATTCAACATATTATTAGGATTCGAGTGAAATCCGTCCCGCTTAGAAAGAAGAGAAGGTCGGACAGGGAGAAAAGGGCCAGTTAGGAGCGTGCGCACTGTTTTGGTATGCTTTAAAGTGTTGTTTTCCATAATAGTCTTATAATGGTGAAGGAATGATGTACAAATACCGATTTAACTTATTAGTAGGATTCGAGTTAAATACGTCACACTTAGAAAGAAGAGAAGGTTGGAGGGAAAGCAAAGGGCCCGCTAGGAGCGTGTGCACAATTTTGTTATGCTTTATAGTGTTGGTTTCCATAAGAGTCTTATAATGGTGAAGAAATGGTGTACAAAAACCGGTTCAACTTACTAGTAGGAGTCGAGTGAAATCCGTCCCACTTAGAAAGAAGAGAAGGTTGGAGGGAAAGAAAAAGGTCAGTTAGGAGCGTGTGGACTATTCTGGTATGCTTTATACTGCTGTTCTCCATAATAGTCATATAATGCGGAAGGAATGATGTCCACAGACCGATTCAAATTGTAGGACGATTCGAGTGAAATCCATCCCACTTAGAAAGTAAATGAGGTTGGAGGGAAAGAAAACGGCCAGTTTGGAGCCTGTGGACTATTCTGGAATGCATTATAGTGTTATTGTCCAAAATAGTCTTATAATGGTGAAGCAATGATGTGCAAACACCTATTCAACTTATTCGTAGGATTTGAGTTAAATGCGTCCCACTTAGAAAGAAGGGAACGTTGGAGAGAAAGAAAAGGGCTAGTTAGGATAGTGTCGATAATTCTGTTATGCTTTATCGTGTTGTTTTCCATAAGAGTCTTATAAAGGTGAAGGAATGGTGTAGAAAAACCGATTCAACTTATACTACAATTCATGTTAAATCCGTCCCACTTAGAATGCAAATGTTGTTGTATAGAAAGAAAAGGGCCAATAAGGAGAGTGTTGGCTATTCTGGTATGCTTTATAGTGTTGTTGTCAATAATAGTGTTATAAAGGTGAAAGAATGATGTACAAACACCAATTCAACATATTATTAGGATTCGAGTGAAATCCGTCCCGCTTAGAAAGAAGAGAAGGTCGGACAGGGAGAAAAGGGCCAGTTAGGAGCGTGCGCACTGTTTTGGTATGCTTTAAAGTGTTGTTTTCCATAATAGTCTTATAATGGTGAAGGAATGATGTACAAATACCGATTTAACTTATTAGTAGGATTCGAGTTAAATACGTCACACTTAGAAAGAAGAGAAGGTTGGAGGGAAAGCAAAGGGCCCGCTAGGAGCGTGTGCACAATTTTGTTATGCTTTATAGTGTTGGTTTCCATAAGAGTCTTATAATGGTGAAGAAATGGTGTACAAAAACCGGTTCAACTTACTAGTAGGAGTCGAGTGAAATCCGTCCCACTTAGAAAGAAGAGAAGGTTGGAGGGAAAGAAAAAGGTCAGTTAGGAGCGTGTGGACTATTCTGGTATGCTTTATACTGCTGTTCTCCATAATAGTCATATAATGCGGAAGGAATGATGTCCACAGACCGATTCAAATTGTAGGACGATTCGAGTGAAATCCATCCCACTTAGAAAGTAAATGAGGTTGGAGGGAAAGAAAACGGCCAGTTTGGAGCCTGTGGACTATTCTGGAATGCATTATAGTGTTATTGTCCAAAATAGTCTTATAATGGTGAAGCAATGATGTGCAAACACCTATTCAACTTATTCGTAGGATTTGAGTTAAATGCGTCCCACTTAGAAAGAAGGGAACGTTGGAGAGAAAGAAAAGGGCTAGTTAGGATAGTGTCGATAATTTTGTTATGCTTTATCGTGTTGTTTTCCATAAGAGTCTTATAAAGGTGAAGGAATGGTGTAGAAAAACCGATTCAACTTATACTACAATTCATGTTAAATCCGTCCCACTTTGAATGCAAATGTTGTTGTATAGAAAGAAAAGGGCCAATAAAGAGAGTGTTGGCTATTCTGGTATGCTTTATAGTGTTGTTGTCAATAATAGTGTTATAAAGGTGAAAGAATGATGTACAAACACCAATTCAACATATTATTAGGATTCGAGTGAAATCCGTCCCGCTTAGAAAGAAGAGAAGGTTGGACAGGGAGAAAAGGGCCAGTTAGGAGCATGCGCACTGTTTTGGTATGCTTTAAAGTGTTGTTGTCCATAATAGTCTTATAATGGTGAAGGAATGATGTACAAATACCGATTTAACTTATTAGTAGGATTCGAGTTTAATACGTCACACTTAGAAAGAAGAGAAGGTTGGAGAGAAAGCAAAGGGCCCGCTAGGAGCATGTGCACAATTTTGTTATGCTTTATAGTGTTGGTTTCCATAAGAGTCTTATAATGGTGAAGAAATGGTGTACAAAAACCGATTCAACTTACTAGTAGGAGTCGAGTGAAATCCGTCCCACTTAGAAAGAAGAGAAGGTTGGAGGGAAAAAAAAGGGTCAGTTAGGAGCGTGTGGACTATTCTGGTATGCTTTATACTGTTGTTCTCCATAATAGTCATATAATGCGGAAGGAATGATGTCCACAGACCGATTCAAATTGTAGGACGATTCGAGTGAAATCCATCCCACTTAGAAAGTAAATGAGGTTGGAGGGAAAGAAAACGTCCAGTTTGGAGCCTATGGACTATTCTGGAATGCATTATAGTGCTATTGTCCAAAACAGTCTTATAATGGTGAAGCAATGATGTGCAAATACCTATTCAACTTATTCGTAGGATTTGAGTTAAATCCGTCCCACTTAGAAAGAAGGGAAGGTTGGAGAGAAAGAAAAGGGCTAGTTAGGATAGTGTCGATAATTTTGTTATGCTTTATAGTGTTGTTTTCCATAAGAGTCTTATAAAGGTGAAGGAATGGTGTACAAAAACCGATCCAACTTATACTACAATTCGTCTTAAATCCGTCCCACTTAGAATGCAAATGTTGTTGTATAGAAAGAAAAGGGCCAAAATGGAGCATGTTGGCTATTATGGTATGCTTTATAGTGTTGTTGTCAATAATAGTGTTATATAGGTGAAAGAATGATGTACAAACACCAATTCAACATATTATTAGGATTCGAGTGAAATCCGTCCCGCTTAGAAAGAAGAGAAGGTTGGACAGGGAGAAAAGGGCCAGTTAGGAGCGTGCGCACTGTTTTGGTATGCTTTAAAGTGTTGTTGTCCATAATAGTCTTATAATGGTGAAGGAATGATGTACAAATACCGATTTAACTTATTAGTAGGATTCGAGTTAAATACGTCACACTTAGAAAGAAGAGAAGGTTCGAGAGAAAGCAAAGGGCCCGCTAGTAGCGTGTGCACAATTTTGTTATGCTTTATAGTGTTGGTTTCCATAAGAGTCTTATCATGGTGAAGAAATGGTGTACAAAAACCGATTCAACTTACTAGTAGGAGTCGAGTGAAATCCGTCCCACTTAGAAAGAAGAGAAGGTTGGAGGGAAAGAAAATGGTCAGTTAGGAGCGTGTGGACTATTCTGGTATGCTTTATACTGTTGTTCTCCATAATAGTCATATAATGCGGAAGGAATGATGTCCACAGACCGATTCAAATTGTAGGACGATTCGAGTGAAATCCATCCCACTTAGAAAGTAAATGAGGTTGGAGGGAAAGAAAACGTCCAGTTTGGAGCCTGTGGACTATTCTGGAATGCATTATAGTGCTATTGTCCAAAATAGTCTTATAATGGTGAAGCAATGATGTGCAAACACCTATTCAACTTATTCGTAGGATTTGAGTTAAATGCGTCCCACTTAGAAAGGAGGGAAAGTTGGAGAGAAAGAAAAGGGCTAGTTAGGATAGTGTCGATAATTTTGTTATGCTTTATAGTGTTGTTTTCCATAAGAGTCTTATAAAGGTGAAGGAATGGTGTACAAAAACCGATTCAACTTATACTACAATTCGTGTTAAATCCGTCCCACTTAGAATGCAAATGTTGTTGTATAGAAAGAAAAGGGCCAATATGGAGCGTGTTAGCTATTATGGTATGCTTTATAGTGTTGTTGTCAATAATAGTGTTATAAAGGTGAAAGAATGATGTACAAACACCAATTCAACATATTATTAGGATTCGAGTGAAATCCGTCCCGCTTAGAAAGAAGAGAAGGTTGGACAAGGAGAAAAGGGCCAGTTAGGAGCGTGCGCACTGTTTTGGTATGCTTTAAAGTGTTGTTGTCCATAATAGTCTTATAATGGTGAAGGAATGATGTACAAATACCGATTTAACTTATTAGTAGGATTCGAGTTAAATACGTCACACTTAGAAAGAATATAAGGTTCGAGAGAAAGCAAAGGGCCCGCTAGGAGCGTGTGCACAATTTTGTTATGCTTTATAGTGTTGGTTTCCATAAGAGTCATATAATGGTGAAGAAATGGTGTACAAAAACCGATTCAACTTACTAGCAGGAGTCGAGTGAAATCCGTCCCACTTAGAAAGAAGAGAAGGTTGGAGGGAAAGAAAAGGGTCAGTTAGGAGCGTGTGGACTATTCTGGTATGCTTAATAGTGTTGCTCTCCATAATAGTCATATAATGCGGAAGGAATGATGTCCACAGACCGATTCAAATTGTAGGACGATTCGAGTGAAATCCATCCCACTTAGAAAGTAAATGAGGTTGGAGGGAAAGAAAACGTCCAGTTTGGAGCCTGTGGACTATTCTGGAATGCATTATAGTGCTATTGTCCAAAATAGTCTTATAATGGTGAAGCAATGATGTGCAAACACCTATTCAACTTATTCGTAGGATTTGAGTTAAATGCGTCCCACTTAGAAAGAAGGGAAGGTTTTTTTTTTTTTTTTTTTTTTTGAAAAGTAAGTCAATATTATAGAAAATTAAAAAATGGCTAGAAGCCTACAAAATACTTGGGGCATACCCCAAGGGTGGAACCCCCAAACCCACCAAAGAGTTAAGCTTAACTCTAAACACAGGGGATTATACAAGAGAATCACCATAACCCTTACAACAAAAATACAAGTCTGATAAAACATAAGACTATAGCAACCAATGTATAACATATCTCTAGAGCACCTCCCCACAAATATAATATACATAATCTTCATCAGATTACAGAACTTAATTTCTATCACAGTGAGAGTCTTCATAGCCATCCGGACCCCTTGAACTTCAGCAACCAACTTATAAATCTGCACAGTGTAAACAAAGGGATCAAAAGACAATGCAACATTTATAGAAAAGATCACAAAGTACCTCCCACGAAGTTTGAACCATTTCCCGAACCATACACCCAGAAACACTGACTCTCTACCACTCATCCAAACACCAACCCAGAACATAAATTCCAGGAAAACTGAGCAAATATTCCCCTCACCCATTGCTTGAAACTCTATCTCCATTTTGAATATCCAACAAGTGATACAATCTAAATTTGACAGAAGAATTTATCTCCTGAACAAGTTGATCCTCCTTTTTAAACTCTCCTGCAAACAACCTGAGGTTCCTCTCCCTCCATAAGATGTAAACACTTGCCGCCAATGCGAGTTTGGTAACACATGCCTTTAAAGTATTGTTAGTACAATGGTCATTGCACCAATTTACTATATCCACCCACTTCTTCCCAACTTGCTTCAAACCATTTTCAATAGCAACCGAAGACCAAACTTGAGAAGAGAAACTGCATTCAAAAAATAGATGTTCCCTGTTTTCACACGGTAAGTCACAGAAGACACATTTTTGTTGCTGAAGCAACCCATAAATGACCAATTTATCTTGAGTTTGCATCCTATTTTGAATTAAAGTCCATAAAATGAAAGCATGTCTTGGAATATTATTTGGGAACCACACAGTTTTGTACCATTTAACTTGACTATCCCTGTTCCTTAACAAATTCCAAGCCGAGCTAATAAAATACTTACCCTTGGTAGGTTTCCAAATCAAAGTATCAACATCATGGCAATCAGGAGGGGGGAGGATTGCAATATCATCTCTTAACTCCATTAATTTGTGAGAGTTTGCAAAAGGAGGGTACCATTGCCCATCTCTGATTATGGCATTGACTTTACAATTGTTCCTTAACCCAGAATCATACCTGATCCTATCCCCATGTTTTTCTACAATAGAAGTGGGATACAACCAATCATCATGCCAAAGAAGAATATTATTTCCATTCCCAACCTTGTACTCAATGTACTGTCTAAATGTATCTCTTAGCCCCATTATCTTTTTCCATGACCAAGATCTTTTATCTGGGACCTTAAGCAGAAAGAAGGGAAGGTTGGAGAGAAAGAAAAGGGCTAGTTAGGATAGTGTCGATAATTTTGTTATGCTTTATAGTGTTGTTTTCCATAAGAGTCTTATAAAGGTGAAGGAATGGTGTACAAAAACCGATTCAACTTATACTACAATTCGTGTTAAATTCGTCCCACTTAGAATGCAAATGTTGTTGTGTAGAAAGAAAAGGGCCAATATGGAGCGTGTTGGCTATTATGGTATGCTTTATAGTGTTGTTGTCAATAATAGTGTTATAAAGGTGAAAGAATGATATACAAACACCAATTCAACATATTATTCGGATTCGAGTGAAATCCGTCCCGCTTAGAAAGAAGAGAAGGTTGGACAGGGAGAAAAGGGCCAGTTAGGAGCGTGCGCACTGTTTTGGTATGCTTTAAAGTGTTGTTGTCCATAATAGTCTTATAATGGTAAAGGAATGATGTACAAATACCGATTTAACTTATTAGTAGGATTCGAGTTAAATCCGTCCCACTTAGAAAGAAGAGAAGGTTGGAGGGAAAGAAAAGGGTCAGTTAGGAGCGTGTGGACTATTCTGGTATGCTTTATACTGTTGTTCTCCATAATAGTCATATAATGCGGAAGGAATGATGTCCACAGACCGATTCAAATTGTAGGACGATTCGAGTGAAATCCATCCCACTTAGAAAGTAAATGAGGTTGGAAGGAAAGAAAACGGCTAGTTTGGAGCCTGTGGACTATTCTGGAATGCATTATAGTGTTATTGTCAAAAATAGTCTTATAATGGTGAAGCAATGATGTGCAAACACCTATTCAACTTATTCGTAGGTTTTGAGTTAAATACGTCCCACTTAGAAAGAAGGGAAGGTTGGAGAGAAATAAAAGGGCTAGTTAGGAGCGTGTCGACAATTTTGTTATGCTTTATAGTGTTGTTTTCCATAAGAATCTTATAATGGTGAAGGAATGGTGTACAAAAACCGATTCAACTTATACTACAATTCGTGTTAAATCCGTCCCACTTAGAATGCAAATGTTATTGTATACAAAGAAAAGGGCCAATAAGGAGCGTGTTGGTTATTCTGGTATGCTTTAAAGTGTTGTTGACAATAATAGTGTTATAAAGGTGAAATAATGATGTACAAACACCAATTCAACATATTATTAGGATTCGAGTGAAATCCGTCCCGCTTAGAAAGAAGAGAAGGTTGGACAGGGAGAAAAGGGCCAGTTAGGAGCGTGCGCACTGTTTTGGTATGCTTTAAAGTGTTGTTGTCCATAATAGTCTTATAATAGTGAAAGAATGATGTACAAATACCGATTTAACTTATTAGTAGGATTCGAGTTAAATACGTCACACTTAGAAAGAAGAGAAGGTTCGAGAGAAAGCAAAGGGCCCGCTAGTAGCGTGTGCACAATTTTGTTATGCTTTATAGTGTTGGTTTCCATAAGAGTCTTATAATGGTGAAGAAATGGTGTACAAAAACCGATTCAACTTACTAGTAGGAGTCGAGTGAAATCCGTCCCACTTAGAAAGAAGAGAAGGTTGGAGGGAAAGAAAATGGTCAGTTAGGAGCGTGTGGACTATTCTGGTATGCTTTATACTGTTGTTCTCCATAATAGTCATATAATGCGGAAGGAATGATGTCCACAGACCGATTCAAATTGTAGGACAATTCGAGTGAAATCCATCCCACTTAGAAAGTAAATGAGGTTGGAGGGAAAGAAAACGTCCAGTTTGGAGCCTGTGGACTATTCTGGAATGCATTATAGTGCTATTGTCCAAAATAGTCTTATAATGGTGAAGCAATGATGTGCAAACACCTATTCAACTTATTCGTAGGATTTGAGTTAAATGCGTCCCACTTAGAAAGGAGGGAAAGTTGGAGAGAAAGAAAAGGGCTAGTTAGGATAGTGTCGATAATTTTGTTATGCTTTATAGTGTTGTTTTCCATAAGAGTCTTATAAAGGTGAAGGAATGGTGTACAAAAACCGATTCAACTTATACTACAATTCGTGTTAAATCCGTCCCACTTAGAATGCAAATGTTGTTGTATAGAAAGAAAAGGGCCAATATGGAGCGTGTTAGCTATTATGGTATGCTTTATAGTGTTGTTGTCAATAATAGTGTTATAAAGGTGAAAGAATGATGTACAAACACCAATTCAACATATTATTAGGATTCGAGTGAAATCCGTCCCGCTTAGAAAGAAGAGAAGGTTGGACAAGGAGAAAAGGGCCAGTTAGGAGCGTGCGCACTGTTTTGGTATGCTTTAAAGTGTTGTTGTCCATAATAGTCTTATAATGGTGAAGGAATGATGTACAAATACCGATTTAACTTATTAGTAGGATTCGAGTTAAATACGTCACACTTAGAAAGAATATAAGGTTCGAGAGAAAGCAAAGGGCCCGCTAGGAGCGTGTGCACAATTTTGTTATGCTTTATAGTGTTGGTTTCCATAAGAGTCATATAATGGTGAAGAAATGGTGTACAAAAACCGATTCAACTTACTAGCAGGAGTCGAGTGAAATCCGTCCCACTTAGAAAGAAGAGAAGGTTGGAGGGAAAGAAAAGGGTCAGTTAGGAGCGTGTGGACTATTCTGGTATGCTTAATAGTGTTGCTCTCCATAATAGTCATATAATGCGGAAGGAATGATGTCCACAGACCGATTCAAATTGTAGGACGATTCGAGTGAAATCCATCCCACTTAGAAAGTAAATGAGGTTGGAGGGAAAGAAAACGTCCAGTTTGGAGCCTGTGGACTATTCTGGAATGCATTATAGTGCTATTGTCCAAAATAGTCTTATAATGGTGAAGCAATGATGTGCAAACACCTATTCAACTTATTCGTAGGATTTGAGTTAAATGCGTCCCACTTAGAAAGAAGGGAAGGTTTTTTTTTTTTTTTTTTTTTTTGAAAAGTAAGTCAATATTATAGAAAATTAAAAAATGGCTAGAAGCCTACAAAATACTTGGGGCATACCCCAAGGGTGGAACCCCCAAACCCACCAAAGAGTTAAGCTTAACTCTAAACACAGGGGATTATACAAGAGAATCACCATAACCCTTACAACAAAAATACAAGTCTGATAAAACATAAGACTATAGCAACCAATGTATAACATATCTCTAGAGCACCTCCCCACAAATATAATATACATAATCTTCATCAGATTACAGAACTTAATTTCTATCACAGTGAGAGTCTTCATAGCCATCCGGACCCCTTGAACTTCAGCAACCAACTTATAAATCTGCACAGTGTAAACAAAGGGATCAAAAGACAATGCAACATTTATAGAAAAGATCACAAAGTACCTCCCACGAAGTTTGAACCATTTCCCGAACCATACACCCAGAAACACTGACTCTCTACCACTCATCCAAACACCAACCCAGAACATAAATTCCAGGAAAACTGAGCAAATATTCCCCTCACCCATTGCTTGAAACTCTATCTCCATTTTGAATATCCAACAAGTGATACAATCTAAATTTGACAGAAGAATTTATCTCCTGAACAAGTTGATCCTCCTTTTTAAACTCTCCTGCAAACAACCTGAGGTTCCTCTCCCTCCATAAGATGTAAACACTTGCCGCCAATGCGAGTTTGGTAACACATGCCTTTAAAGTATTGTTAGTACAATGGTCATTGCACCAATTTACTATATCCACCCACTTCTTCCCAACTTGCTTCAAACCATTTTCAATAGCAACCGAAGACCAAACTTGAGAAGAGAAACTGCATTCAAAAAATAGATGTTCCCTGTTTTCACACGGTAAGTCACAGAAGACACATTTTTGTTGCTGAAGCAACCCATAAATGACCAATTTATCTTGAGTTTGCATCCTATTTTGAATTAAAGTCCATAAAATGAAAGCATGTCTTGGAATATTATTTGGGAACCACACAGTTTTGTACCATTTAACTTGACTATCCCTGTTCCTTAACAAATTCCAAGCCGAGCTAATAAAATACTTACCCTTGGTAGGTTTCCAAATCAAAGTATCAACATCATGGCAATCAGGAGGGGGGAGGATTGCAATATCATCTCTTAACTCCATTAATTTGTGAGAGTTTGCAAAAGGAGGGTACCATTGCCCATCTCTGATTATGGCATTGACTTTACAATTGTTCCTTAACCCAGAATCATACCTGATCCTATCCCCATGTTTTTCTACAATAGAAGTGGGATACAACCAATCATCATGCCAAAGAAGAATATTATTTCCATTCCCAACCTTGTACTCAATGTACTGTCTAAATGTATCTCTTAGCCCCATTATCTTTTTCCATGACCAAGATCTTTTATCTGGGACCTTAAGCAGAAAGAAGGGAAGGTTGGAGAGAAAGAAAAGGGCTAGTTAGGATAGTGTCGATAATTTTGTTATGCTTTATAGTGTTGTTTTCCATAAGAGTCTTATAAAGGTGAAGGAATGGTGTACAAAAACCGATTCAACTTATACTACAATTCGTGTTAAATTCGTCCCACTTAGAATGCAAATGTTGTTGTGTAGAAAGAAAAGGGCCAATATGGAGCGTGTTGGCTATTATGGTATGCTTTATAGTGTTGTTGTCAATAATAGTGTTATAAAGGTGAAAGAATGATATACAAACACCAATTCAACATATTATTCGGATTCGAGTGAAATCCGTCCCGCTTAGAAAGAAGAGAAGGTTGGACAGGGAGAAAAGGGCCAGTTAGGAGCGTGCGCACTGTTTTGGTATGCTTTAAAGTGTTGTTGTCCATAATAGTCTTATAATGGTAAAGGAATGATGTACAAATACCGATTTAACTTATTAGTAGGATTCGAGTTAAATCCGTCCCACTTAGAAAGAAGAGAAGGTTGGAGGGAAAGAAAAGGGTCAGTTAGGAGCGTGTGGACTATTCTGGTATGCTTTATACTGTTGTTCTCCATAATAGTCATATAATGCGGAAGGAATGATGTCCACAGACCGATTCAAATTGTAGGACGATTCGAGTGAAATCCATCCCACTTAGAAAGTAAATGAGGTTGGAAGGAAAGAAAACGGCTAGTTTGGAGCCTGTGGACTATTCTGGAATGCATTATAGTGTTATTGTCAAAAATAGTCTTATAATGGTGAAGCAATGATGTGCAAACACCTATTCAACTTATTCGTAGGTTTTGAGTTAAATACGTCCCACTTAGAAAGAAGGGAAGGTTGGAGAGAAATAAAAGGGCTAGTTAGGAGCGTGTCGACAATTTTGTTATGCTTTATAGTGTTGTTTTCCATAAGAATCTTATAATGGTGAAGGAATGGTGTACAAAAACCGATTCAACTTATACTACAATTCGTGTTAAATCCGTCCCACTTAGAATGCAAATGTTATTGTATACAAAGAAAAGGGCCAATAAGGAGCGTGTTGGTTATTCTGGTATGCTTTATAGTGTTGTTGACAATAATAGTGTTATAAAGGTGAAATAATGATGTACAAACACCAATTCAACATATTATTAGGATTCGAGTGAAATCCGTCCCGCTTAGAAAGAAGAGAAGGTTGGACAGGGAGAAAAGGGCCAGTTAGGAGCGTGCGCACTGTTTTGGTATGCTTTAAAGTGTTGTTGTCCATAATAGTCTTATAATAGTGAAAGAATGATGTACAAATACCGATTTAACTTATTAGTAGGATTCGAGTTAAATACGTCCCACTTAGAAAGAAGAGAAGGTTGGAGGGAAAGCAAAGGGCCCGCTAGGAGCGTGTGCATAATTTTGTTATGCTTTATAGTGTTTGTTTCCATAAGAGTCTTATAATGGTGAAGAAATGGTGTACAAAAACCGATTCAACTTACTAGTAGGAGTCGCGTGAAATCCGTCCCACTTAGAAAGAAGAAAAGGTTGGAGGGAAAGAAAAGGGTCAGTTAGGAGCGTGTGGACTATTCTGGTATGCTTTATAGTGTTGTTCTCCATAATAGTCATATAATGCGGAAGGAATGATGTCCACAGACCGATTCAAATTGTAGGACGATTCGAGTGAAATCCATCCCACTTAGAAAGTAAATGAGGTCGGAGGGAAAGAAAACGGCCAGTTTGGAGCTTGTGCACTATTTTTTTTTTTTTTTTTTTTTTTTGTTTTTTTTTTTTTTTTTGAAAAGTAAGTCAATATTATAGAAAATTAAAAAATGGCTAGAAGCCTACAAAATACTTGGGGCATACCCCAAGGGTGGAACCCCCAAACCCACCAAAGAGTTAAGCTTAACTCTAAACACAGGGGATTATACAAGAGAATCACCATAACCCTTACAACAAAAATACAAGTCTGATAAAACATAAGACTATAGCAACCAATGTATAACATATCTCTAGAGCACCTCCCCACAAATATAATATACATAATCTTCATCAGATTACAGAAATTAATTTCTATCACAGTAAGAGTCTTCATAGCCATCCGGACCCCTTGAACTTCAGCAACCAACTTATAAATCTGCACAGTGTAAACAAAGGGATCAAAAGATAATGCAACATTTATAGAAAAGATCACAAAGTACCTCCCACGAAGTCTGAACCATTTCCTGAACCATAAACCCAGAAACACTGACTCTCTACCACTCATCCAAACACAAACCCAGAACATAAATTCCAGGAAAACTGAGCAAATATTCCCCTCACCCATTGCTTGAAACTCTATCTCCATTTTGAATATCCAACAAGTGATACAATCTAAATTTGACAGAAGAATTTATCTCCTGAACAAGTTGAACCTCCTTTTTAAACTCTCCTGCAAACAACCTGAGGTTCCTCTCCCTCCATAAGATGTAAACACTTGCAGCCAATGCGAGTTTGGTAACACATGCCTTTAAAGTATTGTTAGTACAATGGTCATTGCACCAATTTACTATATCCACCCACTTCTTCCCAACTTGCTTCAAACCATTTTCAATAGCAACCGAAGACCAAACTTGAGAAGAGAAACTGCATTCAAAAAATAGATGTTCCCTGTTTTCACACGGTAAGTCACAGAAGACACATTTTTGTTGCTGAAGCAACCCGTAAATGACCAATTTATCTTGAGTTTGCATCCTATTATGAATTAAAGTCCATAAAATGAAAGCATGTCTTGGAATAAATCGACATTCATCTTCTTTGGGTCCCAACAAATCCATAATCTCCCCAAATCCGCAAAATCATAATTATTAACTAACCTCCAACCTGGGCAAATCACTTTCAACACCTTACCAACATTGTTCTTTAAAACCTTTATCTCAATCAAACAAAAAATAGAAATATCTAGAGAATTTATCATTAACTTAGTTTCCTTCTGTTTCACCTCACCATTAAGACCACGAACATTCCAAATATAGCAATTCATATGGAAAACTAATTTTGAGCAGACTGATCACCCCCTCGTTCCTCACTTTTCAAGACCCTTTTAGTTTTAAATTTCTTGTTAGAAATGGGGCCCATCCTACCAACCCCTGAAACTAACAAAGAAATTGGGCTTCTTCTCCCTTTCTCTTTTGTACTGATCAGAGGGTTTTCTCCAGCTTTATGAACAAGCTTCTCGTCCTCTACCACTCCCCCTGGTTCATGTATAAAACCTTCCTTTTCATTATCAATATCAATTCCCCAATCCTCCATTATTTCCCCTTCATCAAAATCGCCCAAGCATGCGAATTTATTAGGAGAAAGAACATTTGTATTATCCCTAGGAGCCTCTATCTTCAACTCATTAACATTCACTAGAACCTCATGATTTTTTAATTCATTTGACTCAATAATATTCTCAACCTCAACTACATTTTTTTCTTCATTCTGAATGTCTTTAGGAATAACATTAACTTGCTCCTGATGCATTGCATCAGAATTACTTGTTTCTCCAACTTTCTTCCCAACAACAACCCATTCTTTCTTAATCTCTTTAGTTTTTTGAATTGCATTTTGGACTTTCATTTTAACACAATTTTTGGACGAATGTCCAAAAATCGCAGTGTTCACATTTCATGGGCACCCATTGATATTCAACACCAATAATAACAATTCTCCCATCCGCCAACTTGACCCCTACCTCAGATGGAAATTCAGCGTTAATGTCAACCTCAATACACATCCTGGCATAATTTAATCTACCCCTATCATCAGTTTGAGAATCAGTATATAGAGGTCTCCCCAAAATGCTAGCAATATAACCCAACCCATCCGGCGTCCACAATTGTAATGGAACATGATAAAATTTAGCCCATATCGGAACACTTTTTAACCCTTGTTTATAGATAGCAAGATCAGGCCTCCACTTTTGCAACACCATAAGCTGGTTTGCAAAATGCCAAGGTCTGCTTTCTATAATAGAATTACTACTTTCAGCACTATCAAATTTGAACAAAAAGAAACCCCTATCAAGACTCATCACCTCAGTCATCCCATTTTTACCCCAGAGTCTCTTTGCAATGGAATTTACAGTTGGGAATGGTAGTTTCCTATCCATACAGTATCCCACTAGGCAATCCCACCACAAATAACACCCCTTCATTTCGACATCATAAGGTATTTCAACAATTTTATCTTTCACAGCTTGTGGGAAGTATTTTAATTGCATTTTGTTCTTTGAAATATTTTTAATTAAAGTATCTGCCCATGACAAAGTAGGTTTAACAGTACCTTCATCACCCCCTAGCTTCGGAAAGTTTTCACTCACCCCAGCAAAATTCCCATACATCGAGGGGACTGAAGGAACAACAACCTCAGCACCCTCAGCACACAGATTAATTTAAGACCTTACTACATACTCTTGGTGTTCATTTGAAACCCCACCTGAAACTACTTCAATTACAGAATCCTTTCCTTTATTCGGAGACTCCTGTTGTGAAACATTGTGTAACATTTTATTATCACCCACAGGAATGCCAGACTTAACCTTATACTGCTCATTCAGTTCATTACTAAGCTTCTCAACCAGTTTATTCAGACGCTCAATCTCAACAACATCCCCCATAACCAGACTCATTAAAAAAGGAAAACAAAAACACAAATAGGGCACCAACCCTCACCAAAATCACCAGGGCAGCAACCCTTGCAACAAAAAATGGGCACCAACTCAAAAAAAAAAGAAAAAAAAAAAAAAAAAAAAAAAATATAGGGCACCAACCCTCACCAAATTCACCAGGGCACCAACCCTTGCAACAAAAAGAAATGGGCACCAACCCAAATAGAGATAGAAAACCTTACTCAGCACACTCAGTTCGAATGTAGCAATAAAGGTTCACAATCACCAGCTAAAGAGCTAACAATCAGCTTCAATGATGGTTCACAATCACTGCTAATGAACCGAGAAGCAAACAGCTTTAGCTACGAGCTCAGCTCCTCTCAGCAGCCAAGCACGAACACACACAGCAGGAACAGCAGCTTCACCCGCCGAACAGTTCGCAAATGATCCAGAAATCAGCTTCGCCAGTATCAGGGAACTAAGCACGATGCCTCGCTAACCCGTCACCTTGAACTCAGATTTCAGGGTACAGTAAGCCTTCGAACTGGATAGAACAGACTTCGTCAGATGAAAACGAAGCTCGCCGTAATAACAAATTCGTGTTCTGCCAACTCGTTGTTCGTCTCGGTTGCTCAACCCAGCTTCAAATCCACAATCCACCCCCTACTCAGACTTCGGGTGATGTTCTCCACAACTGATTGAAGGAGACCAAACACAGCGTTTTGAAGTTTCAACCCTGGAATCGCCCCTACCTTCAGGCACGACCCAGAAAACCAGGAAATGAACTCCGTCTGACGAAACCACGACCACCGAATCAGTTACGAATCCAGAAATGTCGCTCGCAATCGCCCACCGAATCGAGCAATCGTCGTCAGATCTGGGAACCAACGACGAGCGAAAAAACAGAGTCGCCCCTAACCAACGGCGTCAGAAAACCGGGAGAGGGAACCCACGACCACCAAATCTGTTACAGCATCAAGCTCAGCAACGTCGCATACAGCAGCGTCTGAATCACCGAATCTATAACAGCATCGATTTCGGTGTTGAGGTTTGTGCATGAATCGCCCCTTCTCTTCGAAACTGGGTTCTTCACCAAGCAAATTGAAGAGCACAACCTAGAGGGAAACCAAGCACACCTTCTCTTTGAACTGATGAAGAACTGGAGTATTTTGAAGAGAGAAGCTCGAAAGTCAACCCCAAAGAAATCACAGATTTGAAATAACTCGTATATGACTCGTATATCACTCAGTACATTTAATCCGAAATTTGTCCTAACCCATATTGAATCAGTGAATTAACATAACAAATAACTTGGTCAAACGCAGTTTGATCGAGTCAACAACCTTAACTCAATCCACTAACCCAAATCCCAAACACCCCTCATTCTAGAGAGAAGGAAGAGCTTCTCTCACTAGAAATCTGCACCTCCTTTTCCCACTTAATCCAACCTTCCACTGCCTGTGGACTATTCTGGAATGCATTATAGTGTTATTGTCCAAAATAGTCTTATAATGGTGAAGCAATGATGTGCAAACACCTATTCAACTTATTCGTAGGATTTGAGTTAAATACGTCCCACTTAGAAAGAAGGGAAGGTTGGAGAGAAAGAAAAGGGCTAGTTAGGAGCGTGTCGACAATTTTGTTATGCTTTATAGTGTTGTTTTCCATAAGAGTCTTATAATGGTGAAGGAATGGTGTACAAAAACCGATTCAACTTATACTACAATTCGTGTTAAATCTGTCCCACTTAGAATGCAAATGTTGTTGTATAGAAAGAAAAGGGCCAATAAGGAGCGTGTTGGCTATTCTGGTATGCTTTATAGTGTTGTTGTCAATAATAGTGTTATAAAGGTGAAAGAATGATGTACAAACACCAATTCAACATATTATTAGGATTCGAGTGAAATCCGTCCCGCTTAGAAAGAAGAGAAGGTTGGACAGGGAGAAAAGGGCCAGTTAGGAGCGTGCGCACTGTTTTGGTATGCTTTAAAGTGTTGTTGTCCATAATAGTCTTATAATGGTGAAGGAATGATGTACAAATACCGATTTCACTTATTAGTAGGATTCGAGTTAAATACGTCACACTTAGAAAGAAGAGAAGTTGGAGGGAAAGCAAAGGGCCTGCTAGGAGCGTGTGCACAATTTTGTTATGCTTTATAGTGCTGCTTTCCATAAGAGTCTAATAATGGTGAAGAAATGGTGTACAAAAACCGATTCAACTTACTAGTAGGAGTCGAGTGAAATCCGTCCTACTCAGAAAGAAGAGAAGGTTGGAGTGAAAGAAAAGGGTCAGTTAGGAGCGTGTGGACTATTCTGGTATGCTTTATACTGCTGTTCTCCATAATAGTCATATAATGCGAAAGGAATGATGTCCACAGACATATTCAAATTGTAGGACGATTCGAGTGAAATCCGTCCCACTTAGAAAGTAAATGAGGTTGGAGGGAAAGAAAACGGCCAGTTTGGAGCTTGTTGACTATTCTGGAATGCATTATAGTGTTATTGTCCAAAATAGTCTTATAATGGTGAAGCAATGATGTGCAAACACCTATTCAACTTATTCGTAGGATTTGAGTTAAATACGTCCCACTTAGAAAGAAGGGAAGGTTGGAGAGAAAGAAAAGGGCTAGTTAGGAGCGTGTCGACAATTTTGTTATGCTTTATAGTGTTGTTTTCCATAAGAGTCTTATAATGGTGAAGGAATGGTGTACAAAAACCGATTCAACTTATACTACAATTCGTGTTAAATCTGTCCCACTTAGAATGCAAATGTTGTTGTATAGAAAGAAAAGGGCCAATAAGGAGCGTGTTGGCTATTCTGGTATGCTTTATAGTGTTGTTGTCAATAATAGTGTTATAAAGGTGAAAGAATGATGTACAAACACCAATTCAACATATTATTAGGATTCGAGTGAAATCCGTCCCGCTTAGAAAGAAGAGAAGGTTGGACAGGGAGAAAAGGGCCAGTTAGGAGCGTGCGCACTGTTTTGGTATGCTTTAAAGTGTTGTTGTCCATAATAGTCTTATAATGGTGAAGGAATGATGTACAAATACCGATTTCACTTATTAGTAGGATTCGAGTTAAATACGTCCCACTTAGAAAGAAGAGAACGTTGGAGGGAAAGCAAAGGGCCCGCTAGGAGCGTGTGCACAATTTTGTTATGCTTTATAGTGATGGTTTCCATAAGAGTCTTATAATGGTGAAGAAATGGTGTACAAAAACCGATTCAACTTACTAGTAGGAGTCGAGTGAAATCCGTCCCACTTAGAAAGAAGAGAAGGTTGGAGGGAAAGAAAAGGGTCAGTTAGGAGCGTGTGGACTATTCTGGTATGCTTTAAAGTGTTGTTCTCCATAATAGTCATATAATGCGGAAGGAATGATGTCCACAGACCGATTCAAATTGTAGGACGATTCGAGTGAAATCCATCCCACTTAGAAAGTAAATGAGGTAGGAGGGAAAGAAAACGGCCAGTTTGGAGCCTGTGGACTATTCTGGAATGCATTATAGTGTTATTGTCCAAAATAGTCCTATAATGGTGAAGCAATGATGTGCAAACACCTATTTAACTTATTCGTAGGATTTGAGTTAAATACGTCCCACTTAGAAAGAAGGGAAGGTTGGAGAGAAAGAAAAGGGCTAGTTAGGAGCGTGTCGACAATTTTGTTATGCTTTATAGTGTTGTTTTCCATAAGAGTCTTATAATGGTGAAGGAATGGTGTACAAAAACCGATTCAACTTATACTACAATTCGTGTTAAATCCGTCCCATTTAGAATGCAAATGTTGTTGTATAGAAAGAAAAGGGCCAATAAGGAGAGTGTTGGCTATTCTGGAATGCTTTATAGTGTTGTTGTCAATAATAGTGTTATAAAGGTGAAAGAATGATGTACAAACACCAATTCAACATATTATTAGGATTCGAGTGAAATCCGTCCCGCTTAGAAAGAAGAGAAGGTTGGACAGGGAGAAAAGGGCCAGTTAGGAGCGTGCGCACTGTTTTGGTATTCTTTAAAGTGTTGTTGTCCATAATAGTCTTATAATGGTGAAGGAATGATGTACAAATACCGATTTAACTTATTAGTAGGATTCGAGTTAAATACGTCCCACTTAGAAAGAAGAGAACGTTGGAGGGAAAACAAAGGGCCCGCTAGGAGCGTGTGCACTATTTTGTTATGCTTTATAGTGCTGGTTTCCATAAGAGTCTTATAATGGTGAAGAAATGGTGTACAAAAACCGATTCAACTTACTAGTAGGAGTCGAGTGAAATCCGTCCCACTTAGAAAGAAGAGAAGGTTGGCGGGAAAGAAAAGGGTCAGTTAGGAGCGTGTGGACTATTCTGGTATGCTTTAAAGTGTTGTTCTCCATAATAGTCAGATAATGCGGAAGGAATGATGTCCACAGACCGATTCAAATTGTAGGACGATTCGAGTGAAATCCATCCCACTTAGAAAGTAAATGAGGTTGGAGGGAAAGAAAACGGCCAGTTTGGAGCCTGTGGACTATTCTGGAATGCATTATAGTGTTATTTTCCAAAATATTCTTATAATGGTGAAGCAATGATGTGCAAACACCTATTCAACTTATTCGTAGGATTTGAGTTAAATACGTCCCACTTAGAAAGAAGGGAAGGTTGGAGAGAAAGAAAAGGGCTAGTTAGGAGCGTGTCGACAATTTTGTTATGCTTTATAGTGTTGTTTTCCATAAGAGTCTTATAATGGTGAAGGAATGGTGTACAAAAACCGATTTAACTTATACTACAATTCGTGTTAAATCCGTCCCACTTAGAATGCAAATGTTGTTGTATAGAAAGAAAATGGCCAATAAGGAGCGTGTTGGCTATTCTGGTATGCTTTATAGTGTTGTTGTCAATAATAGTGTTATAAAGGTGAAAGAATGATGTACAAACTCCAATTCAACATATTGTTAGGATTCGAGTGAAATCCGTCCCGCTTAGAAAGAAGAGAAGGTTGGACAGGGAGAAAAGGGCCAGTTAAGAGCGTGCGCACTGTTTCGGTATGCTTTAAAGTGTTGTTGTCCATAATAGTCTTATAATGGTGAAGGAATGATGTACAAATACCGATTTAACTTATTAGTAGGATTTGAGTTAAATACGTCACACTTAGAAATAAGAGAAGGTTGGAGGGAAAGCAAAGGGCCCGCTAGGAGCGTGTGCACAATTTTGTTATGCTTTATAGTGCTACTTTCCATAAGAGTCTTATAATGGTGAAGAAATGGTGTACAAAAACCGATTCAACTTACTAGTAGGAGTCGAGTGAAATCCGTCCCACTTAGAAAGAAGAGAAGGTTGGAGAAAAAGAAAAGGGTCAGTTAGGAGCGTGTGGACTATTCTGGTATGCTTTATAGTGTTGTTCTCCATAATAGTCATATAATGCGGAAGGAATGATGTCCACAGACCGATTCAAATTGTAGGACGATTCGAGTGAAATCCATCCCACTTAGAAAGTAAATGAGGTTGGAGGGAAAGAAAACGGCCTGTTTGGAGCCTGTGGACTATTCTGGAATGCATTATAGTGTTATTGTCCAAAATAGTCTTATAATGGTGAAGCAATGATGTGTAAACACCTATTCATCGTATTCGTAGGATTTGAGTTAAATACGTCCCAGTTAGAAAGAAGGGAAGGTTGGTGACGTGTCTAGAAATGTGTTCCACGTTACAATACCCAAGTATAGGTAGTCAAGTTATAATATAGTCTTGGTGAGTCCAAGTGTCGAACCTCAGGGAGAGTCGGAAAGATGTATGAAAAATGAATTTTATTTTTGTCCTTGAATTGATTTGATTAATTGATTTTGGTTGTTTTCTTGAATTAAATTAAATACTAAGGCATTGGGAATTCCTTTACAATGTCGAAACCAAGTGTACCACATATCCAAATAAGTAATAAAAATTAACCAATACAATCATCATATGTTAATTATATTTGAATGGCAAGAAAGGGGTCGCTTGGTAGGATAATCCATACTAACAACGCAACTCTCCAAATCATGCCTATAAGCAATAAATAATTAACATACTAAATGAATTATATAAGTTAACTAATAGAATCATTATATATTCATTATAAATGCTATGGCAAGAAAGTGGTCGCTAATGAAGCAACTCTACAAATCATGCCTATATTAGCAATAATAATAAACATACTAATGATCTAGTAAATCCCATTAAATAAGTAGTATTATTAATTGTATATGAATCATAAGAATTGTGAACTATAAAGATGTAATTACATTCAAAGTATTCATTATACCTATGTAAGATCATAAGAAATCAAGAACACCACATAAAGTGGGTTGAGCATACTTATATCATTGTATGGCATAATGAATCTTAGATGTAATTACCTAAGTGTATTCATTGATTCAAAGAACTCAATATACATGGCATAAAGAGGCAAAGAATCATTGAATACAAATTATTAGATTCATATATTATCAATAATACTAACCTTGAAGCATTAAATACTTGGATATGCAAACACTTGGTTCTTCATTTTAAATTCATTCCCTAGCCTTAGCTAGAGAATTACTCTTCCATTACAAATATATAAATCACTATGTTTCTCTTCACTCCTATTCCTCCTCTTACAAATGAAAGACTACCTCTATTTATAGGGAAAATATGGAATCAAATGACAACTAGAAAAGAGAAATTGGATTTCTTTTTGTTTGAATATTTATTACTTTCCACCCCATTGTCTTCTTTTCACATGTGCCTTTGTTTCTTCCATGTGCCTTTGTTTCTTGACATGGATCAGATTTACTCTTGTAAAATCATAATCCAATGAATGTGGTAAATCTTCAAGAAGATGTAAAATTCGCATCACCCTTTGGTAAACCCGAACCCGCATTGAATTCTGCACAATTCTGCAGTTTTGAACCTGACTTGCAACTGCCATAACGCCTTCATTTCAAATCGAAATAAGGTCATTCTTGTGCTCAAATTGAAGGTCTCTGAATTACCTTTCCAATGGTACCAATGCCATTTCCAGAATCAAAACACAGAATTATTTATAGGCATTTAACTAAAGGGTGGTCAGGATGAATATATTTCATGCATAGTTGATGACCCAATTTGCATGGAATTGATTGAATTCTTCATGAAGACCTAGAAAATAAGATAAACACAAAAATATCATAAAACTTGAATAAAAGATATCACTATAGAACTAAAAGATGTAAATTAAGGGGTTTAAATATATAATATTTGACACTTATCAACACCCCCAAACTTACATATTACTAGTCCCTAGTAATACCAACATAAATTAAAAAGAGTAAAATTAAAATTGATAATTCTTTTAAACCCCTAGGCATCCCTAGTAGGACGAGTGAAGTCTCGTGAGGGTTTAACAGAAATGATACCCACAAACAACCTTTTTTATTTTTTTTTATTTTTATTTTATTTTTTATTATTATTATTTTTTATTCTTCATTCTTGTATGCTCATGAAATCAAATACACATTAATCATGTAATGTTATGATGTCGTAAGAATAGAATGCATACAAATTATCCCCACTCGCTCATAAATAACAGTTTTCATGAATTAAATTTAAAAGAATGATCCCCACAGTGGTGAAATAAACTTGCTAATTTCTACATCCGATCCCCATAGTTTCTCGTGTTTTTGTGAACATTCTCTATAGTAGACTAATCTCCCTTGTTCTAATTCATTGATCAAGTTTTGCCATGACACAACTTCAAAATCACTTTTGCATTTTTATCCCTTTTTGTCTTTCTAAGTCTCCGGACTTTCCAGCGAGGATTTTTTAATCCCAACCAACTGGGCCCGAGCTTCTTCCATGGGATTTATGCTCATTAGTTTTCTCCCCTTTTTACGCGAACAATGATATTGGTGATACCAAGGGCCGGTTACTCAGATCGAAGAACTACTTTTTGCATTTTTATTTTATTTTTCCAGATTTTTCCCCTTATCATTGAAACAAAACTATTTTTTCAACTACATAGTCAAAGATCAATTAATCGTCCCATAGAGAATCTGTGCAAGTGCTTATAGGTCAAAACTATCTTTCTCGGTTTCAATTTCACTCATCTATTCACCCATGTGAACCACATCTTAAAAATCAATTTAATCAAACTATTACGTACTCATGAGTGGGGTAATTGTATACAACTATCTTCCTAGTCATAACATGTTCACAAATTAACTTATACTTGACCTAAATCACATATTTCGAATGAAGAACTTAATAAAATTTTCAAATTTTGTTTTTTTTTTTTTTTTTTTTTTTAACACATCACAAATTGAAAAAAATTGAAAACAAAATAAAAACTAAATACAATCACCCAAAATAATAATACAAAATAAAAACAAAATATAATCACCTTACCCCCAAACTTGAAATGGACATTGTCCTCAATGTATAAAGAGATTGTAAGGTTGAAATCTTACCTATTCTGTGATGAGAAAAGAGGAAACAAATCTGCAAAACAAAACAATATATATACACACACTCTAAAGAACAACCAATGTTTTTACACATAGGTTGGGTCTTCTAAAGACATGGATTCTTTTAGAGTTGGAATTTCAAAGAATGACTTCAATCGTTGTCCATTAACTTTAAAAACAAAACCATTACTTGGATCCTCCACATCCACGGTGCCATATGGATACACATGTTTGATTAAAAAGGGACCTTTCCATTTTGATTTTAGTTTTCCGGGAAAAAGATGTAAACGAGAATCATATACAAGAACTTTTTGCCCAATTTGAAAATCATTTCTCAAAATCTTTTTCTCATGAAATGCTTTCGCCCTTTCCTTATATATCTTGGCATTGTCATATGCATCCCTCCTTAATTCCTCCAGTTCGTCGAGTTGCAATTTTCGATTTTCACCTGCCTTAATAAAATCAAAGTTCATTATTTTAGCTGCCCAAAAAGATTTATGTTCTAATTCTACAGGCAAATGACAACTCTTACCATAAACTAGCCGATAGGGAGACATTCCAAGATTGGTTTTAAAAGCAGTACGGTAAGCCCAAAGTGCATCATTTAAACGTAATGACCAATCTTTACGATTTGGATTTACCGTTTTTTCTAAAATTTGTTTTATCTCCCTATTAGCCAATTCGGCTTGTCCATTTGTTTGAGGATGGTAGGCAGTCGAAACTTTGTGTGTAACACCATATTTTCGCATGAGTTTCTCAATTGTACGATTGCAAAAGTGCAACCCTCTATCACTAATGATTGCTTTAGGAATGCCAAACCTTGCAAGGATATTTTCTTTTAAGAATTTCACAACAGTTTTGTGAGTATTATCCTTGCAAGCTTTAGCTTCCACCCATTTTGAAACATAATCAACTGCAAGTAAAATATACAAATTACCAGATGAGGATGGGAATGGTCCCATGAAATCGATGCCCCAACAGTCAAATATCTCAAGGATTAAGATTGGGTTCAATGGCATCATGTTTTGTCTCGTAATTCCCCCTAGCATTTGACATCTTGGGCAGGCTTTGCAAAAGTTGTGGGTGTCTCTGAAAATGGAAGGCCAATAAAGTCCGCATTGAAGAATTTTTGCGGTTGTTTTCTTTGAAGAAAAATGACCTCCACAAGCCTCATTATGACAGAAAGACATCACACTTTCAATTTCTTCATCTGGGATGCATCGTCGAATGATTTGATCGGCGCCATACTTGTAAAGGTATGGTTCGTCCCAGTAGAACCTTTTAGCTTCTTGGACAAATCGCCTCCGATCTTGAGCACACCATGATATTGGCATCTTACCTGAAACAAGATAATTCACAATATCAGCATACCAAGGTACAGATGAAATAGAAAATAAATTCTCATCTGGAAATGAATCTTTAATAGGACAGGGTTCTAAAGATTCATTAAAAGTAAGGCGGGACAAATGGTCTGCCACCACATTTTCTACTCCCTTTTTGTCTTTGATGTGGATGTTGAATTCTTGAAGTAGAAGGATCCATCTCAACAGTCTGGGCTTAGAATCTTTCTTTGTAAGAAGATACTTAAGTGCAGCATGATCGGTGAAAACAACAATTGGGGAACCAATTAGGTATGACCTGAATTTGTCAAGTGCAAATACTATAGCAAGAAGCTCTTTTTCTGTGGTGGTGTAGTTCATTTGAGCATCATTGAGCGTTCTACTTGCATAATATATAACACATGGTTTCTTTTCCTTTCTTTGGCCAAGTACCGCCCCCACAGCATAGTCACTAGCATCACACATTAGCTCAAATGGTAGGCTCCAATCCGGTGATTGCATAATGGGTGTAGTAGTGAGCATTTCTTTGAGTTTGACAAAGGCTTTATCACATTTTTCATTCCATTCAAATGGTGTATCTTTGGCTAGAAGGTTGCATAAGGGTTTTGCAATAAGACTAAAATCCTTAATAAACCTCCTATAGAAACCAGCATGCCCAAGAAATGATCGGATGTCTTTTACCGTTTTTGGAATTGGCAATTTGGTAATGACATCAATTTTGGCTTTGTCTACCTCAATTCCTTCTGATGATATAATATGACCCAACACAATTCCACGTGTCACCATGAAGTGACATTTCTCCCAATTGAGTACTAAATTCTTTTCCACGCACCTGCACAAGACTTTCTCAAGATTTGTAAGACATTTATCAAATGAGGATCCATAAACAGTAAAATCATCCATAAAAATTTCAAGATCACGTTCCACCATGTCACTAAAAATGCTAAGCATACACCTTTGAAAAGTGGCTGGTGCATTGCACAAACCAAAGGGCATTCTTCTATATGCAAATGTTCCAAAAGGACATGTGAAAGTGGTCTTTTCTTGATCCTCTAAATCAATTTCAATTTGATTATACCCCGAGTAGCCATCTAAGAAACAGTAAAAACTATGACCTGCTACCCTTTCAAGCATTTGATCTAGGAATGGCAAGGGAAAATGATCTTTCCGGGTCACAGAATTTAGTTTCCTATAGTCAATGCACATTCGCCACCCTGAAGTGACTCTTTGGGGTATAAGTTCATTATGCTCATTTCTTACTACAGTTAATCCAGATTTCTTGGGTACTACTTGTGTAGGACTTACCCATTTACTATCTGAGATTGGGTAGATGATTTTTGCATCAAGTAATTTTAAAACTTCATTTCTTACAACCTCTTGCAAATGTGCATTTAATCTTCTTTGAGGTTGCCTTGTTGCTTTAGCCTCTTCCTCGAGATAAATTTTGTGTGTACAAACCAAAGGGCTTATACCTTGGAGGTCGGCTAAAGTCCACCCAATTGCCTTTTTATATTTTTCAATAATTTTAATCAATCTTACCTCTTGCTTACCATCGAGTTTGGATGAAATTACCACGGGGTAAGTATTGTTGCTTCCCAAAAAGGCATACTTCAAGTCACTCGGTAATGGCTTGAGTTCCAAGTTTTGCTCTTCTCTTGTGATGACAATATCTTCATGTACCATGTGTATCCCCATTGCAATCTTCTGTTCCTGTGGATCATCAAGTAATGAGTCAATGTTGTGTAAATAAGTATTAGATTCATTTAAACATTTTTTTAATGGATCTAATACAAAAGACTTTTCAAAATATTCTTCCACAACTGTTTCAATGAAGTTAACCCCCTCGACTTCTTCCTCATTATACTCCTTATGTTGATTACTTAAGGAGAAAACATTAAGTTCAAGAGTCATATTCCCAAAAGTTAATTTCACAATTCCATTTTTGCAATTGATGACAGCATTTGAGGTTGCAAGAAATGGTCTTCCCAAAATCACTGGAATTTGACTCGAGGGGTTGGACACTGGTTGGGTGTCGAGCACAATGAAATCCACAGGAAAATAAAATTTATCCACCTGAACAAGAACATCTTCCACAACTCCTCTAGGGACTTTCACTGAACGGTCAGCTAGTTGTAATGTCACATTAGTTGCCTTAAGTTCCCCCAAACCCAATTGTTCATATACCGAAAATGGAAGTAAGTTTACACTTGCTCCAAGATCAAGCAACGCTCTTTTTATATGACAATTCCCAATGATACAAGAGATTGTGGGACAACCAGGATCTTTGAATTTTAAAGGTCTCTTGTTTTGTAAAATGGAACTTACTTGTTCAGTCATAAAAGCCTTTTTTCTTACATTCATCTTCCTCTTCGTTGTGCACATGTCTTTTAAAAATTTCGCATAAGAAGGGATTTGCTTGATAACATCAAGCAATGGAATGTTGACTTTTACTTGCTTAAAGACTTCAAGAATTTCAGCATTGGAACTTGCCGACAAAGATTGATTTAATCTTTGTGGGAATGGAACAGTGACACTATTTTTGATTTTTTCAATTTCCTCATTTTCTTGCTCATTCTCGCTCTTTTTCTCAACTTCCTTTGAAGGTTCCAATTCCTCGGGCTTTTGGGCCTTTGAAATAGTTTTATCAACCACCTTTCCACTTCTTAAGATAGAGATTGACTTGGCATGTTCCATGTTGACTTGGGAAGGTTCTCCACTTTGGACCATAAATTGGCCTTGTGGATTAGGAAGAGGTTGGGCAGGAAATTTACCTTTTTCTTGGGGTGAAAGCATGGGGGTTAATTTTGATATGTGAGACCTTATATCATCAATGGCTCAGTCAGTCTTTTGCATGTGTTGCATGAATTGGTTGGTACACTGCACAATTTGGTCAAACGTTTGATCATTTTTTTGAATGAATTGTGCAAGAATATCTTCCAAATCTCTTTTGGGAGGTGGAACATAAGGAGCTTGTGGCCTTGGTTGGGGTTGACTTTGTTGAAAATTAGAATTACTCCAACTAAAGTTGGGGTGATTCCGCCATTCTCTATTGTAAGTCTCAGAGTAAGGAGAATTCTGTGGTTTTTTGAAAGTATTGAATGCATTGACTTCGACCGGAGCATTAAGGACTTCCTTAAATGCAGGGATTGTCGGACATTCATTTGTCAAATGTCCAAGTTCATCACAAATTCCACACACTACTTCTCCTATTGCATTAACCCCATTCACATTTTTGGACTCTAAGGCTTCCAATTTCTTAGTTAAATGCATTACTCTTGCTCCTAAATCATCATCACTTTTTAAATGATAAATTCCACCCCTTCCCGGAAGTTTAGTTCTTTCATCAAGATGACAAGTGTCCCAAGTTTGGGCACTTTCGGCTATTTGGTCAAAAAACAAAAAGGCTTCCTCGGGATCTTTGTTTAAAAAGTCTCCATTACACATGGTTTCGACAAATTGGCGCATATGAGCCGGTAGAGATTCATAAAAGAAACTCACTATACTCCAATTCTCATACCCATGATGTGGACAAGCATTTAAAAGTTCTTTGAAACGCTCCCAACATTCATAAAAAGTTTCATTATTTTTGGGAGAAAAATTTGAAATTTGTCGTCTCAAAGCATTAGTTCTATGAACCGGAAAAAACTTTTTCAAAAATTCCGCTTGTAAGTCTTTCTTCCATGATCTAATGGAGCGAGGCCTTTGTGCATTTAACCAAATTTTGCCTTTGTCTTTTAAAGAAAAGGGAAACAATTTAAGCCTTACAACTTCTTCAGTAGTCCCCCGATCTCGGAAAGTAGAACATACCTCTTCGAATTCTTTTAGATGAAGATAAGGGTTTTCAGATTCCATACCATGAAAGCTAGGTAATAATTGAATCATACCTGGCTTGAAGGAAAAAGTATTGGCATGAAGAGGAAGAATAATACATGATGGTGCAGTGCTTCGCGGTGGTTGGAGATAATCCCTCATAGTTCGGACATGAGGACCGGGAGGAACTTCCACTCCTCTTGGGATTTGATGTTCTTCATTATCTCCATGCACACTTTGATCGTCCTCCATTGAACACGATGATCCTGAATACAAAGGATTACAAAAAGATGTACCCACTACAAAATTTCTTTCAACACGTCCTACAGAATTTCGTGTCCAAACAATCATAAACAAAATGAAAAAAATAAAAGAAAATAAATTTATTACAAAACTGAAATTTCTTCTTTCGCCATCTCCCCGGCAACGGCGCCAAAAACTTGACGTGTCTAGAAATGTGTTCCACGTTACAATACCCAAGTATAGGTAGTCAAGTTATAATATAGTCTTGGTGAGTCCAAGTGTCGAACCTCAGGGAGAGTCGGAAAGATGTATGAAAAATGAATTTTATTTTTGTCCTTGAATTGATTTGATTGATTGATTTTGGTTGTTTTCTTGAATTAAATTAAATACTAAGGCATTGGGAATTCCTTTACAATGTCGAAACCAAGTGTACCACATATCCAAATAAGTAATAAAAATTAACCAATACAATCATCATATGTTAATTATATTTGCATGGCAAGAAAGGGGTCGCTTGGTAGGATAATCCATACTAACAACGCAACTCTCCAAATCATGCCTATAAGCAATAAATAATTAACATACTAAATGAATTATATAAGTTAACTAATAGAATCATTATATATTCATTATAAATTCTATGGCAAGAAAGTGGTCGCTAATGAAGCAACTCTACAAATCATGCCTATATTAGCAATAATAATAAACATACTAATGATCTAGTAAATCCCATTAAATAAGTAGTATTATTAATTGTATATGAATCATAAGAATTGTGAACTATAAAGATGTAATTACATTCAAAGTATTCATTATACCTATGTAAGATCATAAGAAATCAAGAACACCACATAAAGTGGGTTGAGCATTACTTATATCATTGTATGGCATAATGAATCTTAGATGTAATTACCTAAGTGTATTCATTGATTCAAAGAACTCAATATACATGGCATAAAGAGGCAAAGAATCATTGAATACAAATTATTAGATTCATATATTATCAATAATACTAACCTTGAAGCATTAAATACTTGGATATGCAAACACTTGGTTCTTCATTTTAAATTCATTCCCTAGCCTTAGCTAGAGAATTACTCTTCCATTACAAATATATAAATCACTATGTTTCTCTTCACTCCTATTCCTCCTCTTACAAATGAAAGACTACCTCTATTTATAGGGAAAATATGGAATCAAATGACAACTAGAAAAGAGAAATTGGATTTCTTTTTGTTTGAATATTCATTACTTTCCACCCCATTGTCTTCTTTTCACATGTGCCTTTGTTTCTTCCATGTGCCTTTGTTTCTTGACATGGATCAGATTTAGTCTTGTAAAATCATAATCCAATGAATGTGGTAAATCTTCAAGAAGATGTAAAATTCGCATCACCCTTTGGTAAACCCGAACCCGCATTGAATTCTGCACAATTCTGCAGTTTTGAACCTGACTTGCAACTGCCATAACGCCTTCATTTCAAATCGAAATAAGGTCATTCTTGTGCTCAAATTGAAGGTCTCTGAATTACCTTTCCAATGGTACCAATGCCATTTCCAGAATCAAAACACAGAATTATTTATAGGCATTTAACTAAAGGGTGGACAGGATGAATATATTTCATGCATAGTTGATGACCCAATTTGCATGGAATTGATTGAATTCTTCATGAAGACCTAGAAAATAAGATAAACACAAAAATATCATAAAACTTGAATAAAAGATATCACTATAGAACTAAAAGATGTAAATTAAGGGGTTTAAATATATAATATTTGACACTTATCAGTTGGAGAGAAAGAAAAGGGCTAGTTAGGAGCGTGTCGACAATTTTGTTATGCTTTATAGTGTTGTTTTCCATAAGAGTCTTATAATGGTGAAGGAATGGTGTACAAAAACCGATTTAACTTATACTACAATTCGTGTTAAATCCGTCCCACTTAGAATGCAAATGTTGTTGTATAGAAAGAAAAAGGGCCAATAAGGAGCGTGTTGGCTATTCTGGTATGCTTTATAGTGTTGTTGTCAATAATAGTGTTATAAAGGTGAAAGAATGATGTACAAACACCAATTCAACATATTATTAGGATTCGAGTGAAATCCGTCCCGCTTAGAAAGAAGAGAAGGTTGGACTGGGAGAAAAGGGCCAGTTAGGATCGTGCGCACTGTTTTGGTATGCTTTAAAGTGTTGTTGTTCATAATAGTCTTATAAAGGTGAAGGAATGATGTACAAATACCGATTTAACTTATTAGTAGGATTCGAGTTAAATACGTCCCACTTAGAAAGAAGAGAACGTTGGAGGGAAAGCAAAGGGCCCGCTAGGAGCATGTGCACAATTTTGTTATGCTTTATAGTGTTGGTTTCCATAAGAGTCTTATAATGGTGAAGAAATGGTGTACAAAAACCGATTCAACTTACTAGTAGGAGTCGAGTGAAATCCGTCTCACTTAGAAAGAAGAGAAAGTTGGAGGAAAAAAAAAGGGTCAGTTAGGAGCGTGTGGACTATTCTGGTATGCTTTATAGTGTTGTTCTTCATAATAGTCATATAATGCGAAAGGAATGATGTCCACGGACCGATTCAAATTGTAGGACGATTCGAGTGAAATCCATCCCACTTAGAAAGTAAATGAGGTTGGAGGGAAAGAAAACGGCCAGTTTGGAGCCTATGGAATATGCTGGAATGCATTATAATGTTATTGTCCAAAATAGTCTTATAATGGTGAAGCAATGATGTGCAAACACCTATTCAACTTATTCGTAGGATTTGAGTTAAATACGTCCCACTTAGAAAGAAGGGAAAGTTGGAGAGAAAGAAAAGGGCTAGTTAGGAGCGTGTCGACAATTTTGTTATGCTTTATAGTGTTGTTTTCCATAAGAGTCTTATAAAGGTGAAGGAATGGTGTACAAAAACCGATTCAACTTATACTATAATTCGTGTTAAATCCGTCCCACTTAGAATGCAAATGTTGTTGTATAGAAAGAAAAGGGCCAATAAGGAGCGTGTTGGCTATACTGGTATGCTTTATAGTGTTGTTGTCTTTAATAGTGTTATAAAGGTGAAAGAATGATGTACAAACACCAATTCAACATATTATTAGGATTCGAGTGAAATCCGTCCCGCTTAGAAAGAAGAGAAGGTTGGACAGGGAGAAAAGGGCCAGTTAGGAGAGTGCGCACTGTTTTGGTATGCTTTAAAGTGTTGTTGTCCAAAATAGTCTTATAATGGTGAAGGAATGATGTACAAATACCGATTTAACTTATTAGTAGGATTCGAGTTAAACACGTCCCACTTAGAAAGAAGAGAAGGTTGGAGAGAAAGTAAAGGGCCCACTAGGAGCGTGTGCACAATTTTGTTATGCTTTATAGTGTTGGTTTCCATAAGAGTCTTATAATGGTGAAGAAATGGTGTACAAAAACCGATTCAACTTACTAGTAGGAGTCGAGTGAAATCCGTCCCACTTAGAAAGAAGAGAAGGTTGGAGGGAAAGAAAAGGGTCAGAAAGGAGCGTGTGGACTATTCTGGTATGCTTTATAGTGTTGTTCTCCATAATAGTCATATAATGCGAAAGGAATGATGTCCACGGACCGATTCAAATTGTAGGACGATTCGAGTGAAATCCATCCCACTTAGAAAGTAAATGAGGTTGGAGGGAAAGAAAACGGCCAGTTTGGAGCCAGTGGAATATGCTGGAATGCATTATAGTGTTATTGTCCAAAATAGTCTTATAATGGTGAAGCAATGATGTGCAAACACCTATTCAACTTATTCGTAGGATTTGAGTTAAATACGTCCCATTTAGAAAGAAGGGAAGGTTGGAGAGAAAGAAAAGGGATAGTTAGGAGCGTGTCGACAATTTTGTTATGCTTTATAGTGTTGTTTTCCATAAGAGTCTTATAATGGTGAAGGAATGGTGTACAAAAACCGATTCAACTTATACTATAATTCGTGTTAAATCCGTCCCACTGAGAATGCAAATGTTGTTGTATAGAAAGAAAAGGACCAATAAGGAGCGTGTTGGCTATTCTGGTATGCTTTATAGTGTTGTTGTCTATAATAGTGTTATAAAGGTGAAGGAATGATGTACAAACACCAATTCAACATATTATTAGGATTCGAGTGAAATCCGTCCCGCTTAGAAAGAAGAGAAGGTTGGACAGGGAGAAAAGGGCCAGTTAGGAGCGTGCGCACTGTTTTGGTATGCTTTAAAGTGTTGTTGTCCATAATAGTCTTATAATGGTGAAGGAATGATGTACAAATACCGATTTAACTTATTAGTAGGATTCGAGTTAAATACGACCCACTTAGAAAGAAGAGAAGGTTGGAGGGAAAGCAAAGGGCCCGCTAGGAGCGTGTGCACAATTTTGTTATGCTTTATAGTGCTGGTTTCCATTAGAGTCTTATAATGGTGAAGAAATGGTGTACAAAAACCGATTCAACTTACTAGTAGGAGTCGAGTGAAATCCGTCCCACTTAGAAAGAAGAGAAGGTTGGAGGGAAAGAAAAGGGTCAGTTAGGAGCGTGTGGACTATTCTGGTATACTTTATAGTGTTGTTCTCCATAATAGTCATATAATGCGAAAGGAATGATGTCCACAGACCGATTCAAATTGTAGGACGATTCGAGTAAAATTCGTCCCACTTAGAAAGTAAATGAGGTTGGAGGGAAAGAAAACGGCCAGTTTGGAGCCTGTGGACTATTCTGGAATGCATTATAGTTTTATTGTCCAAAATTGTTTTATAACGGTGAAGCAATGATGTGCAAACACCTATTTAACTTATTCGTAGGATTTGAGTTAAATACGTCCCACTTAGAAAGAAGGGAAGGTTGGAGAGAAAGAAAAGGGCTAGTTAGGAGCGTGTCGACAATTTTGTTATGCTTTATAGTGTTGTTTTCCATAAGAGTCTTATAATGATGAAGGAATGGTGTACAAAAACCGATTCAACTTATACTACAATTCGTGTTAAATCCGTCCCACTTAGAATGCAAATGTTGTTGTATAGAAAGAAAAGGGCCAATAAGGAGCGTGTTGGCTATTCTGGTATGCTTTATAGTGTTGTTGTCAATAATAGTGTTATAAAGGTGAAAGAATGATGTACAAACACCAATTCAACATATTATTAGGATTCGAGTGAAATCCGTCCCGCTTAGAAAGAAAAGAAGGTTGGATAGGGAGAAAAGGGCCAGTTAGGAGAGTGCGCACTGTTTTGGTATGCTTTAAAGTGTTGTTGTCCATACCAGTCTTATAATGGTGAAGGAATGATGTACAAATACCGATTTAACTTATTAGTAGGATTCGAGTTAAACACGTCCCACTTAGAAAGAAGAGAAGGTTGGAGAGAAAGCAAAGGGCCCGCTAGGAGCGTGTGCACAATTTTGTTATGCTTTATAGTGTTGGTTTCCATTAGAGTCTTGTAATGGTGAAGAAATGGTGTACAAAAACCGATTCAACTTACTAGTAGGAGTCGAGTGAAATCCGTCCCACTTAGAAAGAAGAGAAGGTTCGAGGGAAAAAAAAGGGTCAGTTAGGAGCGTGTGGACTATTCTGGTATGCTTTATAGTGTTGTTCTTCATAATAGTCATATAATGCGAAAGGAATGATGTCCACGGACCGATTCAAATTGTAGGACGATTCGAGTAAATGAGGTTGGAGGGAAACAAAACGGCCAGTTTGGAGCCTGTGGACTATTCTGGAATGCATTATAGTGTTATTCTCCAAAATAGTCTTATAATGGTGAAACAATGATGTGCAAACACCTATTCAACTTATTCGTAGGATTTGAGTTAAATTCGTCCCACTTAGAAAGAAGGGAAGGTTGGAGAGAAAGAAAAGGGCTAGTTAGGAGCGTGTCGACAATTTTGTTATGCTTTATAGTGTTGTTTTCCATAAGAGTCTTATAATGGTGAAGGAATGGTGTACAAAAACCGATTCAACTTATACTACAATTCGTGTTAAATCCGTCCCAATTAGAATGCAAATGTTGTTGTATCAAAAAGAAAAGGGCCAATAAGGAGCGTGTTGGCTATTCTGGTATGCTTTATAGTGTTGTTGTCAATAATAGTGTTATAAAGGTGAAAGAATGATGTACAAACACAATTCAACATATTATTAGGATTCGAGTGAAATCCGTCCCGCTTAGAAAGAAGAGAAGGTTGGACAGGGAGAAAAGGGCCACTTAGGAGCGTGCGCACTATTTTGGTATGCTTTAAAGTGTTGTTGTCCATAATAGTCTTATAATGGTGAAGGAATGATGTACAAATACCGATTTAACATACTAGTAGGATTCGAGTTAAACACGTCCCACTTAGAAAGAAGAGAAGGTTGGAGAGAAAGCAAAGGGCCCGCTAGGAGCGTGTGCACAATTTTGTTATGCTTTATAGTGTTGGTTTCCATAATAGTCTTATAACGGTGAAGAAATGGTGTACAAAAACCGATTCAACTTACTAGTAGGAGTCGAGTGAAATCCGTCCCACTTAGAAAGAAGAGAAGGTTGGAGGGAAAGAAAATGGTCAGTTAGGAGCGTGTGGACTATTCTCGTATGCTTTATAGTGTTGTTCTCCATAATAGTCATATAATGCGAATGGAATGATGTCCACAGACCGATTCAAATTGTAGGACGATTCGAGTGAAATCCATCCCACTTAGAAAGTAAATGAGGTTGGAGGGAAAGAAAACGGCCAGTTTGGAGCCTGTGGACTATTCTGGAATGCATTATAGTGTTATTGTCCAAAATAGTCTTATAATGGTGAAACAATGATGTGCAAACACCTATTCAACTTATTCGTAGGATTTGAGTTAAATGCGTCCCACTTAGAAAGAAGGGAAGGTTGGAGAGAAAGAAAAGGGCTAGTTAGGAGCGTGTCGACAATTTTGTTATGCTTTATAGTGTTGTTTTCCATAAGAGTCTTATAATGGTGAAGGAATGGTGTACAAAAACCGATTCAACTTATACTACAATTCGTGTTAAATCCGTCCCACTTAGAATGCAAATGTTGTTGTATAGAAAGAAAAGGGCCAATAAGGAGCGTGTTGGCTATTCTGGTATGCTTTATAGTGTTGTTGTCAATAATAGTGTTATAAAGGTGAAAGAATGATGTACAAACACCAATTCAACATATTATTAGGATTCGAGTGAAATCCGTCCCGCTTAGAAAGAAGAGAAGGTTGGACAGGGAGAAAAGGGCCAGTTAGGAGCGTGCGCACTGTTTTGGTATGCTTTAAAGTGTTGTTGTCCATAATAGTCTTATAATGGTGAAGGAATGATGTACAAATACCGATTTAACTTATTAGTAGGATTCGAGTTAAACACGTCCCACTTAGAAAGAAGAGAAGGTTGGAGAGAAAGCAAAGGGCCCGCTAGGAGCGTGTGCACAATTTTGTTATGCTTTATAGTGTTGGTTTCCATAATAGTCTTATAACGGTGAAGAAATGGTGTACAAAAACCGATTCAACTTACTAGTAGGAGTCGAGTGAAATCCGTCCCACTTAGAAAGAAGAGAAGGTTGGAGGGAAAGAAAATGGTCAGTTAGGAGCGTGTGGACTATTCTGGTATGCTTTATAGTGTTGTTCTCCATAATAGTCATATAATGCGAAAGGAATGATGTCCACAGACCGATTCAAATTGTAGGACGATTCGAGTGAAATCCATCCCACTTTGAAAGTAAATGAGGTTGGAGGGAAAGAAAACGGCCAGTTTGGAGCCTGTGGACTATTCTGGAATGTATTATAGTTTTTTTTTTTTTTTTTTTTTTTTTTTTGAAAGGTAAGTCAATTGGATACAAAAATCAAAAAATGGCTAGAAGCCTACAAAATACTTTGGGCATCCCCCAAGGGTGGAACCCCCAAAACCACCAAAGAGTTAAGCTTAACTCTAAACACAGGGGGATATGAAAAAAAATCACCATAACCCTGACAACAATAAAGCAAGTCTGATAATACATAAGTCTATAGCACCAAATGTTTAACATATCTCTAGAACACCTCAATACAAATAAAATATACATAATCTTCATCAGATTGCACAAATTTGTTCCTATCACAGTGAGGGTCTTCATAGCCATCCGAACCCCGTGAACTTCAACCACCAACTTATAAATCTGCACAATGTAAGCAAAGGGATCAAAAGATAATGCAACATTTATAAAATTTATCATAACACACCTCCCACGAAGTCTGAACCAAATCCTGAACCATACCCCCAACAACATTGAAACATGCTCACCCCCACTCATCAAGACAGATACCCAGAACATTAATTCCAAGAAAAAAGAGCAAAAACTATTCCCCTCACCCATTGCTATAAACTCTATCTCCATTTTGAATATCCAACAAGTGAAACAATCTAAATTTGACTGAAGAATTTATCTCCTTAACAAGTTGTTCCTCCTTTTTAAACTCTCCAGCAAACAACCTGAGATTCCTTTCCCTCCATAAAATGTAAACACTAGCAGCCAATGATAGTTTGGTAACACATGCCTTTAAAGTATTATTTGTACAGTGGACATTGCACCAATTAACCATATCCACCCACCTCTTCCCAACATGCCTCAAACCATTATCAATAGCAACCGAAGACCAAACTTGCGAAGAGAAACTGCATTCAAAAAATAGATGCTCCCTACTTTCACACGGTAAGTCACAAAAGACACATTTTTGTTGCTGAAGCATCCCATAAAGGACCAATTTATCTTGTGTCTGCAACCTATTATGAATTAAAGTCCATAAAATGAAAGCATGTCTTGGAATATTATTTGGGAACCACACAGTCTTGTACCATTGAACTTGATTATCCATGTTCCTTAACAAATTCCAAGCTGAACTAATAGAGTACTTACCCCTAGTAGGCTTCCAAATCAAAGAATCAACATCATGATAATTTGGAGGAGGAATGGCAGAAATATCATCTCTTAACTCCATTAATTTATGAGAGTTTGCAAAAGGTGGAAACCACTGCCCATTTCTGATTATAGCACTGACTTTACAATTGTTTCTTAACCCAGAATCATACCTAATCCTATCCCCATGTTTTTCTACAATAGAATTGGGATACAACCAATCATCATGCCAAAGAAGAATATTTTCGCCATTCCCAACCTTGTACTCAATGTACTGTCTAAAAGTATCTCTTAGACCCATTATCTTCTTCCAAGACCAAGATCTTTTATCCGGGACCTTAAGCAACCAGAAATTCTGGTCTTTCATGAGCTCAATCCTTGCCCACTTACTCCAGAGGTTAGTGGGAATAGGCTGCAACAGGTTCCATAGCTGCTTTCCAATAGCTGCCACATTCCATGCTATCAAATCTTTTAATCCTAAGCCCCCTTCATCTTTCGGCAAACACACTCTAGTCCATGCCAATTTCTCACCACCACTCTTCAAATCAGCCCCTTTCCATAAGAATTTCCTCATAATCTCATTCAGTTGTTTAAACACAGATTTTGGAAGGATATAAGTAGAACTCCAATAAACTTGAACTGAAAACAACACTGAGGCAATCAACTGTAACCTACCCGCAAAGGAAAGGAATCTGCAATTCCAAGCCTGAACCCTTCTAGTACTTTTCAAAACTAACTCTTGACAGTCAACCGCATTAAGCTTAGAAGAAATCAGAGGCACCCCTAAATACTTGACAGGCAATTTCCCAATTGAAAATTTGGTCCCAAGGACAATATTTTCTAAGACTCTACCCTCCACACCCGATGTAAAAATGGAGCTCTTTGAAGTATTAGGAATTAAACCTGAAAATTCACTAAACTTCCTCAATACATCCAACATACAGTTCACTGAATTTTCACTACCCTCACAGAAGAGGAATAAGTCATCAGCAAACATCAAATGATTAATCTCCAATTTTTTACATTTGGCGTGGAACCTAAAAGAGTCATTATTCCCCAGTTTATTCAACATCCCTGAGAGAACTTCCATACACATTACAAAAAGATATGGAGACATAGGGTCCCCTTGCCTAAGCCCTCTTCCCCCTTTGAAAAACCCTTCAAGAGCACCATTTATATTTATAGAGAACTTAGGAGAAGAACAACAAGTAAGAATCCAACCTCTAACTCTATCAGGCAAACCAAAACCCTTCAACACCTCACCCAAATAATCCCAAGAGACAGAGTCATAAGCTTTAGTCAAATCAATTTTCATGGCAACTCTAGCTTGAGACTCATCTTTATGGTAATGGAGTAATATCTCTTGAGCTAGCAGAACATTATCACAAATACTCCTACCCGGAACAAACCCAGATTGATTAGCACTTATACTCGAGTCTAGAATGGGCTTCAACCTATTAGCAATAATTTTTGCTATGCATTTATACAACACATTGCATACTGAAATAGGCCTGAACTCCGTCACTTTAGTAGGATTATCAACTTTGGGGATGAGAGAAATGGAAGTACAGTTTACTTCAGAAAGCAATTGACCTGAAGCAAAGAAATCCATTATGGCATCCACCACCTCATTTACAAAAACATCCCAAGCCGCCTTATAAAACACTGCATTCAAACCATCCGGCCCTGGGGCTTTGTCATCTTTTATTGCAAGGAAGGTAGCTTTGATTTCTTCTCTGGTCACATCTCTATTCATGTCCATACTTTGCTCTATAGAAATAGGTTTTTGAATAAACTCATTCAAAACAGGGATCCTGACCTCTTCTCTCTTGGCAAAAAGATTCTTGTAAAATCCCACAATCTCTCTACTAACATCACCTTTATCAGTCAGAACAGTACCATCCTCTCTAGTTATGGAAACTATATTGTTATGAGCTTTCCTCTGATTAGCAATCTTATGAAAATAACTGGTATTTTGATCTCCTACCCTCAGCCATTGAATCCTAGATAGCTGTCTATATAAACATTCCTCGGCATTTGACACTTTATAAAATTGTTTAAGACAGTCCTTTTCAATTCTTTGAAATTCGTGATTTCCAGGATCCAAATCCACCAAGCATTGAATGTTCAATAACTTTTTCCTAGCTTCAGACACTTGAGTTGGTAAATTTTCAAAGTGAGTTTTATTTAAAATTTTCAAAGCATTCTTTACCATTTTCAGCTTTTGACTTACCACAAACATTTTACTCCCAGTAACATGGCCGTTCCACGCATCTCTCACCACTTGAGTAAACTATTCATGTTTAGTTAAAAAATTGTTGAACCTAAATGGTCTTTTAACCCTCTCTACCTCCATAGAGATTTTAACCGTAATACAAGCATGATCCGAAACCCCTGGAGGCAAAAAAGAAACTTCAGTGGTTTGAAAATAATCAACCCAAGCTGAATTCACTAAACATCTATCCAGCTTACAAAACACATGACCATTGGACCAAGAAAATTGCATTATAGTGTTATTGTCCAAAATAGTCTTATAATGGTGAAGCAATGATGTGCAAACACCTATTCAACTTATTCGTAGGATTTGAGTTAAATGCGTCCCACTTAGAAATAAGGGAAGGTTGGAGAGAAAGAAAAGGGCTAGTTAGGAGCGTGTCGACAATTTTGTTATGCTTTATAGTGTTGTTTTCCATAAGAGTCTTATAATGGTGAAGGAATGGTGTACAAAAACCGATTCAACTTATACTACAATTCGTGTTAAATCCGTCCCACTTAGAATGCAAATGTTGTTGTATAGAAAGAAAAGGGCCAATAAGGAGCGTGTTGGCTATTCTGGTATGCTTTATAGTGTTGTTGTCAATAATAGTGTTATAAAGGTGAAAGAATGATGTACAAACACCAATTCAACATATTATTAGGATTCGAGTGAAATCCGTCCCGCTTAGAAAGAAGAGAAGGTTGGACAGGGAGAAAAGGGTAAGTTAGGAGCGTGCGCACTGTTTTGGTATGCTTTAAAGTGTTGTTGTCCATAATAGTCTTATAATGGTGAAGGAATGATGTACAAATACCGATTTAACTTATTAGTAGGATTCGAGTTAAACACGTCCCACTTAGAAAGAAGAGAAGGTTGGAGAGAAAACAAAGGGCCCGCTAGGAGCGTGTGCACAATTTTGTTATGCTTTATTGTTTTGGTTTCCATAAGAGTCTTATAATGGTGAAGAAATGGTGTACAAAAACCGATTCAACTTACTAGTAGGAGTCGAGTGAAATCCGTCCCACTTAGAAAGAAGAGAAGGTTGGAGGGAAAGAAAATGGTCAGTTAGGAGAGTGTGGACTATTCTGGTATGCTTTATAGTGTTGTTCTCCATAATAGTCATATAATGCGAAAGGAATGATGTCCACAGACTGATTCAAATTGTAGGACGATTCGAGTGAAATCCATCCCACTTAGAATGTAAATGAGGTTGGAGGGAAAGAAAACGGCCAGTTTGGAGCCTGTGGACTATTCTGGAATGCATTATAGTGTTATTGTCCAAAATAGTCTTATAATGGTGAAGCAATGATGTGCAAACACCTATTCAACTTATTCGTAGGATTTGAGTTAAATGCGTCCCACTTAGAAATAAGGGAAGGTTGGAGAGAAAGAAAAGGGCTAGTTAGGAGCGTGTCGACAATTTTGTTATGCTTTATAGTGTTGTTTTCCATAAGAGTCTTATAATGGTGAAGGAATGGTGTACAAAAACCGATTCAACTTATACTACAATTCGTGTTAAATCCGTCCCACTTAGAATGGAAATGTTGTTGTATAGAAAGAAAAGGGCCAATAAGGAGCGTGTTGGCTATTCTGGTATGCTTTATAGTGTTGTTGTCAATAATAGTGTTATAAAGGTGAAAGAATGATGTACAAACACCAATTCAACATATTATTAGGATTCGAGTGAAATCCGTCCCGCTTAGAAAGAAAAGAAGGTTGGACAGGGAGAAAAGGGCCAGTTAGGAGCGTGCGCACTGTTTTGGTATGCTTTAAAGTGTTGTTGTCCATAATAGTCTTATAATGGTGAAGGAATGATGTACAAATACCGATTTAACTTATTAGTAGGATTCGAGTTAAACACGTCCCACTTAGAAAGAAGAGAAGGTTGGAGAGAAAACAAAGGGCCCGCTAGGAGCGTGTGCACAATTTTGTTATGCTTTATAGTTTTGGTTTCCATAAGAGTCTTATAATGGTGAAGAAATGGTGTACAAAAACCGATTCAACTTACTAGTAGGAGTCGAGTGAAATCCGTCCCACTTAGAAAGAAGAGAAGGTGGGAGGGAAAGAAAAGGGTCAGTTAGGAGCGTGTGGACTATTCTAGTATGCTTTCTAGTGTTGTTCTCCATAATAGTCATATAATGCGAAAGAAATGATGTCCACAGACCAATTCAAATTGTAGGACGATTCGAGTGAAATCCGTCCCACTTAGAAAGTAAATGAGGTTGGAGGGAAAGAAAACGGCCAGTTTGGAGCCTGTGGACTATTCTGGAATGCATTATAGTGTTATTGTCCAAAATAGTCTTATAATGGTGAAGCAATGATGTGCAAACACATATTTAACTTATTCGTAGGATTTGAGTTAAATACGTCCCACTTAGAAAGAAGGGAAGGTTGGAGAGAAATTAAAGGGCTAGTTAGGAGCGTGTCGACAATTTTGTTATGCTTTATAGTGTTGTTTTCCATAAGAGTCTTCTAATGGTGAAAGAATGGTGTACAAAAACCGATTCAAGTTACACTACAATTCGTGTTAAATCCGTCCCACTTAGAATGCAAATGTTGTTGTATAGAAAGAAAAGGGCCAATAAGGAACGTGTTGGCTATTCTGGTATGCTTTATAGTGTTGTTGTCAATAATAGTGTTATAAAGGTGAAAGAATGATGTACAAACACCAATTCAACATATTATTAGGATTCGAGTTAAACACGTCCCACTTAGAAAGAAGAGAAGGTTGGAGAGAAAGCAAAGGGACCGCTAGGAGTGTGTGCACAATTTTGTTATGCTTTATAGTGTTGGTTTCCATAAGAGTCTTATAATGGTGAAGAAATGGTGTACAAAAACCGATACAACTTACTAGTAGGAGTCGAGTGAAATCCGTCCCACTTAGAAAGAAGAGAAGGTTGGAGGGAAAGAAAAGGGTCAGTTTGGAGCGTGTCGACAATTTTGTTATGCTTTATAGTGTTGTTTTCCATAAGAGTCTTATAATGGTGAAGGAATGGTGTACAAAAACCGATTCAACTTACACTACAATTCGTGTTAAATCCGTCCCACTTAGAATGCAAATGTTGTTGTATAGAAAGAAAAGGGCCAATAAGGAGCGTGTTGGCTATTCTGGTATGCTTTATAGTGTTGTTGTCAATAATAATGTTATAAAGGTGAAAGAATGATGTACAAACACCAATTCAACATATTATTAGGATTCGAGTGAAATCCGTCCCGCTTAGAAAGAAGAGAAGGTTGGACAGGGAGAAAAGGGCCAGTTAGGAGCGTGCGCACTATTTTGGTATGCTTTAAAGTGTTGTTGTCCATAATAGTCTTATAATGGTGAAGGAATGATGTACAAATACCGATTTAACTTATTAGTAGCATTCGAGTTAAATACGCCCCACTTAGAAAGAAGAGAAGGTTGGAGGGAAAGCAAAGGGCCCGCTAGGGGCGTGTGCACAATTTTGTTATGATTTATAGTGTTGGTTTCCATAAGAGTCTTATAATGGTGAAGAAATGGTGTACAAAAACCGATTCAGCTTACTAGTAGGAGTCGAGTGAAATCCGTCCCACTTAGAAAGAAGAGAAGGTGGGAGGGAAAGAAAAGGGTCAGTTAGGAGCGTGTGGACTATTCTAGTATGCTTTCTAGTGTTGTTCTCCATAATAGTCATATAATGCGAAAGAAATGATGTCCACAGACCAATTCAAATTGTAGGACGATTCGAGTGAAATCCGTCCCACTTAGAAAGTAAATGAGGTTGGAGGGAAAGAAAACGGCCAGTTTGGAGCCTGTGGACTATTCTGGAATGCATTATAGTGTTATTGTCCAAAATAGTCTTATAATGGTGAAGCAATGATGTGCAAACACATATTCAACTTATTCGTAGGATTTGAGTTAAATACGTCCCACTTAGAAAGAAGGGAAGGTTGGAGAGAAATTAAAGGGCTAGTTAGGAGCGTGTCGACAATTTTGTTATGCTTTATAGTGTTGTTTTCCATAAGAGTCTTCTAATGGTGAAAGAATGGTGTACAAAAACCGATTCAAGTTACACTACAATTCGTGTTAAATCCGTCCCACTTAGAATGCAAATGTTGTTGTATAGAAAGAAAAGGGCCAATAAGGAACGTGTTGGCTATTCTGGTATGCTTTATAGTGTTGTTGTCAATAATAGTGTTATAAAAGTGAAAGAATGATGTACAAACACCAATTCAACATATTATTAGGATTCGAGTTAAACACGTCCCACTTAGAAAGAAGAGAAGGTTGGAGAGAAAGCAAAGGGACCGCTAGGAGTGTGTGCACAATTTTGTTATGCTTTATAGTGTTGGTTTCCATAAGAGTCTTATAATGGTGAAGAAATGGTGTACAAAAACCGATACAACTTACTAGTAGGAGTCGAGTGAAATCCGTCCCACTTAGAAAGAAGAGAAGGTTGGAGGGAAAGAAAAGGGTCAGTTTGGAGCGTGTCGACAATTTTGTTATGCTTTATAGTGTTGTTTTCCATAAGAGTCTTATAATGGTGAAGGAATGGTGTACAAAAACCGATTCAACTTACACTACAATTCGTGTTAAATCCGTCCCACTTAGAATGCAAATGTTGTTGTATAGAAAGAAAATGGCCAATAAGGAGCGTGTTGGCTATTCTGGTATGCTTTATAGTGTTGTTGTCAATAATAATGTTATAAAGGTGAAAGAATGATGTACAAACACCAATTCAACATATTATTAGGATTCGAGTGAAATCCGTCCCGCTTAGAAAGAAGAGAAGGTTGGACAGGGAGAAAAGGGCCAGTTAGGAGCGTGCGCACTGTTTTGGTATGCTTTATAGTGTTGTTGTCCATAATAGTCTTATAATGGTGAAGGAATGATGTACAAATACCGATTTAACTTATTAGTAGGATTCGAGTTAAATACGTCCCACTTAGAAAGAAGAGAAGGTTGGAGGGAAAGCAAAGGGCCCGCTAGGAGCGTGTGCACAATTTTGTTATGCTTTATAGTGTTGGTTTCCATAAGAGTCTTATAATGGTGAAGAAATGGTGTACAAAAACCGATTCAACTTACTAGTAGGGGTCGAGTGAAATCCGTCCCACTTAGAAAGAAGAGAAGGTTGGAGGGAAAGAAAAGGGTCAGTTAGGAGCATGTGGACTATTCTAGTATGCTTTATAGTTGTTTTCTTTTTTTTTTTTTTTTTTTTTTTTTTTTGAAAGGTAAGTATTTTATAAAATAAAAGAGAAAAGGCAAAGCCTTACAAGATTCATGGGGCATACCCCAAGATAAAAAGACACCCCATACATAAATGGTATCCCCAAACCCACCAGATTAAAAGAGACCAAGAAAAACAATGAAAATGTTGTCCTATAGCCTTATATTTGGCTTTACACAAGATCTGGAATTTAATACAAAGAGAAACAATAAGGTAATCAATTGTCTTTCTATGCCATTGCTTCCAACTTTGCCATTCTTCAATGAAAATAGTATCTTCATCGTTTGTCGAATACCCGTAATACTTGTAATCCCCATAATCATCCTGCTGCAGGATCAACCAAATAGCCCATTGAAAACCATTCGTATTGCTCCAAGTACCAAAACAGGTCTGCCCCACCTGCATCAAGCTCCAAGGACTAAAACCGAGAAGTAAAGTAGACCACATCACCATGCATTTGAAGCTCAAAAATCTGCTTGTAAATCTGCCCCAAGAAACCCCTAGGTTGCCCATCATTTGATGTTCAAGAACTTGCATGTAGTTCTGAAATTTGTAGCCCATATATGAATCTGAAATTTTCTTTGAACTCCCCCTGCAGCAATCTGAAGTAGCCTCCCATGATAGGCACAACCTTGAAGCACCATTTGATCCACCTTCTTCTTGTCGACATTCTAATTTATGTATCTCATGTAAATCTTCCGAGGCACCTCAAGGCCCCCCCAAAAACGAACCAGCCCAGCATGAGCTTCCTCCCGCAGCAGCAAGACGCAAATTTGCTCTTCGGAAAAAAAATAAAAAATAAAAATAAAAAAAATAAATAAATAAATAAATAAATAAAAAATAAAAATAAAAATAAAAATAAAAATGGAACAGCTCCGAAAATGTGAAATGCAGCAGCAGCAGGAGAAAACTGCAATGGAGCAGCACCAAAAAAAAATAAAAAAAATTAAAAAAAAAAATCTGCAATAAACTGCAGTGAAGCAGCTTCGAAAATCTGAAATGTAGCAGCTCCGAAAATCTGACATGAAGCAGCTCCTCATCATAATACAACCCAAAATCCAACATGTAAATCCCTAGCAAAAACCAGCCCCACATGAAGCTTCCTCCCGTAGTCAAGAAACTCCATCAGTTGGTTGTTGAAGATGCAACAATCTGTAGTGAACTGAAGTGTTGATTTCATGAATTAAGTTGTCTTCTGTTCTAGCTTCCCCCGCATACAATTTGGAATTTCTTTCCCTCCATATCATGTACACCGTAGCTGCAAAGTAGAGCCTAGCTTGAGTAGACTGAAAATTTCTATTTTGAAGATGTTCATTACACCATTCCAGCACTTCAAACCAGCCCCCTCCAGCCCTTTCTAGCCCAACAAGCGACGCAATAGATTTCCATACTTTGTTTGCAAACCTACATTCAAAAAACAAATGTTCTCTATTCTCGCATGGGGCGGAACAAAGAACACATTTTTGCTGTTGAAGCATCCCATAACAAACCAGCTTATCTTGGGTTTGAATACGATTATGGAGGACCGTCCAAAGAATGAAAGCGTGGCGTGGAATATTATACTTGAACCAAATGGAGGCATGCCAGTTAACATCAGACCCTCTCTTCCGAATCACTTCCCAGGCTGATTTTATAGTGAACTTCCCTTGATTAGGAATCCACACAAGACTATCATCAGTAGCAATATTTGGGGCTTCACACTGATTTAGGTCATCTTTCAACTCCATAAGCTGATGAGAAATAGGGAAGGGGGGGAACCAGTTCCCATTAACAATTATAGTACTTACCCTAGCTTCTCTTCTTAACCCTGTGTCATAAATGATTCTATCTCCATGTTTTTCAGCAATAGAAATATCGTAGAGCCATCCATCATGCCATAGAGAAATATTTTCCCCATTGCCCACTTTGAGTTTGAAATGCTCTCGAAAGGTAGTTCGCAGACCCATTATCTTTTTCCATGCCCATGATCTTTTGTCAGGCACTTTCAGTAACCAAAAATTTTGGTCTTTTATGAGCTCCAGCCTAGCCCATTTACTCCAGAGACTAGAAGGTTTAGGTTGCAAAACATTCCAAAAATGTTTGCCTATAGCAGCAATATTCCAATCCACTAGATCCTTCAGCCCTAGCCCTCCCTCTTCTTTAGGCAGACACACCTTATGTCAAGGAAGTTTCTCCCCTCCTCTTTTAAGCTCAGCCCCTTTCCACAAAAACTTCCTCATGATAGCTGAAAGTTGTTTCATAATGGATTTAGGGAGGATAAACGTACTACTCCAATAGACTTGCACAGAGAATAAGACCGAAGAAATTAATTGCAATCTCCCTGCAAAGGAAAGAAAACGACTATTCCAAGATTGCACTTTTTTGTAATCTTTAACACAAGCTCTTGACAATCATTCGCTCTCAATTTTGAAGAGACCAACGGCACCCCAAGGTATTTAACAGGAAGAGATCCCACAGGGAAATTAGAAATGGAAACAATAGATCTCAAAATATTTTCCTGAATTCCAGAAGCAAAAATAGCACTCTTAGAAGGATTTGGAATTAAACCTGACCAGGAACTAAACTTCCCCATATATTCCAACATAAGCTTCACAGAATTTACCTTTCCTTCACAGAATAAGAACAAGTCGTCTGCAAACATTAGATGGTTGATCTTCAACCTCTTGCATTTTGGGTGGTAATTAAACTGGTCTTCATTTCCCAATTTGTTCATTAAGCGAGAGAGAGCTTCCATAGCCATCACAAATAAATATGGGGACATAGGATCCCCCTGCCTTAATCCCCTCTCCCCTTTAAAAAATCCTTCAAGGCCACCATTAATGTTAATAGAGAATCTAGGCGTAGAAAAGCAAGCCTTAATCCAGCTTCTCATTGTATCAGGTAACCCAAAGCATCTCAAAACCTCTTCTAAAAAATCCCATGAAACGGAGTCATAAGCCTTTGTTAGATCAATCTTCATAGCAACTCTAGCCGGGCTCAGGTCTTTATGATATTGAAGAAGAATTTCTTGGGCTAATAACACATTATCACCAATGCTCCTCCCTGGCACAAACCCTGATTGATTAGGGCTAATGCACTCATCCAAGACAGGCTTAAGCCTATTTGCAATAATCTTCGCAATACATTTATATAGGACATTACACACTGAGATGGGCCTGAATTCAGCAGCTCTCGTAGGATTTTCCACTTTAGGAACTAGAGAGATAGAAGTGTTGTTGATCTCAGCAAGCATCATACCAGATCTGAAAAAATCCTGAACAGCCCCAATAATGTCATCTCCAATAATGCTCCATGCAGTTTTATAAAAAACAACATTAAGACCATCTGGGCCTGGCGCTTTGTCATCTTTCATGCCAAAAATGATGTCTTTAATCTCTTCCCTGGACACTACTCTGCACATTTCATTTCCTTGCTCCATAGAAATAGTCTTATTTATATATGGCTGCAAATTTACAAAATCAGCCCCAGCCCCTTTAGCGAACAATCTTCTGTAGAAACCAACAATTTCCCTACTAATATCATCAGCATCGGTGACAATAGACCCATCATCCTTTGTAATGGCATTTATTTTGTTTATAACCCTTCTCTGAGCAGCAACTCGATGAAAATATTTGGTGTTTTGGTCTCCCAGTTGCAGCCACTGAACTCTGGATTGCTGCCTAGCCAAACACTCCTCTGCATAAGTAACTCGATGGAATTCCTTGAGACAGACTCTTTCCATCTGTTTCAACTGGCCATTCTCAACATCCTGGTCAATAAGAGTCTGAACATTTAGTAATTTTCTTCTAGCTTCTTCAATCTGATCCGACAATTTGTTAAAATATTTCTTGTTCAAAACTTTCAGAGCAGACTTCACCTTCTTAAGCTTTTGAACAACGACAAACATCTTAGATCCCCTAAAGGGAGAGGTCCAAGCCTCTCTAATACATGGCAGATAATCATCATGTTTAGTCAGGAAGTTATTGAATCTGAAGGGTCTCTTGATCTTTTTTTATTAGCCTTTGGAATTTTCAGCACCATACAAGCATGATCCGAAAGTCCTGGAGGATTAAAAATCACTTCTGAAATAGGAAAGCATTCCACCCACGCTGAGTTAACCATACATCTATCCAACTTACAAAAAACATGGCCATTCGACCAAGAAAATTTGATGCCCACATACTTTAAATCCAACAGACCAATTCGGTTCAGAGCCAACCCACATTCTTTCATTTTAATATCCCATTTCTCAGATCCTCCTCTTTTTTCATGCTGATATCGCACTGCATTAAAATCCCCACAGCAACACCATGGCTCATCTTGTAAATTTATAGAAATATCAAGAAGATCCTGCCACAAAACCCTTCTCTCAATGTAGTCATTACTACCATAAACAAAGGTGGCAAAGCATTTAAAAGAACTTTCAGATTCCACCACTTTACAGTGCACAAACTGATCACTGCTAGAAATCATATCCAAATCACATTTCAAGGGATTCCAACAGACCCACAGCCGACCCAAGCTAGCAAAAGCATAGTTATTCAAGAATTTCCATCCTGGGCAGATATTCTGTAAAATTTTCTGAGCATTTTCTTCAATAACTTTAGTCTCCATTAAACAAAACACAGAAATGTCAAGATTCTTTAACAAATTCTTCACTTCCTTCTGCTTTGTAACACCATTCAGCCCCCTAATATTCCAAGAGTAGATCAACATAAAATTAACAATTTTTAGGGTCAGCCGCAACCTTCCCTTTATGATCTCCTTTTAGCACTCTCTTGGTTTTAAATTTAGAAGCTGGAAAATTTTCTACCACTCCCTCACTTGCAGATTTAAAAAATGAGACTTTCCCATTTTTTCTAAAAGCAACTGCTCCACTAGAATCATCTATCTTTTGAGTAGCATCTTCTTTAATGATTGGATTGGTCTTATTTCCCAACTCACCATCAATAAAAATTTCAGAACTGTCAGTCCTCGAAATTTCCAGCCCATCTTGACCAGAATCATTCAAAATTGGAAAGGAGTCTGTTTTAGTCATTTGCCCAAGCGATTCATCTTCAGAAACAACTCCCCATTCCTCCACAATATCCTTCTCCTCCAAATCACCCAAACAATTAAATTTGTTGGGAGAAATAAAAATTTCAGGATCTTTACTAATAGAATTCGCCACTGATGTCTCAATTTTCTCATTTGGATTAACACTATCTTGACATTTCTCAACACCTCCCAAATTTTCAGAATTATCTCCTTTCCCTGATCCCAAATTTGAGGACTCAGCCACTTCACTTGGAATTTCCTCAACTTCATTCGGAGTTCTATCCTCATTTCCTTTTAGGCCTCTATCCTTTCCAACTACAACCCATTCCTGTTTTTTGTCCTTATGATTTTCCATCTTAGCCTCTCTCTTGGTCTTCAAACAGTTCTTTGTGGAGTGTCCAAAAATTTGACAAGTCGTACATCTCACTGGCACCCATTGATATTCAATATCCACTGTTTTCACTGAATCATCAGTAAGAATAATTCCCACCTCCTTTTTAAGCTCATGTGATGCATCCACTTCGACACAAATTCTGGCATAGTTAAACCTCTTTTGGGACTCAGTCATGGCATCCACATGTAATGGTCTACCTATTGCACTCCCAATATAACTCAGCCCCTCCTCATTCCAGAATTCTAAAGGAACATGGTAGACAGTTGCCCAAACCGGAATCTTTTGGAGAGCCTCCTTTAAAATCGACATACCCTGTCTCCATTTTTGAAGCACCATCAATTGTCCTGCAAAATTCCATGGGCCTTTTTCCAGTATCAAATCCCTTTCCATTTCAGAATCAAATTTGAAAATAAAAAAACCCTTATCCCAACTTAAAACTTCCCTCAATCCTTCCTTGCCCCATAGACGTTTTGCTATAGCTTCCACTGTAGGGAAAGGCAACTTTCTATCAAAAAAGTACCCCACCAAAGAATCATTCCAAGCTAAACTGCCATTCAAACCTACATCAGCTGGAGGTTTAACAAACATACCACTCACTGCTTCCGGGTAATATTTGAGTTTCATTTTACTATTATTTATGCTTGATGCTAATCTCTGAGCCCATGAACCCTCCTTGCCAGCATAACCATTCCCAATCTTCTTTTCAAAACCTTTGTCTGTCTGAACCAGAACCACCCCTTCCCTAACAGCCTTGGCTTCAATTTCTGAGGTAATCCCTTCCTTAACTGGACAAAGTGCAGGAAATTCACACTGAATAATCCCTCCCTTGTTTAACTCTTGCTCCACATTAGCCGCACCATCATTAAAACTCTGCTTCACATTCATTGAATTAGCATTCGCTAATGCTTCCTTCAGTTCCTTTATTTCGTTCAACAACCGAAAATTTTCAGGTAATTCCCCCATATCCTCAACCCCCATAACTTCAATCATGAAATCAGCTAGGGCATCAACCCCAACAGTCACACAAATAAATTACAAAACAGAATGAGAGAAAAAAATTACAGTACTTACCAAGACCCAGCTCTTTCAGTGATCGTAACTTGCAGATGATATGCAAATCAAAAATATGTGCCAGCCACCACTCAACTCCAGCAAAATAATCAGAGGGAAACTTTCAGAAATTTTCGGAAAAACTATTTTTTTGTTTGTTTTTTTTTTTTTTTTTTTTTTTTTTTTTTTTTTTTTTTTTTTTTTTAAATCAAAAATAAAAAATCAGCGAAAAAGCTTCAGAAATGATGCTCTCGAATCAGTTCGTAATCTTCAGGAGTAGCAAGTATCAATCGAAGCTTGCACACAGCAGCCAGCGATAGTGCAAACGACCCAGGTTCGGCAACAGCTCCAGAAAATGCAGACGCAGCAGCTTCAGAGATCCAAATGACGAACTAAATCACCCCCCAAATCGCCCTTTCTCAGCGCCTCACCGGGGATGGAGACGAAACCAGACTAGTCGCACCACTTATCGACCGGCTCCAAGCACCAACTCTTACTCAGACTTCAGAGATGGGCTCAGTTCATCAACACCACGAACGAAGCTGCAGAATCCCCACAAAATCCAGACCGATTTCGTTTGAGCTAGTAGCCGCCACTCCGTAGCATAACCTTACTTCAACCTTCGCAAGAACCAGGCCAATAATCTTCGCAAGAAACCAGCTTCGTCTTCAATGAACAAGGAGGTGTCGAAAGTCACCACCCTAGTTTCAGAATGTTGTCATCACGAATGAACACTCAGATCTATATTAACTCGTATTGCAACTCAGTGATTGAATCTAAACAAATGAAATCTCACTCATTAACTCAGTGGAATAAAGACCAATAAACTTGGTCAAACTGCGTTTGACCGAGTCAGCTCATCACAAAACCACAAACCCATTTCTAGAGTTGTGTTGTTCTCCATAATAGTCATATAATGCGAAAGGAATGATGTCCACAGACCGATTCAAATTGTAGGACGATTCGAGTGAAATCCGTCCCACTTAGAAAGTAAATGAGGTTGGAGGGAAAGAAAACGGCCAGTTTGGAGCCTGTGGACTATTATGGAATGCATTATAGTGTTATTGTCCAAAATAGTCTTATAATGGTGAAGCAATGATGTGCAAACACCTATTCAACTTATTCGTAGGATTTGAGTTAAATACGTCCCACTTAGAAAGAAGGGAAGGTTGGAGAGAAAGGAAAGGACTAGTTAGGAGCATGTCGACAATATTGTTATGCTTTATAGTGTTGTTTTCCATAAGAGTCTTATAATGGTGAAGGAATGGTGTACAAAAACTTATTCAACTTACACTACAATTCGTGTTAAATCCGTCCCACTTAGAATGCAAATGTTGTTGTATAGAAAGAAAAGGGCCAATAAGGAGCGTGTTGGCTATTCTGGTATGCTTTATAGTGTTGTTGTCAATAATAGTGTTATAAAGGTGAAAGAATGATGTACAAACACCAATTCAACATATTATTAGGATTCGAGTGAAATCCATCCCGCTTAGAAAGAAGAGAAGGTTGGACAGGGAGAAAAGGGCCAGTTAGGAGCGTGCGCACTGTTTTGGTATGCTTTAAAGTGTTGTTGTCCATAATAGTCTTATAATGGTGAAGGAATGATGTACAAATACCGATTTAACTTATTAGTAGGATTCGAGTTAAATACGTCCCACTTAGAAAGAAGAGAAGGTTGGAGGGAAAGCAAAGGGCCCGCTAGGAGCGTGTGCACAATTTTGTTATCATTTATTGTGTTGGTTTCCATAAGAGTCTTATAATGGTGAAGAAATGGTGTACAAAAACCGATTCAGCTTACTAGTAGGAGTCGAGTGAAATCCGTCCCACTTAGAAAGAAGAGAAGGTTGGAGGGAAAGAAAAGGTTCAGTTAGGAGCGTGTGGACTATTCTAGTATGCTTTCTAGTGTTGTTCTCCATAATAGTCATATAATGCGAAAGGAATGATGTCCACAGACCGATTCAAATTGTTGGACGATTCGAGTGAAATCCGTCCCACTTAGAAAGTAAATGAGGTTGGAGGGAAAGAAAACGGCCAGTTTGGAGCCTGTGGACTATTCTGGAATGCATTATAGTGTTATTGTCCAAAATAGTCTTATAATGGTGAAGCAATGATGTGCAAACACCTATTCAACTTATTCGTAGGATTTGAGTTAAATACGTCCCACTTAGAAAGAAGGGAAGGTTGGAGAGAAAGAAAAGGACTAGTTAGGAGCATGTCGACAATATTGTTATGCTTTATAGTGTTGTTTTCCATAAGAGTCTTATAATGGTGAAGGAATGGTGTACAAAAACTAATTCAACTTACACTACAATTCGTGTTAAATCCGTCCCACTTAGAATGCAAATGTTGTTGTATAGAAAGAAAAGGGCCAATAAGGAGCGTGTTGGCTATTCTGGTATGCTTTATAGTGTTGTTGTCAATCATAGTGTTATAAAGGTGAAAGAATGATGTACAAACACCAATTCAACATATTATTAGGATTCGAGTGAAATCCATCCCGCTTAGAAAGAAGAGAAGGTTGGACAGGGAGAAAAGGGCCAGTTAGGAGCGTGCGCACTGTTTTGGTATGCTTTAAAGTGTTGTTGTCCATAATAGTCTTATAATGGTGAAGGAATGATGTACAAATACCGATTTAACTTATTAGTAGGATTCGAGTTAAATACGTCCCACTTAGAAAGAAGAGAAGGTTGGAGGGAAAGCAAAGGGCCCGCTAGGAGCGTGTGCACAATTTTGTTATCATTTATAGTGTTGGTTTCCATAAGAGTCTTATAATGGTGAAGAAATGGTGTACAAAAACCGATTCAGCTTACTAGTAGGAGTCGAGTGAAATCCGTCCCACTTAGAAAGAAGAGAAGGTTGGAGGGAAAGAAAAGGTTCAGTTAGGAGCGTGTGGACTATTCTAGTATGCTTTCTAGTGTTGTTCTCCATAATAGTCATATAATGCGAAAGGAATGATGTCCACAGACCGATTCAAATTGTAGGACGATTCGAGTGAAATCCGTCCCACTTAGAAAGTAAATGAGGTTGGAGGGAAAGAAAACGGCCAGTTTGGAGCCTGTGGACTATTCTGGAATGCATTATAGTGTTATTGTCCAAAATAGTCTTATAATGGTGAAGCAATGATGTGCAAACACCTATTCAACTTATTCGTAGGATTTGAGTTAAATACGTCCCACTTAGAAAGAAGGGAAGGTTGGAGAGAAATTAAAGGGCTAGTTAGGAGCGTGTCGACAATTTTGTTATGCTTTATAGTGTTGTTTTCCATAAGAGTCTTCTAATGGTGAAAGAATGGTGTACAAAAACCGATTCAAGTTACACTACAATTCGTGTTAAATCCGTCCCACTTAGAATGCAAATGTTGTTGTATAGAAAGAAAAGGGCCAATAAGGAGCGTGTTGGCTATTCTGGTATGCTTTATAGTGTTGTTGTCAATCATAGTGTTATAAAGGTGAAAGAATGATGTACAAACACCAATTCAACATATTATTAGGATTCGAGTGAAATCCATCCCGCTTAGAAAGAAGAGAAGGTTGGACAGGGAGAAAAGGGCCAGTTAGGAGCGTGCGCACTGTTTTGGTATGCTTTAAAGTGTTGTTGTCCATAATAGTCTTATAATGGTGAAGGAATGATGTACAAATACCGATTTAACTTATTAGTAGGATTCGAGTTAAATACGTCCCACTTAGAAAGAAGAGAAGGTTGGAGGGAAAGCAAAGGGCCCGCTAGGAGCGTGTGCACAATTTTGTTATCATTTATAGTGTTGGTTTCCATAAGAGTCTTATAATGGTGAAGAAATGGTGTACAAAAACCGATTCAGCTTACTAGTAGGAGTCGAGTGAAATCCGTCCCACTTAGAAAGAAGAGAAGGTTGGAGGGAAAGAAAAGGTTCAGTTAGGAGCGTGTGGACTATTCTAGTATGCTTTCTAGTGTTGTTCTCCATAATAGTCATATAATGCGAAAGGAATGATGTCCACAGACCGATTCAAATTGTAGGACGATTCGAGTGAAATCCGTCCCACTTAGAAAGTAAATGAGGTTGGAGGGAAAGAAAACGGCCAGTTTGGAGCCTGTGGACTATTCTGGAATGCATTATAGTGTTATTGTCCAAAATAGTCTTATAATGGTGAAGCAATGATGTGCAAACACCTATTCAACTTATTCGTAGGATTTGAGTTAAATACGTCCCACTTAGAAAGAAGGGAAGGTTGGAGAGAAATTAAAGGGCTAGTTAGGAGCGTGTCGACAATTTTGTTATGCTTTATAGTGTTGTTTTCCATAAGAGTCTTCTAATGGTGAAAGAATGGTGTACAAAAACCGATTCAAGTTACACTACAATTCGTGTTAAATCCGTCCCACTTAGAATGCAAATGTTGTTGTATAGAAAGAAAAGGGCCAATAAGGAACGTGTTGGCTATTCTGGTATGCTTTATAGTGTTGTTGTCAATAATAGTGTTATAAAGGTGAAAGAATGATGTACAAACACCAATTCAACATATTATTAGGATTCGAGTGAAATCCGTCCCGCTTAGAAAGAAGAGAAGGTTGGACAGGGAGAAAAGGGCCAGTTAGGAGCGTGCGCACTGTTTTGGTATGCTTTAAAGTGTTGTTGTCCATAATTGTCTTATAATGGTGAAGGAATGATGTACAAATACCGATTTAACTTACTAGTAGGATTCGAGTTAAATACGTCCCACTTAGAAAGAAGAGAAGGTTGGAGGGAAAGCAAAGGGCCCGCTAGGAGCGTGTGCACAATTTTGTTATGATTTATAGTGTTGGTTTCCATAAGAGTCTTATAATGGTGAAGAAATGGTGTACAAAAACCGATTCAGCTTACTAGTAGGAGTCGAGTGAAATCCGTCCCACTTAGAAAGAAGAGAAGGTTGGAGGGAAAGAAAAGGGTCAGTTAGGAGCGTGTGGACTATTCTAGTATGCTTTCTAGTGTTGTTCTCCATAATAGTCATATAATGCGAAAGGAATGATGTCCACAGACCGATTCAAATTGTAGGACGATTCGAGTGAAATCCGTCCCACTTAGAAAGTAAATGAGGTTGGAGGGAAAGAAAACGGCCAGTTTGGAGCCTGTGGACTATTCTGGAATGCATTATAGTGTTATTGTCCAAAATAGTCTTATAATGGTGAAGCAATGATGTGCAAACACCTATTCAACTTATTCGTAGGATTTGAGTTAAATACGTCCCACTTAGAAAGAAGGGAAGGTTGGAGAGAAATTAAAGGGCTAGTTAGGAGCGTGTCGACAATTTTGTTATGCTTTATAGTGTTGTTTTCCATAAGAGTCTTCTAATGGTGAAAGAATGGTGTACAAAAACCGATTCAAGTTACACTACAATTCGTGTTAAATCCGTCCCACTTAGAATGCAAATGTTGTTGTATAGAAAGAAAAGGGCCAATAAGGAACGTGTTGGCTATTCTGGTATGCTTTATAGTGTTGTTGTTAATAATAGTGTTATAAAGGTGAAAGAATGATGTACAAACACCAATTCAACATATTATTAGGATTCGAGTGAAATCCGTCCCGCTTAGAAAGAAGAGAAGGTTGGACAGGGAGAAAAGGGCCAGTTAGGAGCGTGCACACTGTTTTGGTATGCTTTAAAGTGTTGTTGTCCATAATAGTCTTATAATGGTGAAGGAATGATGTACAAATACCGATTTAACTTATTAGTAGGATTCGAGTTAAATACGTCCCACTTAGAAAGAAGAGAAGGTTGGAGGGAAAGCAAAGGGCCCGCTAGGAGCGTGTGCACAATTTTGTTATGATTTATAGTATTGGTTTCCATAAGAGTCTTATAATGGTGAAGAAAAGGTGTACAAAATCCGATTCAGCTTACTAGTAGGAGTCGAGTGAAATCCGTCCCACTTAGAAAGAAGAGAAGGTTGGAGGGAAATAAAAGGGTCAGTTAGGAGCGTGTGGACTATTCTAGTATGCTTTATAGTGTTGTTCTCCATAATAGTCATATAATACGGAAGGAATGATGTCCACAGACCGAATCAAATTGTAGGACGATTTGAGTGAAATCCGTCCCACTTAGAAAGTAAATGAGGTTGGAGGGAAATAAAACGGCCAGTTTGGAGCCTGTGGACTATTCTGGAATGCATTATAGTGTTATTGTCCAAAATAGTCTTATAATGGTGAAGCAATGATGTGCAAACACCTATTCAACTTATTCGTAGGATTTGAGTTAAATACGTCCCACTTAGAAAGAAGGGAAGGTTGGAGAGAAAGAAAAGGGCTAGTTAGGAGCGTGTCGACAATTTTATTATGCTTTATAGTGTTGTTTTCCATAAGAGTCTTATAATGGTGAAGGAATGGTGTACAAAAACCGATTCTACTTACACTACAATTCGTGTTAAATCTGTCCCACTTAGAACACAAATGTTGCTGTATAGAAAGAAAAGGGCCAATAAGGAGCGTGTTGGCTATTCTGGTATGCTTTATAGTGTTGTTGTCAATAATAGTGCTATAAAGGTGAAAGAATGATGTACAAACACCAATTCAACATATTATTAGGATTCGAGTGAAATCCGTCCCGCTTAGAAAGAAGAGAAGGTTGGAGGGAAAGAAAAGGGTCAGTTAGGAGCGTGTGGACTATTCTAGTTTGCTTTATAGTGTTGTTCTCCATAATAGTCATATAATGCGAAAGGAATGATGTCCACCGACCGATTCAAATTGTAGGACGATTCGAGTGAAATTCGTCCCACTTAGAAAGTAAATGAGGTTGGAGGGAAAGAAAACGGCCAGTTTGGAGCCTGTGGACTATTCTGGAATGCATTATAGTGTTATTGTCCAAAATAGTCTTATAATGGTGAAGCAATGATGTGCATACACCTAATCAACTTATTCGTAGGATTTGAGTTAAATCCGTCCCACTTAGAAAGAAGGGAAGGTTGGAGAGAAATTACAGGGCTAGTTAGGAGCGTGTCGACAATTTTGTTATGCTTTATAGTGTTGTTTTCCATAAGAGTCTTATAATGGTGAAAGAATGGTGTACAAAAACCGATTCAAGTTACACTACAATTCGTGTTAAATCCGTCCCACTTAGAATGCAAATGTTGTTGTATAGAAAGAAAAGGGCCAATAAGGAACGTGTTGGCTATTCTGTTATGCTTTATAGTGTTGTTGTCAATAATAGTGTTATAAAGGTGAAATAATGATGTACAAACACCAATTCAACATATTATTAGGATTCGAGTGAAATCCATCCCGCTTAGAAAGAAGAGAAGGTTGGACAGGGAGAAAAGGGCCAGTTAGGAGCGTGCGCACTGTTTTGGTATGCTTTAAAGTGTTGTTGTCCATAATAGTCTTATAATGGTGAAGGAATGATGTACAAATACCGATTTAACTTATTAGTAGGATTCGAGTTAAATACGTCCCACTTAGAAAGAAGAGAAGGTTGGAGGGAAAGCAAAGGGCCCGCTAGGAGCGTGTGCACAATTTTGTTATCATTTATAGTGTTGGTTTCCATAAGAGTCTTATAATGGTGAAGAAATGGTGTACAAAAACCGATTCAGCTTACTAGTAGGAGTCGAGTGAAATCCGTCCCACTTAGAAAGAAGAGAAGGTTGGAGGGAAAGAAAAGGTTCAGTTAGGAGCGTGTGGACTATTCTAGTATGCTTTCTAGTGTTGTTCTCCATAATAGTCATATAATGCGAAAGGAATGATGTCCACAGACCGATTCAAATTGTAGGACGATTCGAGTGAAATCCGTCCCACTTAGAAAGTAAATGAGGTTGGAGGGAAAGAAAACGGCCAGTTTGGAGCCTGTGGACTATTCTGGAATGCATTATAGTGTTATTGTCCAAAATAGTCTTATAATGGTGAAGCAATGATGTGCAAACACCTATTCAACTTATTCGTAGGATTTGAGTTAAATACGTCCCACTTAGAAAGAAGGGAAGGTTGGAGAGAAATTAAAGGGCTAGTTAGGAGCGTGTCGACAATTTTGTTATGCTTTATAGTGTTGTTTTCCATAAGAGTCTTCTAATGGTGAAAGAATGGTGTACAAAAACCGATTCAAGTTACACTACAATTCGTGTTAAATCCGTCCCACTTAGAATGCAAATGTTGTTGTATAGAAAGAAAAGGGCCAATAAGGAACGTGTTGGCTATTCTGGTATGCTTTATAGTGTTGTTGTCAATAATAGTGTTATAAAGGTGAAAGAATGATGTACAAACACCAATTCAACATATTATTAGGATTCGAGTGAAATCCGTCCCGCTTAGAAAGAAGAGAAGGTTGGACAGGGAGAAAAGGGCCAGTTAGGAGCGTGCACACTGTTTTGGTATGCTTTAAAGTGTTGTTGTCCATAATAGTCTTATAATGGTGAAGGAATGATGTACAAATACCGATTTAACTTATTAGTAGGATTCGAGTTAAATACGTCCCACTTAGAAAGAAGAGAAGGTTGGAGGGAAAGCAAAGGGCCCGCTAGGAGCGTGTGCACAATTTTGTTATGATTTATAGTATTGGTTTCCATAAGAGTCTTATAATGGTGAAGAAAAGGTGTACAAAATCCGATTCAACTTACTAGTAGGAGTCGAGTGAAATCCGTCCCACTTAGAAAGAAGAGGAGGTTGGAGGGAAATAAAAGGGTCAGTTAGGAGCGTGTGGACTATTCTAGTATGCTTTATAGTGTTGTTCTCCATAATAGTCATATAATACGGAAGGAATGATGTCCACAGACCGAATCAAATTGTAGGACGATTCGAGTGAAATCCGTCCCACTTAGAAAGTAAATGAGGTTGGAGGGAAATAAAACGGCCAGTTTGGAGCCTGTGGACTATTCTGGAATGCATTATAGTGTTATTGTCCAAAATAGTCTTATAATGGTGAAGCAATGATGTGCAAACACCTATTCAACTTATTCGTAGGATTTGAGTTAAATACGTCCCACTTAGAAAGAAGGGAAGGTTGGAGAGAAAGAAAAGGGCTAGTTAGGAGCGTGTCGACAATTTTATTATGCTTTATAGTGTTGTTTTCCATAAGAGTCTTATAATGGTGAAGGAATGGTGTACAAAAACCGATTCTACTTACACTACAATTCGTGTTAAATCTGTCCCACTTAGAACACAAATGTTGCTGTATAGAAAGAAAAGGGCCAATAAGGAGCGTGTTGGCTATTCTGGTATGCTTTATAGTGTTGTTGTCAATAATAGTGTTATAAAGGTGAAAGAATGATGTACAAACACCAATTCAACATATTATTAGGATTCGAGTGAAATCCGTCCCGCTTAGAAAGAAGAGAAGGTTGGAGGGAAAGAAAAGGGTCAGTTAGGAGCGTGTGGACTATTCTAGTTTGCTTTATAGTGTTGTTCTCCATAATAGTCATATAATGCGAAAGGAATGATGTCCACCGACCGATTCAAATTGTAGGACGATTCGAGTGAAATTCGTCCCACTTAGAAAGTAAATGAGGTTGGAGGGAAAGAAAACGGCCAGTTTGGAGCCTGTGGACTATTCTGGAATGCATTATAGTGTTATTGTCCAAAATAGTCTTATAATGGTGAAGCAATGATGTGCAAACACCTATTCAACTTATTCGTAGGATTTGAGTTAAATCCGTCCCACTTAGAAAGAAGGGAAGGTTGGAGAGAAATTACAGGGCTAGTTAGGAGCGTGTCGACAATTTTGTTATGCTTTATAGTGTTGTTTTCCATAAGAGTCTTATAATGGTGAAAGAATGGTGTACAAAAACCGATTCAAGTTACACTACAATTCGTGTTAAATCCGTCCCACTTAGAATGCAAATGTTGTTGTATAGAAAGAAAAGGGCCAATAAGGAACGTGTTGGCTATTCTGTTATGCTTTATAGTGTTGTTGTCAATAATAGTGTTATAAAGGTGAAATAATGATGTACAAACACCAATTCAACATATTATTAGGATTCGAGTGAAATCCATCCCGCTTAGAAAGAAGAGAAGGTTGGACAGGGAGAAAAGGGCCAGTTAGGAGCGTGCGCACTGTTTTGGTATGCTTTAAAGTGTTGTTGTCCATAATAGTCTTATAATGGTGAAGGAATGATGTACAAATACCGATTTAACTTATTAGTAGGATTCGAGTTAAATACGTCCCACTTAGAAAGAAGAGAAGGTTGGAGGGAAAGCAAAGGGCCCGCTAGGAGCGTGTGCACAATTTTGTTATCATTTATAGTGTTGGTTTCCATAAGAGTCTTATAATGGTGAAGAAATGGTGTACAAAAACCGATTCAGCTTACTAGTAGGAGTCGAGTGAAATCCGTCCCACTTAGAAAGAAGAGAAGGTTGGAGGGAAAGAAAAGGTTCAGTTAGGAGCGTGTGGACTATTCTAGTATGCTTTCTAGTGTTGTTCTCCATAATAGTCATATAATGCGAAAGGAATGATGTCCACAGACCGATTCAAATTGTAGGACGATTCGAGTGAAATCCGTCCCACTTAGAAAGTAAATGAGGTTGGAGGGAAAGAAAACGGCCAGTTTGGAGCCTGTGGACTATTCTGGAATGCATTATAGTGTTATTGTCCAAAATAGTCTTATAATGGTGAAGCAATGATGTGCAAACACCTATTCAACTTATTCGTAGGATTTGAGTTAAATACGTCCCACTTAGAAAGAAGGGAAGGTTGGAGAGAAATTAAAGGGCTAGTTAGGAGCGTGTCGACAATTTTGTTATGCTTTATAGTGTTGTTTTCCATAAGAGTCTTCTAATGGTGAAAGAATGGTGTACAAAAACCGATTCAAGTTACACTACAATTCGTGTTAAATCCGTCCCACTTAGAATGCAAATGTTGTTGTATAGAAAGAAAAGGGCCAATAAGGAACGTGTTGGCTATTCTGGTATGCTTTATAGTGTTGTTGTCAATAATAGTGTTATAAAGGTGAAAGAATGATGTACAAACACCAATTCAACATATTATTAGGATTCGAGTGAAATCCGTCCCGCTTAGAAAGAAGAGAAGGTTGGACAGGGAGAAAAGGGCCAGTTAGGAGCGTGCGCACTGTTTTGGTATGCTTTAAAGTGTTGTTGTTCATAATTGTCTTATAATGGTGAAGGAATGATGTACAAATACCGATTTAACTTACTAGTAGGATTCGAGTTAAATACGTCCCACTTAGAAAGAAGAGAAGGTTGGAGGGAAAGCAAAGGGCCCGCTAGGAGCGTGTGCACAATTTTGTTATCATTTATAGTGTTGGTTTCCATAAGAGTCTTATAATGGTGAAGAAATGGTGTACAAAAACCGATTCAGCTTACTAGTAGGAGTCGAGTGAAATCCGTCCCACTTAGAAAGAAGAGAAGGTTGGAGGGAAAGAAAAGGGTCAGTTAGGAGCGTGTGGACTATTCTAGTATGCTTTCTAGTGTTGTTCTCCATAATAGTCATATAATGCGAAAGGAATGATGTCCACAGACCGATTCAAATTGTAGGACGATTCGAGTGAAATCCGTCCCACTTAGAAAGTAAATGAGGTTGGAGGGAAAGAAAACGGCCAGTTTGGAGCCTGTGGACTATTCTGGAATGCATTATAGTGTTATTGTCCAAAATAGTCTTATAATGGTGAAGCAATGATGTGCAAACACCTATTCAACTTATTCGTAGGATTTGAGTTAAATACGTCCCACTTAGAAAGAAGGGAAGGTTGGAGAGAAATTAAAGGGCTAGTTAGGAGCGTGTCGACAATTTTGTTATGCTTTATAGTGTTGTTTTCCATAAGAGTCTTCTAATGGTGAAAGAATGGTGTACAAAAACCGATTCAAGTTACACTACAATTCGTGTTAAATCCGTCCCACTTAGAATGCAAATGTTGTTGTATAGAAAGAAAAGGGCCAATAAGGAACGTGTTGGCTATTCTGGTATGCTTTATAGTGTTGTTGTTAATAATAGTGTTATAAAGGTGAAAGAATGATGTACAAACACCAATTCAACATATTATTAGGATTCGAGTGAAATCCGTCCCGCTTAGAAAGAAGAGAAGGTTGGACAGGGAGAAAAGGGCCAGTTAGGAGCGTGCACACTGTTTTGGTATGCTTTAAAGTGTTGTTGTCCATAATAGTCTTATAATGGTGAAGGAATGATGTACAAATACCGATTTAACTTATTAGTAGGATTCGAGTTAAATACGTCCCACTTAGAAAGAAGAGAAGGTTGGAGGGAAAGCAAAGGGCCCGCTAGGAGCGTGTGCACAATTTTGTTATGATTTATAGTATTGGTTTCCATAAGAGTCTTATAATGGTGAAGAAAAGGTGTACAAAATCCGATTCAACTTACTAGTAGGAGTCGAGTGAAATCCGTCCCACTTAGAAAGAAGAGAAGGTTGGAGGGAAATAAAAGGGTCAGTTAGGAGCGTGTGGACTATTCTAGTATGCTTTATAGTGTTGTTCTCCATAATAGTCATATAATACGGAAGGAATGATGTCCACAGACCGAATCAAATTGTAGGACGATTCGAGTGAAATCCGTCCCACTTAGAAAGTAAATGAGGTTGGAGGGAAATAAAACGGCCAGTTTGGAGCCTGTGGACTATTCTGGAATGCATTATAGTGTTATTGTCCAAAATAGTCTTATAATGGTGAAGCAATGATGTGCAAACACCTATTCAACTTATTCGTAGGATTTGAGTTAAATACGTCCCACTTAGAAAGAAGGGAAGGTTGGAGAGAAAGAAAAGGGCCAGTTAGGAGCGTGTCGACAATTTTATTATGCTTTATAGTGTTGTTTTCCATAAGAGTCTTATAATGGTGAAGGAATGGTGTACAAAAACCGATTCTACTTACACTACAATTCGTGTTAAATCTGTCCCACTTAGAACACAAATGTTGCTGTATAGAAAGAAAAGGGCCAATAAGGAGCGTGTTGGCTATTCTGGTATGCTTTATAGTGTTGTTGTCAATAATAGTGTTATAAAGGTGAAAGAATGATGTACAAACACCAATTCAACATATTATTAGGATTCGAGTGAAATCCGTCCCGCTTAGAAAGAAGAGAAGGTTGGAGGGAAAGAAAAGGGTCAGTTAGGAGCGTGTGGACTATTCTAGTTTGCTTTATAGTGTTGTTCTCCATAATAGTCATATAATGCGAAAGGAATGATGTCCACCGACCGATTCAAATTGTAGGACGATTCGAGTGAAATTCGTCCCACTTAGAAAGTAAATGAGGTTGGAGGGAAAGAAAACGGCCAGTTTGGAGCCTGTGGACTATTCTGGAATGCATTATAGTGTTATTGTCCAAAATAGTCTTATAATGGTGAAGCAATGATGTGCAAACACCTATTCAACTTATTCGTAGGATTTGAGTTAAATCCGTCCCACTTAGAAAGAAGGGAAGGTTGGAGAGAAATTACAGGGCTAGTTAGGAGCGTGTCGACAATTTTGTTATGCTTTATAGTGTTGTTTTCCATAAGAGTCTTATAATGGTGAAAGAATGGTGTACAAAAACCGATTCAAGTTACACTACAATTCGTGTTAAATCCGTCCCACTTAGAATGCAAATGTTGTTGTATAGAAAGAAAAGGGCCAATAAGGAACGTGTTGGCTATTCTGTTATGCTTTATAGTGTTGTTGTCAATAATAGTGTTATAAAGGTGAAATAATGATGTACAAACACCAATTCAACATATTATTAGGATTCGAGTGAAATCCGTCCCGCTTAGAAAGAAGAGAAGGTTGGACAGGGAGAAAAGGGCCAGTTAGGAGCGTGCGCACTGTTTTGGTATGCTTTAAAGTGTTGTTGTCCATAATAGTCTTATAATGGTGAAGGAATGATGTACAAATACCGATTTAACTTATTAGTAGGATTCGAGTTAAATACGTCCCACTTAGAAAGAAGAGAAGGTTGGAGGGAAAGCAAAGGGCCCGCTAGGAGCGTGTGCACAATTTTGTTATGATTTATAGTGTTGGTTTCCATAAGAGTCTTATAATGGTGAAGAAATGGTGTACAAAAACCGATTCAGCTTACTAGTAGGAGTCGAGTGAAATCCGTCCCACTTAGAAAGAAGAGAAGGTTGGAGGGAAAGAAAAGGGTCAGTTAGGAGCGTGTGGACTATTCTAGTATGCTTTCTAGTGTTGTTCTCCATAATAGTCATATAATGCGAAAGGAATGATGTCCACAGACCGATTCAAATTGTAGGACGATTCGAGTGAAATCCGTCCCACTTAGAAAGTAAATGAGGTTGGAGGGAAAGAAAACGGCCAGTTTGGAGCCTGTGGACTATTCTGGAATGCATTATAGTGTTATTGTCCAAAATAGTCTTATAATGGTGAAGCAATGATGTGCAAACACCTATTCAACTTATTCGTAGGATTTGAGTTAAATACGTCCCACTTAGAAAGAAGGGAAGGTTGGAGAGAAATTAAAGGGCTAGTTAGGAGCGTGTCGACAATTTTGTTATGCTTTATAGTGTTGTTTTCCATAAGAGTCTTCTAATGGTGAAAGAATGGTGTACAAAAACCGATTCAAGTTACACTACAATTCGTGTTAAATCCGTCCCACTTAGAATGCAAATGTTGTTGTATAGAAAGAAAAGGGCCAATAAGGAACGTGTTGGCTATTCTGGTATGCTTTATAGTGTTGTTGTTAATAATAGTGTTATAAAGGTGAAAGAATGATGTACAAACACCAATTCAACATATTATTAGGATTCGAGTGAAATCCGTCCCGCTTAGAAAGAAGAGAAGGTTGGACAGGGAGAAAAGGGCCAGTTAGGAGCGTGCGCACTGTTTTGGTATGCTTTAAAGTGTTGTTGTCGATAATAGTCTTATAATGGTGAAGGAATGATGTACAAATACCGATTTAACTTATTAGTAGGATTCGAGTTAAATACGTCCCACTTAGAAAGAAGAGAAGGTTGGAGGGAAAGCAAAGGGCCCGCTAGGAGCGTGTGTACAATTTTGTTATGATTTATAGTATTGGTTTCCATAAGAGTCTTATAATGGTGAAGAAATGGTGTACAAAATCCGATTCAACTTACTAGTAGGAGTCGAGTGAAATCCGTCCCACTTAGAAAGAAGAGAAGGTTGGAGGGAAATAAAATGGTCAGTTAGGAGCGTGTGGACTATTCTAGTATGCTTTATAGTGTTGTTCTCCATAATAGTCATATAATACGGAAGGAATGATGTCCACAGACCGATTCAAATTGTAGGACGATTCGAGTGAAATCCGTCCCACTTAGAAAGAAGAGAAGGTTGGAGGGAAATAAAATGGTCAGTTAGGATCGTGTGGACTATTCTAGTATGCTTTATAGTGTTGTTCTCCATAATAGTCATATAATACGGAAGGAATGATGTCCACAGACCGATTCAAATTGTAGGACGATTCGAGTGAAATCCGTCCCACTTAGAAAGTAAATGAGGTTGGAGGGAAATAAAACGGCCAGTTTGGAGCCTGTGGACTATTCTTGAATGCATTATAGTGTTATTGTCCAAAATAGTCTTATAATGGTGAAGCAATGATGTGCAAACACCTATTCAACTTATTCGTAGGATTTGAGTTAAATACGTCCCACTTAGAAAGAAGGGAAGGTTGGAGAGAAAGAAAAGGGCTAGTTAGGAGCGTGTCGACAATTTTATTATGCTTTATAGTGTTGTTTTCCATAAGAGTCTTATAATAGTGAAGGAATGGTGTACAAAAACCGATTCAACTTACACTACAATTCGTGTTAAATCTGTCCCACTTAGAACACAAATGTTGCTGTATAGAAAGAAAAGGGCCAATAAGGAGCGTGTTGGCTATTCTGGTATGCTTTATAGTGTTGTTGTCAATAATAGTGTTATAAAGGTGAAAGAATGATGTACAAACACCAATTCAACATATTATTAGGATTCGAGTGAAATCCGTCCCGCTTAGAAAGAAGAGAAGGTTGGAGGGAAAGAAAAGGGTCAGTTAGGAGCGTGTGGACTATTCTAGTTTGCTTTATAGTGTTGTTCTCCATAATAGTCATATAATGCGAAAGGAATGATGTCCACCGACCGATTCAAATTGTCGGACGATTCGAGTGAAATTCGTCCCACTTAGAAAGTAAATGAGGTTGGAGGGAAAGAAAACGGCCAGTTTGGAGCCTGTGGACTATTCTGGAATGCATTATAGTGTTATTGTCCAAAATAGTCTTATAATGGTGAAGCAATGATGTGCAAACACCTATTCAACTTATTCGTAGGATTTGAGTTAAATCCGTCCCACTTAGAAAGAAGGGAAGGTTGGAGAGAAATTACAGGGCTAGTTAGGAGCGTGTCGACAATTTTGTTATGCTTTATAGTGTTGTTTTCCATAAGTGTCTTATAATGGTGAAAGAATGGTGTACAAAAACCGATTCAAGTTACACTACAATTCGTGTTAAATCCGTCCCACTTAGAATGCAAATGTTGTTGTATAGAAAGAAAAGGGCCAATAAGGAACGTGTTGGCTATTCTGTTATGCTTTATAGTGTTGTTGTCAATAATAGTGTTATAAAGGTGAAATAATGATGTACAAACACCAATTCAACATATTATTAGGATTCGAGTGAAATCCGTCCCGCTTAGAAAGAAGAGAAGGTTGGACAGGGAGAAAAGGGCCAGTTAGGAGCGTGCGCACTGTTTTGGTATGCTTTAAAGTGTTGTTGTCCATAATAGTCTTATAATGGTGAAGGAATGATGTACAAATACCGATTTAACTTATTAGTAGGATTCGAGTTAAATACGTCCCACTTAGAAAGAAGAGAAGGTTGGAGGGAAAGCAAAGGGCCCGCTAGGAGCGTGTGCACAATTTTGTTATGATTTATAGTGTTGGTTTCCATAAGAGTCTTATAATGGTGAAGAAATGGTGTACAAAAACCGATTCAGCTTACTAGTAGGAGTCGAGTGAAATCCGTCCCACTTAGAAAGAAGAGAAGGTTGGAGGGAAAGAAAAGGGTCAGTTAGGAGCGTGTGGACTATTCTAGTATGCTTTCTAGTGTTGTTCTCCATAATAGTCATATAATGCGAAAGGAATGATGTCCACAGACCGATTCAAATTGTAGGACGATTCGAGTGAAATCCGTCCCACTTAGAAAGTAAATGAGGTTGGAGGGAAAGAAAACGGCCAGTTTGGAGCCTGTGGACTATTCTGGAATGCATTATAGTGTTATTGTCCAAAATAGTCTTATAATGGTGAAGCAATGATGTGCAAACACCTATTCAACTTATTCGTAGGATTTGAGTTAAATACGTCCCACTTAGAAAGAAGGGAAGGTTGGAAAGAAATTAAAGGGCTAGTTAGGAGCGTGTCGACAATTTTGTTATGCTTTATAGTGTTGTTTTCCATAAGAGTCTTCTAATGGTGAAAGAATGGTATACAAAAACCGATTCAAGTTACACTACAATTCGTGTTAAATCCGTCCCACTTAGAATGCAAATGTTGTTGTATAGAAAGAAAAGGGCCAATAAGGAACGTGTTGGCTATTCTGGTATGCTTTATAGTGTTGTTGTTAATAATAGTGTTATAAAGGTGAAAGAATGATGTACAAACACCAATTCAACATATTATTAGGATTCGAGTGAAATCCGTCCCGCTTAGAAAGAAGAGAAGGTTGGACAGGGAGAAAAGGGCCAGTTAGGAGCGTGCGCACTGTTTTGGTATGCTTTAAAGTGTTGTTGTCCATAATAGTCTTATAATGGTTTAGGAATGATGTACAAATACCGATTTAACTTATTAGTAGGATTCGAGTTAAATACGTCCCACTTAGAAAGAAGAGATGGTTGGAGGGAAAGCAAAGGGCCCGCTAGGAGCGTGTGCACAATTTTGTTATGATTTATAGTATTGGTTTCCATAAGAGTCTTATAATGGTGAAGAAATGGTGTACAAAATCCGATTCAACTTACTAGTAGGAGTCGAGTGAAATCCGTCCCACTTAGAAAGAAGAGAAGGTTGGAGGGAAATAAAAGGGTCAGTTAGGAGCGTGTGGACTATTCTAGTATGCTTTATAGTGTTGTTCTCCATAATAGTCATATAATACGGAAGGAATGATGTCCACAGACCGATTCAAATTGTAGGACGATTCGAGTGAAATCCGTCCCACTTAGAAAGTAAATGAGGTTGGAGGGAAATAAAACGGCCAGTTTGGAGCCTGTGGACTATTCTGGAATGCATTATAGTGTTATTGTCCAAAATAGTCTTATAATGGTGAAGCAATGATGTGCAAACACCTATTCAACTTATTCGTAGGATTTGAGTTAAATACGTCCCACTTAGAAAGAAGGGAAGGTTGGAGAGAAAGAAAAGGGCTAGTTAGGAGCGTGTCGACAATTTTATTATGGTTTATAGTGTTGTTTTTCATAAGAGTCTTATAATGGTGAAGGAATGGTGTACAAAAACCGATTCAACTTACACTACAATTCGTGTTAAATCTGTCCCACTTAGAACACAAATGTTGCTGTATAGAAAGAAAAGGGCCAATAAGGAGCGTGTTGGCTATTCTGGTATGCTTTATAGTGTTGTTGTCAATAATAGTGTTATAAAGGTGAAAGAATGATGTACAAACACCAATTCAACATATTATTAGGATTCGAGTGAAATCCGTCCCGCTTAGAAAGAAGAGAAGGTTGGAGGGAAAGAAAAGGGTCAGTTAGGAGCGTGTGGACTATTCTAGTTTGCTTTATAGTGTTGTTCTCCATAATAGTCATATAATGCGAAAGGAATGATGTCCACCGACCGATTCAAATTGTAGGACGATTCGAGTGAAATTCGTCCCACTTAGAAAGTAAATGAGGTTGGAGGGAAAGAAAACGGCCAGTTTGGAGCCTGTGGACTATTCTGGAATGCATTATAGTGTTATTGTCCAAAATAGTCTTATAATGGTGAAGCAATGATGTGCAAACACCTATTCAACTTATTCGTAGGATTTGAGTTAAATCCGTCCCACTTAGAAAGAAGGGAAGGTTGGAGAGAAATTACAGGGCTTGTTAGGAGGGTGTCGACAATTTTGTTATGCTTTATAGTGTTGTTTTCCATAAGAGTCTTATAATGGTGAAAGAATGGTGTAGAAAAACCGATTCAAGTTACACTACAATTCGTGTTAAATCCGTCCCACTTAGAATGCAAATGTTGTTGTATAGAAAGAAAAGGGCCAATAAGGAACGTGTTGGCTATTCTGTTATGCTTTATAGTGTTGTTGTCAATAATAGTGTTATAAAGGTGAAATAATGATGTACAAACACAAATTCAACATATTATTAGGATTCGAGTGAAATCCGTCCCGCTTAGAAAGAAGAGAAGGTTGGACAGGGAGAAAAGGGCCAGTTAGGAGCGTGCGCACTGTTTTGGTATGCTTTAAAGTGTTGTTGTCCATAATAGTCTTATAATGGTGAAGGAATGATTTACAAATACTGATTTAACTTATTAGTAGGATTCGAGTTAAATACGTCCCACTTAGAAAGAAGAGAAGGTTGGAGGGATGGCAAAGGGCCCGCTAGGAGCGTGTGCACAATTTTGTTATGATTTATAGTGTTGGTTTCCATAAGAGTCTTATAGTGGTGAAGAAATGGTGTACAAAAACCGATTCAGCTTACTAGTAGGAGTCGAGTGAAATCCGTCCCACTTAGAAAGAAGAGAAGGTTGGAGGGAAAGAAAAGGGTCAGTTAGGAGAGTGTGGACTATTCTAGTATGCTTTATAGTGTTGTTCTCCATAATAGTCATATAATGCGGAAGGAATGATGTCCACAGACCGATTCAAATTGTAGGACGATTCGAGTGAAATCCGTCCCACTTAGAAAGTAAATGAGGTTGGAGGGAAATAAAACGGCTAGTTTGGAGCCTGTGGACTATTCTGGAATGCATTATAGTGTTATCGTCCAAAATAGTCTTATAATGGTGAAGCAATGATGTGCAAACACCTATTCAACTTATTCGTAGGATTTGAGTTAAATACGTCCCACTTAGAAAGAAGGGAAGGTTGGAGAGAAAGAAAAGGGCTAGTTAGGAGCGTGTCGACAATTTTATTATGCTTTATAGTGTTGTTTTCCATAAGAGTCTTATAATGGTGAAGGAATGGTGTACAAAAACCGATTCAACTTACACTACAATTCGTGTTAAATCCGTCCCACTTAGAACGCAAATGTTGCTGTATAGAAAGAAAAGGGCCAATAAGGAGCGTGTTGGCTATTCTGGTATGCTTTATAGTGTTGTTGTCAATAATAGTGTTATAAAGGTGAAAGAATGATGTACAAACACCAATTCAACATATTATTAGGATTCGAGTGAAATCCGTCCCGCTTAGAAAGAAGAGAAGGTTGGAGGGAAAGGAAAGGGTCAGTTAGGAGCGTGTGGACTATTCTAGTTTGCTTTATAGTGTTGTTCTCCATAATAGTCATATAATGCGAAAGGAATGATGTCCACAGACCGATTCAAATTGTAGGACGATTCGAGTGAAATTCGTCCCACTTAGAAAGTAAATGAGGTTGGAGGGAAAGAAAACTGCCAGTTTGGAGCCTGTGGACTATTCTGGAATGCATTATAGTGTTATTGTCCAAAATAGTCTTATAATGGTGAAGCAATGATGTGCAAACACCTATTCAACTTATTCGTAGGATTTGAGTTAAATCCGTCCCACTTAGAAAGAAGGGAAGGTTGGAGAGAAATTACAGGGCTTGTTAGGAGGGTGTCGACAATTTTGTTATGCTTTATAGTGTTGTTTTCCATAAGAGTCTTATAATGGTGAAGGAATGGTGTACAAAAACCGATTCAAGTTACACTACAATTCGTGTTAAATCCGTCCCACTTAGAATGCAAATGTTGTTGTATAGAAAGAAAAGGGCCAATAAGGAACGTGTTGGCTATTCTGTTATGCTTTATAGTGTTGTTGTCAATAATAGTGTTATAAAGGTGAAATAATGATGTACAAACACCAATTCAACATATTATTAGGATTCGAGTGAAATCCGTCCCGCTTAGAAAGAAGAAAAGGTTGGACAGGGAGAAAAGGGCCAGTTAGGAGCGTGCGCACTGTTTTGGTATGCTTTAAAGTGTTGTCGTCCATAATAGTCTTATAATGGTGAAGGAATGATTTACAAATACTGATTTAACTTATTAGTAGGATTCGAGTTAAATACGTCCCACTTAGAAAGAAGAGAAGGTTGGAGGGAAGGCAAAGGGCCCGCTAGGAGCGTGTGCACAATTTTGTTATGATTTATAGTGTTGGTTTCCATAAGAGTCTTATAGTGGTGAAGAAATGGTGTACAAAAACCGATTCAGCTTACTAGTAGGAGTCGAGTGAAATCCGTCCCACTTAGAAAGAAGAGAAGGTTGGAGGGAAAGAAAAGGGTCAGTTAGGAGCGTGTGGACTATTCTAGTATGCTTTATAGTGTTGTTCTCCATAATAGTCATATAATGCGGAAGGAATGATGTCCACAGACCGATTCAAATTCTAGGACGATTCGAGTGAAATCCGTCCCACTTAGGAAGTAAATGAGGTTGGAGGGAAAGAAAACGGCCAGTTTGGAGCCTGCGGACTATTCTGGAATGCATTATAGTGTTATTGTCCAAAATTCTTATAATGGTGAAGCAATGATGTGCAAACAGCTATTCAATTTATTCGTAGGATTTGAGTTAAATACGTTCCACTTAGAAAGAAGGGAAGGTTGGAGAGAAAGAAAAGGGCTAGTTAGGAGCGTGTCGACAATTTTGTTATGCTTTATAGTGTTGTTTTCCATAAGAGTCTTATAATGGTGAAGAAATGGTGTACAAAAGCCGATTCAACTTACACTACAATTCGTGTTAAATCCGTCCCACTTAGAACGCCAATGTTGTTGTATAGAAAGAAAAGGGCCAATAAGGAGCGTGTTGGCTATTCTGGTATGCTTTATAGTGTTGTTGTCAATAATAGTGTTATAAAGGTGAAAGAATGATGTACAAACACCAATCCAACATATTATTAGGATTCGAGTGAAATCCGTCCCGCTTAGAAAGAAGAGAAGGCTGGACAGGGAGAAAAGGGCCAGTTAGGAGCGTGCGCACTGTTTTGGTATGCTTTAAAGTGTTGTTGTCCATAATAGTCTTATAATGGTGAAGGAATGATTTACAAATACCGATTTAACTTATTAGTTGAATTCGAGTTAAATACGTCCCACTTAGAAAGAAGAGAAGGTTGGAGGGAAGGCAAAGGGCCCGCTAGGAGCGTGTGCACAATTTTGTTATGATTTATAGTGTTGGTTTCCATAAGAGTCTTATAGTGGTGAAGAAATGGTGTACAAAAACCGATTCAGCTTACTAGTAGGAGTCGAGTGAAATCCGTCCCACTTAGAAAGAAGAGAAGGTTGGAGGGAAAGAAAAGGGTCAGTTAGGAGCGTGTGGACTATTCTAGTATGCTTTATAGTGTTGTTCTCCATAATAGTCATATAATGCGAAAGGAATGATGTCCACAGACCGATTCAAATTGTAGGACGATTCGAGTGAAATCCGTCCCACTTAGAAAGTAAATGAGGTTGGAGGGAAAGAAAACGACCTGTTTGGAGCCTGCGGACTATTCTGGAATGCATTATAGTGTTATTGTCCAAAATAGTCTTATAATGGTGAAGCAATGATGTGCAAACAGCTATTCAATTTATTCGTAGGATTTGAGTTAAATACGTCCCACTTAGAAAGAAGGGAAGGTTGGAGAGAAAGAAAAGGGCTAGTTAGGAGCGTGTCGACAATTTTGTTATGCTTTATAGTGTTGTTTTCCATAAGAGTCTTATAATGGTGAAGGAATGGTGTACAAAAGCCGATTCAACTTACACTACAATTCATGTTAAATCCGTCCCACTTAGAACGCAAATGTTGTTGTATAGAAAGAAAAAGGCCAATAAGGAGCGTGTTGGCTATTCTGGTATGCTTTATAGTGTTGTTGTCAATAATAGTGTTATAAAGGTGAAAGAATGATGTACAAACACCAATCCAACATATTATTAGGATTCGAGTGAAATCCGTCCCGCTTAGAAAGAAGAGAAGGTTGGACAGGGAGAAAAGGGCCAGTTAGGAGCGTGCGCACTGTTTTGGTATGCTTTAAAGTGTTGTTGTCCATAATAGTCTTATAATGGTGAAGGAATGATTTACAAATACTGATTTAACTTATTAGTAGGATTCGAGTTAAATACGTCCCACTTAGAAAGAAGAGAAGGTTGGAGGGAAGGCAAAGGGCCCGCTAGGAGCATGTGCACAATTTTGTTATGATTTATAGTGTTGGTTTCCATAAGAGTCTTATAGTGGTGAAGAAATGGTGTACAAAAAAACCGATTCAGCTTACTAGTAGGAGTCGAGTGAAATCCGTCCCACTTAGAAAGAAGAGAAGGTTGGAGGGAAAGAAAATGGTCAGTTAGGAGCGTGTGGACTATTCTAGTATGCTTTATAGTGTTGTTCTCCATAATAGTCATATAATGCGAAAGGAATGATGTTCACAGACCGATTCAAATTGTAGAACGATTCGAGTGAAATCCGTCCCACTTAGAAAGTAAATGAGGTTGGAGGGAAAGAAAACGATCAGTTTGGAGCCTGCGGACTATTCTGGAATGCATTATAGTGTTATTGTCCAAAATAGTCTTATAATGGTGAAGCAATGATGTGCAAACAGCTATTCAATTTATTTGTAGGATTTGAGTTAAATACGTCCCACTTAGAAAGAAGGGAAGGTTGGAGAGAAAGAAAAGGGCTAGTTAGGAGCGTGTCGACAATTTTATTATGCTTTATAGTGTTGTTTTCCATAAGAATCTTATAATGGTGAAGGAATGGTGTACAAAAACCGATTCAACTTACACTACAATTCGTGTTAAATCCGTCCCACTTAGAACACAAATGTTGCTGTATAGAAAGAAAAGGGCCAATAAGGAGCGTGTTGGCTATTCTGGTATGCTTTATAGTGTTGTTGTCAATAATAGTGTTATAAAGGTGAAAGAATGATGTACAAACACCAATTCAACATATTATTAGGATTCGAGTGAAATCCGTCCCGCTTAGAAAGAAGAGAAGGTTGGAGGGAAAGAAAAGGGCCAGTTAGGAGCGTGTGGACTATTCTAGTTTGCTTTATAGTGTTGTTCTCCATAATAGTCATATAATGCGAAAGGAATGATGTCCACAGACCGATTCAAATTGTAGGATGATTCGAGTGAAATTCGTCCCACTTAGAAAGTAAATGAGGTTGGAGGGAAAGAAAACGGCCAGTTTGGAGCCTGTGGACTATTCTGGAATGCATTATAGTGTTATTGTCCAAAATAGTCTTATAATGGTGAAGCAATGATGTGCAAACACCTATTCAACTTATTCGTAGGATTTGAGTTAAATCCGTCCCACTTAGAAAGAAGGGAAGGTTGGAGAGAAATTAAAGGGCTAGTTAGGAGCGTGTCGACAATTTTGTTATGTTTTATAGTATTGTTTTCCATAAGAGTCTTATAATGGTGAAGGAATGGTGTACAAAAACCGATTCAAGTTACACTACAATTCGTGTTAAATCCGTCCCACTTAGAATGCAAATGTTGTTGTATAGAAAGAAAAGGGCCAATAAGGAACGTGTTGGCTATTCTGTTATGCTTTATAGTGTTGTTGTCAATAATAGTGTTATAAAGGTGAAATAATGATGTACAAACACCAATTCAACATATTATTAGGATTCGAGTGAAATCCGTCCCGCTTAGAAAGTAGAGAAGGTTGGACAGGGAGAAAAGGGCCAGTTAGGAGCGTGCGCACTGTTTTGGTATGCTTTAAAGTGTTGTTGTCCATAATAGCCTTATAATGGTGAAGGAATGATTTACAAATACTGATTTAACTTATTAGTAGGATTCGAGTTAAATACGTCCCACTTAGAAAGAAGAGAAGGTTGGAGGGAAGGCAAAGGGCCCGCTAGGAGCGTGTGCACAATTTTGTTATGATTTATAGTGTTGGTTTCCATAAGAGTCTTATAGTGGTGAAGAAATGGTGTACAAAAACCGATTCAGCTTACTAGTAGGAGTCGAGTGAAATCCGTCCCACTTAGAAAGAAGAGAAGGTTGGAGGGAAAGAAAAGGGTCAGTTAGGAGCGTGTGGACTATTCTAGTTTGCTTTATAGTGTTGTTCTCCATAATAGTCATATAATGCGGAAGGAATGATGTCCACAGACCGATTCAAATTCTAGGACGATTCGAGTGAAATCCGTCCCACTTAGAAAGTAAATGAGGTTGGAGGGAAAGAAAACGGCCAGTTTGGAGCCTTCGGACTATTCTGGAATGCATTATAGTGTTATTGTCCAAAAGTCTTATAATGGTGAAGCAATGATGTGCAAACAGCTATTCAATTTATTCGTAGGATTTGAGTTAAATACGTCCCACTTAGAAAGAAGGGAAGGTTGGAGAGAAAGAAAAGGGCTAGTTAGGAGCGTGTCGACAATTTTGTTATGCTTTATAGTGTTGTTTTCCATAAGAGTCTTATAATGGTGAAGGAATGGTGTACAAAAGCCGATTCAAATTACACTACAATTCGTGTTAAATCCGTCCCACTTAGAACGCAAATGTTGTTGTATAGAAAGAAAAGGGCCAATAAGGAGCGTGTTGGCTATTCTGGTATGCTTTATAGTGTTGTTGTCAATAATAGTGTTATAAAGGTGAAAGAATGATGTACAAACACCAATCCAACATATTATTAGGATTCGAGTGAAATCCGTCCCGCTTAGAAAGAAGAGAAGGCTGGACAGGGAGAAAAGGGCCAGTTAGGAGCGTGCGCACTGTTTTGGTATGCTTTAAAGTGTTGTTGTCCATAATAGTCTTATAATGGTGAAGGAATGATTTACAAATACTGATTTAACTTATTAGTAGGATTCGAGTTAAATACGTCCCACTTAGAAAGAAGAGAAGGTTGGAAGGAAGGCAAAGGGCCCGCTAGGAGCGTGTGCACAATTTTGTTATGATTTATAGTGTTGGTTTCCATAAGAGTCTTATAGTGGTGAAGAAATGGTGTACAAAAACCGATTCAGCTTACTAGTAGGAGTCGAGTGAAATCCGTCCCACTTAGAAAGAAGAGAAGGTTGGAGGGAAAGAAAAGGGTCAGTTAGGAGCGTGTGGACTATTCTAGTTTGCTTTATAGTGTTGTTCTCCATAATAGTCATATAATGCGGAAGGAATGATGTCCACAGACCGATTCAAATTCTAGGACGATTCGAGTGAAATCCGTCCCACTTAGAAAGTAAATGAGGTTGGAGGGAAAGAAAACGGCCAGTTTGGAGCCTCCGGACTATTCTGGAATGCATTATAGTGTTATTGTCCAAAAGTCTTATAATGGTGAAGCAATGATGTGCAAACAGCTATTCAATTTATTCGTAGGATTTGAGTTAAATACGTCCCACTTAGAAAGAAGGGAAGGTTGGAGAGAAAGAAAAGGGCTAGTTAGGAGCGTGTCGACAATTTTGTTATGCTTTATAGTGTTGTTTTCCATAAGAGTCTTATAATGGTTAAGGAATGGTGTACAAAAGCCGATTCAACTTACACTACAATTCGTGTTAAATCCGTCCCACTTAGAACGCAAATGTTGTTGTATAGAAAGAAAAGGGCCAATAAGGAGCGTGTTGGCTATTCTGGTATGCTTTATAGTGTTGTTGTCAATAATAGTGTTATAAAGGTGAAAGAATGATGTACAAACACCAATCCAACATATTATTAGGATTCGAGTGAAATCCGTCCCGCTTAGAAAGAAGAGAAGGTTGGAGGGAAAGAAAAGGGTCAGTTAGGAGCGTGTGGACTATTCTAGTATGCTTTATAGTGTTGTTCTCCATAATAGTCATATAATGCGAAAGGAATGATGTCCACAGACCGATTCAAATTGTAGGACGATTCGAGTGAAATCCGTCCCACTTAGAAAGTAAATGAGGTTGGAGGGAAAGAAAACGACCAGTTTGGAGCCTGCGGACTATTCTGGAATGCATTATAGTGTTATTGTCCAAAATAGTCTTATAATGGTGAAGCAATGATGTGCAAACAGCTATTCAATTTATTCGTAGGATTTGAGTTAAATACGTCCCACTTAAAAAGAAGGGAAGGTTGGAGAGAAAGAAAAGGGCTAGTTAGGAGCGTGTCGACAATTTTGTTATGCTTTATAGTGTTGTTTTCCATAAGAGTCTTATAATGGTGAAGGAATGGTGTACAAAAGCCGATTCAACTTACACTACAATTCATGTTAAATCCGTCCCACTTAGAACGCAAATGTTGTTCTATAGAAAGAAAAAGGCCAATAAGGAGCGTGTTGGCTATTCTGGTATGCTTTATAGTGTTGTTGTCAATAATAGTGTTATAAAGGTGAAAGAATGATGTACAAACACCAATCCAACATATTATTAGGATTCGAGTGAAATCCGTCCCGCTTAGAAAGAAGAGAAGGTTGGACAGGGAGAAAAGGGCCAGTTAGGAGCGTGCGCACTGTTTTGGTATGCTTTAAAGTGTTGTTGTCCATAATAGTCTTATAATGGTGAAGGAATGATTTACAAATACTGATTTAACTTATTAGTAGGATTCGAGTTAAATACGTCCCACTTAGAAAGAAGAGAAGGTTGGAGGGAAGGCAAAGGGCCCGCTAGGAGCATGTGCACAATTTTGTTATGATTTATAGTGTTGGTTTCCATAAGAGTCTTATAGTGGTGAATAAATGGTGTACAAAAACCGATTCAGCTTACTAGTAGGAATCGAGTGAAATCCGTCCCACTTAGAAAGAAGAGAAGGTTGGAGGGAAAGAAAATGGTCAGTTAGGAGCGTGTGGACTATTCTAGTATGCTTTATAGTGTTGTTCTCCATAATAGTCATATAATGCGAAAGGAATGATGTCCACAGACCGATTCAAATTGTAGGACGATTCGAGTGAAATCCGTCCCACTTAGAAAGTAAATGAGGTTGGAGAGAAAGAAAACGGCCAGTTTGGAGCCTGCGGACTATTCTGGAATGCATTATAGTGTTATTGTCCAAAAGTCTTATAATGGTGAAGCAATGATGTGCAAACAGCTATTCAATTTATTCGTAGGATTTGAGTTAAATACGTCCCACTTAGAAAGAAGGGAAGGTTGGAGAGAAAGAAAAGGGCTAGTTAGGAGCGTGTCGACAATTTTGTTATGCTTTATAGTGTTGTTTTCCATAAGAGTCTTATAATGGTGAAGGAATGGTGTTCAAAAGCCGATTCAACTTACACTACAATTCGTGTTAAATCCGTCCCACTTAGAACGCAAATGTTGTTGTATAGAAAGAAAAGGGCCAATAAGGAGCGTGTTGGCTATTCTGGTATGCTTTATAGTGTTGTTGTCAATAATAGTGTTATAAAGGTGAAAGAATGATGTACAAACACCAATCCAACATATTATTAGGATTCGAGTGAAATCCGTCCCGCTTAGAAAGAAGAGAAGGCTGGACAGGGAGAAAAGGGCCAGTTAGGAGCGTGCGCACTGTTTTGGTATGCTTTAAAGTGTTGTTGTCCATAATAGTCTTATAATGGTGAAGGAATGATTTACAAATACCGATTTAACTTATTAGTAGGATTCGAGTTAAATACGTCACACTTAGAAAGAAGAGAAGGTTGGAGGGAAGGCAAAGGGCCCGCTAGGAGCGTGTGCACAATTTTGTTATGATTTATAGTGTTGGTTTCCATAAGAGTCTTATAGTGGTGAAGAAATGGTGTACAAAAACCGATTCAGCTTACTAGTAGGAGTCGAGTGAAATCCGTCCCACTTAGAAAGAAGAGAAGGTTGGAAGGAAAGAAAATGGTCAGTTAGGAGCGTGTGGACTATTCTAGTATGCTTTATAGTGTTGTTCTCCATAATAGTCATATAATGCGAAAGGAATGATGTCCACAGACCGATTCAAATTGTAGGACGATTCGAGTGAAATCCGTCCCACTTAGAAAGTAAATGAGGTTGGAGGGAAAGAAAACGACCAGTTTGGAGCCTGCGGACTATTCTGGAATGCATTATAGTGTTATTGTCCAAAATAGTCTTATAATGGTGAAGCAATGATGTGCAAACAAATATTCAATTTATTCGTAGGATTTGAGTTAAATACGTCCCACTTAGAAAGAAGGGAAGGTTGGAGAGAAAGAAAAGGGCTAGTTAGGAGCGTGTCGACAATTTTGTTATGCTTTATAGTGTTGTTTTCCATAAGAGTCTTATAATGGTGAAGGAATGGTGTACAAAAGCCGATTCAACTTACACTACAATTCATGTTAAATCCGTCCCACTTAGAACGCAAATGTTGTTGTATAGAAAGAAAAAGGCCAATAAGGAGCGTGTTGGCTATTCTGGTATGCTTTATAGTGTTGTTGTAAATAATAGTGTTATAAAGGTGAAAGAATGATGTACAAACACCAATCCAACATATTATTAGGATTCGAGTGAAATCCGTCCCGCTTAGAAAGAAGAGAAGGTTGGACAGGGAGAAAAGGGCCAGTTAGGAGCGTGCGCACTGTTTTGGTATGCTTTAAAGTGTTGTTGTCTATAATAGTCTTATAATGGTGAAGGAATGATTTACAAATACTGATTTAACTTATTAGTAGGATTCGAGTTAAATACGTCCCACTTAGAAAGAAGAGAAGGTTGGAGGGAAGGCAAAGGGCCCGCTAGGAGCGTGTGCACAATTTTGTTATGATTTATAGTGTTGGTTTCCATAAGAGTCTTATAGTGGTGAATAAATGGTGTACAAAAACCGATTCAGCTTACTAGTAGGAGTCGAGTGAAATCCGTCCCACTTAGAAAGAAGAGAAGGTTGGAGGGAAAGAAAATGGTCAGTTAGGAGCGTGTGGACTATTCTAGTATGCTTTATAGTGTTGTTCTCCATAATAGTCATATAATGCGAATGGAATGAGGTCCACAGACCGATTCAAATTGTAGGACGATTCGAGTGAAATCCGTCCCACTTAGAAAGTAAATGAGGTTGGAGGGAAAGAAAACGGCCAGTTTGGAGCCTGCGGACTATTCTGGAATGCATTATAGTGTTATTGTCCAAAAGTCTTATAATGGTGAAGCAATGATGTGCAAACAGCTATTCAATTTATTCGTAGGATTTGAGTTAAATACGTCCCACTTAGAATGAAGGGAAGGTTGGAGAGAAAGAAAAGGGCTAGTTAGGAGCGTGTCGACAATTTTGTTATGCTTTATAGTGTTGTTTTCCATAAGAGTCTTATAATGGTGAAGGAATGGTGTACAAAAGCCGATTCAACTTACACTACAATTCGTGTTAAATCCGTCCCACTTAGAACGCAAATGTTGTTGTATAGAAAGAAAAGGGCCAATAAGGAGCGTGTTGGCTATTCTGGTATGCTTTATAGTGTTGTTGTCAATAGTAGTGTTATAAAGGTGAAAGAATGATGTACAAACACCAATCCAACATATTATTAGGATTCGAGTGAAATCCGTCCCGCTTAGAAAGAAGAGAAGGTTGGACAGGGAGAAAAGGGCCAGTTAGGAGCGTGCGCACTGTTTTGGTATGCTTTAAAGTGTTGTTGTCCATAATAGTCTTATAATGGTGAAGGAATGATTTACAAATACCGATTTAACTTATTAGTAGGATTCGAGTTAAATACGTCCCACTTAGAAAGAAGAGAAGGTTGGAGGGAAAGCAAAGGGCCCGCTAGGAGCGTGTGCACAATTTTGTTATGATTTATAGTGTTGGTTTCCATAAGAGTCTTATAATGGTGAAGAAATAGTCTACAAAAACCGATTCAACTTACTAGTAGGAGTCGAGTGAAATCCGTCCCACTTAGAAAGAAGAGAAGGTTGGAGGGAAAGAAAAGGGTCAGTTAGGAGCGTGTGGACTATTCTAGTTTGCTTTATAGTGTTGTTCTCCATAATAGTCATATAATGCGAAAGGAATGATGTCCACAGATCGATTCAAATTGTAGGACGATTCGAGTGAAATCCGTCCCACTTAGAAAGTAAATGAGGTTGGAGGGAAAGAAAACGGCCAGTTTGGAGCCTGCGGACTATTCTGGAATGCATTATAGTGTTATTGTCCAAAATAGTGTTATAATGGTGAAGCAATGATGTGCAAACACCTATTCAACTTATTCGTAGGATTTGAGTTAAATGCGTCCCACTTAGAAAGAAGGGAAGGCTGGAGAGAAAGAAAAGGGCTAGTTAGGAGCGTGTCGACAATTTTGTTATGCTTTATAGTGTTGTTTTCCATAAGAGTCTTATAATGGTGAAGGAATGGTGTACAAAAGCCGATTCAACTTACACTACAATTCGTGTTAAATCCGTCCCACTTAGAACGCAAATGTTGTTGTATAGAAAGAAAAGGGCCAATAAGGAGCGTGTTGGCTATTCTGGTATGCTTTATAGTGTTGTTGTCAATAATAGTGTTATAAAGGTGAAAGAATGATGTACAAACACCAATCCAACATATTATTAGGATTCGAGTGAAATCCGTCCCGCTTAGAAAGAAGAGAAGGCTGGACAGGGAGAAAAGGGCCAGTTAGGAGCGTGCGCACTGATTTGGTATGCTTTAAAGTGTTGTTGTCCAAAATAGTCTTATAATGGTGAAGGAATGATGTACAAATAGCGATTTAACTTATTAGTTGGATTCGAGTTAAATACGTCCCACTTAGAAAGAAGAGAAGGTTGGAGGGAAAGCAAAGGGCCCGCTAGGAGCGTGTGCACAATTTTGTTATGATTTATAGTGTTGGTTTCCATAAGAGTCTTATAATGGTGAAGAAATGGTGTACAAAATCCGATTCAACTTACTAGTAGGAGTCGAGTGAAATCCGTCCCACTTAGAAAGAAGAGAAGGTTGGAGGGAAAGAAAATCGTCAGTTAGGAGCGTGTGGACTATTCTAGTATGCTTTATAGTGTTGTTCTCCATTATAGTCATATAATGCGAAAGGAATGATGTCCACAGACCGATTCAAATTGTAGGACGATTCGAGTGAAATCCGTCCCACTTAGAAAGTAAATGAGGTTGGAGGGAAAGAAAACGGCCAGTTTGGAGCCTGTGGACTATTCTGGAATGCATTATAGTGTTATTGTCCAAAATAGTCTTATAATGGTGAAGCAATGATGTGTAAACACCAATTCAACTTATTCGCAGGATTTGAGTTAAATACGTCCCACTTAGAAAGAAGGGAACGTTGGAGAGAAAGAAAAGGGCTAGTTAGGAGCGTGTCGACAATTTTGTTATGCTTTATAGTGTTGTTTTCCATAAGAGTCTTATAATGGTGAAGGAATGGTGTACAAAAACCGATTCAACTTACACTACAATTCGTGTTAAATCCGTCCCACTTAGAACGCAAATGTTGTTGTATAGAAAGAAAATGGCCAATAAGGAGCGTGTTGGCTATTCTGGTATGCTTTATAGTGTTGTTGTCAATAATAGTGTTATAAAGGTGAAAGAATGATGTACAAACACCAATCCAACATATTATTAGGATTCGAGTGAAATCCGTCCCGCTTAGAAAGAAGAGAAGGCTGGACAGGGAGAAAAGGGCCAGTTAGGAGCGTGCGCACTGATTTGGTATGCTTTAAAGTGTTGTTGTCCATAATAGTCTTATAATGGTGAAGGAATGATTTACAAATACCGATTTAACTTATTAGTAGGATTCGAGTTAAATACGTCCCACTTAGATAGAAGAGAAGGTGGGAGGGAAAGCAAAGGGCCCGCTAGGAGCGTGTGCACAATTTTGTTATGATTTATAGTGTTGGTTTCCATAAGAGTCTTATAATGGTGAAGAAATGGTGTACAAAATCCGATTCAACTTACTAGTAGGAGTCGAGTGAAATCCGTCCCACTTAGAAAGAAGAGAAGGTTGGAGGGAAAGAAAATCGTCAATTAGGAGCGTGTGGACTATTCTAGTATGCTTTATAGTGTTGTTCTCCATAATAGTCATATAATGCGAAAGGAATGATGTCCACAGACCGATTCAAATTGTAGGACGATTCGAGTGAAATCCGTCCCACTTAGAAAGTAAATGAGGTTGGAGGGAAAGAAAACGGCCAGTTTGGAGCCTGTGGACTATTCTGGAATGCATTATAGTGTTATTGTCCAAAATAGTCTTATAATGGTGAAGCAATGATGTGTAAACACCAATTCAACTTATTCGCAGGATTTGAGTTAAATACGACCCACTTAGAAAGAAGGGAAGGTTGGAGAGAAAGAAAAGGGCTAGTTAGGAGCGTGTCGACAATTTTGTTATGCTTTATAGTGTTGTTTTCCATAAGAGTCTTATAATGGTGAAGGAATGGTGTACAAAAACCGATTCAACTTACACTACAATTCGTGTTAAATCCGTCCCACTTAGAACGCAAATGTTGTTGTATAGAAAGAAAAGGGCCAATAAGGAGCGTGTTGGCTATTCTGGTATGCTTTATAGTGTTGTTGTCAATAATAGTGTTATAAAGGTGAAAGAATGATGTACAAACACCAATTCAACATATTATTAGGATTCGAGTGAAATCCGTCCCGCTTAGAAAGAAGAGAAGGTTGGACAGGGAGAAAAGGGCCAGTCAGGAGCGTGCGCACTGTTTTGGAATGCTTTAAAGTGTTGTTGTTCATAATAGTTTTATAAAGTTGAAGGAATGATGTACAAATACTGATTTAACTTATTAGTAGGATTCGAGTTAAATACGTCCCACTTAGAAAGAAGAGAAGGTTGGAGGGAAAGCAAAGGGCCCGCTAGGAGCGTGTGCACAATTTTGTTATGATTTATAGTGTTGGTTTCCATAAGAGTCTTATAATGGTGAAGAAATGGTGTACAAAAACCGATTCAACTTACTAGTAGGAGTCGAGTGTAATCCGTCCCACTTAGAAAGAAGAAAAGGTTGGAGGGAAAGAAAAGGGTCAGTTAGGAGCGTGTGGACTATTCTAGTATGCTTTATAGTGTTGTTCTCCATAATAGTCATATAATGCGAAAGGAATGATGTCCACAGACCGATTCAAATTGTAGGACAATTCGAGTGAAATCCGTCCCACTTAGAAAGTAAATGAGGTTGGAGGGAAAGAAAAGGGCTAGTTAGGAGCGTGTCGACAATTTTGTTATGCTTTATAGTGTTGTTTTCCATAAGAGTCTTATAATGGTGAAGGAATGGTGTACAAAAACCGATTCAACTTACTCTACAATTCATGTTAAATCCGTCCCACTTAGAACGCAAATGTTGTTGTATAGAAAGAAAAGGGCCAATAAGGAGCGTGTTGGCTATTCTGGTATGCTTTATAGTGTTGTTGTCAATAATAGTATTATAAAGGTGAAAGAATGATGTACAAACACCAATTCAACATATTATTAGGATTCGAGTGAAATCCGTCCCGCTTAGAAAGAAGAGAAGGTTGGACTGGGAGAAAAGGGCCAGTCAGGAGCGTGCGCACTGTTTTGGTATGCTTTAAAGTGTTGTTGTTCATAATAGTCTTATAATGGTGAAGGAATGATGTACAAATATCGATTTAACTTATTAGTAGGATTCGAGTTAAATACGTCCCACTTAGAAAGAAGAGAAGGTTGGAGGGAAAGCAAACGGCCCGCTAGGAGCGTGTGCACAATTTTGTTATGATTTATAGTGTTGGTTTCCATAAGAGTCTTATAATGGTGAAGAAATGGTGTACAAAAACCGATTCAGCTTACTAGTAGGAGTCGAGTGAAATCCGTCCCACATAGAAAGAAGAGAAGGTTGGAGGGAAAGAAAATGGTCAGTTAGGAGCGTTTGGACTATTCTAGTATGCTTTATAGTGTTGTTCTCCATAATAGTCATATAATGCGAAAGGAATGATGTCCACAGACCGATTCAAATTGTAGGCCGATTCGAGTGAAATCCGTCCCACTTAGAAAGTAAATGAGGTTGGAGGGAAAGAAAACGGCCAGTTTGGAGCCTGTGGACTATTCTGGAATGCATTATAGTGTTATTCTCCAAAATAGTCTTATAATGGTGAAGCAATGATGTGTAAACACCAATTCAACTTATTCGTAGGATTTGAGTTAAATACGTCCCACTTAGAAAGAAGGGAATGTTGGAGAGAAAGAAAAGGGCTAGTTAGGAGCGTGTCGACAATTTTGTTATGCTTTATAGTGTTGTTTTCCATAAGAGTCTTATAATGGTGAAGGAATGGTGTACAAAAACCGATTCAACTTACACTACAATTCGTGTTAAATCCGTCCCTCTTAGAACGCAAATGTTGTTGTATAGAAAGAAAAGGGCCAATAAGGAGCGTGTTGGCTATTCTGGTATGCTTTATAGTGTTGTTATCAATAATAGTGTTATAAAGGTGAAAGAATGATGTACAAACACCAATTCAACATATTATTAGGATTCGAGTGAAATCCTACCCGCTTAGAAAGAAGAGAAGGTTGGACAGGGAGAAAAGGGCCAGTTAGGAGCGTGCGCACTGTTTTGGTATGCTTTAAAGTGTTGTTGTCCATAATAATCTAATAATGGTGAAGGAATGATGTACAAATACCGTTTAACTTATTAGTAGGATTCGAGTTAAATACGTCCCACTTAGAAAGAAGAGAAGGTTGGAGGGAAAGCAAAGGGCCCGCTAGGAGCGTGTGCACAATTTTGTTATGATTTATAGTGTTGGTTTCCATAAGAGTCTTATAATGGTGAAGAAATGGTGTACAAAAACCGATTCAACTTACTAGTAGGAGTCGAGTGAAATCCGTCCCACTTAGAAAGAAGAGAAGGTTGGAGGGAAAGAAAAGGGTTAGTTAGGAGCGTGTGGACTATTCTAGTATGCTTTATAGTGTTGTTCTCCATAATAGTCATAAAATGCGAAAGGAATGATGTCCACAGACCGATTCAAATTGTAGGACAATTCGAGTGAAATCCGTCCCACTTAGAAAGTAAATGAGGTTGGAGGGAAAGAAAAGGGCTAGTTAGGAGCGTGTCGACAATTTTGTTATGCTTTATAGTGTTGTTTTCCATAAGAGTCTTATAATGGTGAAGGAATGGTGTATAAAAACCGATTCAACTTACACTACAATTCGTGTTAAATCCGTCCCACTTAGAACGCAAATGTTGTTGTATAGAAAGAAAAGGGCCAATAAGGAGCGTGTTGGCTATTCTGGTATGCTTTATAATGTTGTTGTCAATAATAGTGTTATAAAGGTGAAAGAATGATGTACAAATACCAATTCAACATATTATTAGGATTCGAGTGAAATTTGTCCCGCTTAGAAAGAAGAGAAGGTTGGACAGGGAGAAAAGGGCCAGTTAGGAGCGTGCGCACTGTTTTGGTATGCTTTAAAGTGTTGTTGTTCATAATAGTCTTATAATGGTGAAGGAATGATGTACAAATAGCGATTTAACTTATTAGTAGGATTCGTGTTAAATACGTCCCACAAAGAAAGAAGAGAATGTTGGAGGGAAAGCAAAGGGCCCGCTAGGAGCGTGTGCACAATTTTGTTATGATTTATAGTGTTGGTTTCCATAAGAGTCTTATAATGGTGAAGAAATGGTGTACAAAAACCGATTCAACTTACTAGTAGGATTCGAGTGAAATCCGTCCCACTTAGAAAGAAGAGAAGGTTGGAGGGAAAGAAAAGGGTCAGTTAGGAGCGTGTGGACTATTCTAGTATGCTTTATAGTGTTGTTCTCCATAATAGTCATATAATGCGAAAGGAATGATGTCCACAGACCGATTCAAATTGTAGGACGATTCGAGTGAAATCCGTCCCACTTAGAAAGTAAATGAGGTTGGAGGGAAAGAAAACGGCCAGTTTGGAGCCTGTGGACTATTCTGGAATGCATTATAGTGTTATTGTCCAAAATAGTCTTATAATGGTCAAGCAATGATGTGCAAATAGCTATTCAACTTATTCGTAGGATTTGAGTTAAATACGTCCCACTTAGAAAGAAGGGAAGGTTGGAGAGAAAGAAAAGGGCTAGTTAGGAGCGTATCGCCAATTTTGTTATGCTTTATAGTGTTGTTTTCCATTAGAGTCTTATAATGGTGAAGGAATGGTGTACAAAAACCGATTCAACTTACACTACAATTCGTGTTAAATCCGTCCCACTTAGAACGCAAATGTTGTTGTATAGAAAGAAAAGGGCCAATAAGGAGCGTGTTGGCTATTCTGGTATGCTTTATAATGTTGTTGTCAATAATAGTGTTATAAAGGTGAAAGAATGATGTACAAACACCAATTCAACATATTATTAGGATTCGAGTGAAATTCGTCCCGCTTAGAAAGAAGAGAAGGTTGGACAGGGAGAAAAGGGCCAGTTAGGACCGTGCGCACTGTTTTGGTATGCTTTAAAGTGTTGTTGTTCATAATAGTCTTATAATGGTGAAGGAATGATGTACAAATAGCGATTTAACTTATTAGTAGGATTCGAGTTAAATACGTCCCACATAGAAAGAAGAGAATGTTGGAGGGAAAGCAAAGGGCCCGCTAGGAGCGTGTGCACAATTTTGTTATGATTTATAGTGTTGGTTTCCATAAGAGTCTTATAATGGTGAAGAAATGGTGTACAAAAACCGATTCAACTTACTAGTAGGAGTCGAGTGAAATCCGTCCCACTTAGAAAGAAGAGAAGGTTGGAGGGAAAGAAAAGGGTCAGTTAGGAGCGTGTGGACTATTCTAGTATGCTTTATAGTGTTGTTCTCCATAATAGTCATATAATGCGAAAGGAATGATGTCCACAGACCGATTCAAATTGTAGGACGATTCGAGTGAAATCCGTCCCACTTAGAAAGTAAATGAGGTTGGAGGGAAAGAAAACGGCCAGTTTGGAGCCTGTGGACTATTCTGGAATGCATTATAGTGTTATTGTCCAAAATAGTCTTATAATGGTGAAGCAATGATGTGTAAACACCAATTCAACTTATTCGCAGGATTTGAGTTAAATACGCCCCACTTAGAAAGAAGGGAAGGTTGGAGAGAAAGAAAAGGGCTAGTTAGGAGCGTGTCGACAATTTTGTTATGCTTTATAGTGTTGTTTTCCATAAGAGTCTTATAATGGTGAAGGAATGGTGTACAAAAACCGATTCAACTTACACTACAATTCGTGTTAAATCCGTCCCACTTAGAACGCAAATGTTGTTGTATAGAAAGAAAAGGGCCAATAAGGAGCGTGTTGGCTATTCTGGTATGCTTTATAGTGTTGTTGTCAATAATAGTGTTATAAAGGTGAAAGAATGATGTACAAACACCAATCCAACATATTATTAGGATTCGAGTGAAATCCGTCCCGCTTAGAAAGAAGAGAAGGTTGGAGGGAAAGAAAAGGGTCAGTTAGGAGCGTGTGGACTATTCTAGTATGCTTTATAGTGTTGTTCTCCATAATAGTCATATAATGCGAAAGAAATGATGTCCACAGACCGATTCAAATTGTAGGACGATTCGAGTGAAATCCGTCCCACTTAGAAAGTAAATGAGGTTGGAGGGAAAGAAAACGGCCAGTTTGGAGCCTGTGGACTATTCTGGAATGCATTATAGTGTTATTGTCCAAAATAGTCTTATAATGGTGAAGCAATGAGTTGTAAACACCAATTCAACTTATTCGTAGGATTTGAGTTAAATACGTCCCACTTAGAAAGAAGGGAAGGTTGGAGAGAAAGAAAAGGGCTAGTTAGGAGCGTGTCGACAATTTTGTTATTTTTTATAGTGTTGTTTTCCATAAGAGTCTTATAATGGTGAAGGAATGGTGTACAAAAACCGATTCAACTTACACTACAATTCGTGTTAAATCCGTCCCACTTAGAACGCAAATGTTGTTGTATAGAAAGAAAAGGGCCAATAAGGGGCGTGTTGGCAATTCTGGTATGCTTTATAGTGTTGTTGTCAATAATAGTGTTATAAAATTGAAAGAATGATGTACAAACACCAATTCAACATATTGTTAGGATTCGAGTGAAATCCGTCCCGCTTAGAAAGAAGAGAAGGTTGGACATGGAGAAAAGGGCCAGTTAGGAGCGTGCGCACTGTTTTGGTATGCTTTAAAGTGTTGTTCTCCATAATAATCTTATAATGGTGAAGGAATGATGTACAAATACCGATTTAACTTATTAGTAGGATTCGAGTTAAATACGTCCCACTTAGAAAGAAGAGAAGGTTGGAGGGAAAGCAAAGGGCCCGCTAGGAGCGTGTGCACAATTTTGTTATGATTTATAGTGTTGGTTTCCATAAGAGTCTTATAATGGTGAAGAAATGGTGTACAAAAACCGATTCAACTTACTAGTAGGAGTCGAGTGAAATCCGTCCCACTTAGAAAGAAGAGAAGGTTGGAGGGAAAGAAAAGGGTCACTTAGGAGCGTGTGGACTATTCTAGTATGCTTTATAGTGTTGTTCTCCATAATAGTCATATAATGCGAAAGGAATGATGTCCACAGACCGATTCAAATTGTAGGACGATTCGAGTGAAATCCGTCCCACTTAGAAAGTAAATGAGGTTGGAGGGAAAGAAAACGGCCAGTTTGGAGCCTGTGGACTATTCTGGAATGCATTATAGTGTTATTGTCCAAAATAGTCTTATAATGGTGAAGCAATGATGTGTAAACACCAATTCAACTTATTCGCAGGATTTGAGTTAAATACGCCCCACTTAGAAAGAAGGGAAGGTTGGAGAGAAAGAAAAGGGCTAGTTAGGAGCGTGTCGACAATTTTGTTATGCTTTATAGTGTTGTTTTCCATAAGAGTCTTATAATGGTGAAGGAATGGTGTACAAAAACCGATTCAACTTACACTACAATTCGTGTTAAATCCGTCCCACTTAGAACGCAAATGTTGTTGTATAGAAAGAAAAGGGCCAATAAGGAGCGTGTTGGCTATTCTGGTATGCTTTATAGTGTTGTTGTCAATAATAGTGTTATAAAGGTGAAAGAATGATGTACAAACACCAATCCAACATATTATTAGGATTCGAGTGAAATTCGTCCCGCTTAGAAAGAAGAGAAGGTTGGAGGGAAAGAAAAGGGTCAGTTAGGAGCGTGTGGACTATTCTAGTATGCTTTATAGTGTTGTTCTCCATAATAGTCATATAATGCGAAAGAAATGATGTCCACAGACCGATTCAAATTGTAGGACGATTCGAGTGAAATCCGTCCCACTTAGAAAGTAAATGAGGTTGGAGGGAAAGAAAACGGCCAGTTTGGAGCCTGTGGACTATTCTGGAATGCATTATAGTGTTATTGTCCAAAATAGTCTTATAATGGTGAAGCAATGAGTTGTAAACACCAATTCAACTTATTCATAGGATTTGAGTTAAATACGTCCCACTTAGAAAGAAGGGAAGGTTGGAGAGAAAGAAATGGGCTAGTTAGGAGCGTGTCGACAATTTTGTTATTTTTTATAGTGTTGTTTTCCATAAGAGTCTTATAATGGTGAAGGAATGGTGTACAAAAACCGATTCAACTTACACTACAATTCGTGTTAAATCCGTCCCACTTAGAACGCAAATGTTGTTGTATAGAAAGAAAAGGGCCAATAAGGAGCGTGTTGGCTATTCTGGTATGCTTTATAGTGTTGTTGTCAATAATAGTGTTATAAAGGTGAAAGAATGATGTACAAACACCAATTCAACATATTATTAGGATTCGAGTGAAATCTGTCCCGCTTAGAAAGAAGAGAAGGTTGGACAGGGAGAAAAGGGCCAGTCAGGAGCGTGCGCACTGTTTTGGAATGCTTTAAAGTGTTGTTGTTCATAATAGTCTTATAATGGTGAAGGAATGATGTACAAATACTGATTTAACTTATTAGTAGGATTCGAGTTAAATACGTCCCACTTAGAAAGAAGAGAAGGTTGGAGGGAAAGCAAAGGGCCCGCTAGGAGCGTGTGCACAATTTTGTTATGATTTATAGTGTTGGTTTCCATAAGAGTCTTATAATGGTGAAGAAATGGTGTACAAAAACCGATTCAACTTACTAGTAGGAGTCGAGTGAAATCCGTCCCACTTAGAAAGAAGAGAAGGTTGGAGGGAAAGAAAAGGGTCAGTTAGGAGCGTGAGGACTATTCTAGTATGCTTTATAGTGTTGTTCTCCATAATAGTCATATAATGCGAAAGGAATGATGTCCACAGACCGATTAAAATTGTAGGACAATTCGAGAGAAATCCGTCCCACTTAGAAAGTAAATGAGGTTGGAGGGAAAGAAAACGGCCAGTTTGGAGCCTGTGGACTATTCTGGAATGCATTATAGTGTTATTGTCCAAAATAGTCTTATAATGGTGAAGCAATGAGGTGTAAACACCAATTCAACTTATTCGTAGGATTTGAGTTAAATACGTCCCACTTAGAAAGAAGGGAAGGTTGGAGAGAAAGAAAAGGGCTAGTTAGGAGCGTGTCGACAATTTTGTTATTCTTCATAGTGTTGTTTTCCATAAGAGTCTTATAATGGTGAAGGAATGGTGTACAAAAACCGATTCAACTTACACTACAATTCGTGTTAAATCCGTCCCACTTAAAACGCAAATGTTGTTGTATAGAAAGAAAAGGGCCAATAAGGGGCGTGTTGGCTATTCTGGTATGCTTTATAGTGTTGTTGTCAATAATAGTGTTATAAAGGTGAAAGAATGATGTACAAACACCAATTCAACATATTGTTAGGATTCGAGTGAAATCCGTCCCGCTTAGAAAGAAGAGAAGGTTGGACAGGGAGAAAAGGGCCAGTTAGGAGCGTGCGCACTGTTTTGGTATGCTTTAAAGTGTTGTTCTCCATAATAATCTTATAATGGTGAAGGAATGATGTACAAATACCAATTTAACTTATTAGTAGAATTCGAGTTAAATACGTCCCACTTAGAAAGAAGAGAAGGTTGGAGGGAAAGCAAAGGGCCCGCTAGGAGCGTGTGCACAATTTTGTTATGATTTATAGTGTTGGTTTCCATAAGAGTCTTATAATGGTGAAGAAATGGTGTACAAAAACCGATTCAACTTACTAGTAGGAGTCGAGTGAAATCCGTCCCACTTAGAAAGAAGAGAAGGTTGGAGGGAAAGAAAAGGGTCAGTTAGGAGCGTGTGGACTATTCTAGTATGCTTTATAGTGTTGTTCTCCATAATAGTCATATAATGCGAAAGGAATGATGTCCACAGACCGATTAAAATTGTAGGACAATTCGAGAGAAATCCGTCCCACTTAGAAAGTAAATGAGGTTGGAGGGAAAGAAAACGGCCAGTTTGGAGCCTGTGGACTATTCTGGAATGCATTATAGTGTTATTGTCCAAAATAGTCTTATAATGGTGAAGCAATGAGGTGTAAACACCAATTCAACTTATTCGTAGGATTTGAGTTAAATACGTCCCACTTAGAAAGAAGGGAAGGTTGGAGAGAAAGAAAAGGGCTAGTTAGGAGCGTGTCGACAATTTTGTTATGCTTTATAGTGTTGTTTTCCATAGTGTCTTATAATGGTGAAGGAATGGTGTACAAAAACCGATTCAACTTACACTACAATTCGTGTTAAATCCTTCCCACTTAGAACGCAAATGTTGTTGTATAGAAAGAAAAGGGCCAATAAGGAGCGTGTTGGCTATTCTGGTATGTTTTATAGTGTTGTTGTCAATAATAGTGTTATAAAGGTGAAAGAATGATGTACAAACACCAATTCAACATATTATTAGGATTCGAGTGAAATCCGTCCCGCTTAGAAAGGACAGAAGGTTGGACAGGGAAAAAAGGGCCAGTTAGGAGCGTGCGCACTGTTTTGGTATGCTTTAAAGTGTTGTTGTCCATAATAGTCTTATAATGGTGAAGGAATGATGTACAAATAGCGATTTAACTTATTAGTTGGATTCGAGTTAAATACGTCCCACTTAGAAAGAAGAGAAGGTTGGAGGGAAAGCAAAGGGCCCGCTAGGAGCGTGTGCACAATTTTGTTATGATTTATAGTGTTGGTTTCCATAAGAGTCTTATAATGGTGAAGAAATGGTGTACAAAAACCGATTCAACTTACTAGTAGGAGTCGAGTGAAATCCGTCCCACTTAGAAAGAAGAGAAGGTTGGAGGGAAAGAATAGGGTCAGTTAGGAGCGTGTGGACTATTCTAGTATGCTCTATAGTGTTGTTCTCCATAATAGTCATATAATGCGAAAGGAATGATGTCCACAGACCGATTCAAATTGTAGGACGATTCGAGTGAAATCCGTCCCACTTAGAAAGTAAATGAGGTTGGAGGGAAAGAAAACGGCCAGTTTGGAGCCTGTGGACTATTCTGGAATGCATTATAGTGTTATTGTCCAAAATAGTCTTATAATGGTGAAGCAATGATGTGTAAACAGCTATTAACTTATTCGTAGGATTTGAGTTAAATACGTCCCACTTAAAAAGAAGGGAAGGTTGGAGAGAAAGAAAAGGGCTAGTTTGGAGCGTGTCGACAATTTTGTTATGCTTTATAGTGTTGTTTTCCATAAGAGTCTTATAATGGTGAAGGAATGGTGTACAAAAACCGATTCAACTTACACTACAATTCGTGTTAAATCCGTCCCACTTAGAACGCAAATGTTGTTGTATAGAAAGAAAAGGGCCAATAAGGAGCGTGTTGGCTATTCTGGTATGTTTTATAGTGTTGTTGTCAATAATAGTGTTATAAAGGTGAAAGAATTATGTACAAACACCAATTCAACATATTATTAGAATTCGAGTGAAATCCGTCCCGCTTAGAAAGGAGAGAAGGTTGGACAGGGAGAAAAGGGCCAGTTAGGAGCGTGCGCACTGTTTTGGTATGCTTTAAAGTGTTGTTGTCCATAATAGTCTTATTATGGTGAAGGAATGATGTACAAATAGCGATTTAACTTATTAGTTGGATTCGAGTTAAATACGTCCCACTTAGAAAGAAGAGAAGGTTGGAGGGAAAGCAAAGGGCCCGCTAGGAGCGTGTGCACAATTTTGTTATGATTTATAGTGTTGGTTTCCATAAGAGTCTTATAATGGTGAAGAAATGTTGTACAAAAACCGATTCTACTTACTAGTAGGAGTCGAGTGAAATCCGTCCCACTTAGAAAGAAGAGAAGGTTGGAGGGAAAGAATAGGGTCAATTAGGAGCGTGTGGACTATTCAAGTATGCTCTATAGTGTTGTTCTCCATAATAGTCATATAATGCGAAAGGAATGATGTCCACAGACCGATTCAAATTGTAGGACGATTCGAGTGAAATCCGTCCCACTTAGAAAGTAAATGAGGTTGGAGGGAAAGAAAACGGCCAGTTTGGAGCCTGTGGACTATTCTGGAATGCATTATAGTGTTATTGTCCAAAATAGTCTTATAATGGTGAAGCAATGATGTGCAAACAGCTATTAACTTATTCGTAGGATTTGAGTTAAATACGTCCCACTTAAAAAGAAGGGAAGGTTGGAGAGAAAGAAAAGGGCTAGTTAGGAGCGTGTCGACAATTTTGTTATGCTTTATAGTGTTGTTTTCCATAAGAGTCTTATAATGGTGAAGGAATGGTGTACAAAAACCGATTCAACTTACACTACAATTCGTGTTAAATCCGTCCCACTTAGAACGCAAATGTTGTTGTATAGAAAGAAAAGGGCCAATAAGGAGCGTGTTGGCTATTCTGGTATGCTTTATAGTGTTGTTGTCAATAATAGTGTTATAAAGGTCAAAGAATGATGTACAAACACCAATTCAACATATTATTAGGATTCGAATGAAATCCGTCCCGCTTAGAAAGAAGAGAAGGTTGGACAGGGAGAAAAGGGCCAGTTAGGAGCGTGCGCACTGTTTTGGTATACTTTAAAGTGTTGTTGTCCATAATAGTCTTATAATGGTGAAGGAATGATGTACAAATAGCGATTTAACTTATTAGTAGGATTCGAGTTAAATACGTCCCACTTAGAAAGAAGAGAAGGTTGGAGGGAAAGCAAAGGGCCCGCTAGGAGTGTGTGCACAATTTTGTTATGATTTATAGTGTTGGTTTCCATAAGAGTCTTATAATGGTGAAGAAATGGTGTACAAAAACCGATTCAGCTTACTAGTAGGAGTCGAGTGAAATCCGTCCCACTTAGAAAGAAGAGAGGGTTGGAGGGAAAGAAAAGGGTCAGTTAGGAGCGTGTGGACTATTCTAGTATGCTCTATAGTGTTGTTCTCCATAATAGTCATATAATGCGAAAGGAATGATGTCCACAGACCGATTCAAATTGTAGGACGATTCGAGTGAAATCCGTCCCACTTAAAAAGTAAATGAGGTTGGAGGGAATGAAAACGGCCAGTTTGGAGCCTGTGGACTATTCTGGAATGCATTATAGTGTTATTGTCCAAAATAGTCTTATAATGGTGAAGCAATGATGTGCAAACAGCTATTAACTTATTCGTAGGATTTGAGTTAAATACGTCCCACTTAGAAAGAAGGGAAGGTTGGAGAGAAAGAAAAGGGCTAGTTAGGAGCGTGTCGACAATTTTGTTATGCTTTATAGTGTTGTTTTCCATAAGAGTCTTATAATGGTGAAGGAATGGTGTACAAAAACCGATTCAACTTACACTACAATTCGTGTTAAATCCGTCCCACTTAGAACGCAAATGTTGTTGTATAGAAATAAAAGGGCCAATAAGGAGCGTGTTGGCTATTCTGGTATGTTTTATAGTGTTGTTGTCAATAATAGTGTTATAAAGGTGAAAGAATGATGTACAAACACCAATTCAACATATTATTAGGATTCGAGTGAAATCCGTCCCGCTTAGAAAGAAGAGAAGGTTGGACAGGGAGAAAAGGGCCAGTTAGGAGCGTGCGCACTGTTTTGGTATGCTTTAAAGTGTTGTTGTCCATAATAGTCTTATAATGGTGAAGGAATGATGTACAAATAACGATTTAACTTATTAGTAGGATTCGAGTTAAATACGTCCCACTTAGAAAGAAAATAAGGTTGGAGGGAAAGCAAAGGGCCCGCTAGGAGCGTGTGCACAATTTTGTTATGATTTATAGTGTTGGTTTCCATAAGAGTCTTATAATGGTGAAGAAATGGTGTACAAAAACTGATTCAGCTTACTAGTAGGAGTCGAGTGAAATCCGTCCCACTTAGAAAGAAGAGAAGGTTGGAGGGAAAGAAAAGGGTCAGTTAGGAGCGTGTGGACTATTCTAGTATGCTCTATAGTGTTGTTCTCCATAATAGTCATATAATGCGAAAGGAATGATGTCCACAGACCGATTCAAATTGTAGGACGATTCGAGTGAAATCCGTCCCACTTAGAAAGTAAATGAGGTTGGAGGGAATGAAAACGGCCAGTTTGGAGCCTGTGGACTATTCTGGAATGCATTATAGTGTTATTGTCCAAAATAGTCTTATAACGGTGAAGCAATGATGTGCAAACACCAATTCAACTTATTCGTAGGATTTGAGTTAAATACGTCCCACTTAGAAAGATGGGAAGGTTGGAGAGAAAGAAAAGGGCTAGTTAGGACCGTGTCGACAATTTTGTTATTCTTTATAGTGTTGTTTTCCATAAGAGTCTTATAATGGTGAAGGAATGGTGTACAAAAACCGATTCAACTTACACTACAATTCGTGTTAAATCCGTCCCACTTAGAACGCAAATGTTGTTGTATAGAAAGAAAAGGGCCAATAAGGGGCGTGTTGGCTATTCTGGTATGCTTTATAGTGTTGTTGTCAATAATAGTGTTATAAAGGTGAAAGAATAATGTACAAACACCAATTCAACATATTGTTAGGATTCGAGTGAAATCCGTCCCGCTTAGAAAGAAGAGAAGGTTGGACAGGGAGAAAAGGGCCAGTTAGGAGCGTGCGCAATGTTTTGGTATGCTTTAAAGTATTGTTCTCCATAATATTCTTATAATGGTGAAGGAATGATGTACAAATACCGATTTAACTTATTAGTAGGATTCGAGTTAAATACGTCCCACTTAGAAAGAAGAGAAGGTTGGAGGGAAAGCAAAGGGCCCGCTAGGAGCGTGTGCACAATTTTGTTATGATTTATAGTGTTGGTTTCCATAAGAGTCTTATAATGGTGAAGAAATGGTGTACAAAAACCGATTCAACTTACTAGTAGGAGTCGAGTGAAATCCGTCCCACTTAGAAAGAAGAGAAGGTTGGAGGGAAAGAAAAGGGTCAGTTAGGAGTGTGTGGACTATTCTAGTATGCTTTATAGTGTTGTTCTCCATAATAGTCATATAATGCGAAAGGAATGATGTCCACAGACCGATTAAAATTGTAGGACAATTCGAGTGAAATCCGTCTCACTTAGAAAGTAAATGAGGTTGGAGGGAAAGAAAACGGCCAGTTTGGAGCCTGTGGACTATTCTGGAATGCATTATAGTGTTATTGTCCAAAACAGTCCTATAATGGTGAAGCAATGATGTGCAAACACCTATTCAACTTATTCGTAGGATTTGAGTTAAATACGTCCCACTTAGAAAGAAGGGAAGGTTGGAGAGAAAGAAAAGGGCTAGTTAGGAGCGTGTCGACAATTTTGTTATGCTTTATAGTGTTGTTTTCCATAAGAGTCTTATAATGGTGAAGGAATGGTGTACAAAAACCGATTCAACTTACACTACAATTCGTGTTAAATCCGTCCCACTTAGAACGCAAATGTTGTTGTATAGAAAGAAAAGGGCCAATAAGGAGCGTGTTGGCTATTCTGGTATGCTTTATAGTGTTGTTGTCAATAATAGTGTTATAAAGGTGAAAGAATGATCTACAAACACCAATTCAACAAATTATTAGGATTCGAGTGAAATCCGTCCCGCTTAGAAAGAAGAGAAGGTTGGACAGGGAGAAAAGGGCCAGTTAGGACCGTGCGCACTGTTTTGGTATGCTTTAAAGTGTTGTTGTCCATAATAGTCTTATAATGGTGAAGGAATGATGTACAAATACCCATTTAACTTATTAGTAGGATTCGAGTTAAATACGTCCCACTTAGAAAGAAGAGAAGGTTGGAGGGAAAGCAAAGGGCCCGCTAGGAGCGTGTGCACAATTTTGTTATGATTTATAGTGTTGGTTTCCATAAGAGTCTTATAATGGTTAAGAAATGGAGTACAAAAACCGATTCAACTTACTAGTAGGAGTCGAGTGAAATCCGTCCCACTTAGAAAGAAGAGAAGGTTGGAGGGAAAGAAAAGGGTCAGTTAGGAGCGTGTGGACTATTCTAGTATGCTTTATAGTGTTGTTCTCCATAATAGTCATATAATGCGAAAGGAATGATGTCCACAGACCGATTCAAATTGTAGGACGATTCGAGTGAAATCCGTCCCACTTAGAAAGTAAATGAGGTTGGAGGGAAAGAAAACGGCCAGTTTGGAGCCTGTAGACTATTCTGGAATGCATTATAGTGTTATTGTCCAAAATAGTCTTATAATGGTCAAGCAATGATGTGCAAACAGCTATTAACTTATTCGTAGGATTTGAGTTAAATACGTCCCACTTAGAAAGAAGGGAAGGTTGGAGAGAAAGAAAATGGCTAGTTAGGAGCGTGTCGACAATTTTGAAATGCTTTATAGTGTTGTTTTCCATAAGAGTCTTATAATGGTGAAGGAATGGTGTACAAAAACCGATTCAACTTACACTACAATTCGTGTTAAATCCTTCCCACTTAGAACGCAAATGTTGTTGTACAGAAAGAAAATGGCCAATAAGGAGCGTGTTGGCTATTCTGGTATCCTTTATAGTGTTGTTGTCAATAATAGTGTTATAAAGGTGAAAGAAAGATGTACAAACACCAATTCAACATATTATTAGAATTCGAGTGAAATCCGTCCCGCTTAGAAAGGAGAGAAGGTTGGACAGAGAGAAAAGGGCCAGTTAGGAGCGTGCGCACTGTTTTGGTATGCTTTAAAGTGTTGTTGTCCATAATAGTCTTATAATGGTGAAGGAATGATGTACAAATAGCGATTTAACTTATTAGTTGGATTCGAGTTAAATACGTCCCACTTAGAAAGAAGAGAAGGTTGGAGGGAAAGCAAAGGGCCCGCTAGGAGCGTGTGCACAATTTTGTTATGATTTATAGTGTTGGTTTCCATAAGAGTCTTATAATGGTGAAGAAATGGTGTACAAAAACCGATTCAGCTTACTAGTAGGAGTCGAGTGAAATCCGTCCCACTTAGAAAGAAGAGAAGGTTGGGGGGAAAGAAAATGGTCAGTTAGGAGCGTGTGGACTATTCTAGTATGTTCTATAGTGTTGTTCTCCATAATAGTCATATAATGCGAAAGGAATGATGTCCACAGACCGATTCAAATTGTAGGACGATTCGAGTGAAATCCGTCCCACTTAGAAAGTAAATGAGGTTGGAGGGAAAGAAAACGGCAAGTTTGGAGCCTGTGGACTATTCTGGAATGCATTTTAGGGTTATTGTCCAAAATAGTCTTATAATGGTGAAACAATGATGTGCAAACAGCTATTAACTTATTCGTAGGATTTGAGTTAAATACGTCCCACTTAGAAAGAAGGGAAGGTTGGAGAGAAAGAAAAGGGCTAGTTAGGAGCGTGTCGACAATTTTGTTATGCTTTATAGTGTTGTTTTCCATAAGAGTCTTATAATGGTGAAGGAATGGTGTACAAAAACCGATTCAACTTACACTACAATTCGTGTTAAATCCGTCCCACTTAGAACGCAAATGTTGTTGTATAGAAAGAAAAGGGCCAATAAGGAGCGTGTTGGCTATTCTGGTATGCTTTATAGTGTTATTGTCAATAATAGTGTTATAAAGGTCAAAGAATGATGTACAAACACCAATTCAACATATTATTAGGATTCGAATGAAATCCGTCCCGCTTAGAAAGAAGAGAGGGTTGGACAGGGAGAAAAGGGCCAGTTAGGAGCGTGCGCACTGTTTTGGTATGCTTTAAAGTGTTGTTGTCCATAATAGTCTTATAATGGTGAAGGAATGATGTACAAATAGCGATTTAACTTATTAGTAGGATTCGAGTTAAATACGTCCCACTTAGAAAGAAGAGAAGGTTGGAGGGAAAGCAAAGGGCCCGCTAGGAGAGTGTGCACAATTTTGTTATGATTTATAGTGTTGGTTTCCATAAGAGTCTTATAATGGTGAAGAAATGGTGTACAAAAACCGATTCAGCTTACTAGTTGGAGTCGAGTGAAATCCGTCCCACTTAGAAAGAATAGAAGGTTGGAGGGAAAGAAAAGGGTCAGTTAGGAGCGTGTGGACTATTCTAGTATGCTTTATAGTGTTGTTCTCCATAATAGTCATATAATGCGAAAGGAATGATGTCCACAGACCGATTCAAATTGTAGGACGATTCGAGTGAAATCCGTCCCACTTAGAAAGTAAATAAGGTTGGAGGGAAAGAAAACGGCCAGTTTGGAGCCTGTGGACTATTCTGGAATGCATTATAGTGTTATTGTCCAAAATAGTCTTATAATGGTGAAGCAATGATGTGCAAACACCTATTCAACTTATTCGTAGGATTTGAGTTAAATACGTCCCACTTAGAAAGAAGGGAAGGTTGGAGAGAAAGAAAAGGGCTAGTTAGGAGCGTGTCGACAATTTTGTTATGCTTTATAGTGTTGTTTTCCATAAGAGTCTTATAATGGTGAAGGAATGGTGTACAAAAACCGATTCAACTTACACTACAATTCGTGTTAAATCCGTCCCACTTAGAACGCAAATGTTCTTGTATAGAAAGAAAAGGGCCAACAAGGAGCGTGTTGGCTATTCTGGTATGCTTTATAGTGTTGTTGTCAATAATAGTCTTATAAAGGTGAAAGAATGATGTACAAACACTAATTCAACATATTATTAGGATTCGAGTGAAATCCGTCCCGCTTAGAAAGAAGAGAAGGTTGGACAGGGAGAAAAGGGCCAGTTAGGAGCGTGCGCACTGTTTTGGTATGCTTTAAAGTGTTGTTGTCCATAATAGTCTTATAATGGTGAAGGAATGATGTACAAATACCGATTTAACTTATTAGTAGGATTCGAGTTAAATACGTCCCACTTAGAAAGAAGAGAAGGTTGGAGGGAAAGCAAAGGGCCCGCTAGGAGCGTGTGCACAATTTTGTTATGATTTATAGTGTTGGTTTCCATAAGAGTCTTATAATGGTGAAGAAATGGTGTACAAAAACCGATTCAGCTTACTAGTAGGAGTCGAGTGAAATCCGTCACACTTAGAAAGAAGAGAAGGTTGGAGGGAAAGAAAAGGGTCAGTTAGGAGCGTGTGGACTATTCTAGTATGCTCTATAGTGTTGTTCTCCATAATAGTCATATAATGCGAAAGGAATGATGTCCACAGACCGATTCAAATTGTAGGACGATTCGAGTGAAATCCGTCCCACTTAGAAAGTAAATGAGGTTGGAGGGAAAGAAAACGGCCAGTTTGGAGCCTGTGGACTATTCTGGAATGCATTATAGTGTTATTGTCCAAAATTGTAATACCCCGTATTTTTATTATTTATATTGATTGGGTAAATTTAATTTAATTAATTAATTATAAGTTAATTAAATGGACTATAGTATATTTTGAGTTATTTATTTGGGCTTATTAGCTAATGGGCTATATTATGTTTTTGGGCCCATCGGAAGGATTAAATGAATATATATGTATATTATATATATTTATATAACTAAAAATAAACCCTAAGTTGGGGATACGTTTCTGTCAGACTAGTCGAGGGAGATAACAGAATCGCAGTCGCGTAGAAGAGAGAGGAGAGAGAGCATCGAGCAGCCTACAGTTCCTGCTTGATTTAGCCCAACGATCAGGCAAGTAGAATGTTCTTCTCTTCCCCTTTGAACCATTAATCTTATTATCTCGATTTTATTATATATATATATATATATATATATATATGAATAGGTTTATGTTTGTATCGTCTATGAATGTGTCTGTTTAAATTTTGATTTGTTTATGTGTCTTCGGTTGTATGAACTTGTACATGAATATATTTTGATTTATTTATATTCATATAAATCGATGTTATTATATATATATATATCGGAGTTTTATATGTGTATAGGTATTATGTGTAAACTACTGTAATATGAACAGGTCTGTTGTTGGGCACCGAAATCGTGGCATGTGATAATTGACTTGCTAGCTATTTCATGTGACACATTCATTGATAGGATTTTGCTACTGTTTGGTTTATATAGCATGGGACTTTAGTCACAAAATTTCAAAGGTGATACCATTTGATTGACTACTGTATATATATGTATAAAGTTATATACGTCAATATAGGTATATATTATATAAGTGGATTTTGGTGGAGTAATCCAAATTGTTATTCAATGTTATTAGGAAAAGGAATTAAAAAAAAAATGATTAACCCATGTGTGGTGGTTGAGGAAGTTTATCTAATTAGGTGATGGGAATTATTAGAACAGTGATTTTTAGGTGCAGTATAATATGGATGTCTAAATGAGGATTAGGGGTATACGTATATATATTATGTGTGTTCGTTAAGATGCAAACGAAAGAAAATATACTTATAAAGATCGTGATAATTATAAAATAATAGTAACTGCCATTATTAAAATAAAATAAAATGGCAAAAGCTAAATTTCATAATTTTTCATCTAATTGGTGTTATTAGTATAACAGTAACCTCAAAAGATAAGTTGCTTAGTACTTACTTTAGATTAACTTTGATTACATTGATTTCTTTATATGTTTTTGGTGATTGAGTAATGGAGGAACCAGGATGGGCTGACTATTAACGCAGTCACATCTGTACCATGACACGGAGTTCGGGTACGTGGTTATGGTTCGGCATGGGTTATTTTCCAAAGGACTTATGCTTTAATTATTATATTATTTTATTTGCTTTGCCTATTGACATATGATTTAATTTTGGTTGCATTTTATTTGTTTTGTTTTATGCCTTGTGGTTGCACTTTGTTTGTTTATGTGTTATTTATTTGTTTATTTTTATTTTGTTTGGAGGATATTTATTTAGGAGTGGTATTTAAAGTATAGTATTACTCTTATTTTTGGTTGGGTAGATGATGGGATTATTTGGTACTCTGTTTGGGATCATGTAGAGTCTACTCTGCTCGTGGGTCTGACCCACCTTTGTTGTTTCAGGTTCTCGGCAATTTCAGCCACATGGTTGAGGTCTCTTATCATTCATTCACAAGTTCATCCATTTTGACTTCAATTCAGTGTAGGGACCCAATTAAGTTATATTTTTTAGACACTTGTTTTCATTAAGGTTTAGGGGTCCATAGATATGGATTCCCGAGTTGTACCCTTTGGGAGTTTTGATTTCTGAATTTATTTATTCATGAGAATTAAACTTTTGAGACTCTGTTATTTCTTAAATATGTCTTTTGCTTCTGTGTTCATTTATTATCGGGTGTTGATGCGCCCTAGTTTTCGGTGTAGGCTTGGCCAACCTATGCACGAAAATTAGGGGGTATTACAAAAATAGTCTTATAATGGTGAAGCAATGATGTGCAAACACCTATTCAACTTATTCGTAGGATTTGAGTTAAATACGTCCCACTTAGAAAGAAGGGAAGGTTGGAGAGAAAGAAAAGGGCTAGTTAGGAGCGTGTCGACAATTTTGTTATGCTTTATAGTGTTGTTTTCCATAAGAGTCTTATAATGGTGAAGGAATGGTGTACAAAAACCGATTCAACTTACACTACAATTCGTATTAAATCCGTCCCACTTAGAACGCAAATGTTGTTGTATAGAAAGAAAAGGGCCAATAAGGAGCGTGTTGGCTATTCTGGTATGCTTTATAGTGTTGTTGTCAATAATAGTGTTATAAAGGTGAAAGAATGATGTACAAACACCAATTCAACATATTATTAGGATTCGAGTGAAATCCGTCCCGCTTAGAAAGAAGAGAAGGTTGGACAGGGAGAAAAGGGCCAGTTAGGAGCGTGCGCACTGTTTTGGTATGCTTTAAAGTGTTGTTGTCCATAATAGTCTTATAATAGTGAAGGAATGATGTACAAATACCGATTTAACTTATTAGTAGGATTCGAGTTAAATACGTCCCACTTAGAAAGAAGAGAAGGTTGGAGGGAAAGCAAATGGCCCGCTAGGAGCGTGTGCACAATTTTGTTATGATTTATAGTGTTGGTTTCCATAAGAGTCTTATAATGGTGAAGAAATGGTGTACAAAAACCGATTCAGCTTACTAGTAGGAGTCGAGTGAAATCCGTCACACTTAGAAAGAAGAGAAGGTTGGAGGGAAAGAAAAGGGTCAGTTAGGAGCGTGTGGACTATTCTAGTATGCTCTATAGTGTTGTTCTCCATAATAGTCACATAATGCGAAAGGAATGATGTCCACAGACCGATTCAAATTGTAGGACGATTCGAGTGAAATCCGTCCCACTTAGAAAGTAAATGATGTTGGAGGGAAAGAAAACGGCCAGTTTGGAGCCTGTGGACTATTCTGGAATGCATTATAGTGTTATTGTCCAAAATAGTCTTATAATGGTGAAGCAATGATGTGCAAACACCTATTCAACTTATTCGTAGGATTTGAGTTAAATACGTCCCACTTAGAAAGAAGGGAAGGTTGGAGAGAAAGAAAAGGGCTAGTTAGGAGCGTGTCGACAATTTTGTTATGCTTTATAGTGTTGTTTTCCATAAGAGTCTTATAATGGTGAAGGAATGGTGTACAAAAACCGATTCAACTTACACTACAGTTCGTGTTAAATCCGTCCCACTTAGAACGCAAATGTTGTTGTATAGAAAGAAAAGGGCCAATAAGGAGCGTGTTGGCTATTCTAGTATGCTTTATAGTGTTGTTGTCAATAATAGTGTTATAAAGGTGAAAGAATGATCTACAAACACCAATTCAACATATTATTAGAATTCGAGTGAAATCCGTCCCGCTTAGAAAGAAGAGAAGGTTGGACAGGGAGAAAAGGGCCAGTTAGGAGCGTGTGTACTGTTTTGGTATGCTTTAAAGTGTTGTTGTCCATAATAGTCTTGTAATGGTGTAGGAATGATGTACAAATACCGATTTAACTTATTAGTAGGATTCGAGTTAAATACGTCCCACTTAGAAAGAAGAGAAGGTTGGAGGGAAAGCAAATGGCCCGCTAGGAGCGTGTGCACAATTTTGTTATGATTTATAGTGTTGGTTTCCATAAGAGTCTTATAATGGTGAAGAAATGGTGTACAAAAACCGATTCAGCTTACTAGTAGGAGTCGAGTGAAATCCGTCCCACTTTGAAAGAAGAGAAGGTTGGAGGGAAAGAAAAGGGTCAGTTAGGAGCGTGTGGACTATTCTAGTATGCTCTATAGTGTTGTTCTCCATAATAGTCATATAATAAGAAAGGAATGATATCCACAGACCGATTCGAATCGTAGGACGATTCGAGTGAAATCCGTCCCACTTAGAAAGTAAATGAGGTTGGAGGGAAAGAAAACGGCCAGTTTGGAGCCTGTGGACTATTCTGGAATGCATTATAGTGTTATTGTCCAAAATAGTCTTATAATGGTGAAGCAATGATGTGCAAACACCTATTCAACTTATTCGTAGGATTTGAGTTAAATACGTCCAACTTAGAAAGAAGGGAAGGTTGGAGAGAAAGAAAATGGCTAGTTAGGAGCGTGTCGACAATTTTGTTATGCTTTATAGTGTTGTTTTCCATAAGAGTCTTATAATGGTGAAGGAGTGGTGTACAAAAACCGATTCAACTTACACTACAATTCGTGTTAAATCCGTCCCACTTAGAACGCAAATGTTGTTGTATAGAAAGAAAAGGGCCAATAAGGAGCGTGTTGGCTATTCTGGTATGCTTTATAGTGTTGTTGTCAATAATAGTGTTATAAAGGTGAAAGAATGATGTACAAACACCAATTCAACATATTATTAGAATTCGAGTGAAATTCGTCCCGCTTAGAAAGAAGAGAAGGTTGGACAAGGAGAAAAGGGCCAGTTAGGAGCGTGCGCACTGTTTTGGTATGCTTTAAAGTGTTGTTGTCCATAATAGTCTTATAATGGTGAAGGAATGATGTACAAATACCGATTTAACTTATTAGTAGGATGCGAGTTAAATACGTCCCACTTAGAAAGAAGAGAAGGTTGGAGGGAAAACAAAGGGCCCGCTAGGAGCGTGTGCACAATTTTGTTATGATTTATAGTGTTGGTTTCCATAAGAGTCTTATAATGGTGAAGAAATGGTGTACAAAAACCGATTCAGCTTACTAGTAGGAGTCGAGTGAAATCCGTCCCACTTAGAAAGAAGAGAAGGTTGGAGGGAAAGAAAAGGGTCAGTTAGGAGCGTGTGGACTATTCTTGTATGCTCTATAGTGTTGTTCTCCATAATAGTCATATAATGCGAAAGGAATGATGTCCACAGACCGATTCAAATTGTAGGACGATTCGAGTGAAATCCGTCCCACTTAGAAAGTAAATGAGGTTGGAGGGAAAGAAAACGGCCAGTTTGGAGCCTGTGGACTATTCTGGATTGCATTATAGTGTTATTGTCCAAAATAGTCTTATAATGGTGAAGCAATGATGTGCAAACACCTATTCAACTTATTCGTAGGATTTGAGTTAAATACGTCCAACTTAGAAAGAAGGGAAGGTTGGAGAGAAAGAAAAGGGTTAGTTAGGAGCGTGTCGACAATTTTGTTATGCTTTATAGTGTTGTTTTCCATAAGAGTCTTATAATGGTGAAGGAATGGTGTACAAAAACCGATTCAACTTACACTACAGTTCGTGTTAAATCCGTCCCACTTAGAACGCAAATGTTGTTGTATAGAAAGAAAAGGGCCAATAAGGAGCATGTTGGCTATTCTGGTATGCTTTATAGTGTTGTTGTCAATAATAGTGTTATAAAGGTGAAAGAATGATGTACAAACACCAATTCAACATATTATTAGAATTCGAGTGAAATTCGTCCCGCTTAGAAAGAAGAGAAGGTTGGAAAGGGAGAAAAGGGCCAGTTAGGAGCGTGCGCACTGTTTTGGTATGCTTTAAAGTGTTGTTGTCCATAATAGTCTTATAACGGTGAAGGAATGATGTACAAATACCGATTTAACTTATTAGTAGGATTCGAGTTAAATACGTCCCACTTAGAAAGAAGAGAAGGTTGGAGGGAAAGCAAAGGGCCCGCTAGGAGCGTGTGCACAATTTTGTTATGATTTATAGTGTTGGTTTCCATAAGAGTCTTATAATGGTGAAGAAATGGTGTACAAAAACCGATTCAGCTTACTAGTAGGAGTCGAGTGAAATCCGTCCCACTTAGAAAGAAGAGAAGGTTGGAGGGAAAGAAAAGGGTCAGTTAGGAGCGTGTGGACTATTCTAGTATGCTCTATAGTGTTGTTCTCCATAATAGTCATATAATGCGAAAGGAATGATGTCCACAGACCGATTCAAATTGTAGGACGATTCGAGTGAAATCCGTCCCACTTAGAAAGTAAATGAGGTTGGAGGGAAAGAAAACGGCCAGTTTGGAGCCTGTGGACTATTCTGGAATGCATTATAGTGTTATTGTCCAAAATAGTCTTATAATGGTGAAGCAATGATGTGCAAACACCTATTCAACTTATTCATAGGATTTGAGTTAAATACGTCCCACTTAGAAAGAAGGGAAGGTTGGAGAGAAAGAAAAGGGCTAGTTAGGAGCGTGTCGACAATTTTGTTATGCTTTATAGTGTTGTTTTCCATAAGAGTCTTATAATGGTGAAGGAATGGTGTACAAAAACTGATTCAACTTACACTACAATTCGTGTTAAATCCGTCCCACTTAGAACGCAAATGTTGTTGTATAGAAAGAAAAGGGCCAATAAGGAGCGTGTTGGCTATTCTGGTATGCTTTATAGTGTTGTTGTCAATAATAGTGTTATAAAGGTGTAAGAATGATCTACAAACACCAATTCAACATATTATTAGAATTCGAGTGAAATCCGTCCCGCTTAGAAAGAAGAGATGGTTGAACAGGGAGAAAAGGGCCAGTTAGGAGCGTGCGCACTGTTTTGGTATGCTTTAAAGTGTTGTTGTCCATAATAGTCTTATAATGGTGAAGGAATGATGTACAAATACCGATTTAACTTATTAGTAGTATTCGAGTTAAATACGTCCCACTTAGAAAGAAGAGAAGGTTGGAGGGAAAGCAAAGGACCCGCTAGGAGCGTGTGCACAATTTTGTTATGATTTATAGTGTTGGTTTCCATAAGAGTCTTATAATGGTGAAGAAATGGTGTACAAAAACCGATTCAGCTTACTAGTAGGAGTCGAGTGAAATCCGTCCCACTTAGAAAGAAGAGAAGGTTGGAGGGAATGAAAAGGGTCAGTTAGGAGCGTGTGGACTATTCTAGTATGCTCTATAGTGTTGTTCTCCATAATAGTCACATAATGCGAAAGGAATGATGTCCACAGACCGATTCAAATTGTAGGACGATTCGAGTGAAATCCGTCCGACTTAGAAAGTAAATGATGTTGGAGGGAAAGAAAACGGCCAGTTTGGAGCCTGTGGACTATTCTGGAATGCATTATAGTGTTATTGTCCAAAATAGTCTTATAATGGTGAAGCAATGATGTGCAAACACCTATTCAACTTATTCGTAGGATTTGAGTTAAATACGTCCCACTTAGAAAGAAGGGAAGGTTGGAGAGAAAGAAAAGGGCTAGTTAGGAGCGTGTCGATAATTTTGTGATGCTTTATAGTGTTGTTTTCCATAAGAGTCTTATAATGGTGAAGGAATGGTGTACAAAAACCGATTCAACTTACACTACAATTCGTGTTAAATCCGTCCCACTTAGAACGCAAATGTTGTTGTATAGAAAGAAAAGGGCCAATAAGGAGCGTGTTGGCTATTCTGGAATGCTTTATAGTGTTGTTGTCAATAATAGTGTTATAAAGGTGAAAGAATGATCTACAAACACCAATTCAACATATTATTAGAATTCGAGTGAAATCCGTCTCGCTTAGAAAGAAGAGAAGGTTGGACAGGGAGAAAAGGGCCAGTTAGGAGCGTGCGCACTGTTTTGGTATGCTTTAAAGTGTTGTTGTCCATAATAGTCTTATAATGGTGAAGGAATGATGTACAAATACCGATTTAACTTATTAGTAAGATTCGAGTTAAATACGTCCCACTTAGAAAGAAGAGAAGGTTGGAGGGAAAGCAAATGGCCCGCTAGGAGCGTGTGCACAATTTTGTTATGATTTATAGTGTTGGTTTCCATAAGAGTCTTATAATGGTGAAGAAATGGTGTACAAAAACCGATTCAGCTTACTAGTAGGAGTCGAGTGAAATCCGTCCCACTTAGAAAGAAGAGAAGGTTGGAGGGAAAGAAAAGGTTCAGTTAGGAGCGTGTGGACTATTCTAGTATGCTCTATAGTGTTGTTCTCCATAATAGTCATATAATGCGAAAGGAATGATGTCCACAGACCGATTCAAATTGTAGGACGATTCGAGTGAAATCCGTCCCACTTAGAAAGTAAATGAGGTTGGAGGGAAAGAAAACGGCCAGTTTGGAGCCTGTGGACTATTCTGGATTGCATTATAGTGTTATTGTCCAAAATAGTCTTATAATGGTGAAGCAATGATGTGCAAACACCTATTCAACTTATTCGTAGGATTTGAGTTAAATACGTCCAACTTAGAAAGAAGGGAAGGTTGGAGAGAAAGAAAAGGGTTAGTTAGGAGCGTGTCGACAATTTTGTTATGCTTTATAGTGTTGTTTTCCATAAGAGTCTTATAATGGTGAAGGAATGGTGTACAAAAACCGATTCAACTTACACTACAGTTCGTGTTAAATCCGTCCCACTTAGAACGCAAATGTTGTTGTATAGAAAGAAAAGGGCCAATAAGGAGCATGTTGGCTATTCTGGTATGCTTTATAGTGTTGTTGTCAATAATAGTGTTATAAAGGTGAAAGAATGATGTACAAACACCAATTCAACATATTATTAGAATTCGAGTGAAATTCGTCCCGCTTAGAAAGAAGAGAAGGTTGGAAAGGGAGAAAAGGGCCAGTTAGGAGCGTGCGCACTGTTTTGGTATGCTTTAAAGTGTTGTTGTCCATAATAGTCTTATAACGGTGAAGGAATGATGTACAAATACCGATTTAACTTATTAGTAGGATTCGAGTTAAATACGTCCCACTTAGAAAGAAGAGAAGGTTGGAGGTAAACCAAAGGGCCCGCTAGGAGCGTGTGCACAATTTTGTTATGATTTATAGTGTTGGTTTCCATAAGAGTCTTATAATGGTGAAGAAATGGTGTACAAAAACCGATTCAGCTTACTAGTAGGAGTCGAGTGAAATCCGTCCCACTTAGAAAGAAGAGAAGGTTGGAGGGAAAGAAAAGGGTCAGTTAGGAGCGTGTGGACTATTCTAGTATGCTCTATAGTGTTGTTCTCCATAATAGTCATATAATGCGAAAGGAATGATGTCCACAGACCGATTCAAATTGTAGGACGATTCGAGTGAAATCCGTCCGACTTAGAAAGTAAATGATGTTGGAGGGAAAGAAAACGGCCAGTTTGGAGCCTGTGGACTATTCTGGAATGCATTATAGTGTTATTGTCCAAAATAGTCTTATAATGGTGAAGCAATGATGTGCAAACACCTATTCAACTTATTCGTAGGATTTGAGTTAAATACGTCCCACTTAGAAAGAAGGGAAGGTTGGAGAGAAAGAAAAGGGCTAGTTAGGAGCGTGTCGATAATTTTGTGATGCTTTATAGTGTTGTTTTCCATAAGAGTCTTATAATGGTGAAGGAATGGTGTACAAAAACCGATTCAACTTACACTACAATTCGTGTTAAATCCGTCCCGCTTAGAACGCAAATGTTGTTGTATAGAAAGAAAAGGGCCAATAAGGAGCGTGTTGGCTATTCTGGAATGCTTTATAGTGTTGTTGTCAATAATAGTGTTATAAAGGTGAAAGAATGATCTACAAACACCAATTCAACATATTATTAGAATTCGAGTGAAATCCGTCTCGCTTAGAAAGAAGAGAAGGTTGGACAGGGAGAAAAGGGCCAGTTAGGAGCGTGCGCACTGTTTTGGTATGCTTTAAAGTGTTGTTGTCCATAATAGTCTTATAATGGTGAAGGAATGATGTACAAATACCGATTTAACTTATTAGTAGGATTCGAGTTAAATACGTCCCACTTAGAAAGAAGAGAAGGTTGGAGGGAAAACAAAGGGCCCGCTAGGAGCGTGTGCACAATTTTGTTATGATTTATAGTGTTGGTTTCCATAAGAGTCTTATAATGGTGAAGAAATGGTGTACAAAAACCGATTCAGCTTACTAGTAGGAGTCGAGTGAAATCCGTCCCACTTAGAAAGAAGAGAAGGTTGGAGGGAAAGAAAAGGGTCAGTTAGGAGCGTGTGGACTATTCTAGTATGCTCTATAGTGTTGTTGTCCATAATAGTCATATAATGCGAAAGGAATGATGTCCACAGACCGATTCAAATTGTTGGACGATTCGAGTGAAATCCGTCCCACTTAGAAAGTAAATGAGGTTGGAGGGAAAGAAAACGGCCAGTTTGGAGCCTGTGGACTATTCTGGAATGCATTATAGTGTTATTGTCCAAAATAGTCTTATAATGGTGAAGCAATGATGTGCAAACACCTTTTCAACTTATTCGTAGGATTTGAGTTAAATACGTCCCACTTAGAAAGAAGGGAAGGTTGGAGAGAAAGAAAAGGGCTAGTTAGGAGCGTGTCGACAATTTTGTTATGCTTTATAGTGTTGTTTTCCATATGAGTCTTATAATGGTGAAGGAATGGTGTACAAAACCAGATTCAACTTACACTACAATTCGTGTTAAATCCGTCCCACTTAGAACGCAAATGTTGTTGTATAGAAAGAAAAGGGCCAATAAGGAGCGTGTTAGCTATTCTGGTATGCTTTATAGTGTTGTTGTCAATAATAGTGTTAGAAAGGTGAAAGAATGATGTACAAACACCAATTCAACATATTATTAGGATTCGAGTGAAATCCGTCCCGCTTAGAAAGAAGAGAAGGTTGGACAGGGAGAAAAGGGCCAGTTAGGAGCGTGCGCACTGTTTTGGTATGCTTTAAAGTGTTGTTGTCCATAATAGTCTTATAGTGGTGAAGGAATGATGTACAAATACCGATTTAACTTATTAGTAGGATTCGAGTTAAATACGTCCCACTTAGAAAGAAGGGAAGGTTGGAGAGAAAGAAAAGGGCTAGTTAGGAGCGTGTCGACAATTTTGTTATGCTTTATAGTGTTGTTTTCCATAAGAGTCTTATAATGGTGAAGGAATGGTGTACAAAAACCGATTCAACTTACACTACAATTTGTGTTAAATCCGTCCCACTTAGAACGCAAATGTTGTTGTATAGAAAGAAAAGGGCCAATAAGGAGCGTGTTGGCTATTCTGGTATGCTTTATAGTGTTGTTGTCAATAATAGTGTTATAAAGGTGAAAGAATGATGTACAAACACCAATTCAACATATTATTAGGATTCGAGTGAAATTCGTCCCGCTTAGAAAGAAGAGATAGTTGGACAGGGAGAAAAGGGCCAGTTAGGAGCGTGCGCACTGTTTTGGTATGCTTTAAAGTGTTGTTGTCCATAATAGTCTTATAATGGTGAAGGAATGATGTACAAATACCGATTTAACTTATTAGTAGGATTCGAGTTAAATACGTCCCAATTCGAAAGAAGAGAAGGTTGGAGGGAAAGCAAAGGGACCGCTAGGAGCGTGTGCACAATTTTGTTATGATTTATAGTGTTGGTTTCCATAAGAGTCTTATAATGGTGAAGAAATGGTGTACAAAAACCGATTCAGCTTACTTGTAGGAGTCGAGTGAAATCCGTCCCACTTAGAAAGAAGAGAAGGTTGGAGGGAAAGAAAAGGGTCAGTTAAGAGCGTGTGGACTATTCTAGTATGCTCTATAGTGTTGTTCTCCATAATAGTCATATAATGCGAAAGGAATGATCTCCACAGACCGATTCAAATTGTAGGACGATTCGAGTGAAATCCGTCCCACTTAGAAAGTAAATGAGGTTGGAGGGAAAGAAAACGGCCAGTTTGGAGCCTGTGGACTATTCTGGAATGCATTATAGTGTTATTGTCCAAAATAGTCTTATAATGGTGAAGCAATGATGTGCAAACACCTATTCAACTTATTCGTAGGATTTGAGTTAAATACGTCCCACTTAGAAAGAAGGGAAGGTTGGAGAGAAAGAAAAGGGCTAGTTAGGAGCGTGTCGACAATTTTGTTATGCTTTATAGTGTTGTTTTCCATAAGAGTCTTATAATGGTGAAGGAATGGTGTACAAAAACCGATTCAACTTACACTACAATTCGTGTTAAATCCGTCCCACTTAGAACGCAAATGTTGTTGTATAGAAAGAAAAGGGCCAATAAGGAGCGTGTTGGCTATTCTGGTATGCTTTATAGTGTTGTTGTCAATAATAGTGTTATAAAGGTGAAAGAATGATGTACAAACACCAATTCAACATATTATTAGGATTCGAGTGAAATCCGTCCCGCTTAGAAAGAAGAGAAGGTTGGACAGGGAGAAAAGGGCCAGTTAGGAGCGTGCGCACTGTTTTGGTATGCTTTAAAGTGTTGTTGTCCATAATAGTCTTATAATGGTGAAGGAATGATGTACAAATACCGATTTAACTTATTAGTAGGATTCAAGTTAAATACGTCCCACTTAGAAAGAAGAGAAGGTTGGAGGGAAAGCAAAGGGCCCGCTAGGAGCGTGTGCACAATTTTGTTATGATTTATAGTGTTGGTTTCCATAAGAGTCTAATAATGGTGAAGAAATGGTGTACAAAAACCGATTCAGCTTACTAGTAGGAGTCGAGTGAAATCCGTCCCACTTAGAAAGAAGAGAAGGTTGGAGGGAAAGAAAAGGTTCAATTAGGAGCGTGTGGACTATTCTAGTATGCTCTATAGTGTTTGATAAGTGCCAAATATTATATATTTAAACCCCTTAATTTACATCTTTTAGTTCTATAGTGATATCTTTTATTCAAGTTTTATGATATTTTTGTGTTTATCTTATTTTCTAGGTCTTCATGAAGAATTCAATCAATTCCAGGCAAATTGGGTCATCAACTATGCTTGAAATATATTCATCCTCACCACCCTTTAGTTAAATGCCTATAAATAATTCTGTGTTTTGATTCTGGAAATGGCATTGGTACCATTGAAAAGGTAATTCAGAGACCTTCAATTTGAGCACAAGAATGACCTTATTTCGATTTGAAATTAAGTCGTTATGGCAGTTGCAAGTCAGGTTCAAAACTGCAGAATTGTGCAGAATTCAATGCGGGTTCGGGTTTACCAAAGGGTTATGCGAATTTTACATCTTCTTGAAGATTTACCACATTCATTGGATTATAATTTTACAAGAGTAAATTTGATCCATGTCAAGAAACAAAGGCACATGGAAGAAACAAAGGCACATGTAAAAAGAAGACAATGGGGTGGAAAGTAATGAATATTCAAACGAAAAGAAATCCAATTTCTCTTTTCTAGTTGTCATTTGATTCCATATTTTCCCTATAAATAGAGGTAGTCTTTCATTTGTAAGGGAAAGAAAGGAGTGAAGAGAAACATAGTGATTTATACATTTGTAATGGAAGAGTAATTCTCTAGCTAAGGCTAGGGAATGAATTTAAAATGAAGAACCAAGTGTTTGCATATCCAAGTATTTAGTGCTTCAAGGTTACTATTATTGATAATATATGAATCTAATAATTTTATTCAATGATTCTTTGCCTCTTTATGCCATGTATATTGAGTTCTTTGAATCAATGAATACATTTATGTAATTACATCTAAGATTCATTATGCCATACAATGATATAAGAAATGCTCAACCCACTTTATGTGGTGTTCTTGATTTCTTATGATCTTACATAGGTATAATGAATACTTTGAATGTAATTACATCATCATAGTTCACAATTCTTATGATTCATATGTAATTTATAATACTACTTATTTAAATGAGATTTACTAGATCATTAGTATGTTTATTATTATTGCTAATATCGGCATGATTTGTAGAGTTGCTTCATTAGCGACCACTTTCTTGCCATAGCATTTATAATGAACATATAATGTTTCTATTAGTTAACTTATATAATTCATTTAGTATGTCAATTATTTATTGCTTATAGGCATGATTTGGAGAGTTGCGTTGTTAGTATGGATTATCCTACCAAGCGACCCCTTTCTTGCCATGCAAATATAATTAACATATGATGATTGTATTAGTTAACTTTTTATTACTTATTTGGATATGTGGTACACTTGGTTTCGACATTGTAAAGGAATTCCCAATGCCTTAGTATTTAATTTAATTCAAGAACACAACCAAAATCAATCAATCAAATCAATTCAAGGACAAAAATAAAATTCATTTTTCATACATCTTTCCGACTCTCCCTGAGGTTCGACACTTGGACTCACCGAAGACTATATTATAACTTGACTACCTATACTTGGGTATTGTAACGTGGAACACATTTCTAGACACGTCAAGTTTTTGGCGCCGCTGCCGGGGAGACGGCGAAAGAAGAAATTTGAGTTTTGTAATAAATTTATTTTATTTTATTTTATTTTATTTTATTTTCATTTTGTTTATGATTGTTTGGACAGGAAATTCTGTAGGACGTGTTGAAAGAAATCTTGTAGTGGGTACATCTTTTTGTAATCCTTTGTATTCAGGATCATCGTGTTCAATGGAGGACGATCAAAGTGTGCATGGAGATAATGAAGAACATCAAATCCCAAGAGGAGTGGAACTTCCTCCCGGTCCTCATGTCCGAACTATGAGGGATTATCTCCAACCACCGCGAAGCACTGCACCATCATGTATTATTCTTCCTCTTCATGCCAATACTTTTTCTTTCAAGCCAGGTATGATTCAATTATTACCTAGCTTTCATGGTATGGAATCTGAAAACCCTTATCTTCATCTCAAAGAATTCGAAGAGGTATGTTCTACTTTCCGAGATCGGGGGATTACTGAAGAAGTTGTAAGGCTTAAATTGTTTCCCTTTTCTTTAAAAGACAAAGGCAAAATTTGGTTAAATGCACAAAGGCCTCGCTCCATTAGATCATGGCAAGACTTACAAGCGGAATTTTTGAAAAAGTTTTTTCCGGTTCATAGAACCAATGCTTTGAGACGACAAATTTCAAATTTTTCTCCCAAAAATAATGAAACTTTTTATGAATGTTGGGAGCGTTTCAAAGAACTTTTAAATGCTTGTCCACATCATGGGTATGAGAATTGGAGTATAGTGAGTTTCTTTTATGAATCTCTACCGGCTCATATGCGCCAATTTGTCGAAACCATGTGTAATGGAGACTTTTTAAACAAAGATCCCGAGGAAGCCTTTTTGTTTTTTGACCAAATAGCCGAAAGTGCCCAAACTTGGGACACTTGTCATCTTGATGAAAGAACTAAACTTCCGGGAAGGGGTGGAATTTATCATTTAAAAAGTGATGATGATTTAGGAGCAAGAGTAATGCATTTAACTAAGAAATTGGAAGCCTTAGAGTCCAAAAATGTGAATGGGGTTAATGCAATAGGAGAAGTAGTGTGTGGAATTTGTGATGAACTTGGACATTTGACAAATGAATGTCCGACAATCCCTGCATTTAAGGAAGTCCTTAATGCTCCGGTCGAAGTCAATGCTTTCAATACTTTCAAAAAACCACAGAATTCTCCTTACTCTGAGACTTACAATAGAGAATGGCGGAATCACCCCAACTTTAGTTGGAGTAATTCTAATTTTCAACAAAGTCAACCCCAACCAAGGCCACAAGCTCCTTATGTTCCACCTCCCAAAAGAGATTTGGAAGATATTCTTGCACAATTCATTCAAAAAAATGATCAAAAGTTTGACCAAATTGTGCAGTGTACCAACCAATTCATGCAACACATGCAAAAGACTGACCGAGCCATTGATGATATAAGGTCTCACATATCAAAATTAACCCCCATGCTTTCACCTCAAGAAAAAGGTAAATTTCCTGCCCAACCTCTTCCTAATCCACAAGGCCAATTTATGGTCCAAAGTGGAGAACCTTCCCAAGTCAACATGGAACATGCCAAGTCAATCACTATCTTAAGAAGTGGAAAGGTGGTTGATAAAACTATTTCAAAGACCCAAAAGCCCGAGGAATTGGAACCTTCAAAGGACGCTGAGAAAAAGAGCGAGAATGAGCAAGAAAATGAGGAAATTGAAAAAATCAAAAATAGTGTCACTGTTCCATTCCCACAAAGATTAAATCAATCTTTGTCGGCAAGTTCCAATGCTGAAATTCTTGAAGTCTTTAAGCAAGTAAAAGTCAACATTCCATTGCTTGATGCTATCAAACAAATCCCTTCTTATGCGAAATTTTTAAAAGACATGTGCACAACGAAGAGGAAGATGAATGTAAGAAAAAAGGCTTTTATGACTGAACAAGTAAGTTCCATTTTACAAAACAAGAGACCTTTAAAATTCAAAGATCCTGGTTGTCCCACAATCTCTTGTATCATTGGGAATTGTCATATAAAAAGAGCGTTGCTTGATCTTGGAGCAAGTGTAAACTTACTTCCATTTTCGGTATATGAACAATTGGGTTTGGGGGAACTTAAGGCAACTAATGTGACATTACAACTAGCTGACCGTTCAGTGAAAGTCCCTAGAGGAGTTGTGGAAGATGTTCTTGTTCAGGTGGATAAATTTTATTTTCCTGTGGATTTCATTGTGCTCGACACCCAACCAGTGTCCAACCCCTCGAGTCAAATTCCAGTGATTTTGGGAAGACCATTTCTTGCAACCTCAAATGCTGTCATCAATTGCAAAAATGGAATTGTGAAATTAACTTTTGGGAATATGACTCTTGAACTTAATGTTTTCTCCTTAAGTAATCAACATAAGGAGTATAATGAGGAAGAAGTCGAGGGGGTTAACTTCATTGAAACAGTTGTGGAAGAATATTTTGAAAAGTCTTTTGTATTAGATCCATTACAAAAATGTTTAAATGAATCTAATACTTATTTACACAACATTGACTCATTACTTGATGATCCACAGGAACAGAAGATTGCAATGGGGATACACATGGTACATGAAGATATTGTCATCACAAGAGAAGAGCAAAACTTGGAACTCAAGCCATTACCGAGTGACTTGAAGTATGCCTTTTTGGGAAGCAACAATACTTACCCCGTGGTAATTTCATCCAAACTCGATGGTAAGCAAGAGGTAAGATTGATTAAAATTCTTGAAAAATATAAAAAGGCAATTGGGTGGACTTTAGCCGACCTCCAAGGTATAAGCCCTTTGGTTTGTACACACAAAATTTATCTCGAGGAAGAGGCTAAAGCAACAAGGCAACCTCAAAGAAGATTAAATGCACATTTGCAAGAGGTTGTAAGAAATGAAGTTTTAAAATTACTTGATGCAAAAATCATCTACCCAATCTCAGATAGTAAATGGGTAAGTCCTACATAAGTAGTACCCAAGAAATCTGGATTAACTGTAGTAAGAAATGAGCATAATGAACTTATACCCCAAAGAGTCACTTCAGGGTGGCGAATGTGCATTGACTATAGGAAACTAAATTCTGTGACCCGGAAAGATCATTTTCCCTTGCCATTCCTAGATCAAATGCTTGAAAGGGTAGCAGGTCATAGTTTTTACTATTTCTTAGATGGCTACTCGGGGTATAATCAAATTGAAATTGATTTAGAGGATCAAGAAAAGACCACTTTCACATGTCCTTTTGGAACATTTGCATATAGAAGAATGCCCTTTGGTTTGTGCAATGCACCAGCCACTTTTCAAAGGTGTATGCTTAGCATTTTTAGTGACATGGTGGAACGTGATCTTGAAATTTTGATGGATGATTTTACTGTTTATGGATCCTCATTTGATAAATGTCTTACAAATCTTGAGAAAGTCTTGTGCAGGTGCGTGGAGAAGAATTTAGTACTCAATTGGGAGAAATGTCACTTCATGGTGACACGTGGAATTGTGTTGGGTCATATTATATCATCAGAAGGAATTGAGGTAGACAAAGCCAAAATTGATGTCATTACCAAATTGCCAATTCCAAAAACGGTAAAAGACATACGATCATTTCTTGGGCATGCTGGTTTCTATAGGAGGTTTATTAAGGATTTAAGTCTTATTGCAAAACCCTTATGCAACCTTCTAGCCAAAGATACACCATTTGAGTGGAATGAAAAATGTGATAAAGCCTTTGTCAAACTCAAAGAAATGCTCACTACTACACCCATTATGCAATCACCGGATTGGAGCCTACCATTTGAGCTAATGTGTGATGCTAGTGACTATGCTGTGGGGGCGGTACTTGGCCAAAGAAAGGAAAAGAAACCATGTGTTATATATTATGCAAGTAGAACGCTCAATGATGCTCAAATGAACTACACCACCACAGAAAAAGAGCTTCTTGCTATAGTATTTGCACTTGACAAATTCAGGTCATACCTAATTGGTTCCCCAATTGTTGTTTTCACCGATCATGCTGCACTTAAGTATCTTCTTACAAAGAAAGATTCTAAGCCCAGACTGTTCAGATGGATCCTTCTACTTCAAGAATTCAACATCCACATCAAAGACAAAAAGGGAGTAGAAAATGTGGTGGCAGACCATTTGTCCCGCCTTACTTTTAATGAATCTTTAGAACCCTGTCCTATTAAAGATTCATTTCCAGATGAGAATTTATTTTCTATTTCATCTGTACCTTGGTATGCTGATATTGTGAATTATCTTGTTTCAGGTAAAATGCCAATAGCATGGTGTGCTCAAGATCGGAGGCGATTTGTCCAAGAAGCTAAAAGGTTCTACTGGGACGAACCATACCTTTACAAGTATGGCGCCGATCAAATCATTCGACGATGCATCCCAGATGAAGAAATTGAAAGTGTGATGTCTTTCTGTCATAATGAGGCTTGTGGAGGTCATTTTTCTTCAAAGAAAACAACCGCAAAAATTCTTCAATGCGGACTTTATTGGCCTTCCATTTTCAGAGACACCCACAACTTTTGCAAAGCCTGCCCAAGATGTCACATGCTAGGGGGAATTACGAGACGAAACATGATGCCATTGAACCCAATCTTAATCCTTGAGATATTTGACTGTTGGGGCATCGATTTCATGGGACCATTCCCATCCTCATCTGGTAATTTGTATATTTTACTTGCAGTTGATTATGTTTCAAAATGGGTGGAAGCTAAAGCTTGCAAGGATAATACTCACAAAATTGTCGTGAAATTCTTAAAAGAAAATATCCTTGCAAGGTTTGGCATTCCTAAAGCAATCATTAGTGATAGAGGGTTGCACTTTTGCAATCGTACAATTGAGAAACTCATGCAAAAATATGGTGTTACACACAAAGTTTCGACCGCCTACCATCCTCAAACAAATGGGCAAGCCGAATTGGCTAATAGGGAGATAAAACAAATTTTAGAAAAAACGGTAAATCCAAATCGTAAAGATTGGTCATTACGTTTAAATGATGCACTTTGGGCTTACCGTACTGCTTTTAAAACCAATCTTGGAATGTCTCCCTATCGGCTAGTTTATGGTAAGAGTTGTCATTTGCCTGTAGAATTAGAACATAAATCTTTTTGGGCAGCTAAAATAATGAACTTTGATTTTGTTAAGGCAGGTGAAAATCGAAAATTGCAACTCGACGAACTGGAGGAATTAAGGAGGGATGCATATGACAATGCCAAGATATATAAGGAAAGGGCGAAAGCATTTCATGAGAAAAAGATTTTGAGAAAAGATTTTCAAATTGGGCAAAAAGTTCTTGTATATGATTCTCGTTTACATCTTTTTCCCGGAAAACTAAAATCAAAATGGAAAGGTCCCTTTTTAATCAAACATGTGTATCCATATGGCACCGTGGATGTGGAGGATCCAAGTAATGGTTTTGTTTTTAAAGTTAATGGACAACGATTGAAGTCATTCTTTGAAATTCCAACTCTAAAAGAATCCATGTCTTTAGAAGACCCAACCTATGTGTAAAAACATTGGTTGTTCTTTAGAGTGTGTGTATATATATTGTTTTGTTTTGCAGATTTGTTTCCTCTTTTCTCATCACAGAATAGGTAAGATTTCAACCTTACAATCTCTTTATACATTGAGGACAATGTCCATTTCAAGTTTGGGGGTAAGGTGATTATATTTTGTTTTTTTTTGTATTATTATTTTGGGTGATTGTATTTAGTTTTTATTTTGTTTTCAATTTTTTTCAATTTGTGATGTGTTAAAAAATAAAAAATAAAAAAATTGAAAATTTTATTAAGTTCTTCATTCGAAATATATGATTGAGGTCAAGTATAAGTTAATTTGTGAACATGTTATGACTAGGAAGATAGTTGTATACAATTACCCCACTCATGAGTACGTAATAGTTTGATTAAATTGATTTTTAAGATGTGGTCCACATGGGTGAATAGATGAGTAAAATTGAAATCGAGAAAGATAGTTTTGACCTATAAGCACTTGCACATATTCTCTATGGGACGATTAATTGATCTTTGACTATGTAGTTGAAAAAATAGTTTTGTTTCAATGATAAGGGGAAAAATCTGGAAAAAACAAATAAAAATGCAAAAAGTAGTTCTTCGATCTGAGTAACCGGCCCTTGGTATCACCAATATCATTGTTCGCGTAAAAAGGGGAGAAAGCTAATGAGCATAACCCATGGAAGAAGCTCGGGCCCAGTTGGTTGGGATTAAAAAAATCCTCGCTGGAAAGTCCGGAGACTTAGAAAGACAAAAAGGGATAAAAATGCAAAAGTGATTTTGAAGTTGTGTCATGGCAAAACTTGATCAATGAATTAGAACAAGGGAGATTAGTCTACTATAGAGAATGTTCACAAAAACACGGGAAACTATGTGGATCGGATGTAGAAATTAGCAAGTTTATTTCACCACTGTGGGGACCATTCTTTTAAATTTAATTCATGAAAACTGTTATTTATGAGTGAGTGAGGATAATTTGTATGCATTCTATTCTTACGACATCATAGCATTACATGATTAATGTGTATTTGATTTCATGAGCATACAAGAATGAAGAATAAAAAATAATAATAATAAAAAAAAAAAAAAAGGTTGTTTGTGGGTATCATTTCTGTTAAACCCTCACGAGACTTCACTCGTCCTACTAGGGATGCCTAGGGGTTTAAAAGACTTATCAATTTTAATTTTACTCTTTTTAATTTATGTTGGTATTACTAGGGACTAGTAATATGTAAGTTTGGGGGTGTTGATAAGTGCCAAATATTATATATTTAAACCCCTTAATTTACATCTTTTAGTTCTATAGTGATATCTTTTATTCAAGTTTTATGATATTTTTGTGTTTATCTTATTTTCTAGGTCTTCATGAAGAATTCAATCAATTCCATGCAAATTGGGTCATCAACTATGCATGAAATATATTCATCATCACCACCCTTTAGTTAAATGCCTATAAATAATTCTGTGTTTTGATTCTGGAAATGGCATTGGTACCATTGGAAAGGTAATTCAGAGACCTTCAATTTGAGCACAAGAATGACCTTATTTCGATTTGAAATGAAGACGTTATGGCAGTTGCAAGTCAGGTTCAAAACTGCAGAATTGTGCAGAATTCAATGCGGGTTCGGGTTTACCAAAGGGTTATGCGAATTTTACATCTTCTTGAAGATTTACCACATTCATTGGATTATGATTTTACAAGAGTAAATCTGATCCATGTCAAGAAACAAAGGCACATGGAAGAAACAAAGACACATGTAAAAAGAAGACAATGGGGTGGAAAGTAATGAATATTCAAACAAAAAGAAATCCAATTTCTCTTTTCTAGTTGTCATTTGATTCCATATTTTCCCTATAAATAGAGGTAGTCTTTCATTTGTAAGGGAAAGAAAGGAGTGAAGAGAAACATAGTGATTTATACATTTGTAATGGAAGAGTAATTCTCTAGTTAAGGCTAGGGAATGAATTTAAAATGAAGAACCAAGTGTTTGCATATCCAAGTATTTAGTGCTTCAAGGTTAGTATTATTGATAATATATGAATCTAATAATTTTATTCAATGATTCTTTGCCTCTTTATGCCATGTATATTGAGTTCTTTGAATCAATGAATACATTTATGTAATTACATCTAAGATTCATTATGCCATACAATGATATAAGAAATGCTCAACCCACTTTATGTGGTGTTCTTGATTTCTTATGATCTTACATAGGTATAATGAATACTTTGAATGTAATTACATCATCATAGTTCACAATTCTTATGATTCATATGTAATTAATAATACTACATATTTAAATGAGATTTACTAGATCATTAGTATGTTTATTATTATTGCTAATATCGGCATGATTTGTAGAGTTGCTTCATTAGCGACCACTTTCTTGCCATAGCATTTATAATGAACATATAATGTTTCTATTAGTTAACTTATATAATTCATTTAGTATGTCAATTATTTATTGCTTATAGGCATGATTTGGAGAGTTGCGTTGTTAGTATGGATTATCCTACCAAGCGACCCCTTTCTTGCCATGCAAATATAATTAACATATGATGATTGTATTAGTTAACTTTTTATTACTTATTTGGATATGTGGTACACTTGGTTTCGACATTGTAAAGGAATTCCCAATGCCTTAGTATTTAATTTAATTCAAGAACACAACCAAAATCAATCAATCAAATCAATTCAAGGACAAAAATAAAATTCATTTTTCATACATCTTTCCGACTCTCCCTGAGGTTCGACACTTGGACTCACCGAAGACTATATTATAACTTGACTACCTATACTTGGGTATTGTAACGTGGAAAACATTTCTAGACACGTCAGTGTTGTTCTCCATAATAGTCAAATAATGCGAAAGGAATGATGTCCACAGACCGATTCGAATCGTAGGACGATTCGAGTGAAATCCGTCCCACTTAGAAAGTAAATGAGGTTGGAGGGAAAGAAAACGGCCAGTTTGGAGCCTGTGGACTATTCTGGAATGCATTATAGTGTTATTGTCCAAAATAGTCTTATAATGGTGAAGCAATGATGTGCAAACACCTATTCAACTTATTCGTAGGATTTGAGTTAAATACGTCCCACTTAGAAAGAAGGGAAGGTTGGAGAGAAAGAAAAGGGCTAGTTAGGAGCGTGTCGACAATTTTGTTATGCTTTATAGTGTTGTTTTCCATAAGAGTCTTATAATGGTGAATGAATGGTGTACAAAAACCGATTCAACTTACACTACAATTCGTGTTAAATCCGTCCCACTTAGAACGCAAATGTTGTTGTATAGAAAGAAAAGGGCCAATAAGGAGCGTGTTGGCTATTCTGGTATGCTTTATAGTGTTGTTGTCAATAGTAGTGTTATAAAGGTGAAAGAATGATGTACAAACACCAATTCAACATATTATTAGGATTCGAGTGAAATCCGTACCGCTTAGAAAGAAGAGAAGGTTGGACAGGGAGAAAAGGGCCAGTTAGGAGCGTGCGCACTGTTTTGGTATGCTTTAAAGTGTTGTTGTCCATAATAGTCTTATAGTGGTGAAGGAATGATGTACAAATACCGATTTAACTTATTAGTAGGATTCGAGTTAAATACGTCCCACTTAGAAAGAAGGGAAGGTTGGAGAGAAAGAAAAGGGCTAGTTAGGAGCGTGTCGACAATTTTGTTATGCTTTATAGTGTTGTTTTCCATAAGAGTCTTATAATGGTGAAGGAATGGTGTACAAAAACCGATTCAACTTACACTACAATTCGTGTTAAATCCGTCCCACTTAGAACGCAAATGTTGTTGTATAGAAAGAAAAGGGCCAAAAAGGAGCGTGTTGGCTATTCTGGTATGCTTTATAGTGTTGTTGTCAATAATAGTGTTATAAAGGTGAAAGAATGATGTACAAACACCAATTCAACATATTATTAGGATTCGAGTGAAATCCGTCCCGCTTAGAAAGAAGAGAAGGTTGGACAGGGAGAAAAGGGCCAGTTAGGAGCGTGCGCACTGTTTTGGTATGCTTTAAAGTGTTGTTGTCCATAATAGTCTTATAATGGTGAAGGAATGATGTACAAATACCGATTTAACTTATTAGTAGGATTCGAGTTAAATACGTCCCAATTCGAAAGAAGAGAAGGTTGGAGGGAAAGCAAAGGGCCCGCTAAGAGCGTGTGCACAATTTTGTTATGATTTATAGTGTTGGTTTCCATAAGAATCTTATAATGGTGAAGAAATGGTGTACAAAAACCGATTCAGCTTACTAGTAGGAGTCGAGTGAAATCCGTCCCACTTAGAAAGAAGAGAAGGTTGGAGGGAAAGAAAAGGGTCAGTTAGGAGCGTGTGGACTATTCTAGTATGCTCTATAGTGTTGTTCTCCATAATAGTCATATAATGCGAAAGGAATGATCTCCACAGACCGATTCAAATTGTAGGACGATTCGAGTGAAATCCGTCCCACTTAGAAAGTAAATGAGGTTGGAGGGAAAGAAAACGGCCAGTTTGGAGCCTGTGGACTATTCTGGAATGCATTATAGTGTTATTGTCCAAAATAGTCTTATAATGGTGAAGCAATGATGTGCAAACACCTATTCAACTTATTCGTAGGATTTGAGTTAAATACGTCCCACTTAGAAAGAAGGGAAGGTTGGAGAGAAAGAAAAGGGCTAGTTAGGAGCGTGTCGACAATTTTGTTATGCTTTATAGTGTTGTTTTCCATATGAGTCTTATAATGGTGAAGGAATGGTGTACAAAACCAGATTCAACTTACACTACAATTCGTGTTAAATCCGTCCCACTTAGAACGCAAATGTTGTTGTATAGAAAGAAAAGGGCCAATAAGGAGCGTGTTGGCTATTCTGGTATGCTTTATAGTGTTGTTGTCAATAATAGTGTTATAAAGGTGAAAGAATGATGTACAAACACCAATTCAACATATTATTAGGATTCGAGTGAAATCCGTCCCGCTTAGAAAGAAGAGAAGGTTGGACAGGGAGAAAAGGGCCAGTTAGGAGCGTGCGCACTGTTTTGGTATGCTTTAAAGTGTTGTTGTCCATAATAGTCTTATAATGGTGAAGGAATGATGTACAAATACCGATTAAACTTATTAGTAGGATTCGAGTTAAATACGTCCCACTTAGAAAGAAGAGAAGGTTGGAGGGAAAGCAAAGGGTCCGCTAGGAGCGTGTGCACAATTTTGTTATGATTTATAGTGTTGGTTTCCATAAGAGTCTTATAATGGTGAAGAAATGGTGTACAAAAACCGATTCAGCTTACTAGTAGGAGTCGAGTGAAATCCGTCCCACTTAGAAAGAAGAGAAGGTTGGAGGGAAAGAAAAGGGTCAGTTAGGAGCGTGTGGACTATTCTAGTATGCTCTATAGTGTTGTTCTCCATAATAGTCATATAATGCGAAAGGAATGATGTCCACAGACCGATTCAAATTGTAGGACGATTCGAGTGAAATCCGTCCCACTTAGAAAGTAAATGAGGTTGGAGGGAAAGAAAACGGCCAGTTTGGAGCCTGTGGACTATTCTGGAATGCATTATAGTGTTATTGTCCAAAATAGTCTTATAATGGTGAAGCAATGATGTGCAAACACCTATTCAACTTATTCGTAGGATTTGAGTTAAATACGTCCCACTTAGAAAGAAGGGAAGGTTGGAGAGAAAGAAAAGGGCTAGTTAGGAGCGTGTCGACAATTTTGTTATGCTTTATAGTATTGTTTTCCATAAGAGTCTTATAATGGTGAAGGAATGGTGTACAAAAACCGATTCAACTTACACTACAATTCGTGTTAAATCCGTCCCACTTAGAACGCAAATGTTGTTGTATAGAAAGAAAAGGGCCAATAAGGAACGTGTTGGCTATTCTGGTATGCTTTATAGTGTTGTTGTCAATAATAGTGTTATAAAGGTGAAAGAATGATGTACAAACACCAATTCAACATATTATTAGGATTCGAGTGAAATCCGTCCCGCTTAGAAAGAAGAGAAGGTTGGACAGGGAGAAAAGGGCCAGTTAGGAGCGTGCGCACTGTGTTGGTATGCTTTAAAGTGTTGTTGTCCATAATAGTCTTATAATGGTGAAGGAATGATGTACAAATACCGATTTAACTTATTAGTAGGATTCGAGTTAAATACGTCGCACTTCGAAAGAAGAGAAGGTTGGAGGGAAAACAAAGGGCCCGCTAGGAGCGTGTGCACAATTTTGTTATGATTTATAGTGTTGGTTTCCATAAGAGTCTTATAATGGTGAAGAAATGGTGTACAAAAACCGATTCAGCTTACTAGTAGGAGTCGAGTGAAATCCGTCCCACTTAGAAAGAAGAGAAGGTTGGAGGGAAAGAAAAGGGTCAGTTAGGAGCGTTTGGACTATTCTAGTATGCTTTATAGTGTTGTTCTCCATAATAGTCATATAATGCGAAAGGAATGATCACCACAGACCGATTCAAATTGTAGGACGATTCGAGTGAAATCCGTACCACTTAGAAAGTAAATGAGGTTGGAGGGAAAGAAAACGGCCAGTTTGGTGCCTGTGGACTATTCTGGAATGCATTATAGTGTTATTGTCCAAAATAGTCTTATAATGGTTAAGCAATGATGTGCAAAGACCTATTCAACTTATTCGTAGGATTTGAGTTAAATACGTCCCACTTAGAAAGAAGGGAAGGTTGGAGAGAAAGAAAAGGGCTAGTTAGGAGCGTGTCGACAATTTTGTTATGCTTTATAGTGTTGTTTTCCATAAGAGTCTTATAATGGTGAAGGAATGGTGTACAAAAACCGATTCAACTTACACTACAATTCGTGTTAAATCCGTCCCACTTAGAACGCAAATGTTGTTGTATAGAAAGAAAAGGGCCAATAAGGAGCGTGTTGGCTATTCTGGTATGCTTTATAGTGTTGTTGTCATTAATAGTGTTATAAAGGTGAAAGAATGATGTACAAACACCAATTCAACATATTATTAGGATTCGAGTGAAATCCGTCCCGCTTAGAAAGAAGAGAAGGTTGGACAGGGAGAAAAGGGCCAGTTAGGAGCGTGCGCACTGTTTTGGTATGCTTTAAAGTGTTGTTGTCCATAATAGTCTTATAATGGTGAAGGAATGATGTACAAATACCGATTTAACTTATTAGTAGGATTCGAGTTAAATACGTCTCACTTAGAAAGAAGAGAAGGTTGGAGGGAAAGCAAAGGGCCCGCTAGGAGCGTGTGCACCATTTTGTTATGATTTATAGTGTTGGTTTCCATAAGAGTCTTATAATGGTGAAGAAATGGTGTACAAAAACCGATTCAGCTTACTAGTAGAAGTCGAGTGAAATCCGTCCCACTTAGAAAGAAGAGAAGGTTGGAGGGAAAGAAAAGGGTCAGTTAGGAGCGTGTGGACTATTCTAGTATGCTTTATAGTGTTGTTCTCCATAATAGTCATATAATGCAAATGGAATGATGTCCACAGACCGATTCAAATTGTAGGACGATTCGAGTGAAATCCGTCCCACTTAGAAAGTAAATGAGGTTGGAGGGAAAGAAAACGGCCAGTTTGGAGCCTGTGGACTATTCTGGAATACATTATAGTGTTATTGTCCAAAATAGTCTTATAATGGGGAAGCAATGATGTGCAAACAGCTATTCAACTTATTCGTAGGATTTGAGTTAAATACGTCCCACTTAGAAAGAAGGGAAGGTTGGAGAGAAAAATAAGGGCTAGTTAGGAGCGTGTCGACAATTTTGTTATGCTTTATAGTGTTGTTTTCCATAAGAGTCTTATAATGGTGAAGGAATGGTGTACAAAAACCGATTCAACTTACACTACAATTCGTGTTAAATCCGTCCCACTTAGAACGCAAATGTTGTTGTATAGAAAGAAAAGGGCCAATAAGGAGCGTGTTGGCTATTCTGGTATGCTTTATAGTGTTGTTGTCAATAATAGTGTTATAAAGGTGAAAGAATGATGTACAAACACCAATTCAACATATTATTAGGATTCGAGTGAAATCCGTCCCGCTTAGAAAGAAGAGAAGGTTGGACAGGGAGAAAAGGGCCAGTTAGGAGCGTGCGCACTGTGTTGGTATGCTTTAAAGTGTTGTTGTCCATAATAGTCTTATAATGGTGAAGGAATGATGTACAAATACCGATTTAACTTATTAGTAGGATTCGAGTTAAATACGTCGCACTTCGAAAGAAGAGAAGGTTGGAGGGAAAACAAAGGGCCCGCTAGGAGCGTGTGCACAATTTTGTTATGATTTATAGTGTTGGTTTCCATAAGAGTCTTATAATGGTGAAGAAATGGTGTACAAAAACCGATTCAGCTTACTAGTAGGAGTCGAGTGAAATCCGTCCCACTTAGAAAGAAGAGAAGGTTGGAGGGAAAGAAAAGGGTCAGTTAGGAGCGTTTGGACTATTCTAGTATGCTTTATAGTGTTGTTCTCCATAATAGTCATATAATGCGAAAGGAATGATCACCACAGACCGATTCAAATTGTAGGACGATTCGAGTGAAATCCGTACCACTTAGAAAGTAAATGAGGTTGGAGGGAAAGAAAACGGCCAGTTTGGTGCCTGTGGACTATTCTGGAATGCATTATAGTGTTATTGTCCAAAATAGTCTTATAATGGTTAAGCAATGATGTGCAAAGACCTATTCAACTTATTCGTAGGATTTGAGTTAAATACGTCCCACTTAGAAAGAAGGGAAGGTTGGAGAGAAAGAAAAGGGCTAGTTAGGAGCGTGTCGACAATTTTGTTATGCTTTATAGTGTTGTTTTCCATAAGAGTCTTATAATGGTGAAGGAATGGTGTACAAAAACCGATTCAACTTACACTACAATTCGTGTTAAATCCGTCCCACTTAGAACGCAAATGTTGTTGTATAGAAAGAAAAGGGCCAATAAGGAGCGTGTTGGCTATTCTGGTATGCTTTATAGTGTTGTTGTCATTAATAGTGTTATAAAGGTGAAAGAATGATGTACAAACACCAATTCAACATATTATTAGGATTCGAGTGAAATCCGTCCCGCTTAGAAAGAAGAGAAGGTTGGACAGGGAGAAAAGGGCCAGTTAGGAGCGTGCGCACTGTTTTGGTATGCTTTAAAGTGTTGTTGTCCATAATAGTCTTATAATGGTGAAGGAATGATGTACAAATACCGATTTAACTTATTAGTAGGATTCGAGTTAAATACGTCTCACTTAGAAAGAAGAGAAGGTTGGAGGGAAAGCAAAGGGCCCGCTAGGAGCGTGTGCACCATTTTGTTATGATTTATAGTGTTGGTTTCCATAAGAGTCTTATAATGGTGAAGAAATGGTGTACAAAAACCGATTCAGCTTACTAGTAGAAGTCGAGTGAAATCCGTCCCACTTAGAAAGAAGAGAAGGTTGGAGGGAAAGAAAAGGGTCAGTTAGGAGCGTGTGGACTATTCTAGTATGCTTTATAGTGTTGTTCTCCATAATAGTCATATAATGCAAATGGAATGATGTCCACAGACCGATTCAAATTGTAGGACGATTCGAGTGAAATCCGTCCCACTTAGAAAGTAAATGAGGTTGGAGGGAAAGAAAACGGCCAGTTTGGAGCCTGTGGACTATTCTGGAATACATTATAGTGTTATTGTCCAAAATAGTCTTATAATGGGGAAGCAATGATGTGCAAACAGCTATTCAACTTATTCGTAGGATTTGAGTTAAATACGTCCCACTTAGAAAGAAGGGAAGGTTGGAGAGAAAAATAAGGGCTAGTTAGGAGCGTGTCGACAATTTTGTTATGCTTTATAGTGTTGTTTTCCATAAGAGTCTTATAATGGTGAAGGAATGGTGTACAAAAACCGATTCAACTTACACTACAATTCGTGTTAAATCCGTCCCACTTAGAACGCAAATGTTGTTGTATAGAAAGAAAAGGGCCAATAAGGAGCGTGTTGGCTATTCTGGTATGCTTTATAGTGTTGTTGTCAATAATAGTGTTATAAAGGTGAAAGAATGATGTACAAACACCAATTCAACATATTATTAGGATTCGAGTGAAATCCGTCCCGCTTAGAAAGAAGAGAAGGTTGGACAGGGAGAAAAGGGCCAGTTAGGAGCGTGCGCACTGTGTTGGTATGCTTTAAAGTGTTGTTGTCCATAATAGTCTTATAATGGTGAAGGAATGATGTACAAATACCGATTTAACTTATTAGTAGGATTCGAGTTATATACGTCCCACTTCGAAAGAAGAGAAGGTTGGAGGGAAAGCAAAGGGCCCGCTAGGAGCGTGTGCACAATTTTGTTATGATTTATAGTGTTGGTTTCCATAAGAGTCTTATAATGGTGAAGAAATGGTGTACAAAAACCGATTAAGCTTACTAGTAGGAGTCGAGTTAAATCCGTCCCACTTAGAAAGAAGAGAAGGTTGGAGGGAAAGAAAAGGGTCAGTTAGGAGCGTTTGGACTATTCTAGAATGCTCTATAGTGTTGTTCTCCATAATAGTCATATAATGCGAAAGGAATGATCTCCACAGACCGATTCAAATTGTAGGACGATTCGAGTGAAATCCGTCCCACTTAGAAAGTAAATGAGGTTGGAGGGAAAGAAAACGGCCAGTTTGGTGCCTGTGGACTATTCTGGAATCCATTATAGTGTTATTGTCCAAAATAGTCTTATAATGGTGAAGCAATGATGTGCAAACACCTATTCAACTTATTCGTAGGATTTGAGTTAAATACGTCCCACTTAGAAAGAAGGGAAGGTTGGAGAGAAAGAAAATGGCTAGTTAGGAGCGTGTCGACAATTTTGTTATGCTTTAAAGTGTTGTTTTCCATAAGAGTCTTATAATGGTGAAGGAATGGTGTACAAAAACCGATTCAACTTACACTACAATTCGTGTTAAATCCGTCCCACTTAGAACGCAAATGTTGTTGTATAGAAAGAAAAGGGCCAATAAGGAGCGTGTTGGCTATTCTGGTATGCTTTATAGTGTTGTTGTCAATAATAGTGTTATAAAGGTGAAAGAATGATGTACAAACACCAATTCAACATATTATTAGGATTCGAGTGAAATCCGTCCCGCTTAGAAAGAAGAGAAGGTTGGACAGGGAGAAAAGGGCCAGTTAGGAGCGTGCGCACTGTGTTGGTATGCTTTAAAGTGTTGTTGTCCATAATAGTCTTATAATGGTGAAGGAATGATGTACAAATACCGATTTAACTTATTAGTAGGATTCGAGTTATATACGTCCCACTTCGAAAGAAGAGAAGGTTGGAGGGAAAGCAAAGGGCCCGCTAGGAGCGTGTGCACAATTTTGTTATGATTTATAGTGTTGGTTTCCATAAGAGTCTTATAATGGTGAAGAAATGGTGTACAAAAACCGATTAAGCTTACTAGTAGGAGTCGAGTGAAATCCGTCCCACTTAGAAAGAAGAGAAGGTTGGAGGGAAAGAAAAGGGTCAGTTAGGAGCGTTTGGACTATTCTAGTATGCTCTATAGTGTTGTTCTCCATAATAGTCATATAATGCGAAAGGAATGATTTCCACAGACCGATTGAAATTGTAGGACGATTCGAGTGAAATCCGTCCCACTTAGAAAGTAAATGAGGTTGGAGGGAAAGAAAACGGCCAGTTTGGTGCCTGTGGACTATTCTGGAATGCATTATAGTGTTATTGTCCAAAATAGTCTTATAATGGTGAAGCAATGATGTGCAAACACCTATTCAACTTATTCGTAGGATTTGAGTTAAATACGTCCCACTTAGAAAGAAGGGAAGGTTGGAGAGAAAGAAAATGGCTAGTTAGGAGCGTGTCGACAATTTTGTTATGCTTTAAAGTGTTGTTTTCCATAAGAGTCTTATAATGGTGAAGGAATGGTGTACAAAAACCGATTCAACTTACACTACAATTCGTGTCAAATCCGTCCCACTTAGAACGCAAATGTTGTTGTATAGAAAGAAAAGGGCCAATAAGGAGCGTGTTGGCTATTCTGGTATGCTTTATAGTGTTGTTGTCAATAATAGTGTTATAAAGGTGAAAGAATGATGTACAAACACCAATTCAACATATTATTAGGATTCGAGTGAAATCCGTCCCGCTTAGAAAGAAGAGAAGGTTGGACAGGGAGAAAAGGGCCAGTTAGGAGCGTGCGCACTGTGTTGGTATGCTTTAAAGTGTTGTTGTCCATAATAGTCTTATAATGGTGAAGGAATGATGTACAAATACCGATTTAACTTATTAGTAGGATTCGAGTTATATACGTCCCACTTCGAAAGAAGAGAAGGTTGGAGGGAAAGCAAAGGGCCCGCTAGGAGCGTGTGCACAATTTTGTTATGATTTATAGTGTTGGTTTCCATAAGAGTCTTATAATGGTGAAGAAATGGTGTACAAAAACCGATTAAGCTTACTAGTAGGAGTCGAGTGAAATCCGTCCCACTTAGAAAGAAGAGAAGGTTGGAGGGAAAGAAAAGGGTCAGTTAGGAGCGTTTGGACTATTCTAGTATGCTCTATAGTGTTGTTCTCCATAATAGTCATATAATGCGAAAGGAATGATTTCCACAGACCGATTGAAATTGTAGGACGATTCGAGTGAAATCCGTCCCACTTAGAAAGTAAATGAGGTTGGAGGGAAAGAAAACGGCCAGTTTGGTGCCTGTGGACTATTCTGGAATGCATTATAGTGTTATTGTCCAAAATAGTCTTATAATGGTGAAGCAATGATGTGCAAACACCTATTCAACTTATTCGTAGGATTTGAGTTAAATACGTCCCACTTAGAAAGAAGGGAAGGTTGGAGAGAAAGAAAATGGCTAGTTAGGAGCGTGTCGACAATTTTGTTATGCTTTAAAGTGTTGTTTTCCATAAGAGTCTTATAATGGTGAAGGAATGGTGTACAAAAACCGATTCAACTTACACTACAATTCGTGTCAAATCCGTCCCACTTAGAACGCAAATGTTGTTGTATAGAAAGAAAAGGGCCAATAAGGAGCGTGTTGGCTATTCTGGTATGCTTTATAGTGTTGTTGTCAATAATAGTGTTATAAAGGTGAAAGAATGATGTACAAACACCAATTCAACATATTATTAGGATTCGAGTGAAATCCGTCCCGCTTAGAAAGAAGAGAAGGTTGGACAGGGAGAAAAGGGCCAGTTAGGAGCGTGCGCACTGTGTTGGTATGCTTTAAAGTGTTGTTGTCCATAATAGTCTTATAATGGTGAAGGAATGATGTACAAATACCGATTTAACTTATTAGTAGGATTCGAGTTATATACGTCCCACTTCGAAAGAAGAGAAGGTTGGAGGGAAAGCAAAGGGCCCGCTAGGAGCGTGTGCACAATTTTGTTATGATTTATAGTGTTGGTTTCCATAAGAGTCTTATAATGGTGAAGAAATGGTGTACAAAAACCGATTCAGCTTACTAGTAGGAGTCGAGTGAAATCCGTCCCACTTAGAAAGAAGAGAAGGTTGGAGGGAAAGAAAATGGTCAGTTAGGAGCGTTTGGACTATTCTAGTATGCTCTATAGTGTTGTTCTCCATAATAGTCATATAATGCGAAAGGAATGATCTCCACAGACCGATTCAAATTGTAGGACGATTCGAGTGAAATCCGTCCCACTTAGAAAGTAAATGAGGTTGGAGGGAAAGAAAACGGCCAGTTTGGTGCCTGTGGACTATTCTGGAATGCATTATAGTGTTATTGTCCAAAATAGTCTTATAATTGTGAAGCAATGATGTGCAAACACCTATTCAACTTATTCGTAGGATTTGAGTTAAATACGTCCCACTTAGAAAGAAGGGAAGGTTGGAGAGAAAGAAAATGGCTAGTTAGGAGCGTGTCGACAATTTTGTTATGCTTTAAAGTGTTGTTTTCCATAAGAGTCTTATAATGGTGAAGGAATGGTGTACAAAAACCGATTCAACTTACACTACAATTCGTGTTAAATCCGTCCCACTTAGAACGCAAATGTTGTTGTATAGAAAGAAAAGGGCCAATAAGGAGCGTGTTGGCAATTCTGGTATGCTTTATAGTGTTGTTGTCAATAATAGTGTTATAAAGGTGAAAGAATGATGTACAAACACCAATTCAACATATTATTAGGATTCGAGTGAAATCCGTCCCGCTTAGAAAGAAGAGAAGGTTGGACAGGGAGAAAAGGGCCAGTTAGGAGCGTGCGCACTGTTTTGGTATGCTTTAAAGTGTTGTTGTCCATAATAGTCTTATAATGGTGAAGGAATGATGTACAAATACCGATTTAACTTATTAGTAGGATTCGAGTTAAATACGTCCCACTTAGAAAGAAGAGAAGGTTGGAGGGAAAGCAAAGGGCCCGCTAGGAGCGTGTGCACCATTTTGTTATGATTTATAGTGTTGGTTTCCATAAGAGTCTTATAATGGTGAAGAAATGGTGTACAAAAACCGATTCAGCTTACTAGTAGAAGTCGAGTGAAATCCGTCCCACTTAGAAAGAAGAGAAGGTTGGAGGGAAAGAAAAGGGTCAGTTAGGAGCGTGTGGACTATTCTAGTATGCTTTATAGTGTTGTTCTCCATAATAGTCATATAATGCAAATGGAATGATGTCCACAGACCGATTCAAATTGTAGGACTATTCGAGTGAAATCCGTCCCACTTAGAAAGTAAATGAGGTTGGAGGGAAAGAAAACGGCCAGTTTGGAGCCTGTGGACTATTCTGGAATACATTATAGTGTTATTGTCCAAAATAGTCTTATAATGGGGAAGCAATGATGTGCAAACAGCTATTCAACTTATTCGTAGGATTTGAGTTAAATACGTCCCACTTAGAAAGAAGGGAAGGTTGGAGAGAAAAATAAGGGCTAGTTAGGAGCGTGTCGACAATTTTGTTATGCTTTATAGTGTTGTTTTCCATAAGAGTCTTATAATGGTGAAGGAATGGTGTACAAAAACCGATTCAACTTACACTACAATTCGTGTTAAATCCGTCCCACTTAGAACGCAAATGTTGTTGTATAGAAAGAAAAGGGCCAATAAGGAGCGTGTTGGCTATTCTGGTATGCTTTATAGTGTTGTTGTCAATAATAGTGTTATAAAGGTGAAAGAATGATGTACAAACACCAATTCAACATATTATTAGGATTCGAGTGAAATCCGTCCCGCTTAGAAAGAAGAGAAGGTTGGACAGGGAGAAAAGGGCCAGTTAGGAGCGTGCGCACTGTGTTGGTATGCTTTAAAGTGTTGTTGTCCATAATAGTCTTATAATGGTGAAGGAATGATGTACAAATACCGATTTAACTTATTAGTAGGATTCGAGTTATATACGTCCCACTTCGAAAGAAGAGAAGGTTGGAGGGAAAGCAAAGGGCCCGCTAGGAGCGTGTGCACAATTTTGTTATGATTTATAGTGTTGGTTTCCATAAGAGTCTTATAATGGTGAAGAAATGGTGTACAAAAACCGATTAAGCTTACTAGTAGGAGTCGAGTTAAATCCGTCCCACTTAGAAAGAAGAGAAGGTTGGAGGGAAAGAAAAGGGTCAGTTAGGAGCGTTTGGACTATTCTAGAATGCTCTATAGTGTTGTTCTCCATAATAGTCATATAATGCGAAAGGAATGATCTCCACAGACCGATTCAAATTGTAGGACGATTCGAGTGAAATCCGTCCCACTTAGAAAGTAAATGAGGTTGGAGGGAAAGAAAACGGCCAGTTTGGTGCCTGTGGACTATTCTGGAATCCATTATAGTGTTATTGTCCAAAATAGTCTTATAATGGTGAAGCAATGATGTGCAAACACCTATTCAACTTATTCGTAGGATTTGAGTTAAATACGTCCCACTTAGAAAGAAGGGAAGGTTGGAGAGAAAGAAAATGGCTAGTTAGGAGCGTGTCGACAATTTTGTTATGCTTTAAAGTGTTGTTTTCCATAAGAGTCTTATAATGGTGAAGGAATGGTGTACAAAAACCGATTCAACTTACACTACAATTCGTGTTAAATCCGTCCCACTTAGAACGCAAATGTTGTTGTATAGAAAGAAAAGGGCCAATAAGGAGCGTGTTGGCTATTCTGGTATGCTTTATAGTGTTGTTGTCAATAATAGTGTTATAAAGGTGAAAGAATGATGTACAAACACCAATTCAACATATTATTAGGATTCGAGTGAAATCCGTCCCGCTTAGAAAGAAGAGAAGGTTGGACAGGGAGAAAAGGGCCAGTTAGGAGCGTGCGCACTGTGTTGGTATGCTTTAAAGTGTTGTTGTCCATAATAGTCTTATAATGGTGAAGGAATGATGTACAAATACCGATTTAACTTATTAGTAGGATTCGAGTTATATACGTCCCACTTCGAAAGAAGAGAAGGTTGGAGGGAAAGCAAAGGGCCCGCTAGGAGCGTGTGCACAATTTTGTTATGATTTATAGTGTTGGTTTCCATAAGAGTCTTATAATGGTGAAGAAATGGTGTACAAAAACCGATTAAGCTTACTAGTAGGAGTCGAGTGAAATCCGTCCCACTTAGAAAGAAGAGAAGGTTGGAGGGAAAGAAAAGGGTCAGTTAGGAGCGTTTGGACTATTCTAGTATGCTCTATAGTGTTGTTCTCCATAATAGTCATATAATGCGAAAGGAATGATTTCCACAGACCGATTGAAATTGTAGGACGATTCGAGTGAAATCCGTCCCACTTAGAAAGTAAATGAGGTTGGAGGGAAAGAAAACGGCCAGTTTGGTGCCTGTGGACTATTCTGGAATGCATTATAGTGTTATTGTCCAAAATAGTCTTATAATGGTGAAGCAATGATGTGCAAACACCTATTCAACTTATTCGTAGGATTTGAGTTAAATACGTCCCACTTAGAAAGAAGGGAAGGTTGGAGAGAAAGAAAATGGCTAGTTAGGAGCGTGTCGACAATTTTGTTATGCTTTAAAGTGTTGTTTTCCATAAGAGTCTTATAATGGTGAAGGAATGGTGTACAAAAACCGATTCAACTTACACTACAATTCGTGTCAAATCCGTCCCACTTAGAACGCAAATGTTGTTGTATAGAAAGAAAAGGGCCAATAAGGAGCGTGTTGGCTATTCTGGTATGCTTTATAGTGTTGTTGTCAATAATAGTGTTATAAAGGTGAAAGAATGATGTACAAACACCAATTCAACATATTATTAGGATTCGAGTGAAATCCGTCCCGCTTAGAAAGAAGAGAAGGTTGGACAGGGAGAAAAGGGCCAGTTAGGAGCGTGCGCACTGTGTTGGTATGCTTTAAAGTGTTGTTGTCCATAATAGTCTTATAATGGTGAAGGAATGATGTACAAATACCGATTTAACTTATTAGTAGGATTCGAGTTATATACGTCCCACTTCGAAAGAAGAGAAGGTTGGAGGGAAAGCAAAGGGCCCGCTAGGAGCGTGTGCACAATTTTGTTATGATTTATAGTGTTGGTTTCCATAAGAGTCTTATAATGGTGAAGAAATGGTGTACAAAAACCGATTAAGCTTACTAGTAGGAGTCGAGTGAAATCCGTCCCACTTAGAAAGAAGAGAAGGTTGGAGGGAAAGAAAAGGGTCAGTTAGGAGCGTTTGGACTATTCTAGTATGCTCTATAGTGTTGTTCTCCATAATAGTCATATAATGCGAAAGGAATGATTTCCACAGACCGATTGAAATTGTAGGACGATTCGAGTGAAATCCGTCCCACTTAGAAAGTAAATGAGGTTGGAGGGAAAGAAAACGGCCAGTTTGGTGCCTGTGGACTATTCTGGAATGCATTATAGTGTTATTGTCCAAAATAGTCTTATAATGGTGAAGCAATGATGTGCAAACACCTATTCAACTTATTCGTAGGATTTGAGTTAAATACGTCCCACTTAGAAAGAAGGGAAGGTTGGAGAGAAAGAAAATGGCTAGTTAGGAGCGTGTCGACAATTTTGTTATGCTTTAAAGTGTTGTTTTCCATAAGAGTCTTATAATGGTGAAGGAATGGTGTACAAAAACCGATTCAACTTACACTACAATTCGTGTCAAATCCGTCCCACTTAGAACGCAAATGTTGTTGTATAGAAAGAAAAGGGCCAATAAGGAGCGTGTTGGCTATTCTGGTATGCTTTATAGTGTTGTTGTCAATAATAGTGTTATAAAGGTGAAAGAATGATGTACAAACACCAATTCAACATATTATTAGGATTCGAGTGAAATCCGTCCCGCTTAGAAAGAAGAGAAGGTTGGACAGGGAGAAAAGGGCCAGTTAGGAGCGTGCGCACTGTGTTGGTATGCTTTAAAGTGTTGTTGTCCATAATAGTCTTATAATGGTGAAGGAATGATGTACAAATACCGATTTAACTTATTAGTAGGATTCGAGTTATATACGTCCCACTTCGAAAGAAGAGAAGGTTGGAGGGAAAGCAAAGGGCCCGCTAGGAGCGTGTGCACAATTTTGTTATGATTTATAGTGTTGGTTTCCATAAGAGTCTTATAATGGTGAAGAAATGGTGTACAAAAACCGATTCAGCTTACTAGTAGGAGTCGAGTGAAATCCGTCCCACTTAGAAAGAAGAGAAGGTTGGAGGGAAAGAAAATGGTCAGTTAGGAGCGTTTGGACTATTCTAGTATGCTCTATTGTGTTGTTCTCCATAATAGTCATATAATGCGAAAGGAATGATCTCCACAGACCGATTCAAATTGTAGGACGATTCGAGTGAAATCCGTCCCACTTAGAAAGTAAATGAGGTTGGAGGGAAAGAAAACGGCCAGTTTGGTGCCTGTGGACTATTCTGGAATGCATTATAGTGTTATTGTCCAAAATAGTCTTATAATTGTGAAGCAATGATGTGCAAACACCTATTCAACTTATTCGTAGGATTTGAGTTAAATACGTCCCACTTAGAAAGAAGGGAAGGTTGGAGAGAAAGAAAATGGCTAGTTAGGAGCGTGTCGACAATTTTGTTATGCTTTAAAGTGTTGTTTTCCATAAGAGTCTTATAATGGTGAAGGAATGGTGTACAAAAACCGATTCAACTTACACTACAATTCGTGTTAAATCCGTCCCACTTAGAACGCAAATGTTGTTGTATAGAAAGAAAAGGGCCAATAAGGAGCGTGTTGGCAATTCTGGTATGCTTTATAGTGTTGTTGTCAATAATAGTGTTATAAAGGTGAAAGAATGATGTACAAACACCAATTCAACATATTATTAGGATTCGAGTGAAATCCGTCCCGCTTAGAAAGAAGAGAAGGTTGGACAGGGAGAAAAGGGCCAGTTAGGAGCGTGCGCACTGTTTTGGTATGCTTTAAAGTGTTGTTGTCCATAATAGTCTTATAATGGTGAAGGAATGATGTACAAATACCGATTTAACTTATTAGTAGGATTCGAGTTAAATACGTCCCACTTAGAAAGAAGAGAAGGTTGGAGGGAAAGCAAAGGGCCCGCTAGGAGCGTGTGCACAATTTTGTTATGATTTATAGTGTTGGTTTCCATAAGAGTCTTATAATGGTGAAGAAATGGTGTACAAAAACCGATTCAGCTTACTAGTAGGAGTCGAGTGAAATCCGTCCCACTTAGAAAGAAGAGAAGGTTGGAGGGAAAGAAAAGGGTCAGTTAGGAGCGTTTGGACTATTCTAGTATGCTCTATAGTGTTGTTCTCCATAATAGTCATATAATGCGAAAGGAATGATCTCCACAGACCGATTCAAATTGTAGGACGATTCGAGTGAAATCCGTCCCACTTAGAAAGTAAATGAGGTTGGAGGGAAAGAAAACGGCCAGTTTGGTGCCTGTGGACTATTCTGGAATGCATTGACGTGTCTAGAAATGTGTTCCACGTTACAATACCCAAGTATAGGTAGTCAAGTTATAATATAGTCTTGGTGAGTCCAAGTGTCGAACCTCAGGGATAGTCGGAAAGATGTATGAAAAATGAATTTTATTTTTGTCCTTGAATTGATTTGATTGATTGATTTTGGTTGTTTTCTTGAATTAAATTAAATACTAAGGCATTGGGAATTCCTTTACAATGTCGAAACCAAGTGTACCACATATCCAAATAAGTAATAAAAATTAACCAATACAATCATCATATGTTAATTATATTTGCATGGCAAGAAAGGGGTCGCTTGGTAGGATAATCCATACTAACAACGCAACTCTCCAAATCATGCCTATAAGCAATAAATAATTAACATACTAAATGAATTATATAAGTTAACTAATAGAATCATTATATATTCATTATAAATTCTATGGCAAGAAAGTGGTCGCTAATGAAGCAACTCTACAAATCATGCCTATATTAGCAATAATAATAAACATACTAATGATCTAGTAAATCCCATTAAATAAGTAGTATTATTAATTGTATATGAATCATAAGAATTGTGAACTATAAAGATGTAATTACATTCAAAGTATTCATTATACCTATGTAAGATCATAAGAAATCAAGAACGCCACATAAAGTGGGTTGAGCATTACTTATATCATTGTATGACATAATGAATCTTAGATGTAATTACCTAAGTGTATTCATTGATTCAAAGAACTCAATATACATGGCATAAAGAGGCAAAGAATCATTGAATAAAAATTATTAGATTCATATATTATCAATAATACTAACCTTGAAGCATTAAATACTTGGATATGCAAACACTTGGTTCTTCATTTTAAATTCATTCCCTAGCCTTAGCTAGAGAATTACTCTTCCATTACAAATATATAAATCACTATGTTTCTCTTCACTCCTATTCCTCCCCTTACAAATGAAAGAAGAGAAGGTTGGACAGGGAGAAAAGGGCCAGTTAGGAGCGTGCGCACTGTTTTGGTATGCTTTAAAGTGTTGTTGTCCATAATAGTCTTATAATGGTGAAGGAATGATGTACAAATACCGATTTAACTTATTAGTAGGATTCGAGTTAAATACGTCCCACTTAGAAAGAAGAGAAGGTTGGAGGGAAAGCAAAGGGACCGCTAGGAGCGTGTGCACAATTTTGTTATGATTTATAGTGTTGGTTTCCATAAGAGTCTTATAATGGTGAAGGAATGGTGTACAAAAACCGATTCAACTTACTAGTAGGAGTCGAGTGAAATCCATCCCACTTAGAAAGAAGAGAAGGTTGGAGGGAAAGAAAAGGGTCAGTTAGGAGCGTGTGGACTATTCTAGTATGCTTTATAGTGTTTTTTTTTTTTGAAAGGTAAGCATTTTATAAAATAAAAGAGAAAAGGCAAAGCCTTACAAGATTCATGGGGAATACCCCAAGATAAAAAGACAGCCCATACATAAATGGTATCGCCAAACCCACCAGATTAAAAGAGACCAAGAAAAACAATGAAAATGTTGTCCTATAGCCTTATATTTGGCTTTACACAAGATCTGGAATTTAATACAAAGAGAAACAATAAGGTAATCAATTGTCTTTCTATGCCATTGCTTCCAACTTTGCCATTCTTCAATGAAAACAGTATCTTCATCGTTTGTCGAATACCCGTAATACTTGTAATCCCCATAATCATCCAGCTACAGGATCAACCAAATAGCCCATTGAAAATCATTCGTATTGCTCCAAGTACCAAAACAGGTCTCCCCACCTGCATCAAGCTCCAAGGACTAAAACCGAGAAGTAAAGTAGACCACATCACCATACATTTGAAGCTCAAAAATCTGCTTGTAAATCTGCCCCAAGAAACCCCTAGGTTGCCCATCATTTGATGTTCAAGAACTTGCATGTAATTCTGAAATTTGTAGCCCATATATGAATCTGAAATTTTCTTTGAACTCCCCCTGCAGCAATCTGAAGTAGCCTCCCATGATAGGCACAACCTTGAAGCACCATTTGATCCACCTTCTTCTTGTCGACATTCTGATTTTTGTATCTCATGTAAATCTTCCGAGGCACCTCAAGGCCCCCCCAAAAATGAACCAGCCCAGCATGAGCTTCCTCCCGCAGCAGCAAGACGCAAATTTGCTCTTCGGAAAAAAAAAAATAAAAAAAAAATAAAAAAAATAAAAAAATGGAATAGCTCCGAAAATGTGAAGTGCAGCAGCAGCAGGAGAAAACTGCAATGGAGCAGCACCAAAAAAAAAAAAATAAAAAAATAAAAAAAAAAAAATCTGCAATAAACTGCAGTGAAGAAGCTTCGAAAATCTGAAATGTAGCAGCTCCGAAAATCTGACATGAAGCAGCTCCTCATCATAATACAACCGAAATCCAACATGTAAATCCCTAGCAAAAACCAGCCCCACATGAAGCTTCCTCCCGTAGTCAAGAAACTCCATCAGTTGGTTGTTGAAGATGCAACAATCTGTAGTGAACTGAAGTGTTGATTTCATGAATTAAGTTGTCTTCTGTTCTAGCTTCCCCCGCATACAATCTGGAATTTCTTTCCCTCCATATCATGTACACCGTAGCTGCAAAGTAGAGCCTAGCTTGAGTAGACTGAAAAGTTCTATTTTGAAGATGTTCATTACACCATTCCAGCACTTCAAACCAGCCCCCTCCAGCCCTTTCTAGCCCAGCAAGCGACGCAATAGATTTCCATACTTTGTTTGCAAACCTACATTCAAAAAACAAATGTTCTCTATTCTCGTATGGGGCGGAACAAAGAACACATTTTTGTTGTTGAAGCATCCCATAACAAACCAGCTTATCTTGGGTTTGAATACGATTATGGATGACCGTCCAAAGAATGAAAGCGTGGCGTGGAATATTATACTTGAACCAAATGGAGGCATGCTAGTTAACATCAGACCCTCTCTTCCGAATCACTTCCCAGGCTGATTTTATAGTGAACTTCCCTTGATTAGGAATCCACACAAGACTATCATCAGTAGCAATATTTGGGGCTTCACACTGATTTAGGTCATCTTTCAACTCCATAAGCTGATGAGAAATAGGGAAGGGGGGGAACCAGTTCCCATTAACAATTATAGTACTTACCCTAGCTTCTCTTCTTAACCCTGTGTCATAAATGATTATATCTCCATGTGTTTCAGCAATAGAAATATCGTAGAGCCATCCATCATGCCATAGAGAAATATTTTCCCCATTGCCCACTTTGAGTTTGAAATGCTCTCGAAAGGTAGTCCGCAGACCCATTATCTTTTTCCATGCCCATGATCTTTTGTCAGGCACTTTCAGTAACCAAAAATTTTGGTCTTTTATGAGCTCCAGCCTAGCCCATTTACTCCAGAGACTAGAAGGTTTAGGTTGCAAAACATTCCAAAAATGTTTGCCTATAGCAGCAATATTCCAATCCACTAGATCCTTCAGCCCTAGCCCTCCCTCTTCTTTAGGCAGACACACCTTATGCCAAGCAAGTTTCTCCCCTCCTCTTTTAAGCTCAGCCCCTTTCCACAAAAACTTCCTCATGATAGCTGAAAGTTGTTTCATAATGGATTTAGGGAGGATAAACGTACTACTCCAATAGACTTGCACAGAGAATAAGACCGAAGAAATTAATTGCAATCTCCCTGTAAAGGAAATAAAACGACTATTCCAAGATTGCACTTTTTTTGTAATCTTTAACACAAGCTCTTGACAATCATTCGCTCTCAATTTGGAAGAGACCAACGACACCCAAGGTATTTAACAGGAAGAGATCCCACAGGGAAATTAGAAATGGAAACAATAGATCTCAAAATATTTTCCTGAATTCCAGAAGCAAAAATAGCACTCTTAGAAGGATTTGGAATTAAACCTGACCAGGAACTAAACTTCCCCATATATTCCAACATAAGCTTCACAGAATTTACCTTTCCTTCACAGAATAAGAACAAGTCGTCTGCAAACATTAGATGGTTGATCTTCAACCTCTTGCATTTTGGGTGGTAATTAAACTGGTCTTCATTTCCCAATTTGTTCATTAAGCCAGAGAGAGCTTCCATAGCCATCACAAATAAATATGGGGACATAGGATCCCCCTGCCTTAATCCCCTCTCCCCTTTAAAAAATCCTTCAAGGCCACCATTAATGTTAATAGAGAATCTAGGCGTAGAAAAGCAAGCCTTAATCCAGCTTCTCATTGTATCAGGTAACCCAAAGCATCTCAAAACCTCTTCTAAAAAATCCCATGAAACGGAGTCATAAGCCTTTGTTAGATCAATCTTCATAGCAACTCTAGCCGGGCTCAGGTCTTTATGATATTGAAGAAGAATTTCTTGGGCTAATAACACATTATCACCAATGCTCCTCCCTGGCACAAACCCTGATTGATTAGGGCTAATGCACTCATCCAAGACAGGCTTAAGCCTATTTGCAATAATCTTCGCAATACATTTATATAGGACATTACACACTGAGATGGGCCTGAATTCAGCAGCTCTCGTAGGATTTTCCACTTTAGGAACTAGAGAGATAGAAGTGTTGTTGATCTCAGCAAGCATCATACCAGATCTGAAAAAATCCTGAACAGCCCCAATAATGTCATCTCCAATAATGCTCCATGCAGTTTTATAAAAAACAACATTAAGACCATCTGGGCCTGGCGCTTTGTCATCTTTCATGCCAAAAATGATGTCTTTAATCTCTTCCCTGGACACTACTCTGCACATTTCATTTCCTTGCTCCATAGAAATAGTCTTATTTATATATGGCTGCAAATTTACAAAATCAGCCCCAGCCCCTTTAGCGAACAATCTTCTGTAGAAACCAACAATTTCCCTACTAATATCATCAGCATCGGTGACAATAGACCCATCATCCTTTGTAATGGCATTTATTTTGTTTATAACCCTTCTCTGAGCAGCAACTCGATGAAAATATTTGGTGTTTTGGTCTCCCAGTTGCAGCCACTGAACTCTGGATTGCTGCCTAGCCAAACACTCCTCTGCATAAGTAACTCGATGGAATTCCTTGAGACAGACTCTTTCCATCTGTTTCAACTGGCCATTCTCAACATCCTGGTCAATAAGAGTCTGAACATTTAGTAATTTTCTTCTAGCTTCTTCAATCTGATCCGACAATTTGTTAAAATATTTCTTGTTCAAAACTTTCAGAGCAGACTTCACCTTCTTAAGCTTTTGAACAACGACAAACATCTTAGATCCCCTAAAGGGAGAGGTCCAAGCCTCTCTAATACATGGCAGATAATCATCATGTTTAGTCAGGATGTTATTGAATCTGAAGGGTCTCTTGATCTTTTTTTTATTAGCCTTTGGAATTTTCAGCACCATACAAGCATGATCCGAAACTCCTGGAGGATTAAAATTCACTTCTGAAATAGGAAAGCATTCCACCCATGCTGAGTTAACCATACATCTATCCAACTTACAAAAAACATGGCCATTCGACCAAGAAAATTTGATGCCCACATACTTTAAATCCAACAGACCAATTCGGTTCAGAGCCAACCCACATTCTTTCATTTTAATATCCCATTTCTCAGATCCTCCTCTTTTTTCATGCTGATATCGCACTGCATTAAAATCCCCACAGCAACACCATGGCTCATCTTGTAAATTTATAGAAATATCAAGAAGATCCTGCCACAAAACCCTTCTCTCAATGTAGTCATTACTACCATAAACAAAGGTGGCAAAGCATTTAAAAGAACTTTCAGATTCCACCACTTTACAGTGCACAAACTGATCACTGCTAGAAATCAGATCCAAATCACCTTTCAAGGGATTCCAACAGACCCACAGCCGACCCAAGCTAGCAAAAGCATAGTTATTCAAGAAATTCCATCCTGGGCAGATATTCTGTAAAATTTTCTGAGCATTTTCTTCAATAACTTTAGTCTCCATTAAACAAAACACAGAAATGTCAAGATTCTTTAACAAATTCTTCACTTCCTTCTGCTTTGTAACACCATTCAGCCCCCTAATATTCCAAGAGTAGATCAACATAAAATTAACAATTTTTAGGGTCAGCCGCAACCTTCCCTTTATGATCTCCTTTTAGCACTATCTTGGTTTTAAATTTAGAAGCTGGAAAATTTTCTACCACTCCCTCACTTGCAGATTTAAAAAATGAGACTTTCCCATTTTTTCTAAAAGCAACTGCTCCACTAGAATCATCTATCTTTTGAGTAGCATCTTCTTTAATGATTGGATTGGTCTTATTTCCCAACTCACCATCAATAAAAATTTCAGAACTGTCAGTCCTCGAAATTTCCAGCCCATCTTGACCAGAATCATTCAAAATTGGAAAGGAGTCTGTTTTAGTCATTTGCCCAAGCGATTCATCTTCAGAAACAACTCCCCATTCCTCCACAATATCCTTCTCCTCCAAATCACCCAAACAATTAAATTTGTTGGGAGAAATAAAAATTTCAGGATCTTTACTAATAGAATTCGCCACTGATGTCTCAATTTTCTCATTTGGATTAACACTATCTTGACATTTCTCAACACCTCCCAAATTTTCAGAATTATCTCCTTTCCCTGATCCCAAATTTGAGGACTCAGCCACTTCACTTGGAATTTCCTCAACTTCATTCGGAGTTCTATCCTCATTTCCTTTTAGGCCTCTATCCTTTCCTACTACAACCCATTCCTGTTTTTTGTCCTTATGATTTTCCATCTTAGCCTCTCTCTTGGTCTTCAAACAGTTCTTTGTGGAGTGTCCAAAAATTTGACAAGTCGTACATCTCACTGGCACCCATTGATATTCAATATCCACTGTTTTCACTGAATCATCACCAAGAATAATTCCCACCTCCTTTTTAAGCTCATGTGATGCATCCACTTCGACACAAATTCTGGCATAGTTAAACCTCTTTTGGAACTCAGTCATTGCATCCACATGTAATGGTCTACCTATTGCACTCCCAATATAACTCAGCCCCTCCTCATTCCAGAATTCTAAAGGAACATGGTAGACAGTTGCCCAAACCGGAATCTTTTGGAGAGCCTCCTTTAAAATCGACATACCCTGTCTCCATTTTTGAAGCACCATCAATTGTCCTGCAAAATGCCATGGGCCTTTTTCCAGTATCAAATCCCTTTCCATTTCAGAATCAAATTTGAAAATAAAAAAACCCTTATCCCAACTTAAAAATTCCCTCAATCCTTCCTTGCCCCATAGACGTTTTGCTATAGCTTCCACTGTAGGGAAAGGCAACTTTCTATCAAAAAAGTACCCCACCAAAGAATCATTCCAAGTTAAACTGCCATTCAAACCTACATCAGCTGGAGGTTTAACAGACATACCACTCACTGCTTCCGGGTAATATTTGAGTTTCATTTTACTATTATTTATGCTTGATGCTAATCTCTGAGCCCATGAACCCTCCTTGCCAGCATAACCATTCCCAATCTTCTTTTCAAAACCTTTGTCTGTCTGAACCAGAACCACCCCTTCCCTAACAGCTTTGGCTTCAATTTCTGATGTAATCCCTTCCATAACTGGACAAAGTGCAGGAAATTCACACTGAATAATCCCTCCCTTGTTTAACTCTTGCTCCACATTAGCAGCACCATCATTAAAACTCAAGACCCAACTTGTTCTCCATAATAGTCATATAATGCGAAAGGAATGATGTCCACAGACCGATTCAAATTGTAGGACGATTCGAGTGAAATCCGTCCCACTTAGAAAGTAAATGAGATTGGAGGGAAAGAAAACGGCCAGTTTGGAGCCTGTGGACTATTCTGGAATGCATTATAGTGTTATTGTCCAAAATAGTCTTATAATGGTGAAGCAATGATGTGCAAACACCTATTCAACTTATTCGTAGGATTTGAGTTAAATACGTCCCACTTAGAAAGAAGGGAAGGTTGGAGAGAAAGAAAAGGGCTAGTTAGGAGCGTGTCGACAATTTTGTTATGCTTTATAGTGTTGTTTTCCATAAGAGTCTTATAATGGTGAAGGAATGGTGTACAAAAAACAATTCAACTTACACTACAATTCGTGTTAAATCCGTCCCACTTAGAATGCAAATGTTGTTGTATAGAAAGAAAAGGGCCAATAAGGAGCGTGTTGGCTATTCTGGTATGCTTTATAGTGTTGTTGTCAATAATAGTGTTATAAAGGTGAAAGAATGATGTACAAACACCAATTCAACATATTATTAGGATTCGAGTGAAATCCGTCCCGCTTAGAAAGAAGAGAAGGTTGGACAGGGAGAAAAGGGCCAGTTAGGAGCGTGCGCACTGTTTTGGTATGCTTTAAAGTGTTGTTGTCTATAATAGTCTTGTAATGGTGAAGGAATGATGTACAAATACCGATTTAACTTATTAGTAGGATTCGAGTTAAATACGTCCCACTTAGAAAGAAGAGAAGGTTGGAGGGAAAGCAAAGGGCCCGCTAGGAGTGTGTGCACAATTTTGTTATGATTTATAGTGTTGGTTTCCATAAGAGTCTTATAATGGTGAAGAAATGGTGTACAAAAACCGATTCAACTTATTAGTAGGAGTCGAGTGAAATCCGTCCCACTTAGAAAGAAGAGAAGGTTGGAGGGAAATAAAAGCGTCAGTTAGGAGCGTGTGGACTATTCTAGTATGCTTTATAGTGTTGTTCTCCATAATAGTCATATAATGCGAAAGGAATGATGTCCACAGACCGATTCAAATTGTAGGACGATTCGAGTGAAATCCGTCCCACTTAGAAAGTAAATGAGATTGGAGGGAAAGAAAACGGCCAGTTTGGAGCCTGTGGGAATGCATTATAGTGTTATTGTCCAAAATAGTCTTATAATGGTGAAGCAATGATGTGCAAACACCTATTCAACTTATTCGTAGGATTTGAGTTAAATACGTCCCACTTAGAAAGAAGGGAAGGTTGGAGAGAAAGAAAAGGGCTAGTTAGGAGCGTGTCGACAATTTTGTTATGCTTTATAGTGTTGTTTTCCATAAGAGTCTTATAATGGTGAAGGAATGGTGTACAAAAACCGATTAAACTTACACTACAATTCGTGTTAAATCCGTCCCACTTAGAATGCAAATGTTGTTGTATAGAAAGAAAAGGGCCAATAAGGAGCGTGTTGGCTATTCTGGTATGCTTTATAGTGTTGTTGTCAATAATAGTGTTATAAAGGTGAAAGAATGATGTACAAACACCAATTCAACATATTATTAGGATTCGAGTGAAATCCGTCCCGCTTAGAAAGAAGAGAAGGTTTTTGTTTTTTTTTTTTTTTTTTTTTTTTTTTGAAAAGTAAGTCAATATTATAAAAACCAGAAACGGCAAAAGCCTACAAAAAACTTGGGCATTCCCAAGGGTGGTATCCCCAAACCCACCACAACTTTAGATTTAAATTGTTAAAAGGGAGAAAATACACAAAAACCATACTATCTCTATTGCTTAACCAATAAACTAGAGAATTACATGAAACCATTGGTTTAACAATAATCATACTCCTCCAAAGCATTAGTGGTCCAGTCTTCATCAGATTGTGGACAACATTAATATGAGCCTTGAAATCCCCACATATGAACATTATCAAGATAAATGAAACAAATAGCAGAACATTTGATCCATCGTTTTCCATCATTAAACCATGTCCATATTTGAAGAGCAACCTTGTCATTTGCACTAGCCAGGAGCACTGATAAGAGACTTCCATCACACTGAAAAACGACCATTTCAGCACTGAAATTCTGAAATCTGCACTGAAAAAACTGCATTTCAGCACTGAACCACTGAAAATACTGCATTTCAGCACTGAAAAAAACTGCATTTCAGTACTGAAACACTGAAAACTGCACTGAAAAATCTGTATTTCTGCCCTGAAACTCTGAAAAACGACCATTTCAGCACTGAAAATCTTAAATCTGCACTGAAAAAACTGCATTTCAGTACTAAACCACTGAAATCTGCACTGAAAATTCTGAATTTCAGCACTGAAAAATCTGCACTGATAAACTGCATTGTTGGCAGTCACAAAACTGCAGTTTACAAACTGCACTGAAGCACTGGACAACGACCGAAAACTGTGGTAGCCATCCGTGATGGTCTTCATAGCCATCCGACCCCCGTGAAAATCAGCCACCAACTTATAAATCTGCACAATGTAAGCAAAGGGATCAAAAGATAATGCAACATTTAAAAAATTTATCATTAAACACCTCGCACGCATTCTGAACCAAAACTTGACCCATACCCCCACCAACACTGAAACATGTTCTCTACCACTCATCCAGACAGAAATCCTGAACATAAATTCCAGGAAAACTGAGCAAAAAATAATCCCCACACCCATTGCTAGAAACTCTATCTCCATTTTGAATATCCAACAAGTGAAACAATCTAAATTGGACAGAAGAATTTATCTCCTTAACAAGTTGTTCCTCCTTTTTAAACTCTCCAGCAAACAACTTGAGATTCCTTTCCCTCCATAAAATGTAAACACTAGCAGCCAATGATAGTTTGGTAACACAAGCCTTTAAAGTATTATTTGGAGTTAGGAGCGTGTGCACTGTTTTGGTATGCTTTAAAGTGTTGTTGTCCATAATAGTCTTATAATGGTGAAGGAATGATGTACAAATACCGATTTAACTTATTAGTAGGATTCGAGTTAAATACGTCCCACTTAGAAAGAAGAGAAGGTTGGAGGGAAAGCAAAGGGCCCGCTAGGAGCGTGTGCACAATTTTGTTATGATTTATAGTGTTGGTTTCCATAAGAGTCTTATAATGGTCAAGAAATGGTGTACAAAAACAGATTCAACTTACTAGTAGGAGTCGAGTGAAATCCGTCCCACTTAGAAAGAAGAGAAGGTTGGAGGGAAAGAAAAGGGTCAGTTAGGAGCGTGTGGACTATTCCAGTATGCTTTATAGTGTTGTTCTCCATAATAGTCATATAATGCGAAAGGAATGATGTCCACAGACCGATTCAAATTGTAGGACGATTCGAGTGAAATCCGTCCCACTTAGAAAGTAAATGAGGTTGGAGGGAAATAAAACGGCCAGTTTGGAGCCTGTGGTCTATTCTGGAATGCATTATAGTGTTATTGTCCAAAATAGTCTTATAATTTTGAAGCAATGATGTGCAAACACCTATTCAACTTATTCGTAGGATTTGAGTTAAACACGACCCACTTAGAAAGAAGGGAAGGTTGGAGAGAAAGAAAAGGGCTAGTTAGGAGCGTGTCGACAATTTTGTTATGCTTTATAGTGTTGTTTTCCATAAGAGTCTTATAATGGTGAAGGAATGGTGTACAAAAACCGATTCAACTTACACTACAATTCGTGTTAAATCCGTCCCACTTAGAATGCAAATGTTGTTGTATAGAAAGAAAAGGGCCAATAAGGAGCGTGTTGGCTATTCTGGTATGCTTTATAGTGTTGTTGTCAATAATAGTGTTATAAAGGTGAAAGAGTGATGTACAAACACCAATTAAACATATTATTAGGATTCGAGTGAAATCCGTCCCGCTTAGAAAGAAGAGAAGGTTGGACAGGGAGAAAAGGGCCAGTTAGGAGCGTGCGCACTGTTTTGGTATGCTTTAAAGTGTTGTTGTCCATAATAGTCTTATAATGGTGAAGGAATGATGTACAAATACCGATTTAACTTATTAGTAGGATTCGAGTTAAATACATCCCACTTAGAAAGAAGAGAAGGTTGGAGGGAAAGCAAAGGGCCCGGTAGGAGCGTGTGCACCAGTCTGTTGCGTGTGGACTATTATGTTATGCATTATAGTGTTGTCGTCCATAATAATGTTATAATGGTGAAGGAATGATGTACAATCACCGATTCGACTTATTGGTAGGATTCGAGTGAAATCCCTCCCACTTAGAACGAAGAGAAGGATGGAGATAAAGAAAAGAGCCAGTTAGGAGCGTGTGGACTATTCGGGTTTGCTTTATAGTGTTGTATTCCACAAGAGTATTATAATGGTGAAGGAATGATGTACAAACACCGATTCAACTTATAGCACGAATGGAGTGAAATCCATCCCACTAAAAAGTAAATGAGGTTGGAGAGACTGAAAAGGGCCTGTTAGGTGCGTGTGGACTATTCTGTTATGCATTATAGTATTGTCGTCCATAATAGTGTTATAACGGTGAAGGAATGGTGTACAAGCACCGTTTTCACTTATTAGTTGGATTCGAGTGAAATCCGTCCCACTTAGAAAGAAGAGAAGGTTAGAGAGAAAGAAAATGGCCAGTTAGGTGCGTGTGGACTATTTGGGTATGTAGTGTTGTTGTCCATAAAAGTCTTATAATGGTGATGGAATGATGTACAAATACCGATTCAATTTACAAGATGATTCGAGTGAAATCCGTCACAATTATAAAGTAAATGAGGATGCATATAAAGAAAAGGGCCAGTTAGGAGCGGGGGGGGGGGGGGGGACTATTCTGGTATCCTTTATAGTGTTGTTGATCATAATAGCCTTATAATGGTGAAGGAATGATGTACAAACACCGATTCAACTTATTAGTAGTACTCGATTGAAATCCGTCCCACTTAGAAAGAAGAGAACGTTGGATTGAAATAAAAGGGCCAGTTAGGAGCGTGTGCACTATTCGGGTATGCTTGATAGTGTGGTCGTCCATAAGAGTCTTATAATGGTGACGGAATGTTGTACAAACACCGATTCAAGTTATAGGACGATTCGAGTGAAATCCGTCCCACTTCGAAAGTAAATGAGGTTGGAGAGTATGAAAAGGGCCAGTTCGGAGCGTGTGTGGACTATTCTGTTATGTATTATAGTGTTGTTGTCCATAATAGTCTTATGATGGTGAAGGAATGATGTACAAATACCGATTCAACTTATTAGTAGTATTCGAGTGAAATCCGTCCCACTTAGAAAGAAGAGAAGGTTGGAGAGAAAGTAAAGTGCCAGTTAGGAGCGTGTGGACTTTTGGGTATGCTTTATAGTGTTGTTGTCAATTAAAGTCCTATAATGGTGATGGAATGATGTCCAAACACCGATTCAATTTATAAGACGATTCTAGTGAAAGTTGTCCCACTTATAAAGTAAATGACGATGGATATAAAGAAAAGGGCCATTTAGGAGCGGGGGGACTATTCTGGTATGCTTTATAGTGTTGTTGTCCATAATAATATCATAATGGTGAAGGAATGATGTACAAATACCGATTCAACTTATTAGTAATGATCGAGTGAAATCCGTCTCACTTAGAAAGAAGAGAAGGTTGGAGAGAAAGTAAAGGGCCAGTTAGGAGCGTGTGGACTATTCGGGTTTGCTTTATAGTGTTGTATTCCATAAGAGTGTTATGATGGTGAAGGAATGGTGTACAAACACCGATTCAACTTATAGCACGATTCGAGTGAAATCCGTCCTACTTAGAAAGTAAATGAGGTTGGAGAGAATGAAAAGGGCCAGTTAGGAGCGTGTATGCTTTATAGTGTTGTTATCCATAAGAATCTTATAATGGTGATGGAATGATGTACAAACACCGATTCAATTTATAAGACGATTCGAGTGAAATCCGTCCCACTTATGATGTAAATGAGGAAGGATATAAAGAAAAGGGCCATTTAGGAACGGGGGGACTATTCTGGTATGTTTTATGGTGTTGTTGTCTATAATAATGTTATAATGGTGAAGGAATGATGTACAAATACCGATTCAATTATTAGTAGTATTCGATTGAAATCCGTCCCATTTCGAAAGAAGAGAAGGTTGGAGAGAAAGTAAAGGGCTAGTTAGGTGCGTGTGGACTATTTGGGTATGCTTTATACTGTTGTTGTCCATAAGAGTCTTATAATGGTGATGGAATGGTGTACAAACACCGATTCAACTTATAGCACGATTCGAGAGAAATCCGTCCCACTTAGAAAGTAAATGAGGTTGGAGAGAATGAAAAGGGCCAGTCTGTTGCGTGTGGACTATTCTGTTATGCATTATAGTGTTGTCGTCCATAATAATGTTATAATGGTGAAGGAATGATGTACAATCACCGATTCGACTTATTGGTAGGATTCGAGTGAAATCCGTCCCACTTAGAAAGAAGAGAAGGATTGAGAGAAAGAAAAGAGCCAGTTAGGAGCGTGTGGACTAATCTGGTATCCTTTATAGTGTTGTTGTCCATAATATCCTTATAATGGTGAAGGAATGATGTACAAACACCGATTCAACTTATACCACGATTGGAGTGAAATCCATCCCACTAAAAAGTAAATGAGGTTGGAGAGAATGAAAAGGGCCTGTTAGGTGCGTGTGGACTATTCGGTTATGCATTATAGTGTTGTCGTCCATAATAGTGTTATAACGGTGAAGGAATGGTGTACAAGCACCGTTTTCACTTATTAGTTGGAGTGAAATCCGTCTCACTTAGAAAGAAGAGAAGGTTGGAGAGAAAGAAAATGGCCAGTTAGGTGCGTGTGGACTATTTGGGTATGTAGTGTTGTTGTCCATAAAAGTCTTATAATGGTGATGGAATGATGTACAAATACCGATTCAATTTACAAGATGATTCGAGTGAAATCCGTCACAATTATAAAGTAAATGAGGATGGATATAAAGAAAAGGGCCAGTTAGGGGGGGGGGGGGGGGGGACTATTCTGGTATCCTTTATAGTGTTGTTGTCCATAATAGCCTTATAATGGTGAAGGAATGATGTACAAACACCGATTCAACTTATTAGTAGTACTCGATTGAAATCCGTCCCACTTGGAAAGAAGAGAAGGTTGGATTGAAATAAAAGGGCCAGTTAGGAGCGTGTGCACTATTCGGGTAAGCTTGATAGTGTGGTTGTCCATAAGAGTCTTATAATGGTGACAGAATGTTGTACAAACACCGATTCAAGTTATAGGACGATTCGAGTGAAATCCGTCCCACTTCGAAAGTAAATGAGGTTGGAGAGTAAGAAAAGGGCCAGTTCGAGCGTGTGTGGACTATTCTGTTATGCATTATAGTGTTGTTGTCCATAATAGTCTTATGATGGTGAATGAATGATGTACAAATACCGATTCAACTTATTAGTAGTATTCGAGTGAAATCCGTCCCACTTAGAAAGAAGAGAAGGTTGGAGAGAAAGTAAAGGGCTAGTTAGGAGCGTGTGGACTATTTGGGTATGCTTTATACTGTTTTTTTTTTTTTTTTTTTTTTTTTTTGAAAAGTAAGTCAATATTATAAAAACCAGAAACGGCAAAAGCCTACAAAAAACTTGGGCATTCCCAAGGGTGGTATCCCCAAACCCACCACAACTTTAGATTTAAATTGTTAAAAGGGAGAAAATACACAAAAACCATACTATCTCTATTGCTTAACCAATAAACCAGAGAATTACATGAAACCATTGGTTTAACAATAATCATACTCCTCCAAAGCATTAGTGGTCCAGTCTTCATCAGATTGTGGACAACATTAATATGAGCCTTGAAATCCCCACATATGAACATTATCAAGATAAATGAAACAAATAGCAGAACATTTGATCCATCGTTTTCCATCATTAAACCATGTCCGTATTTGAAGAGCAATCTTGTCATTTGCACTAGCCAGGAGCACTGATAAAAGACTTCCATCACACTGAAAAACGACCATTTCAGCACTGAAATTCTGAAATCTGCACTGAAAAAACTGCATTTCAGCACTGAACCACTGAAAATACTGCATTTCAGCACTGAAAAAAACTGCATTTCAGTACTGAAACACTGAAAACTGCACTGAAAAATCTGTATTTCTGCCCTGAAACTCTGAAAAACGACCATTTCAGCACTGAAAATCTTAAATCTGCACTGAAAAAACTGCATTTCAGTACTAAACCACTGAAATTTGCACTGAAAATTCTGAATTTCAGCACTGAAAAATCTGCACTGATAAACTGCATTGTTGGCAGTCACAAAACTGCAGTTTACAAACTGCACTGAAGCACTGGACAACGACCGAAAACTGTGGTAGCCATCCGTGATGGTCTTCATAGCCATCCGACCCCCGTGAAAATCAGCCACCAACTTATAAATCTGCACAATGTAAGCAAAGGGATCAAAAGATAATGCAACATTTAAAAAATTTATCATTAAACACCTCGCACGCATTCTGAACCAAAACTTGACCCATACCCCCACCAACACTGAAACATGTTCTCTACCACTCATCCAGACAGAAATCCTGAACATAAATTCCAGGAAAACTGAGCAAAAAATAATCCCCTCACCCATTGCTAGAAACTCTATCTCCATTTTGAATATCCAACAAGTGAAACAATCTAAATTGGACAGAAGAATTTATCTCCTTAACAAGTTGTTCCTCCTTTTTAAACTCTCCAGCAAACAACCTGAGATTCCTTTCCCTCCATAAAATGTAAACACTAGCAGCCAATGATAGTTTGGTAACACAAGCCTTTAAAGTATTATTTGAACAGTGGACATTGCACGAATTTACCATCTCCACCCACTTCTTCCCAACGTGCCTCAAACCATTTTCAATAACAACCGAAGACCAAACTTGAGAAGAGAAACTGCACTCAAAAAATAGATGTTCCCTGCTTTCACACGGTAAGTCACAGAAGACACATTTTTGTTGCTGAAGCATACCATAACGGACCAATTTATCTTGTGTTTGCATCCTATTATGAATTAACGTCCATAAGATGAAAGCATGTCTTGGAATATTATTTGGGAACCATACAGTCTTGTACCATTGAACTTGAGTATCCCTGTTCCTTAACAAATTCCAAGTTGAACTAATAGAATACTTACCCCTGGTAGGCTTCCAAATCAAAGTATCAACATCATGACAATCTGGAGGGGAAAGGGTAGCAATATCATCTCTTAACTCCATTAATTTATGACTTTACAATTGTTGCTTAATCCAGAATCATACCTAATCCGATCCCCATGTTTTTCTACAATAGAATTGGGATACAACCAATCATCATGCCAAAGAAGAATATTATTGCCATTCCCAACCTTGTACTCAATGTATTGTCTAAATGTATCCCTTAGCCCCATTATCTTCTTCCATGACCAAGATCTTTTATCCGGAACCTTAAGCAGCCAGAAATTCTGGTCTTTCATGAGCTCGATCCTTGCCCACTTACTCCAGAGATTAGTGGGAATAGGCTGCAACAAGTTCCATAGCTGCTTACCAATAGCTGCCACATTCCAAGCTATCAAATCTTTTAATCCTAAGCCCCCTTCATCTTTCGGCAAACACAGATTTTGGAAGTATATAAGTAGAACTCCAAATCAGCCCCTTTCCATAAGAATTTCCTCATAATCTCATTCAGTTGCTTAAACACAGATTTTGGAAGGATATAAGTAGAACTCCAATAAACCTGAACTGAAAACAACACTGAGGCAATCAATTGTAACCTACCCGCAAAGGAAAGGAATCTGCAATTCCAAGACTGAACCCTTATAGTAATTTTCAATACTAACTCTTGACAATCAGCTGCATTAAGCTTTGAAGAAATCAGAGGAACCCCTAAATACTTGACAGGCAATTTCCCAATTGAAAAGTTGGATCCAAGGACAATATTCTCTAAAACTCTACCCCCCACCCCCGATGTAAAAATGGAGCTCTTTGAAGTATTAGGAATTAAACCTGAAAATTCACTAAACTTCCTCAAAACATCCAGCATACAATTCACTGAATTTTCACTACCCTCACAAAAGAGGAAAAGGTCATCAGCAAACATCAAATGATTTATCTCCAATCTTTTACATTTGGCATGGAACTTAAAAGAGTCATTTTTCCCCAGTTTATTCAACATCCCTGAGAGAACTTCCATACACATCACAAAAAGATAGGGTGACATAGGGTCCCCTTGCCGAAGCCCTCTTCCTCCTTTGAAAAACCCTTCAAGCGCACCATTTATATTTATAGAGAACTTAGGAGAAGAGCAACAAGCAAGAATCCAACCTCTAACTCGATCAGGCAATCCAAAACCCTTCAACACCTCACCCAAAAAATCCCAGGAGACAGAGTCATAAGCTTTGGTCAGATCAATTTTCATGGCAACTCTAGATGGAGACTCATCTTTATGGTAATGGAGTAATATCTCTTGAGCTAGCAGAACATTATCACAAATACTCCTACCCGGTACAAACCCAGATTGGTTTGCACTTATGCTCGAGTCAAGAATGGGTTTCAACCTATTAGCAATAATTTTTGCAATGCATTTATACAACACATTGCAAACTGAAATAGGCCTGAACTCCGTCACTTTAGTAGGATTATCAACTTTGGGAATAAGAGAGACGGAAGTACAGTTTATCTCAGAAAGCAATTGACCTGTAGTAAAGAAATCCATAATGGCCTCCACCACCTCATTTCCAATAACATCCCAGGCCGCCTTATAAAACACAGCATTCAAACCATCCGGCCCTGGGGCTTTGTCATCTTTTATAGCAAGGAAGGTAGCTTTGATTTCATCTCTGGTCACATCTCTATTCATGTCCATGCTTTGTTCTAGAGAAATAGGGTGTTGAATAAACTCATTCAAACCAGGGATCCTGGCCTCATCTCTCTTGGCAAAAAGGTTCTTGTAAAATCCCACAATCTCTCTACTAACATCACCTTCATCAGTAAGAACAGTGCCATCCTCTCTAGTTATGGAAACTATATTGTTTAGAGCTTTCCTCTGATTAGCAATCTTATGAAAATAGCTGGTGTTTTGATCTCCTAGCCTTAGCCATTGAATCCTAGATAACTGTCTATATAAACCTTCCTCGGCATTTGACACTTTATAAAATTGTTTAAGACAGTCCTTTTCTATTCTTTGAAATTCGTGATTACCCGGATCCAAATCCACCAAGCATTGAATGTTCAATAACTTTTTCCTAGCTTCGGACACTTGATTTGGCAATTTATCAAAGTGAGTTTTATTGAGAATTTTCAAAGCATTCTTCACTATTTTCAGTTTTTGACTTACCACAAACATTTTACTCCCAGTAACCTGGCCATTCCACGCATCTCTAACCACTTGAATAAAATTTTCATGCTTGGTTAAAAAATTGTTGAACCTAAAAGGCCTTTTAACCCTCTCCAACTCCATAGGGATTTTAACCATAATACAAGCATGATCAGAAACACCCGGAGGCAAAAAAGATAATTCAGTGGACTGAAAATAATCAATCCAAGCTGAATTCACTAAGCATCTGTCCAGCTTACTAAACACATGACCATTGGACCAAGAAAATTTGATACCATTATACTTCAAATCCATTAATCCTGCTTTGTCTAGAGCCTGACCACATTCCCTCATTTTTGCATTCCACTTGTCATCCCCACCCCATTATACTGTTGTTGTCCATAAGAGTCTTATAATGGTGATGGAATGGTGTACAAACACCGATTCAACTTATAGCACGATTCGAGTGAAATCCGTCCCACTTAGAAAGTAAATGAGGTTGGAGAGAATGAAAAGGGCCAGTCTGTTGCGTGTGGACTATTCTGTTATGCATTATAGTGTTGTCGTCCATAATAATGTTATAATGGTGAAGGAATGATGTACAATCACCGATTCGACTTATTGGTAGGATTCGAGTGAAATCCGTCCCACTTAGAAAGAAGAGAAGGATTGAGAGAAAGAAAAGAGCCAGTTAGGAGCGTGTGGACTAATCTGGTATCCTTTATAGTGTTGTTGTCCATAATATCCTTATAATGGTGAAGGAATGATGTACAAACACCGATTCAACTTATACCACGATTGGAGTGAAATCCATCCCACTAAAAAGTAAATGAGGTTGGAGAGAATGAAAAGGGCCTATTAGGTGCGTGTGGACTATTCGGTTATGCATTATAGTGTTGTCGTCCATAATAGTGTTATAACGGTGAAGGAATGGTGTACAAGCACCGTTTTCACTTATTAGTTGGATTCGAGTGAAATCCGTCCCACTTAGAAAGAAGAGAAGGTTGGAGAGAAAGAAAATGGCCAGTTAGGTGCGTGTGGACTATTTGGGTATGTAGTGTTGTTGTCCATAAAAGTCTTATAATGGTGATAGAAAGATGTACAAATACCGATTCAATTTACAAGATGATTCGAGTGAAATCCGTCACAATTATAAAGTAAATGAGGATGGATATAAAGAAAACGGCCAATTAGGAGCGAGGGGGGGGGGGATTATTCTGGTATCCTTTATAGTGTTGTTGTCCATAATAGCGTTATAATGGTGAAGGAATGATGTACAAACACCGATTCAACTTATTAGTAGTACTCGATTGAAATCCGTCCCACTTAGAAAGAAGAGAAGGTTGGATTGAAATAAAAGGGCCAGTTAGGAGCGTGTGCACTATTCGGGTATGCTTGATAGTGTGGTCGTCCATAAGAGTCTTATAATGCTGACGGAATGTTGTACAAACACCGATTCAAGTTATAGGACGATTCGAGTGAAATCCGTCCCACTTCGAAAGTAAATGAGGTTGGAGAGTAAGAAAAGGGCCAGTTCGGAGCGTGTGTGGACTATTCTGTTATGCATTATAGTGTTGTTGTCCATAATAGTCTTATGATGGTGAAGGAATGATGTACAAATACCGATTCAACTTATTAGTAGTATTCGAGTGAAATCCGTCCCACTTAAAAAGAAGAGAAGGTTGGAGAGAAAGTAAAGGGCCAGTTAGGAGCGTGTGGACTTTTGGGTATGCTTTATAGTGTTGTTGTCCATTAAAGTCCTATAATGGTGATGGAATGATGTTCAAACACCGATTCAATTTATAAGACGATTCTAGTGAAATTTGTCCCACTTAGAAAGTAAATGACGATGGATATAAAGAAAAGGGCCATTTAGGAGCGGGGGGACTATTCTGGTATGCTTTATAGTGTTGTTGTCCATAATAATGTCATAATGGTGAATGAATGATGTACAAATACCGATTCAACTTATTAGTAATGATCGAGTGAAATCCGTCTCACTTAGAAAGAAGAGAAGGTTGGAGAGAAAGTAAAGGGCCAGTTAGGAGCGTGTGGACTATTCGGGTTTGCTTTATAGTGTTGTATTCCATAAGAGTGTTATGATGGTGAAGGAATGGTGTACAAACACCGATTCAACTTATAGCACGATTCGAGTGAAATCCGTCCTACTTAGAAAGTAAATGAGGTTGGAGAGAATGAAAAGGGCCAGTTAGGAGCGTGTATGCTTTATAGTGTTGTTATCCATAAGAATCTTATAATGGTGATTGTAAATAGTGAAAATTACAGGCCCAGGTCCATGTATTAGGCCCAAAGAATATTGAGCCCATGTAGTATGTGAATAATAAATAGCCCATATATTGTACCCACCAAATACACGTGGGACCATCAACGTGGGTCCATTCCCTTGAAAAATGGATCAACAACCCACTACCAAAAAGAGAGTGGGTAGTTATTAAGAAAGTGGGTCATGACCCCATGAACTTAGGCCATGACCCAAGAGCATAAAAATGTATAAATATGGTCATTTGAGGCTAAATAAGATATTCTTTGATGTGAGTGAAATTTGACACTTACATTTGGCGCCGTCTGTGGGAAACGATTATATATTTTTCCACTTGCAAGTTTTATTTTTACAAAAAAAAAAATGGTGTCCACACGGTTAACAAACAATGAAAGCAGATTCGAAGAAGTCATGAGGAGGTTGGAGGCTGTAGAACAGAGGAACGCGGCCCTCGAGCAGCAGAATGCCGAATTGCTCCATCGAGTGACTCGGGGCCCATTTCCTCTCCAAAATTCCGACCCAGCAGAATGCGCAGATGAGCCAGAGCACTTCAACTCTCGTCACGAGAAAGATGCATATGCTGCCAGAGGAGATAAAGTCCCGAGGGAAGAAGAAGAATCCTCTCACCCCACTACAGGAGGAATGCCAAAGACGCAGGTCCCGACCCAGAACGGCCTGCACGAAATGGCTGCCAAAATCCAGAGAGAAGTAATGAAAGATTTGAAATTGCAAACCCCTGACGATCTGGCGATCCACGCGACAACGGATATGACTCAGTCTCCGTTCACAGAAGAAATTGAAGCAGTAGAATTCCCGAAGAAGTTTGTACTGCCAACTTTTATGCTGTATGATGGTACGAAAGACCCACTTGATCACATCTACCAGGTGCAGACCAAAATGACTGTTTACGGGAGAAACCAAGCGCTCTTGTGCAAAGTCTTTTCAACCAGTCTGACGGAGGCACCACTTCTGTGGTTCAGGAAGCAGACGCCTGGATCCATCAGCAGTTGGAATGACCTCTGCAGACGCTTTATCGGTCAATACTTCAGCAACCGGAGGCAGAGGAAAACGATATCAAGCCTTTTCACCATGACCCAAGAAAAAGGAGAAAGCCTCAAGAATTTCTTATCCAGATTCAACGTCGAAATGTCTTCTATCGACGATTGCGATCAGTTGTCAGCGGTAGAAGCATTCCGTATGGCGGTCATCCCTGGCACGAAATTCCATTCTTCACTAGTGAAAAGACCCCCTGTCAACATTGGTGAACTCAACTCCAGAGCACAAGGGTATCTCAGAATAGAAGAGGAGGAAGCTGTCAGATACAGAAGAGCCTCTCTGGTAACGGTAGAGGCAAAATCCAAAGAAAGGATGAGGGATCAGAGGCCTCAACGACAAGATCCACCTCGACAAACCTCATCATCCAGAAATTCAGACAAGCGTCAACGAACGGAAGAAAGAACTACTCCGCTCAAAACCAGCCTGGGAAAGCTCTTCCAAGAAAACAAAAACAAAGGTATTTTCAGACCGCCTCCACCGATGAGACAGCCGATGGAGCAAAGGGATATGACCAAGCACTGTGCCTTTCACAGCGAGTATGGTCATCATACAAATGACTGCAGAAACCTCCGAAGGCAGGTGGAGGCAATGATCGCCAAAGGAGAGCTTGCAGATTACGTAATAAGGGATCAACCGAGACCAGACAAACCGCACACGACACAGCCGAACAGCACCACATCAGGGCAACCGGTGAGGATTATCCACATGATCCAAGGGGGTGAAGAGGCGTTGGAGGCCGAAGGAAGCAGAAGGTCAAAGCTAAGAAAAGCACACAAACTCAGGCGAGTCGGGGAAGTCTGCCAGACAACCCTCCTTCAGGGAGAATCGAAGATCATGTTCTCAAAAGCTGACATGCAGAATATTCAGATGCCTCACGAAGACCCTCTGGTAATCACTCTTCTGGTAGCTAATTGTCTGATCAAACGCGTAATGATTGACCCAGGAAGCAGCACCAATATCATGACAAAATGGGCCTTCGACAAAATCGGAATTGATGTATCACAGCTTCACCCGGCTCGGATTCCTTTGGCCGGCTTTGACGGACGACGCGTAGAGCCAATAGGCGTAGTCCATTTGTTGGTATCAGCAGCACGCCGAACCCTGAGAGAAGCCTTCATCGTGGTGGACGTCAAGCCATCGTACAATCTGCTGATGGGACGGGGGTGGATCCATCGGATGCAAGGTGTTCCTTCGACACTCCATCAGGTCATGCGTTGTCTTGACCCGAATGGAGTGGACGTGACAGATATTCCTGGAGACCAAGTAGCAGCGAAGGAATGCTACTCAGTATGCATGAAGGACCTGAACCAGAGAAATAAACAAGCGTTGGAAGCTCCAGAAGAGTCCCTGTACAACGAGAAATAGCAATTACAGTCAGACCCTACCTCAGAGGGTCAGGAGACTCAGTCAACAACGGAACCACTGGAAGAGGTGGAAATTTGTCAGACGGATCACACCAGGGTCACGTTCATCGGATCATATCTCCAGAAAGAAGAAAAGGACAGGCTGATTCATTTCCTCAAAACAAATTCAGACGTGTTCGCCTGGTCTCATCTCGACATGCCGGGCATCGATCCTTTGGTCACTCAGCATAACCTGAATGTTGATCCAAATGTCAGACCGGTAAGGCAGAAGCAGAGGAGGTTCGGGATAGAAAGGAACCAGATCATATCCGAAGAAGTGGGAAAGCTGCTAGAAGCTGGATTCATAAGGGAAGTGAAGTACCCATCATGGTTATCAAACGTGGTGGTAGTCAGAAAGAAGAATGGGAAATGGAGAGTCTGCGTTGACTTCACAAACTTAAACAAGGCCTGCCCGAAGGATTGCTTCCCTCTGCCGAAAATTGATCAGATGGTAGATGCCACCTCGGGATATGAAAGGCTCTCTTTTCTTGATGCATACTCCGGCTATAACCAGATTCCGATGAGCAAGGCTGATGAGGAGAAAACAACCTTCATTACCGAAGAAGGTACGTACTGTTATAAAGTAATGCCTTTCGGACTTTAAAATGCAGGTGCCACCTATCAAAGGCTTGTCAGAGGAATATTCAAAGGTCAGATGGGCAAAACGGTTGAAGCCTACATAGATGACACGGTGGTGAAAAGCAGGAGGAAAGGCGATCATCTCAAGCACTTGGAAGAAGTGTTCGATGCACTCCGAAGGTACAAGATGAAGCTCAATCCAGCCAAGTGTTCTTTCGGAGTCTCATCCGGACAGTTCCTCGGACATATAGTCAACCGAAGAGGAATCGAAGCCAGCCCATCGCAAGTCAAGACTCTAGTAAGCTGCGAAGAGCCAAAAACGCAAAAGGAGGTCCAAATTCTGACAGGAAGGGTAGCCGCCCTGAGCAGGTTCGTATCCCGACTGACAGACCGATGCAGACCATTTTTCCAGGCAATTAAAAGCGGAAAAGGAAACATATGGGGGCCAGAACAGGCAGAGGCCCTCCAGAAGTTGAAACAGTATCTCCAAAGTCCACCGATCCTCGCCTCACCAAATCCAGGAGAACCATTGCATCTGTACCTCGCCATGTCAACAACCTCAACCAGCGCAGCGCTAATAAAAGATGACAAAAAGTGCCAGAAACCAGTCTTCTTCAGCAGCAAGTCCCTATCTGATGCGGAAACCAGATACACCATGGCGGAGCGAGCTGTTCTTTCTCTAATCAACGCAAAGAGACGACTGAGGCACTATTTCGAAACTCATCCAATCGTGGTGCCAACTACCATGCCGATGAGATCTATCATGTCCAAACCCGATCTGACTGGAAGAATAACCAGATTGGTGTTGGAACTCGGGACATTTGACATTACGTATGTGCCACGAACAGCTATCAAAGGTCAAGCCTTAGCTGATTTTCTCCTAGAAGCAGAGCCAGAGTCCATCCTCCAAGATCCAGATGAACCCGAATGGACTCTCTATGTAGACGGATCAGTTGGTTCAGCTGGCTCGGGAATTGGGCTCGAAATTATAACACCAGATGGGACCCGAATCCAGCAGTCAGTGCGTCTGGAGTTCCCCGCCACCAATAACGAAGCAGAGTACGAGGCACTCCTAGCTGGGCTGCGACTAGCTCAGAGCCTCCGTATTAAGAAGCTCCGTATTTTCAGTGACTCACAGCTGGTGGTGAAACAAGTTCAAGACGAGTACGACGCAGGAGAAAAGCTGCAGCCCTATAAGAAGTTGGCTCAGATGGAGCTAGACAGACTGGAGCAGTATTCCCTCAGTCAGATCCCAAGGGAGGAAAATGAAAATGCGGATCGATTGGCCAACATGGCTTCAATCAACGATCAAGACCTGACCAGAATCACCCCGATCGACTATCTTGATGTCCCAAGCATCCATCAGTCAGATGTGGTGTGCGCAATACCTTGGGAGCCGAGCTGGATGGACCCCATAGCAGAATACCTCAGAAATGGTACACTCCCTGATGATAAAACAGAGGCTCGGAAAATCCGTATGAAGTCGGCCAGGTATGCCTTGCTACACGGCCAGCTGTATAGAAGATCTTTTGGTGGACCCTACCTTCGATGCCTCACACCTTCAGAGGCATCGGCCGTAATGAAAGAAATCCATGAAGGGTCATGCGGAAATCACTCGGGGGGACGAGCTTTGGCCCATAAAGTACTAAGCCAAGGATATTTCTGGCCTTATCTTTCCCACGATACTGAAGCCTTTGTCAGAAGGTGCCGAAAGTGTCAGTTCCATGGGGATTTCATCCATCCGCCACCAGAACTGCTTAACCCCATATTCAGCCCACACCCATTTGCACAATGGGGGATTGATGCAGTTGGACCACTTCCCATGGCCCTCAGATCAGTGAATCAAGCACTGATAGCAACTGATTATTTCACCAAGTGGGTCGAGGCAGAAGCTTATTCCAGCATCACTCATAGGCACGTGATCAAATTCATATGGACCAATATCATCTGCAGGTTCGGAGTACCGAGGGCGATAGTGATTGACAACGGATTAAATCTGGATAATCAATGGACCAGACAATTCTGTAAAGAACATGGGATCCAGTTGAGAACGTCATCGGTCGCATACCCTCAAGGAAATGGCCAGGCCGAAAGATCCAACAGAACCATATTGAATACCCTAAAGAAGAAGCTAGAAGAGCATAAGGGAGTGTGGCCAGACAAACTTCCAGAGGTACTGTGGTCTTACAGAACAACATCAAGAATCCCTACAGGAGAAACACCATTCTCAATGGCGTATGGGACAGAAGCAGTCATTCCAACAGAACAAACAGTGCCAACAGCCAGGACAGAGCTGTATCAGGAAGAACTGAACGACCAACAGCTGGTTGATGGACTCGATCTGCTCGAAGAGAAGCGAGAACAAGCTGCCATCAGGCTAGCAGCCTACCATCAGAGGGTCAGGAACACCTTCAACAAAAAAGTCAAAAGACGAGAATTCCAGGTGGGCGATATGGTACTACGAAAGAAGATCGGGCTAATCGGAAAACTCAGGGAAAATTGGGAAGGACCATACACAGTCACAGAGGTCATAGGACGTGGGGCTTACCGCCTCAGGAAAAGTGACGGCAATATGGAACCCAATTCACAGAATGCCTCACGACTGAAGAGGTATTATCCCTGATATTTATTTCGTTCTCAGAATAATTAAACAGAGGCATCTGAGCCCAGCTTTATCTCTCTAAAATTTCCATTTTAGTTGTCCTGACTCAGTCAGATATTGTTATCTTTGTAATTTCACGGTTATAATAAAAAGATGGTCATCCTTCTTGCAAACAGATAGCCAAAAATTAATCAATCCTAAGTAGTGAGATGACAGAGGCTCATATGCCTGACTCACTCTTTCAGAGGAATAAGTTTACAAAATAATTCCTAATTAGTGAGGTGCCAGAGGCTTATATGCCTGACTCACTCTTTCAGAGGAACAAATTCTAGAAGGTGACAGAGGCTCATATGCCTGACTCACTCTTTCAGAGGAATAAGTTTACAAAATAATTCCTAATTAGTGAGGTGCCAGAGGCTTATATGCCTGACTCACTCTTTCAGAGGAACAAATTCTAGAAAGTGACAGAGGCTCATATGCCTGACTCACTCTTTCAGAGGAATAAGTTTAAGGAATAATTCCTAATTAGTGAAATGACAGAGGCTTACAAGCCTGACTCACTCCCAGAGGAATAAAATTAAAATATTTCCTAAGTGGCGAAATGACAGAGGCTTACAAGCCTGATTCACTCCCAGAGGAATAAAATTAAAATATTTTCAAGTAATGAGATGACAGAGGCTCATAAGCCTGATTCACGATAAAAATTGCCTGACTCGTACCATAGGAAAGTGCAGTTTCCATTAAATAAAGCAAAAAATTGCCGTTTTGTATTACAAAATTGCCTGAAAGGCATGTTACAAAATACAGCACTACAAAAGGAATACGGAGTGACCTAAGCTTGGCCTGAACCACTAAAATCTTTTCCTAAGGTATCCACATGTGTGGTCGGAGGGAAGAATTCTATGGAGGGGTTGAGAGGGTCAGCAGGGAGATATCCCTGAAGGAATTCTGTGAAAAGATTCTGAGCATGACTAGGCTCGGGGCTGGAATATGGCCTCTGCACCCCTAACACCTTATCCATGGCATCAGGATCTTTGATCTTCCTCCTTGCTGGATCCTTCTCTCCAACAACAAAGACCTTCCTCCAGAATTCACCAGCTACAATCCTGTTCATCTGAGAATAGTGCTGGTGCATGTCAAGCCCTCCTTTCTTACACATCTCCAGGGCTGACTGAGAGATGCCGAATCGGTGTTGAAGAGCCTCATGGTCAGATGCCAGCTTCTCCTTCTCACTGGTCAACCTGGCATTTTGCTCTTTTGTTTGAGCCAGTTCCTCTTCCAATTGGGCAACCCTGGATGGGAGGTCCCCTAGCTGAGCTTTCAGTTTTTTCTCCTGATCGTCCTTCTCATCTAGGTCAGCTCTCAGGCGTTCAAGCTCCTTCACGCCCTCCTCGTGGGAAAGACATAACGCATTGACGCTGAAGAGAGCCTAAGAAGAAAAATTCAAGGCAAAATGGGTCAGCAATGTGGGTCAGTAATGTATACAAAAGTAGGAATAACATGGAATCAAGCAAATACGTACCCCCAATAACAACCCCGGAGTTTTGCGCACAAGGCGGTCAGGGTCAGCATGCCTCTGTGCCTCGAGCTCCTCCGACGTCCAGAGCGTCTGCGCCCGTGTTATCATGGCGGACATAGGAGTAAGGCTGGAGGTGGATTGGTCAGAAGAAGCAGAACTCTTCTCCTTACCCTTATGCTTCCTCTTCTTACTGGGCCTTTCTTCCCCCGTCGGTCTGGTTCGGGCGGAAGAAGGTTGAAGCAGCTCAGGGATGGTGGTCTGCACAAGTGCAGACCCGGAAGCATCGCCCGCCGGGTTGACATTCGCAGCCTGAAGACTAGAATCCAGAGGCACTTGCCCTTGATCGGTCGAAGGAGCAGCCATCTCCTCCATGTCATCATCATCATCCTCAATCACTGGTCTGATCGGATCCATAATGATCTTGTACTTGGCTCCTAACCTGGATATACCCTGCAAATTGGCAGGAGTAAGCAGGTCAGTGCATGATAAACGGTCCGACCAGACCTTGGATTTTAACAAAGAAATACGGGCTTCTACATCCTGAGCCACTATCTCTGTATCCCTATAACCTAAAGACTTATAAACAAAATCCGCCCTGAGCTGGTCGCATCCGGAACAGAGGCAGGATTCCTTATGGATAAAAGAAAAGGGAAGAAGGGCTAAATGCTTGAAAACACATGGGATCGGCCATCTCCTAGAATAGGGGTAAAACCAAGCCCCCTTCACCAAAACCATCTTCTCCTTCCAGTACTTCTCTGTTTTCTCAGTCCCCTGGCAGATCGCCCGACCCTTGAATGGGTAGAAGTTGTACCTCCCTTCACAGTCTTTCAGACCCACAATCTTGTAGCTGAGCAGAAGATATGCCAGACCCAAGGATAGCCTTTTCTTTCTGTTGATCAGGATTAACATGGAAATTATCCTGAAGAAGTTTGGGTTGACTTGCAGAGGGGCTATTCCTAGGGTGAAGAAAATAAAATGAAAAAGAGGATGGAGAGGAAATCGAAGCATTTTTATCTGAAGGGCCGACAACAACACCTCGTCCGGACCCACTCCGTCGCCCAATCTGAAGTTGAAAGAAGGATCGTACTCCATCAAGATCACCTCTTTTGGGATCCTACAATCCCTCCTCAGACTTTTAAGGTTCACAGATTTTCTTTTGTGAGCTTCAAGTGGTTCTGCCACGAAGGGAGCTGGTTCGGTGGAGGATCCAACGGGAGCACCTCCAGGAGCATCGGTCCCAACCGGGTCGGATATTACGGGAATTCCAATCGGAATTACATCAGCAATATTTGCCTGGTTGTTTATCTCCGAAACAGCTGCTCCCAAGCCAGATTGGTCCGGACGACTTGGTATGGACAAAGAAGGAGGAGAAGATGAAGAAGATGGATTTGCAGAAGGGGGGCTCGGAACCTCAGATCCTCCATATTCTTGATGGGTCGTCTCTTCGGTAGATCTTGTGGCGCTACTATCAGACATGATGAGAATGACAAACTTACACAGATAACCGGCGAGAAGAAAGAAGAACCTCCGGTAATCAAAGTACAATCGGCGGTCAAAGCTTGAACACTGCTAAAGATTGCTTGCAAGATTTGAAAGCGATGAAGAGTGAAAATGAGATCACACAAGGGTTTATATACGCACTGCATATCAACAGACACCGTTAAGGCTGAAGAGATGCGTCGATTCCCTATGCCTCGAGTACAGCGAACCGGCGGCTGCCATCATGAACTTCGAAAACACACGTCTCTCCACAATAATGACACTGACGTCATCAACAAAACGGCTGGCATCAATCAATTCAAATAAATTCGGGCCAAGCCCACGAATCGTATGCCCGACCCGAATGGGGCTAGTGTAAATAGTGAAAATTACAGGCCCAGGTCCATGTATTAGGCCCAAAGAATATTGAGCCCATATAGTATGTGAATAATAAATAGCCCATATATTGTACCCACCAAATACACGTGGGACCATCAACGTGGGTCCATTCCCTTGAAAAATGGATCAACAACCCACTACCAAAAAGAGAGTGGATAGTTATTAAGAAAGTGGGTCATGACCCCATGAACTTAGGCCATGACCCAAGAGCATAAAAATGTATAAATATGGTCATTTGAGGCTAAATAAGATATTCTTTGATGTGAGTGAAATTTGACACTTACAGTGATGGAATGATGTATAAACACCGATTCAATTTATAAGACGATTCGAGTGAAATCCGTTCCACTTATGAAGTAAATGAGGAAGGATATAAAGAAAAGGGCCATTTAGGAACGGGGGGACTATTCTGGTATGTTTTATGGTGTTGTTGTCCATAATAATGTTATAATGGTGAAGGAATGATGTACAAATACTGATTCAATTATTAGTAGTATTCGATTGAAATCCGTCCCATTTCGAAAGAAGAGAAGGTTGGAGAGAAAGTAAAGGGCTAGTTAGGAGCGTGTGGACTATTTGGGTATGCTTTATACTGTTGTTGTCCATAAGAGTCTTATAATGGTGATGGAATGGTGTACAAACACCGATTCAACTTATAGCACGATTCGAGTGAAATCCGTCCCACTTAGAAAGTAAATGAGGTTGGAGAGAATGAAAAGGGCCAGTCTGTTGCGTGTGGACTATTCTGTTATGCATTATAGTGTTGTCGTCCATAATAATGTTATAATGGTGAAGGAATGATGTACAATCACCGATTCGACTTATTGGTAGGATTCGAGTGAAATCCATCCCACTTAGAAAGAAGAGAAGGATGGAGAGAAAGAAAAGAGCCAGTTAGGAGCGTGTGGACTATTCGGGTTTGCTTTATAGTGTTGTATTCCACAAGAGTGTTATAATGGTGAAGGAATGATGTACAAACACCGATTCAACTTATACCACGATTGGAGTGAAATCCATCCCACTAAAAAGTAAATGAGGTTGGAGAGAATGAAAAGGGCCTGTTAGGTGCGTGTGGACTATTCTGTTATGCATTATAGTGTTGTCGTCCATAATAGTGTTATAACGGTGAAGGAATGGTGTACAAGCACCGTTTTCACTTATTAGTTGGATTCGAGTGAAATCCGTCCCACTTAGAAAGAAGAGAAGGTTGGAGAGAAAGAAAATGGCCAGTTAGGTGCGTGTGGACTATTTGGGTATGTAGTGTTGTTGTCCATAAAAGTCTTATAATGGTGATGGAATGATGTAAAAATACCGATTCAATTTACAAGATGATTCGTGTGAAATCCGTCACAATTATAAAGTAAATGAGGATGGATATAAAGAAAAGGGCCAGTTAGGAGCGGGGGGGGGGGGGGGGAGGATTATTCTGGTATCCTTTATAGTGTTGTTGTCCATAATAGCGTTATAATGGTGAAGGAATGATGTACAAACACCGATTCAACTTATTAGTAGTACTCGATTGAAATCCGTCCCACTTAGAAAGAAGAGAAGGTTGGATTGAAATAAAAGGGCCAGTTAGGGGTATGCCCCATGAATCTTGTAAGGCTTTGCCTTTTCTCTTTTTTTTTTATAAAATGCTTACCTTTCAAAAAATAAAAAGGGCCAGTTAGGAGCGTGTGCACTATTCGGGTATGCTTGATAGTGTGGTCGTCCATAAGAGTCTTATAATGGTGACGGAATGTTGTACAAATACGGATTCAAGTTATAGGACGATTCGAGTGAAATCCGTCCCACTTCGAAAGTAAATGAGGTTGGAGAGTAAGAAAAGGGCCAGTTCGGAGCGTGTGTGGACTATTCTGTTATGCATTATAGTGTTGTTGTCCATAATAGTCCTATGATGGCGAAGGAATGATGTACAAATACCGATTCAACTTATTAATAGTATTCGAGTGAAATCCGTCCCACTTAGAAAGAAGAGAAGGTTGGAGAGAAAGTAAAGGGCCAGTTAGGAGCGTGTGGACTTTTGGGTATGCTTTATAGTGTTGTTGTCCATTAAAGTCCTATGATGGTGATGGAATGATGTTCAAACACCGATTCAATTTATAAGACGATTCTAGTGAAATTTGTCCCACTTATAAATTAAATGACGAAGGATATAAAGAAAAGGGCCATTTAGGAGCGGGGGGACTATTCTGGTATGCTTTATAGTGTTGTTGTCCATAATAATGTTATAATGGTGAAGGAATGATGTACAAATACCGATTCAACTTATTAGTAATGATCTAGTGAAATCCGTCTCACTTAGAAAGAAGAGAAGGTTGGAGAGAAAGTAAAGGGCCAGTTAGGAGCGTGTGGACTATTCGGGTTTGCTTTATAGTGTTGTATTCCATAAGAGTGTTATGATGGTGAAGGAATGGTGTACAAACACCGATTCAACTTATAGCACGATTCGAGTGAAATCCGTCCTACTTAGAAAGTAAATGAGGTTGGAGAGAATGAAAAGGGCCAGTTAGGAGTGTGTATGCTTTATAGTGTTGTTATCCATAATAATCTTATAATGGTGATGGAATGATGTACAAACACCGATTCAATTTATAAGACGATTCGAGTGAAATCCGTCCCACTTATGAAGTAAATGAGGAAGGATATAAAGAAAAGGGCCATTTAGGAACGGGGGGACTATTCTGGTATGTTTTATGGTGTTGTTGTCCATAATAATGTTATAATGGCGAAGGAATGATGTACAAATACCGATTCAATTATTAGTAGTATTCGATTGAAATCCGTCCCATTTCGAAAGAAGAGAAGCTTGGAGAGAAAGTAAAGGGCTAGTTAGGAGCGTGTGGACTATTTGGGTATGCTTTATACTGTTGTTGTCCATGGGAGCCTTATAATGGTGATGGAATGGTGTACAAACACCGATTCAACTTATAGCACGATTCGAGTGAAATCCGTCCCACTTAGAAAGTAAATGAGGTTGGAGAGAATGAAAAGGTCCAGTCTGTTGCGTGTGGACTATTCTGTTATGCATTATAGTGTTGTCGTCCATAATAATGTTATAATGGTGAAGGAATGATGTACAATCACCGATTCGACTTATTGGTAGGATTCGAGTGAAATCCGTCCCACTTAGAAAGAAGAGAAGGATGGAGAGAAAGAAAAGAGCCAGTTAGGAGCGTGTGGACTATTCGGGTTTGCTTTATAGTGTTGTATTCCACAAGAGTGTTATAATGGTGAAGGAATGATGTACAAACACCGATTCAACTTATAGCACGATTGGAGTGAAATCCATCCCACTAAAAAGTAAATGAGGTTGGAGAGAACGAAAAGGGCCTGTTAGGTGCGTGTGCACTATTCTGTTATGCATTATAGTGTTGTCGTCCATAATAGTGTTATAACGGTGAAGGAATGGTGTACAAGCACCGTTTTCACTTATTAGTTGGATTCGAGTGAAATCCGTCCCACTTAGAAAGAAGAGAAGGTTGGAGAGAAAGAAAATGGCCAGTTAGGTGCGTGTGGACTATTTGGGTATGTAGTGTTGTTGTCCATAAAAGTCTTATAATGGTAATGGAATGATGTACAAATACCGATTCAATTTACAAGATGATTCGAGTGAAATCCGTCACAATTATAAAGTAAATGAGGATGGATATAAAGAAAAGGGCCAGTTAGGAGCGGGGGGGGGGGGGGGGGGGGGGGACTATTCTGGTATCCTTTATAGTGTTGTTGTCCATAATAGCCTTATAATGGTGAAGGAATGATGTACAAACACCGATTCAACTTATTAGTAGTACTCGATTGAAATCCGTCCCACTTAGAAAGAAGAGAAGGTTGGATTGAAATAAAAGGGCCAGTTAGGAGCGTGTGCACTATTCGGGTAAGCTTGATAGTGTGGTTATCCATAAGAGTCTTATAATGGTGACGGAATGTTGTACAAACACCGATTCAAGTTATAGGACGATTCGAGTGAAATCCGTCCCACTTCGAAAGTAAATGAGGTTGGAGAGTAAGAAAAGGGCCAGTTCGGAGCGTGTGTGGACTATTCTGTTATGCATTATAGTGTTGTTGTCCATAATAGTCTTATGATGGTGAATGAATGATGTACAAATACCGATTCAACTTATTAGTAGTATTCGAGTGAAATCCGTCCCACTTAGAAAGAAGAGAAGGTTGGAGAGAAAGTAAAGGGCTAGTTAGGAGCGTGTGGACTATTTGGGTATGCTTTATACTATTTTTTTTTTTTTTTTTTTTTTTTTTTTTGAAAAGTAAGTCAATATTATAAAAACCAGAAACGGCAAAAGCCTACAAAAAACTTGGGCATTCCCAAGGGTGGTATCCCCAAACCCACCACAACTTTAGATTTAAATTGTTAAAAGGGAGAAAAGACACAAAAACCATACTATCTCTATTGCTTAACCAATAAACCAGAGAATTACATGAAACCATTGGTTTAACAATAATCATACTCCTCCAAAGCATTAGTGGTCCAGTCTTCATCAGATTGTGGACAACATTAATATGAGCCTTGAAATCCCCACATATGAACATTATCAAGATAAATGAAACAAATAGCAGAACATTTGATCCATCGTTTTCCATCATTAAACCATGTCCGGATTTGAAGAGCAATCTTGTCATTTGCACTAGCCAGGAGCACTGATAAGAGACTTCCATCACACTGAAAAACGACCATTTCAGCACTGAAATTCTGAAATCTGCACTGAAAAAACTGCATTTCAGCACTGAACCACTGAAAATACTGCATTTCAGCACTGAAAAAAACTGCATTTCAGTACTGAAACACTGAAAACTGCACTGAAAAATCTGTATTTCTGCCCTGAAACTCTGAAAAACGACCATTTCAGCACTGAAAATCTTAAATCTGCACTGAAAAAACTGCATTTCAGTACTAAACCACTGAAATTTGCACTGAAAATTCTGAATTTCAGCACTGAAAAATCTGCACTGATAAACTGCATTGTTGGCAGTCACAAAACTGCAGTTTACAAACTGCACTGAAGCACTGGACAACGACCGAAAACTGTGGTAGCCATCCGTGATGGTCTTCATAGCCATCCGACCCCCGTGAAAATCAGCCACCAACTTATAAATCTGCACAATGTAAGCAAAGGGATCAAAAGATAATGCAACATTTAAAAAATTTATCATTAAACACCTCGCACGCATTCTGAACCAAAACTTGACCCATACCCCCACCAACACTGAAACATGTTCTCTACCACTCATCCAGACAGAAATCCTGAACATAAATTCCAGGAAAACTGAGCAAAAAATAATCCCCTCACCCATTGCTAGAAACTCTATCTCCATTTTGAATATCCAACAAGTGAAACAATCTAAATTGGACAGAAGAATTTATCTCCTTAACAAGTTGTTCCTCCTTTTTAAACTCTCCAGCAAACAACCTGAGATTCCTTTCCCTCCATAAAATGTAAACACTAGCAGCCAATGATAATTTGGTAACACAAGCCTTTAAAGTATTATTTGAACAGTGGACATTGCACCAATTTACCATCTCCACCCACTTCTTCCCAACGTGCCTCAAACCATTTTCAATAACAACCGAAGACCAAACTTGAGAAGAGAAACTGCACTCAAAAAATAGATGTTCCCTGCTTTCACACGGTAAGTCACATAAGACACATTTTTGTTGCTGAAGCATACCATAACGGACCAATTTATCTTGTGTTTGCATCCTATTATGAATTAACGTCCATAAGATGAAAGCATGTCTTGGAATATTATTTGGGAACCAGACAGTCTTGTACCATTGAACTTGAGTATCCCTGTTCCTTAACAAATTCCAAGTTGAACTAATAGAATACTTACCCCTGGTAGGCTTCCAAATCAAAGTATCAACATCATGACAATCTGGAGGGGGAAGGGTAGCAATATCATCTCTTAACTCCATTAATTTATGAGAGTTTGCAAAAGGTGGAAACCATTGCCCATTTCTAATTATAGCATTGACTTTACAATTGTTGCTTAATCCAGAATCATACCTAATCCGATCCCCATGTTTTTCTACAATAGAATTGGGATACAACCAATCATCATGCCAAAGAAGAATATTATTGCCATTCCCAACCTTGTACTCAATGTATTGTCTAAATGTATCCCTTAGCCCCATTATCTTCTTCCATGACCAAGATCTTTTATCCGGAACCTTAAGCAGCCAGAAATTCTGGTCTTTCATGAGCTCGATCCTTGCCCACTTACTCCAGAGATTAGTGGGAATAGGCTGCAACAAGTTCCATAGCTGCTTACCAATAGCTGCCACATTCCAAGCTATCAAATCTTTTAATCCTAAGCCCCCTTCATCTTTCGGCAAACACACTTTAGTCCATGCCAACTTCTCACCACCACTCTTCAAATCAGCCCCTTTCCATAAGAATTTCCTCATAATCTCATTCAGTTGCTTAAACACAGATTTTGGAAGGATATAAGTAGAACTCCAATAAACCTGAACTGAAAACAACACTGAGGCAATCAATTGTAACCTACCCGCAAAGGAAAAGAATCTGCAATTCCAAGACTGAACCCTTATAGTAATTTTCAATACTAACTCTTGACAATCAGCTGCATTAAGCTTTGAAGAAATCAGAGGAATCCCTAAATACTTGACAGGCAATTTCCCAATTGAAAAGTTGGATCCAAGGACAATATTCTCTAAAACTCTACCCCCCACCCCCGATGTAAAAATGGAGCTCTTTGAAGTATTAGGAATTAAACCTGAAAATTCACTAAACTTCCTCAAAACATCCAGCATACAATTCACTGAATTTTCACTACCCTCACAAAAGAGGAAAAGGTCATCAGCAAACATCAAATGATTTATCTCCAATCTTTTACATTTGGCATGGAACTTAAAAGAGTCATTTTTCCCCAGTTTATTCAACATCCCTGAGAGAACTTCCATACACATCACAAAAAGATAGGGTGACATAGGGTCCCCTTGTCGAAGCCCTCTTCCTCCTTTGAAAAACCCTTCAAGCGCACCATTTATATTTATAGAGAACTTAGGAGAAGAGCAACAAGCAAGAATCCAACCTCTAACTCGATCAGGCAATCCAAAACCCTTCAACACCTCACCCAAAAAATCCCAGGAGACAGAGTCATAAGCTTTGGTCAGATCAATTTTCATGGCAACTCTAGATGGAGACTCATCTTTATGGTAATGGAGTAATATCTCTTGAGCTAGCAGAACATTATCACAAATACTCCTACCCGGTACAAACCCAGATTGGTTTGCACTTATGCTCGAGTCAAGAATGGGTTTCAACCTATTAGCAATAATTTTTGCAATGCATTTATACAACACATTGCAAACTGAAATAGGCCTGAACTCCGTCACTTTAGTAGGATTATCAACTTTGGGAATAAGAGAGAGGGAAGTACAGTTTATCTCAGAAAGCAATTGACCTGTAGTAAAGAAATCCATAATGGCCTCCACCACCTCATTTCCAATAACATCCCAGGCCGCCTTATAAAACACAGCATTCAAACCATCCGGCCCTGGGGCTTTGTCATCTTTTATAGCAAGGAAGGTAGCTTTGATTTCATCTCTGGTCACATCTCTATTCATGTCCATGCTTTGTTCTAGAGAAATAGGGTGTTGAATAAACTCATTCAAACCAGGGATCCTGGCCTCATCTCTCTTGGCAAAAAGGTTCTTGTAAAATCCCACAATCTCTCTACTAACATCACCTTTATCAGTAAGAACAGTGCCATCCTCTCTAGTTATGGAAACTATATTGTTTAGAGCTTTCCTCTGATTAGCAATCTTATGAAAATAGCTGGTGTTTTGATCTCCTAGCCTTAGCCATTGAATCCTAGATAACTGTCTATATAAACCTTCCTCGGCATTTGACACTTTATAAAATTGTTTAAGACAGTCCTTTTCTATTCTTTGAAATTCGTGATTACCCGGATCCAAATCCACCAAGCATTGAATGTTCAATAACTTTTTCCTAGCTTCGGACACTTGATTTGGCAATTTATCAAAGTGAGTTTTATTAAGAATTTTCAAAGCATTCTTCACTATTTTCAGTTTTTGACTTACCACAAACATTTTACTCCCAGTAACCTGGCCATTCCACGCATCTCTAACCACTTGAATAAAATTTTCATGCTTGGTTAAAAAATTGTTGAACCTAAAAGGCCTTTTAACCCTCTCCAACTCCATAGGGATTTTAACCATAATACAAGCATGATCAGAAACACCCGGAGGCAAAAAAGATAATTCAGTGGACTGAAAATAATCAATCCAAGCTGAATTCACTAAGCATCTGTCCAGCTTACTAAACACATGACCATTGGACCAAGAAAATTTGATACCATTATACTTCAAATCCATTAATCCTGCTTTGTCTAGAGCCTGACCACATTCCCTCATTTTTGCATTCCACTTGTCATCCCCACCCCATTATACTGTTGTTGTCCATAAGAGTCTTATAATGGTGATGGAATGGTGTACAAACACCGATTCAACTTATAGCACGATTCGAGTGAAATCCGTCCCACTTAGAAAGTAAATGAGGTTGGAGAGAATGGAAAGGGCCAGTCTGTTGCGTGTGGACTATTCTGTTATGCATTATAGTGTTGTCGTCCATAATAATGTTATAATGGTGAAGGAATGATGTACAATCACCGATTCGACTTATTGGTAGGATTCGAGTGAAATCCGTCCCACTTAGAAAGAAGAGAAGGATTGAGAGAAAGAAAAGAGCCAGTTAGGAGCGTGTGGACTAATCTGGTATCCTTTATAGTGTTGTTGTCCATAATATCCTTATAATGGTGAAGGAATGATGTACAAACACCGATTCAACTTATACCACGATTGGAGTGAAATCCATCCCACTAAAAAGTAAATGAGGTTGGAGAGAATGAAAAGGGCCTATTAGGTGCGTGTGGACTATTCGGTTATGCATTATAGTGTTGTCGTCCATAATAGTGTTATAACGGTGAAGGAATGGTGTACAAGCACCGTTTTCAATTATTAGTTGGATTCGAGTGAAATCCGTCCCACTTAGAAAGAAGAGAAGGTTGGAGAGAAAGAAAATGGCCAGTTAGGTGCGTGTGGACTATTTGGGTATGTAGTGTTGTTGTCCATAAAAGTCTTATAATGGTGATAGAAAGATGTACAAATACCGATTCAATTTACAAGATGATTCGAGTGAAATCCGTCACAATTATAAAGTAAATGAGGATGGATATAAAGAAAACGGCCAATTAGGAGCGGGGGGGGGGGGGATTATTCTGGTATCCTTTATAGTGTTGTTGTCCATAATAGCGTTATAATGGTGAAGGAATGATGTACAAACACCGATTCAACTTATTAGTAGTACTCGATCGAAATCCGTCCCACTTAGAAAGAAGAGAAGGTTGAATTGAAATAAAAGGGCCAGTTAGGAGCGTGTGCACTATTCGGGTATGCTTGATAGTGTGGTCGTCCATAAGAGTCTTATAATGCTGACGGAATGTTGTACAAACACCGATTCAAGTTATAGGACGATTCGAGTGAAATCCGTCCCACTTCGAAAGTAAATGAGGTTGGAGAGTAAGAAAAGGGCCAGTTCGGAGCGTGTGTGGACTATTCTGTTATGCATTATAGTGTTGTTGTCCATAATAGTCTTATGATGGTGAAGGAATGATGTACAAATACCGATTCAACTTATTAGTAGTATTCGAGTGAAATCCGTCCCACTTAAAAAGAAGAGAAGGTTGGAGAGAAAGTAAAGGGCCAGTTAGGAGCGTGTGGACTTTTGGGTATGCTTTATAGTGTTGTTGTCCATTAAAGTCCTATAATGGTGATGGAATGATGTTCAAACACCGATTCAATTTATAAGACGATTCTAGTGAAATTTGTCCCACTTAGAAAGTAAATGACGATGGATATAAAAAAAAGGGCCATTTAGGAGCGGGGGGACTATTCTGGTATGCTTTATACTGTTGTTGTCCATAATAATGTCATAATGGTGAATGAATGATGTACAAATACCGATTCAACTTATTAGTAATGATCGAGTGAAATCCGTCTCACTTAGAAAGAAGAGAAGGTTGGAGAGAAAGTAAAGGGCCAGTTAGGAGCGTGTGGACTATTCGGGTTTGCTTTATAGTGTTGTATTCCATAAGAGTGTTATGATGGTGAAGGAATGGTGTACAAACACCGATTCAACTTATAGCACGATTCGAGTGAAATCCGTCCTACTTATAAAGTAAATGAGGTTGGAGAGAATGAAAAGGGCCAGTTAGGAGCGTGTATGCTTTATAGTGTTGTTATCCATAAGAATCTTATAATGGTGATGGAATGATGTACAGACACCGATTCAATTTATAAGACGATTCGAGTGAAATCCGTCCCACTTATGAAGTAAATGAGGAAGGATATAAAGAAAAGGGCCATTTAGGAACGGGCGGACTATTCTGGTATGTTTTATGGTGTTGTTGTCCATAATAATGTTATAATGGTGAAGGAATGATGTACAAATACCGATTCAATTATTAGTAGTATTCGATTGAAATCCGTCCCATTTCGAAAGAAGAGAAGGTTGGAGAGAAAGTAAAGGGCTAGTTAGGAGCGTGTGGAATATTTGGGTATGCTTTATACTGTTGTTGTCCATAAGAGTCTTATAATGGTGATGGAATGGTGTACAAACACCGATTCAACTTATAGCACGATTCGAGTGAAATCCGTCCCACTTAGAAAGTAAATGAGGTTGGAGAGAATGAAAAGGGCCAGTCTGTTGCCTGTGGACTATTCTGTTATGCATTATAGTGTTGTCGTCCATAATAATGTTATAATGGTGAAGGAATGATGTACAATCACCGATTCGACTTATTGGTAGGATTCGAGTGAAATCCGACCCACTTAGAAAGAAGAGAAGGATGGAGAGAAAGAAAAGAGCCAGTTAGGAGCGTGTGGACTATTCGGGTTTGCTTTATAGTGTTGTATTCCACAAGAGTGTTATACTGGTGAAGGAATGATGTACAAACACCGATTCAACTTATAGCACGATTGGAGTGAAATCCATCCCACTAAAAAGTAAATGAGGTTGGAGAGAATGAAAAGGGCCTGTTAGGTGCGTGTGGACTATTCTGTTATGCATTATAGTGTTGTCGTCCATAATAGTGTTATAACGGTGAAGGAATGGTGTACAAGCACCGTTTTCACTTATTAGTTGGATTTGAGTGAAATCCGTCCCACTTTGAAAGAAGAGAAGGTTGGAGAGAAAAAAAATGGCCAGTTAGGTGCGTGTGGATTATTAATGTATATAGTGTTGTTGTCCATAAAAGTCTTATAATGGTGATGGAATGATGTACAAATACCGATTCAATTTACAAGATGATTCGAGTGAAATCCGTCACAATTATAAAGTAAATGAGGATGGATATAAAGAAAAGGGCCAGTTAGGAGCGTGGGGGGGGGGGGGGGACTATTCTGGTATCCTTTATAGTGTTGTTGTCGATAATAGCCTTATAATGGTGAAGGAATGATGTACAAACACCGATTCAACTTATAGCACGATTGGAGTGAAATCCATCCCACTAAAAAGTAAATGAGGTTGGAGAGAATGAAAAGGGCCTGTTAGGTGCGTGTGGACTATTCTGTTATGTATTATAGTGTTGTCGTCCATAATAGTGTTATAACGGTGAAGGAATGGTGTACAAGCACCGTTTTCACTTATTAGTTGGACTCGAGTGAAATCCGTCCCACTTAGAAAGAAGAGAAGGTTGGAGAGAAAGAAAATGGCCAGTTAGGTGCGTGTGGACTATTTGGGTATGTAGTGTTGTTGTCCATAAAAGTCTTATAATGGTGATGGAATGATGTACAAATACCGATTCAATTTACAAGATGATTCGAGTGAAATCCGTCATAATTATAAAGTAAATGAGGATGGATATAAAAAAAAGGGCCAGTTTGGAGCGGGGGGGGGGGGGGGGGGGGACTATTCTGGTATCCTTTATAGTGTTGTTGTCCATAATATCCTTATAATGGTGAAGGAATGATGTACAAACACCGATTCAACTTATAGCACGATTGGAGTGAAATCCATCCCACTAAAAAGTAAATGAGGTTGGAGAGAATGAAAAGGGCATGTTAGGTGCGTGTGGACTATTCTGTTATGCATTATAGTGTTGTCGTCCATAATAGTGTTATAACGGTGAAGGAATGGTGTACAAGCACCGTTTTCACTTATTAGTTGGATTCGAGTGAAATCCGTCCCACTTAGAAAGAAAAGAAGGTTGGAGGGAAAGAAAATGGCCAGTTAGGTGCGTGTGGACTATTTGGGTATGTAGTGTTGTTGTCCATAAAAGTCTTATAATGGTGATGGAATGATGTACAAATACCGATTCAATTTACAAGATGATTCGAGTGAAATCCGTCACAATTATAAAGTAAATGAGGATGGATATAAAGAAAAGGGCCAGTTAGGAGCGGGGGGGGGGGGGGGGGGACTATTCTGGTATCCTTTATAGTGTTGTTGTCCATAATAGCCTTATAATGGTGAAGGAATGATGTACAAACACCGATTCAACTTATTAGTAGTACTCGATTGAAATCCGTCCCACTTAGAAAGAAGAGAAGGTTGGATTGAAATAAAAGGGCCAGTTAGGAGCGTGTGCACTATTCGGGTATGCTTGATAGTGTGGTCGTCCATAAGAGTCTTATAATGGTGACGGAATGTTGTACAAACACCGATTCAAGTTATAGGACGATTCGAGTGAAATCCGTCCCACTTCGAAAGTAAATGAGGTTGGAGAGTATGAAAAGGGCCAGTTCGGAGCGTGTGTGGACTATTCTGTTATGTATTATAGTGTTGTTGTCCATAATAGTCTTATGATGGTGAAGGAATGATGTACAAATACCGATTCAACTTATTAGTAGTATTCGAGTGAAATCCGTCCCACTTAGAAAGAAGAGAAGGTTGGAGAGAAAGTAAAGGGCCAGTTAGGAGCGTGTGGACTTTTGGGTATGCTTTATAGTGTTGTTGTCCATTAAAGTCCTATAATGGTGATGGAATGATGTTCAAACACCGATTCAATTTATAAGACGATTCTAGTGAAATTTGTCCCACTTATAAAGTAAATGACGATGGATATAAAGAAAAGGGCCATTTAGGAGCGGGGGGACTATTCTGGTATGCTTTATAGTGTTGTTGTCCATAATAATGTCATAATGGTGAAGGAATGATGTACAAATAACGATTCAACTTATTAGTAATGATCGAGTGAAATCCGTCTCACTTAGAAAGAAGAGAAGGTTGGAGAGAAAGTAAAGGACCAGTTAGGAGCGTGTGGACTATTCGGGTTTTCTTTATAGTGTTGTATTCCATAAGAGTGCTATGATGGTGAAGGAATGGTGTACAAACACCGATTCAACTTATAGCACGATTCGAGTGAAATCCGTCCTACTTAGAAAGTAAATGAGGTTGGAGAGAATGAAAAGGGCCAGTTAGGAGCGTGTATGCTTTATAGTGTTGTTATCCATAAGAATCTTATAATGGTGATGGAATGATGTACAAACACCGATTCAATTTATAAGACGATTCGAGTGAAATCCGTCCCACTTATGAAGTAAATGAGGAAGGATATAAAGAAAAGGGCCATTTAGGAACGGGGGGACTATTCTGGTATGTTTTATGGTGTTGTTGTCCATAATAATGTTATAATGGTGAAGGAATGATGTACAAATACCGATTCAATTATTTGTAGTATTCGATTGAAATCCGTCCCATTTCGAAAGAAGAGATGGTTGGAGAGAAAGTAAAGGGCTAGTTAGGAGCGTGTGGACTATTTGGGTATGCTTTATACTGTTGTTGTCCATAAGAGTCTTATAATGGTGATGGAATGGTGTACAAACACCGATTCAACTTATAGCACGATTCGAGTGAAATCCGTCCCACTTAGAAAGTAAATGAGGTTGGAGAGAATGAAAAGGGTCAGTCTGTTGCGTGTGGACTATTCTGTTATGCATTATAGTGTTGTCGTCCATAATAATGTTATAATGGTGAAGGAATGATGTACAATCACCGATTCGACTTATTGGTAGGATTCGAGTGAAATCCGTCCCACTTAGAAAGAAGAGAAGGATGGAGAGAAAGAAAAGAGCCAGTTAGGAGCGTGTGGACTATTCGGGTTTGCTTTATAGTGTTGTATTCCACAAGAGTGTTATAATGGTGAAGGAATGATGTACAAACACCGATTCAACTTATAGCACGATTGGAGTGAAATCCATCCCACTATAAAGTAAATGAGGATGGATATAAAGAAAAGGGCCAGTTAGGAGCGGGGGGGGGGGGGGGACTATTCTGGTATACTTTATAGTGTTGTTGTCCATAATAGCCTTATAATGGTGAAGGAATGATGTACAAACACCGATTCAACTTATTAGTAGTACTCGATTGAAATCCGTCCCACTTAGAAAGAAGAGAAGGTTGGATTGAAATAAAAGGGCCAGTTAGGAGCGTGTGCACTATTCGGGTATGCTTGATAGTGTGGTCATCCATAAGAGTCTTATAATGCCGACGGAATGTTGTACAAACACCGATTCAAGTTATAGGACGATTCGAGTGAAATCCGTCCCACTTCGAAAGTAAATGAGGTTGGAGAGTAAGAAAAGGGCCTGTTCGGAGCGTGTGTGGACTATTCTGTTATGCATTATAGTGTTGTTGTCCATAATAGTCTTATGATGGTGAATGAATGATGTACAAATACCGATTCAACTTATTAGTAGTATTCGAGTGAAATCCGTCCCACTTAGAAAGAAGAGAAGGTTGGAGAGAAAGTAAAGGGCCAGTTAGGAGCGTGTGGACTTTTGGGTATGCTTTATAGTGTTGTTGTCCATTAAAGTCCTATAATGGTGATGGAATGATGTTCAAACACCGATTCAATTTATAAGACGATTCTAGTGAAATTTGTCCCACTTAGAAAGTAAATGACGATGGATATAAAGAAAAGGGCCATTTAGGAGCGGGGGGACTATTCTGGTATGCTTTATAGTGTTGTTGTCCATAATAATGTCATAATGGTGAAGGAATGATGTACAAATACCGATTCAACTTATTAGTAATGATCGAGTGAAATCCGTCTCACTTAGAAAGAAGAGAAGGTTGGAGAGAAAGTAAAGGGCCAGTTAGGAGCGTGTGGACTATTCGGGTTTGCTTTATAGTGTTGTATTCCACAAGAGTGTTATAATGGTGAAGGAATGGTGTACAAACACCGATTCAACTTATAGCACGATTGGAGTGAAATCCATCCCACTAAAAAGTAAATGAGGTTGGAGAGAATGAAAAGGGCCTGTTAGGTGCGTGTGGACTATTCTGTTATGCATTATAGTGTTGTCGTCCATAATAGTGTTATAACGGTGAAGGAATGGTGTACAAGCACCGTTTTCACTTATTAGTTGGATTCGAGTGAAATCCGTCCCACTTAGAAAGAAGAGAAGGTTGGAGAGAAAGAAAATGGCCAGTTAGGTGCGTGTGGACTATTTGGGTATGTAGTGTTGTTGTCCATAAAAGTCTTATAATGGTGATGGAATGATGTACAAATACCGATTCAATTTACAAGATAATTCGAGTGAAATCCGTCACAATTATAAAGTAAATGAGGATGGATATAAAGAAAAGGGCCAGTTAGGAGCGGGGGGGGGGGACTATTCTGGTATACTTTATAGTGTTGTTGTCCATAATAGCCTTATAATGGTGAAGGAATGATGTACAAACACCGATTCAACTTATTAGTAGTACTCGATTGAAATCCGTCCCACTTAGAAAGAAGAGAAGGTTGGATTGAAATAAAAGGGCCAGTTAGGAGCGTGTGCACTATTCGGGTATGCTTGATAGTGTGGTCATCCATAAGAGTCTTATAATGCCGACGGAATGTTGTACAAACACCGATTCAAGTTATAGGACGATTCGAGTGAAATCCATCCCACTTCGAAAGTAAATGAGGTTGGAGAGTAAGAAAAGGGCCAGTTCGGAGCGTGTGTGGACTATTCTGTTATGCATTATAGTGTTGTTGTCCATAATAGTCTTATGATGGTGAATGAATGATGTACAAATACCGATTCAACTTATTAGTAGTATTCGAGTGAAATCCGTCCCACTTAGAAAGAAGAGAAGGTTGGAGAGAAAGTAAAGGGCCAGTTAGGAGCGTGTGGACTTTTGGGTATGCTTTATAGTGTTGTTGTCCATTAAAGTCCTATAATGGTGATGGAATGATGTTCAAACACCGATTCAATTTAAAAGACGATTCTAGTGAAATTTGTCCCACTTAGAAAGTAAATGACGATGGATATAAAGAAAAGGGCCATTTAGGAGCGGGGGGACTATTCTGGTATGCTTTATAGTGTTGTTGTCCATAATAATGTCATAATGGTGAAGGAATGATGTATAAATACCGATTCAACTTATTAGTAATGATCGAGTGAAATCCGTCTCACTTAGAAAGAAGAGAAGGTTGGAGAGAAAGTAAAGGGCCAGTTAGGAGCGTGTGGACTATTCGGGTTTGCTTTATAGTGTTGTATTCCACAAGAGTGTTATAATGGTGAAGGAATGATGTACAAACACCGATTCAACTTATAGCACGATTGGAGTGAAATCCATCCCACTAAAAAGTAAATGAGGTTGGAGAGAATGAAAAGGGCCTGTTAGGTGCGTGTGGACTATTCTGTTATGCATTATAGTGTTGTCGTCCATAATAGTGTTATAACGGTGAAGGAATGGTGTACAAGCACCGTTTTCACTTATTAGTTGGATTCGAGTGAAATCCGTCCCACTTAGAAAGAAGAGAAGGTTGGAGAGAAAGAAAATGGCCAGTTAGGTGCGTGTGGACTATTTGGGTATGTAGTGTTGTTGTCCATAAAAGTCTTATAATGGTGATGGAATGATGTACAAATACCGATTCAATTTACAAGAAGATTCGAGTGAAATCCGTCACAATTATAAAGTAAATGTGGATGGATATAAAGAAAAGGGCCAGTTAGGAGCGGGGGGGGGGGGGGGGGGGGACTATTCTGGTATCCTTTATATTGTTGTTGTCCATAATAGCCTTATAATGGTGAAGGAATGATGTACAAACACCGATTCAACTTATAGCACGATTGGAGTGAAATCCATCCCACTAAAAAGTAAATGAGGTTGGAGAGAATGAAAAGGGCCTGTTAGGTGCGTGTGGACTATCCTGTTATGCATTATAGTGATGTCGTCCATAATAGTGTTATAACGGTGAAGGAATGGTGTACAAGCACCCCTTTTCATTCTCTCCAACCTCATTTACTTTCTAAGTGGGACGGATTTCACTCGAATCGTGCTATAAGTTGAATCGGTGTTTGTACACC